>OX459068.1:4024269-4624269 GCA_949775005.1 Orthosia gothica
TATTTATTTTATAAATATGTTTGTTTATATTATTATAACATAAGTATATTTAATTTGTTATCGGTATTCTTTATCAGTTATTACTTAGTTTTAAATCGTTTTGTGTTTATTATTTTTCAACCCTACACACTATGTCTACATCTCTTTTTTCTTCATCTTTCCTTTCGCAGGTATGCTGGAAGAGATTTCTATAGAAATAAGCATCACCTATGTACCTATTTTTCTGTTTCTTCTTCTTGTTTGTATATTTTGTGTGTGTGCATAAATGGTTAAATAAATAAAATAAATAAATAAATAAATAAATAGTTCACACACGTCCTGACAGTGTTCCAGGTTCAGTAAAAAATACCGATCCGGCAAATAATATACAGCAGTCCGTTTTACAGGTCCGCTTAATCGCACCTATACTAGGTAGTTGTATGAGCGAGTTCACACACACAACAGTATTCAAATACTGATCCGTTTTGTTTGAAAGTTCGTGGTTCACTGACTAAATGTGATGTGATATTTACCCTTAGTAGCGATTGATCCGTTAAAACGGTACTGTAAATGCGGTGTGAACATCACCTCCGTGGAAATACGGATGTTCTGTGTGAACGTCCCTTAAATCTTAAAGACAAACATGTATATAATCAAAGGTTAGATTAGGAGATGTCGGTGAAAAACCTCAAAAATGTGGTGTATTTGTTTGCACGAGGTAATCTCTGAAAGTGCCTACCACAGATATAAATCTAACTAGATGACGCGTTTGTATGTAATTCGCGTGTCAAAAAACGGAGTAAAAATCGATCAATGATCGTAATTTGAGCTTTTAATTTAGCCATTAAATCCACCAAAATCTAGAAAAATGCCTGTTTATGCCATATTGAGCTGTAAATACTGTATAGAAAAAAATGGCCGAGGCATTGGAAATGTCTTCTTTCATTGGTAAGTAAATTTGTTTTGCCAGGGGGCTGGCCTTTTCTTCAGCCAGAGAATCAGCATTGCCATTCAACATGGCAATGCTGCCAGCGTTCTGGAGACGTTTCCCATTGACATCGATGTGGACGAATTTTTTGATGCGCAATGAGCCCTTTTCCTTCTCCCCTTTGTATGTAAGTTTGTTTTGTTATTAGTCATAAGATTAGAAATAATCAATTGTATATATATTTTGAATTATAAATAAATAAATAAAAATGTCAAAGTAATTAGGAATAAAATCTGGCTAATTCACATAAGTCATATTAATTTATCAGTCAAAAATTCGTCATTGCTGTAATTTGTTTTTAAATTGTGTGTGATAAAGTGGCACGCTTGGTTTTCATACAGATAGAGGGACTTGCGTTATCTAGTTAGATTTATATCTGTGGTGCCTACCTATACGAAAATTCTTTCACTAATAGAAAACTACTCTAAGGCTGAGTGCCATAATATGTTCCCTAAATTTTTCCCAAAAAAAAATCACGATTCCTATAGGCAAGATTCACGGGAAGGAAGCAAGGAAAATACCCAATATTTTCTTCGCCATTTGTAGGTCCAACTACACTGTCTAGTTTGCATTGTATGCACCCCACTAAGTGAACGCTACCATGGCCTTGCAGTGTATTTATAGATGGGAGCGGCTGTATGAGCAGGCTCATCTATGTATAGGATACCTACATATATACAGAAAGTGTTGAGATGTGAGTATGTAAGTACGGGTGATATGTTCACATAACCAAAGTCTCATGGGTAAACTTACACGGAAACATAGCGACAGTGACAAAATAGCGAACTGACTACTACTTACTACAAAACAAATAGGCGTGGATGTGCGTCGTAGACTATATATTCTTCATCACCTCGTCCTTTTTTTTTTCATTGGGATATCATCAAATGACTTCTCCCGCTCTGGGTGAAGCGGAAAGGCGTGTCAGACTTTTACTGACTCAAACCCAACCGTGTTCCTTCAGTTGCTTGTGCCAGGGCCGCGGTAACTCTCTTTCAAATTTATCCGCGACACAGACAGGCATCGGCCCTAGCGGGCCACTCGGGTATGGTCCTTATCGGATGGCGAGCTACCCATTACTCGCCGTCCGCAAGCCCGCGCTTACTGTGGCCGGGAATCGGCTTGCGAATCCCGACGACCATCATCTCCTTGTCCTATTCCGTTATTTGAGTACCAAAATATGCAACTAAAGTGATGTTTGATGAAGTGTAAATTGCGAACTTTTGGCCCAACATAATTAGAATTAGGTCAGTGAGATTTTACCAATAGAGACGTCATACTCATTATAAAGAAATAAAAACATGGCGATGTTTTACTTTAGCTGGACCTATGGAACTTGGAACTTTATTTCTATCACTGAGTATGATAGAAGATCACAGAGATATAAATAGGACCCCGTTGTCAAAAAGACATAATCATAATGTTCAGACGTACGTTCGTGTCGCGGCCAGACGCAGGACGGACTGAGTTTACTTAAGCTGGTCAGCTTGTGTTTGTATTGCCGCGCAGACGTCGGTAAAACGTGTCTACCTCAGTATATATATGACATCATAAGCCTATTAATGTTCCCACTGCTGGGACACAGGCCTCCTCTCTGTGAAAGCGAGTGGGCCGCAATCAACCACGCGGGCCCAGTGCGGGTTGGTGGATGTCACATGTCTTCGAATTTTTGGTTCTAGGACATGCCGGTTTTCTCACGATGTTTTCCTTCACCGTTTTGAGAGTAGTGATGATGAAATAATTTACACAAAGTACATCGCCTGCCTGCGTTCGAACCGACGACCTACAACTTGTAAGTCGCGGCCGATACCACTGGGCCACCACTGCTTATTATATATAAAAAAAGCCGGCCAAGTGCGAGTCGGACTCACGCACGAAGGGTTCCGTACCATTATTATCGCAACAAAACGGCTAAATAATCACGATTGTTGTATGGAATCCCCTTTTATATATTTATTTTATTCTGTTTTTAGTATTTGTTGCTATAGCGGCAACAGAAATACACCATCTGTGAAAATGTCAACTGTCTAGCTATCAAGGTTCATGAGATACAGCCTGGTGACAGACAGACGGACCGCGGAAAACCCTAATAACATCATTGAATTAGGTACAGTCGTGCCAGCGACACGAAAAATAAAATTAACTAAAAACGTAAAATAATGAATTACATGATAGGTTCATAATCATAAGTAAAGTAACTACATAATATTAGTAGTTACTTTTATGGCATTTGCAGTTAGCAAGATGTTACCAGGAAATCTTGAAAAATTGAGTTTGAATAATATTTACAACCCTGTCTTGTCAATATGGAACTGGGACAAAATCGTTTTCCTGTTGATCAATAGGTGTTTACATTGTATTTATAACTTTTGATAATATAGGTAACTAGTTGGTATGGTTTGTTGATAACGAATTATTGGGTGTTATCAAACACGTAGTCAAACAAATAAACTTTACCTACTTGTACGTTTATTTGGAGCTCCAAACATAGACATAGGTCAGACAGGGATTTTAACAAATTCATAAACAACTAAGTGCATATGCATGAGATACAAGGTTTGATTCCCGGGATGGGCTAACAATCCCTCCCAGTTAGGGTTGTCCGGCTTTTGCCGTGTTGTATTTCTCGATTTAATATTTAGATATTTAATTTTTTAACCGACTTCAAAAAGGAAGAGATTATAAATTCGACTGTATTTTTTTTAATGTGTCACCTCAAAACTTTTTACTAGGTGAACCGATTTTGATGATTCCTTTTTATTTGTTTTTCTTATGTGGGGCCATTTAAATTTGGTGATGATCTGATGAAGAACATCGGGGATATACAACAGAACTCTTCAATAAACAACGGCAAATCTCTCGGGATTGCTACTAAAACGGTAAAAAATAACTTCAATTTCGGCAGTCGGTGTTTTCCTGTTTTTGTTTCTTCGTTTTTTAATTAACCCCCGCCGGAAAAAGAGGGGTGTTATAAGTTTCACGTGTGTTGCTGTGTATCTGTGTATCTGTGTGTCTGTCTGTGGCATCATAGCGCCTGAACGGATGAACCGATTTCGATTTAGTTTTTTTTTGTTTGAAAGGTAATTTGGTCGAGAGTGTTCTTAGCTATGTTTGAATAAAATCGGTTCAGCCGTTCAAAAGTTATGAGCATTTTACTGTTTGAATCGGGGTGTTTTCGCAAGATAAATGAGTCGGGGGTTTTTAAATTGTGAAATTTTACTTGTTGACACCGAGTTCCGAACGCTAAAATGTCCGGGATTTTTTTTTCTAATGTCCGGCTTTTTGTCAGGACTTTTCAATTTTCGAAATGGTAACTCTACTCGCAGTCAACTTCAAACTATTTCTATGAAAAACCTTAAGTGTAACTGTCATTGACCTTCCACTAAGTACAAAGGTTCATTGACCACACAATTTATCTCACAACACAATCATACCTCCTATATCAATGCGGGTAATCATACCGACACACAGTGACATACGGCGAGGGCGACCTCGCCACAACAATTTGCGAATTAGTTCACGGACACAAATCATATCATTCTGTTGGTTTATGAATCTTGATGAATGGCAAAGGGATGTACTTGCGCTGTGACAGTTCTTTTATTCAGGATTGAAGAGGTCAAACGCATTTGTGGGGTTAAAAAAGATTCTACCGACTTCTAAATAAAAACTACTAAAAAAGTTTTTCCCTTTTTTGTTTTACCTTTCTAATAGGCAAGTTGTTTAGTAAGGCACCTATAATACCAGAATAGATTACCCGAATAACCTGAAACTTGCACATAGCCGGGGAAATGAGAGATCTGCGTACCCCTTTAGAGCGTACTGGCGTGATGTTATGTTATGAAATGGTATAAACAATAAACAGACATGCGATTGAAGCAGTCCCGAATGATTTGCCGTTATTTATTGAAGAGTTCTGTTGTATATCTCTGAAGTTCTTCATTAGATCTTCATAGTCAAAGTGAAAAATAACTTTATTTTGGGAAGTCTGTGTCTTTCTTTTTCCCATTTTGTTGCGATACGGACACCGACTTCCAAAAATAAAGTTATTTTTCACTTTGTAGTTTTATAATACTTGGAAGTCGGTAGTATTTTTTTTTTTTTTTTAGTTGTACCTACCTAAAATAGGCACATATAACGCCAGAATAGATTACCCGAATAACATGAAACTTGAACATAACCAGTGAAATAAGAGATCTGCGTACCCCTTTAGAGCGTACTGGCGTGATGTTATGTTATGAAATGGTATAAACAATAAACAGACATGCGATTGCAGCAATCCCGAATGATTTGCCGTTATTTATTGAAGAGCTTTGTTGTATATCGCCGAAGTTCTTCATCCATCAATCAATCAATTTGATGAAGATCTAATGAGATCTTCATCAAATTAAAATGGGACCAATTTCGAAACATACTCCATCGAACAAAAAAAAGAATTTTCAAAATCGGTCCACAATTGAAGGAGATATCGGTAAACATACATAAAAAAAAAAACATACAAGAAGTCGAACATAGAACCTCCTCCTTTTTGGTAAGTCGGTTAAAAAGGTAACAAAAACTGCCAATTATATAATTAACGAAACACGCCAAAAAAAAGTTGACATACAGAAATCTCTCCTTTTCTACAGTTTGGGTTATTTACTGTGTTGCCTTTGTAAAATTCATAAACTTATAACGAATAGACACGACCATTCCGAATGTTCTACTATGCAACAACAACTCTGTTACAAATACCAACAGAAAATATTGACGGGATAAATTTGTACCGCAATCCGGTCCAACCAGTTCCATAGAGTAGGAGCGAGTAAAAGGTAAAAAGGCCCTTCATAAAATAGTTACAAAGAACAAAAAATATTAAACAGATAAGATTTGTGATCAGTGGATGCAGGTATACATACACGCAAAGAAATGAGAGATAAATTCGGTATGTGAATACAAACTGAATATTTTCGTAAATTTCTAATTCCAAACGTATTTTCTAAATATACCTATGATGTAGAGTAAACACAACTTGCTATAATGAAACAAATTTATGTCAATAAAATTCAGCCACGTTAAGCCACTTTCACCCTTAATCTTCTATAATATAAAAATGAATCGCAAAATGTGTTGGTAAGCGCATAACTCAACAACGCCTGGACCAATTTGGACAATTCTTTTTTTTTAATGTTAGTTGAAGTTCAAAGATGGTTTCTAGGTAGATTTTTTTTTTTTTTTTAGGGTAGGGTAGTGTAGGGTAGGGTAGGGTAGTGTAGGGTAGAGTAGGGTAGAGTAGGGTAGAGTAGGGTAGAGTAGGGTAGAGTATAGGGTAGGGTAGTGTAGGATAGGGTAGGGTAGTGTAGGGTAGTGTATGGAAGGTACTGTAGGGTAGGGTAGTGTAGGGTAGGGAAGGGTAGTGTAGGGTAGGGTAGTGTAGGGTCGGGTAGGGTAGGGTAGGTAAATGTTTGGTGTTTTTATGGCAAAACAAAGTTTGCCGGGTCAGCTAGTAATTTATATAAATATCGGGACGAGCAGATTCTTTGTAAAAATTTGAATTTAGAATCTCTCAACACGAAATGCATATGTCATGGTCCAAGTGATCAATCCAGTATGTATAATGCCCGGGCGTTAAAATCCAGTCAAGTCAAATCGACACGCGCGCATCTTTTGCAAGAGCAAAACGATAGCGATCAAACACTTTATATCATAAAAGTCGGAATTACCAGCAGTGTAGGTATGGTAGGTCCTACACAATCGTTTGCTAATCGCTCGCTGTTTGTCAAATGCACTTATTTAAAAAAAAAAACCGCCAACAACTCTAAAACGTTTGTATTGAAGAGCAATTATTGCGCAAAAATCGCTATCGTTTTGCTCTTGCTAAAGACACGTAATAAGCCTGCCGGTAATGAATACTGATTTAGACTTTTCTAGTTATCACATTGTCTGGTCATTATGAGTATTGCTACGTAACGGATGGGCAATTTGATAATTATGGTAAATGAATTAGTCCTTGAGCGAGCGAAACGAGCTCAGGAGCTTAGGGCATCCCGACACGGATAGGTTAGGTTCGAAGGAGATGACGGGAGCTGAAGTGAGCGAGCATAACACAAGTACACAACACCATATCAAAACTTGTCGATTTCTATCTGTACCCAAATAAAGGGCCCTCACTTTGCTAGTATTATCTGTGGCGTCACTCACCGCACAGTAGCAATGAACAATTCTCTACGACATATTATGATCTGTGGCGGGTCGCTGACCCACTGCGGCGTAGGCGTTGAGTAACAATTATTTACTTATGTAATAGAAGTCGTATCTGGATACTAGAGAGCAAAGTTTAGATAGTGTGATATGAAGGGCCTGCCTACAGCCTCTGTATGTCCAGAAGATATGATCAAAAAATAAAAAACTTTTTTGCAAAAAAATACTACCGACTTCCAAATAAAAAACTACAAAGTGAAAAATAACTTTATTTTTGGAAGTCGGTGTCTTTCGTAGATACCAATTATTTGCGATATGGACACCGACTTCCAAAAATAAAGTTATTTTTCACTTTGTACTTTTTTATTTGGAAGTCGGTAGTATTTTTTTGCAAAAAAGTTTTTTATTTACCCTTTTTAATTTTACCTACCTAATAGCACAGATAATATAATACTAGCATACAAGTTGTTTAGTAAGTACCTATTACGCCAGAACAGATTACCCGAAAAACATGAAACTTGAACATAACCGGTGAAATAAGATTTCTGCGTACCGCTTTCAGTATACTGGCATGATGTTATGTTATGAAATGGTATAAACAATAAACAGACATGCGATTGAAGCAATCCCGAATGATTTGCCGTTATTTAATGAAGAGTTCTGTTGTATATCTCCGAAGTTCTTCATCAGATCTTTATCAAATTAAAATGGGACCAATTTCGGAACACGTTCTTTTAAACAAAAAAAGGATTTTCAAAATCGGTCCACAATTGGCGGAGATATCGGTGAACATACATAAAAAAAAAAAAACATACAAGAAGTCGAACATAGAACCTCCTCCTTTTTGGTAAGTCGGTTAAAAATATAGAGAGAGAGAGATTTGCAACTATTTTGGTGTACTTACACTAAAGTATAAGTATATTCTAACTATCTGTCACTATCTGATTGCATTGACTTATCTGCCAAATACCGAAGTTAACTAGAACTTATTGCAATTGTAGCCACAACTTATCAATCCACGTTTTGACACTGTTTATTAGAAACATTGGAACAAGTAGCTCTCACAAGTAAAATTTCAAAATTTAACAAGTAAAATTTCACAATTTAAAAAACCCCCGACACATTTATCTTGCGAAAACACCCCGATTCAAACAGTAAAATGGCCATAACTTTTGAACGGCTGAACCGATTTTATTCAAACATAGCTAAGAACACTCTCGACAAAATTACCTTTCAAACAAAAACTAAATCGAAATCGGTTCATCCGTTTAGGCGCTATGATGCCACAGACAGACACACAGATACACAGGAACACACGTGAAACTTATAACACCCCTCTTTTTCCGGCGGGGATTAAAAAACCCCCGACACGTTTTTTTTTCATGCTACATAATTTACCTAGTACATAGTAGATACACTTCGATCGGCAATCTATTGAACACGTAATTATGACACGATATTTTGCGAAAACACCCCGATTCAAACAGTAAAACGCCCATAACCTTTGAACGGCTGAACCGATTTTATTCAAACATAGCTAAGAACATTCTCGATTAAGTCACCTTTTAAACAAAAAAAAACCAAATCAAAATCGGTTCACAGACAGACACACAGATACACAGCAACACACGTGAAACTTATAACACCCCTCTTTTTCCGGCGGGGGTTAAAAATAACTTTTCTATTCTATGTAGATAGTAGCAACGGCCATTTTGAGGCCTCTGCCTCGTTGGTATAGTGTCGCAAGCGCTACTGCTGGTTCGATTCCTAAGCCGGGAAAATTGATATTGGATTCTCGATCTAGAACTTCTCAGAGTACGTATTTTTGTCCGGTTGATGGCAGTGTCGTGTGTCGTGCTCGAAATACTAGGTAAAACAAATTTTTGTCATTTAACAATTAAATAAACATTTTTTTTTGGCCTCTTGTTGTACCTATATAATTCTTTAATATCTTTATTTATCTTTATACTTATAATATAATATCATATCGACATATTCTTGTATAGTTATTTTATAACTTGACCATTGCAATATGAAATAATACTTTTCAATAATGACGACGACTAACGCCAACGAGCTTGAGGGAACAAAACGCGCACTCGTTTCACACCCGCGCGACCCAAAATTTAGTAGTTTTTTGTACTTTCCTTATTATTCTTTGACTTTAAAAAAAAAAGCTTAAAATTGTCTTTGATATGGTGTCGATTTCATTAAAATACGCCCAGCGGTTTTGGTGTGATTGTCGTGTTTTTGTCCGTTTTAGACATAACTTTACAAATTAATTACACTATGTTATACGAATAAAACTCAAAATTTGCTCAGATGAAATTGTTAAGGAAATGGTCTAATATAACATATATTTTTTCCAATAAATTACGACTGGCCATTTAGACGTGATTCTCATTTTAAAATCAGCTACTCAAGGGTATCCTCTTGTTGTAGGTACCTATATAATTCGTTAATATCTTTATTTATTTTTATACTTATAATATAATATCATATCGACAAATTCTTCTTCCTCCTATAGTTATTTTATAACTTGGCCATTGCAATATGAAATAATACTTTTCAATAATGACGACGACTAACGCCAACGAGCTTGAGAGAACAAAACGCGCACTCGTTTCACACCCGCGCGACCCAAAATTTAGTAGTTTTTTGTACTTTCCTTATTATTATATGACTTTAAAAAAAAAAGCTTAAAATTGTCTTTGATATGGTGTCGATTTCATTAAAATACGCCCAGCGGTTTTGGTGTGATTGTCGTGTTTTTGTCCGTTTTAGACATAACTTTACAAATTAATTACACCATGTTATACGAATAAAACTCAAAATTTGCTCAGATGAAATTATTAAGAAAATGGTCTAATATAACATATATTTTTCCAATAAATTACGACTAGCCGTTTAGACGTGATTCTCATTTTAAAATCAGCTACTCGAGGGAATCGGCGCCTTGTGACACATGTCTCGGTCTCGCCCACGAACAAACCCCCCGAGAATGCGACGCGCGACCGGTTGCACGTCTCGGTCTCGAATCTCGCATCGTGGTGGCGCGATCCTTTACTGATAACAAAATACTAAATGTAAATAAACAGGCCACTGTAGTTAAACACAAGCTGATTACGGAAATCAATCGCTGTTGATTACCTAACAGACATACCGACATGTTTGCCACGTAGTTGGACATGTTTTCCATGTTTTCTTCCTACATATAACACGGTAGTTTACAATCATTATGAGCCATTGTATTCAAACAACTGTTTTTTTGTTGGTTATTGTGTAGCAACAAAACCTTTTGGTTATTGACTTTTTAGGGTTCCGTAGCCAAATGGCAAAAAACGGAACCCTTATAGATTCGTCATGTCTGTCTGTCTGTCTGTCTGTCTGTCTGTCTGTCCGTCCGTATGTCACAGTCACTTTTTTCCGAAACTATAAGAACTATGCTGTTGAAACTTGGTGAGTAGATGTATTCTGTGAACCGCATTAAGATTTTCACTCAAAATTAGAAAAAAAACAAGAAATTTTGGGGGTCCCCATACTTAAAACTGAAACTAAAAAAAAAAAAAACCATCAAACCCATACGTGTGGGGTATCTATGGATAGGTCTTTAAAAATGATATTGAGGTTTCTAATATATTTTTTTTCAAAACTGAATAGTTTGCGCGAGAGACACTTCCAAAGTGGTAAAATGTGTGTCCCCCCCCCTGTAACTTCTAAAATAAGAGAACTATAAAACTAAAAAAAATATATGATGTACATTACCATGTAAACTACCAGCGAAAATTGGTTTGAACTAGATCTAGTAAGTAGTTTTTTTAATACGTCATAAATCGTAAAGTGCAATTTACCAAGTACGGAACCCTTCGTGCGCGAGTCCGACTCGCACTTGGCCGGTTTTTTTATTTTACGACATAGAAGAGGTTGGTGCAACACAGCACCAGTCATTAGGCAACTCTTGATATGATTGATATAGTAATTTAAAAAAAAAACGGCCAGGTGCGAGTCGGACTCGCGCACGAAGGGTTCCGTACTTGGTAAATTGCGGTTTGCTATATATGACGTATTAAAAAAAACCAATTACTAGATCTCGTTCAAACCAATTTACGGTGGAAGTTTACATGGTAATGTACAACATATATTTTTTGTAGTTTTATCATTCTCTTATTTTAGAAGTTACAGGGGGAGGGACACATTTTACCACTTTGGAAGTGTCTCTCGAGAACTATTTAGTTTAGAAAAAAAATATATTAAAAAACTCAATATCATTTTTGAAGACCTATTCATAGATAACCCACGCGTATGGGTTTGATGCGAAAATCTTAATGCGGTTCACAGAATACATCTACTTACCAAGTTTCAACAGCATAAGTTCTTATAGTCTCGGGAAAAACTGGTTGTGACATACGGACGGACAGACAGACAGACATGACGAATCCATAAGGGTTCCGTTTTTGCCATTTGGCTACGGAACCTTAAAAATGAATAATAGTGGTTACCTAATGGGCTGTTAGCTGTTAGGGCTAAATACGATAATGTTAAAAAATCTATGCCCTACGTAAGGGCCAATTTCTGAATTGAGTATTTGGAGTTACGAATGTGTGAAACCCTACTTTATTGTAAAATTTTGACAGGTTATCAAGCTTTAATACAGTTTGACAAATACCAATGCTAAATTCGGAAATCGGGGGTTAGTATTTGATGTTGAGTAAAAGTGGACACGAGTTGCTCAAGACAGACCCCAGTGGAAACTGTTAGAGGAGGCCTATGCCAAGAGGCACACTGAAATCAGAGACATTCTATAAATAACGAAGCTTTTACTGTTTTAGGGTTCCGTAGCCAAATGGCAAAAAACGGAACCCTTATAGATTCGTCATGTCTGTCTGTCTGTCTGTCTGTGTCTGTCTATCTGTGTCTGTCTGTCTGTGTCTGTCTGTCTGTGTCTGTCTGTCTGTCTGTCCGTCCGTATGTCACAGCCACTTTTTTCCGAAACTATAAGAACTATGCTGTTGAAACTTGGTGAGTAGATGTATTCTGTAAACCGCATTAAGATTTTCACTCAAAAATAGAAAAAAAACTATAAATTTTGGTGGTCCCCATACTTGCAACTGAAACCAACATTTTTTTTTTCCATCAACCCCATACGTGTGGGGTATCTATGGATAGGTCTTCAAAAATGATATTGAGGTTTCTATTATATTTTTTTTTCTAAACTGAATAGTTTGCGCGAGAGACACTTCCAAAGTGGTAAAATGTGTCGCACCCCCTGTAACTTCTAAATAAGAGAATGATAAAACTAAAAAAATTATGTGATGTACATTACCATGTAAACTACCAGCAAAAATTGGTTTGAACGAGATCTACTAAGTAGTTTTTTTTAATACGTCATAAATCGTAAACCGCAATTTACCAAGTACGGAACCCTTCGTGCGTGAGTCCGACTCGCACTTGGCCGGTTTTTTAGCTATATTTATCTGGTTTTTGAATAAAAGGCTTTTTATTTACATAATTATTATATCTGTCAAATGCCTTTTTCCTGACAAGATAACTCGTGGTACAGTTTGACAAATACTTACCGTGTTTGATGTTCTTCTTTAACCTATAAACCTATCAAACTTTGAGAGCACGGTTTGACACGTTTTAACTCCAATTCTCAATTCGAAAAACTGTTCTAAGATTTGGAAAACGAAGGACAAAATTAAGGCCGATATGCACGAAAAACTTTACCTATTTTGAGTTAGTTTCTAACACGTGGTTAAATTGACAATATTGTATAACAAACTTTCAATTTAACTTCTTTTTTTTTTTAACCATGAACTCTCGAGGTTCCTAAATGTTTATTAATATCTTCTAACTTTATATTCGTACTGATATTAGACTGTCCTTGCAAAGGGTCAAATAGCTAACGATTACCATTCACGACAAACATATTATATACCTACAGCCGATCGTATATAACGACCTCGCACACGTAGGCACATAGTCGGTACATAAACAACGATACAATAAAACAACAACAACAAATGACTTCAAGGATACATTAAGTAATCGTATCGTTGAACTCTTCGATCAATTATTGATCGAAGGTTGAACCTTACCAAATAATCATAACTTGTCTCAACGGTACAGCTAGCTACATATCAGTAATAATCTGTGGGTACAGGAGACATCAGATACAGAGTAGGCAAAACATTGTGGAACTTACGAAGCAGGGCGATAGATGGCGTTACTTGAAGTAAAAAAAAAATGGTGTGTATATTTAAATAATTTAAACTCTAAAACCTATCGACAATATCAGCCATCCGTTCTGCGTGCATCGTTTCCTGTTCACTGCCCCTTTAGGTTTTAATTCTTCGGGCATTAGACATATTTTTTGTTCGGTGGCAACACTTTTTTTTTTCTCTGCTGCTCTAATACAAGCATGCCTAGCACATATTTCTTTTTTCAAAAAGGAAAAAAATATGCATTAAGAGTTAAGATTACACTAGTCGAAAATTCATCCATACAAACGTAGTCTGGCGATTGCTCCACTGTTTGACGATGTACGTTCAAAATAAAAAATTGTAT
Organism: Orthosia gothica; assembly: GCA_949775005.1. Classification (NCBI taxonomy): domain Eukaryota; kingdom Metazoa; phylum Arthropoda; class Insecta; order Lepidoptera; family Noctuidae; genus Orthosia; species Orthosia gothica. Next base: position 4,037,984 of record OX459068.1, read on the forward strand.
CAATTTGTCTCATCATTATCTAGCCCTGCATGGAAACAGAAAAGTAAAAAAATACAATATTTTAAAGTTATGAGCGTCGAAATTTCCGGAAATAAATACCATAAGAAGAAGGAAAATTGCAAAACGGCTTCCCTACAGGGATAGATTAGTAATTGAACAATGCAAATAATTTTATTTTGGAAATATACATTTAGTAGTTTTTTCATGACTCCCAAAGGTCTGTTTATAAAAAATCTCGCGCTCGTTTTCGTCCTAAACCATCATCCATTTCGCTACAAACTTGCAAAGTGCTAATTCGTACACGAACTAGCTTCTTACTGCTTATCACTGCATCTATTTCTTTCGCACGTGTTGTCGGATGAGACAGCATGCATTTTAACCCCGCGCACAAAATAGTTCGTGCCGTCGACTAGTTCAACCTTAACGGAAATATTTTGATAAGTAATGAAAAGCTACTAACTATACTGACCTAATATCAAGATCAAACAAAACTCGTCCTTGTTGCTTATAGAATAAGGACCATAATTTGTCATAATTAAGGGACTGGTTACTAAGGAACATTGCGATGATAGGCTATCAGTAAACAGACTGTTACTTAATTATTATGTTTTACTCAACTTTAATGAGTTTTATTTGTCAATACTGTTATCATCTTTTTTTAGAGCCCAGCTGTAATAGACTCGCCCTAATGACCTCTATACCTAGATGGAAATAAGAACAGATGAATAGTGAGTTTTATATTAGGTATTTACGTAAACCTAATCTGCCTGCCTCTTCGAAGAATATATCAAGTATATACATATATTTTTTTTCCAACTATACATTTTATTTACGCATATAAAAGTATATACAGAGTATACAACACTTAATTAACTAAGACTACAAACAAATACACTTAAACCAATAAAAAAAGTTAATTAAAAAAATTGAAAGACCCTACTGCTTAAAAAGCGAACTAAAAAGACGTAAACAAGAAGAAAATCATGATGTTCAGTCGGAGGATACATGTTCGCGTGCTGGCTGACCAAAACCAGATGTATCCTCCGACTGCACAGCATGATTTTCTTCTTGTTTACGTCGTTTTAGTTCGCTTTTTAAGCAGTCGGGTTTGAATACCGGTATTAGGTACATAATTTTGAAATCACCTCCTTAAACCCTTTATTTTGATACCCCACACTATGGGTGGATTAAAATTTGGTTCCCCACAATTTGGCGCCCAAAAGCCGCCATTTTTTTATTTTTCGATTTTCTTGTAGCCAGTGACACTCGCAGGGTTTAGACGAATCGATTGACGTAAGAATCATCAAAATCGGCCAACGCGTTTGGTCCCTAGAACGCCACATAGGAACAAACATACTTACATAGACTGATAAACACATTACCCTTCTTCGGTAGTCGGGTAAAAACTACTCACTAACTAAATCTAAAAATATACTAAACTAAAATATAGCGTCACAAAACTCCTCCCCATCGTTGTCCACTGGTAATGTGCCCAAAAGACTGGCAGCATTGCCACGTTGTATGGCAATGCTTATTCTCTGAGCAAAGTAAAAGCCAGCCCTTGGGTCACGGTTTGTAGATCTACTTAGCATTAGTTAGTGGACCTCTGAGTTCTGACTATAACCATTGCCCAATGGTTACCCGGTAACCAGGCGAAGAGACAAAATGATATTTTATCAGCGCTATCGATAGTCAAGAAATCTAAAATTTAAGGGACATGCGTTATCGAAATTGCACAATAGTCAATTTTGACTTTTCGAAGATCGTTAGGTATATATTATATTTCTATGGTATATATATATATCGCTAATGAGTATGTCAATATTTATCAAGGACTTAAAGTAGATTTAAAATAAAAATACAACACATCCCTAAAAAAATAACGAATGATCCATAGCTTAAGGCGCTACCCCGAGCAAAGGGCAGTTTATAGGAGCTATCTACTCGTTATTTAAAAACTTAATTCAAAACATCAAACATTACCCTCCTGCGGCAGTCGTGTAAAAAAGCCGAGAGGATACATATTCGCGGGCTGGCTGACCAAAATCTGGTGTATCCTCCGTCTGCACAGCATGATTTTTCCTTGTTTACGACTTTTTAGTTCGCTTTTGAAGCACTCGGCTTGTTTTTTTATTTATAACTTTTTAGTTGAGTTTTTTTTCGAATTAGATACATTTAAACGTATAAGTGTTTTATATTTTTTAAATCACCTCTTAAAACCCTTTATTTTGATACCCCACACGATGGGTTTGGAAGAAAAAAAATATTTGGGCCCCTCAATATGGCACCCAAAATCCACCATTTTTCTATTGTCCAATTTTAATATAGCCTATGACACTCGCAGGATTAAGACGCATCGATTGGCGTATGAATTATCAAAATCGGCCAACGCGTTTGGTCTCTGGAACGCCATATAGGAACAAACATACATACATACATACTTACATACATACATACATAGACTGATAAACACATTACCCTCCTTCGGCAGTCGGGTAAAAATAACAAATGATCCATAGCTTAAGGCGCTACCCCGAGCAAAGGGCAGTTTTTAGGAGCTATCTACTCGTTATTTAAATATAAATATCAACTAATAAAAATTCATTAAATTTCTACATAGTATTGATTCCAAAATGGTAGTTTTTTTTATTAATGAATTATAAGTTTCCAACAAAACCATAAAAATGAGAAATAATGACTGATAGCATGCATCTCCTCGTAAAGTGTTCATTAATTAATGTTTGTACTAACACTAATGGATAGACAATTAAATAACGAACATTATGACAGTTTTTTTTTTTTCAAAAGACCAGTATTCGATTTTATTCTAAAATCTGGGCGCAACTCAAGCGCCACTAGTGTGCCGCTAGGGCACTAGGAATGCTCACGGCGGTGTTTTGGTCAGGGTAATTTTAGAAATAAATGCTTTATCACCAAGCTGCTCCTTGATTAAATGGCCTTTGGACAGTCCATGGGCATTCAACCTTTGAACACCATGATAATGCTTCGCGATATGATAACACCCTAAAATGTCAACAATGTTAGGTGAACTGATAAAAATATATATTTATTTATTCTGTTTATCAACAAAGCTTTTGAGGTTTGAAAAATACTCTTACAAGTTTTTGTGTAACCGACTGAGCGATTTATGGTAGAAGCAAAACTTACTTTGCATCACCGACATGCTAATGTAACCGCGTCATCGACATGCTAACATGACGTGTTGCGCCAGTTCATGTGTCTTGGATCCCGCAACGAAATGAATTAGAAAAGAATAGCTAAGGACCATATAATAAGATAAAGAGAGATGACAAGATCCTGGTAAAAACCTGGTGATATAAAATGTCTGCTCACCATAAACGTGACGAAAAACATTACCTACGTGAGCGTCGATGGAGGAAGATGTTAGATGAGGTCTTAGGCTCTGAACGCATTGCGATTTTTATTCTTTTCCGCTTACTGAATCTAACTAACACGCACTGCGGATAAAATTCCGCGCGATTTTTGTATCTTTCTACCTGAGAGCTCAAAATATTCGCGCGAATTTAATCCTCGCCGCGGTGCGGTGGATTCTTTGGCAAAACACGGATTTCTGCGGTATTATTTCCGCGCGAATTTTTTACCGCAATGCGTGCAGCGTCATAAAATTCTATAGGTCGCAGAATAGGCGGAAAACATTCGCGCTTTAAAAAAATCCTCAAAGTATCTTCAGCAACAACAATCTATATCAAATCAGCGAATTCACACACACCCCGATTTCTGATTAAAGAAACGTTTGACACGTTCTTAACTCCACATACCTACTCAATTCAGAAACCGGACCAAATCTTTGTGTTTCTAGGTAGTTATTGTTTCCATTTTTTTTTACTTTCAGTATAATTCAAAGCATTTTAGAGCTAGTGTTAGTTCATATTCATGGCTTCTGGCTTTTCACTCTCTCACCACACTTCAACTTCTGAAGGTGGGGAAACAAAGAGAAAGTCCAGTAATTTTCTCAGTGCATCAATATTCCAAACAAACTACATTTGAACAGGAATTTTCTTTTGTTTCAACGAGTTTGTATCAGTTTTTGTACTAGTCACCTTAAATACACTGGAGCAAAGTTACGCTCTAGCCAACAAGAATGCAACGCCGAGAAGTCAATGACACTTTACACATAATCAAACAACCTATTTAATAAAACCACTTATCATTTACCATTTAAAATAGTTAGGTACTTACTTTAAGTTGATTCGGGACACTGGCCACTGACAGAACTGCTGCATTCCTCTCAAAATTAACCACAGATCTTAATCCTAACCGCATCATAGAAATCGCCATTTTGAACACAGTTCTCAATAATAATATTCAAATAGTTCACATAAACAAACAACTTTCTTTTTCGAACGATTACTTCGACATCTCCGAACGCATGCGAGTGCGATGCAGTTCTCGATGGCTATTGGACTGAATTGAATTTAGAACGAGCGGTCGGTTTTATTCGTGGTCCGAGGCCCTTTGGAGGGACAGGGGAGGGAGTGTTTATGCCGGCTGTTTACTAGTTACATGTGCTAGTGTTTGAGGCCTATGACCATTTAGCAGATGCAGCGCTTTTAAGGAAAAGGGTTTTGAGTAACATCTTGCTACAGTATCAACAGCAGACGAAATCGCAAAGACGCATTACGAAATTGCATTCCAAATTGCAATAAATCATGGGGATTGTAGGGGAAATTTTTTTTTCTATATAAAAGTTAACTTCTGTATAATTTCAGATGAGAGTGAGCTGATAGATCATATCTTCCGGATTTCAATATAGTCTAAGATTACTAAAGAAGCCACTATCAATCTGCCTAGCCTTTTCCCAACAGTATTGGGGTCGGCTTTACCAGTGTTTTACATGGAGCGACTGCCTATCTGACCTCCACAACCCAGTAACTGGGTAACACGGTACCCCTTGGCAAGACTGGTGTCAGATCTTAGCTTCTGACTATCCGTTACGACTGTCAAAAATATTCAAATGACAGCCGGGACCAACAGCTTAACATGCTTGCCGAGGCACGGAGAATTCTTGGTATGTTGAAATGGTCACCCATCCACGGACCGACCTCGCAAGCATTGCTTAACCTTGAAGATAGACCCTTGCGGCTGTTATTATTTAGCCACGAGCTCCTCTCCTGAAGAAGCCATTATAATACAGTATTTTATATATGTACCCTACTCAACAGAAAACAGACCTGCTGCAGTTTCTACATCTATTAATGAAACTTAAAGAACTTCGTACTTTTTATTTTTTCATCTAGATTTGGCGCGTGGTGCAAAGTCTTATAAAAATACCTAGCCAACTCAATAATCTGAGCAAAACCTCAAGCAATGAGAAAGGCAAGGAAAGACAAAAGAAAATAAATAAACAGAAAAGAAAATACACAACAAAATAAAGCGCTAACTGCAGTAGCTTTAAATATCAAAACAAAACAGAACGCTCATAGTAACAAAGAAAACACACGATTTTGAACTCTATTCCTTGGTAACAAGACTTAGTCTTGTAACGCCAGTAGATACACGTGAATCTATCTATGATAGGAAGCAGACAGTTGAGACAATATTAGGAGATTATAAGACCGTGTTCAGATGGAACAAGTTATGGACAAAAAAAAAATGTGCTACGTGGTTTGTACCTCGTAGCACCTCGATCAAGAATAAGCAACTACCAAAATCACACTAATATTATGAAGGTGAAAGTTTGTGAGTGTGTTTGTATGTTTGTAACTCTTTCACTCAAAAACTACTGAACGGATCTTTATGAAATTTGGCACAGACAGATTTTTTCTCCTTTAAAATACATTGCCCCACACTAGGAATTTCTTCCTGTACCGTGGATGCGTTTACAAATATATAAACTCACATAAACAACACCCAGAGCCGGAACAACTATCTGTAGGTCTTAGAAATCTTTGTTCCGTGCGGGAATCGAAACCGCAACACGCAGCGCAGCAATCAATTGCTCAATCACTGCGCCAACCGTGTGCCCAAGATTATATGGATATGGTATATACATATATTTTTTCATCCCGGGAATATGTTATAGTGAAGCCGCTAGCAGAAGCTTTTCTTCATACATAGCTATTCGACATAATATGTCTAACTGACGTATACGTTATTGTCAGCCTGTCAAGCGCTATTGTTACTGTATTGATACTGACATCTGTCGCAGAGATCTATATTTTATGAAGTATAGTGCCTGTGTTTCCGAGAAGAATTATCATCATCTGCCGAGACTTTTCACAACTATGTTGTGGTCGGATTCCAGTTTACTCAGATGCAGATGAAGACCAGTAGGTATGGATCATGGAATAGACAGAGCTAAGTAATAGGAAATCTGTCTATGATCCAAAAACCTGTCACAAGTCTAGAATCCAAGATGCTACAAAAAATACCTTGTGCTAAAACCACAAAATCAAATTTTTCTGTACCTCAAAAAGTAAAAAAGGAACCCTTATAAGATCACTCCCTAGTCCGTCTATCCGTATGTCACCACCGATTTTCTCAGGATCGGGTGGACCTAGCAAGTTGAAATTTATACCAGACATTGAGGTCTATTGTCCCTATTAGGTGTATAAAAATCAAGGTACTGAGTCAACACGATAAAAAGATATAAGCAAATTTAGATTTTCGCGAAAACTTGTAAGTACCAAAATGTACCTTAATTTTCAACTTTTTTAAATTTTCGGCATTTACGCTTTACTTGTGCTGTAAGACCTTGCTTTTAACCAAAATTGACCATTCCAGGTCAACGGAAGTACACTTTAGGTTTTGGGTCGAAAACCTATAAGTATGGTAGTTCCCGTTGACCTAGTTATCTAATTATGTGGGTGAATTGCCCTGACTCGCACTTGACCGGTTGTTTTTCTTGATTGATTTCCTCATGGATTACATGGATGGATGATAGACCCTCCCACCCCGGAGCGGTGGTGTCTATCAGAGTCTTCTCTTCTCCTTCGCACATCTAGCCTAGCCTAACTCTTTTACCACAGATAAGCTACTTCTTGGTCGTTACAAAGCACGTTAAGCCGTTGGCCCGGCTGTCATTTGAAGATCTTTGACAGTCGTTACGGGTAGTCAGAAGCTTGAGATCTGACACCAGTCTTGCCAAGGGGTATCGTGTTACCCAGTTACTGGGCTGTGGAGGTCAGATACGCAGTCGCTCCATGTAAAACACTGGTAATCAGCTGAATCCGGAAAGACGGGAAGCCGACCCAACAACAATTGGGAAAAGGCTAGGCAGATGATGATGAGGCTACTTCTTGGTAGATCTGGAAATCGAAGCTAGGAGACCCAAAACTCGCACGCGATTACAGTCACGTAGGCTCTAAATTCTTCTACCCTAATTATAATTTCTCAATCAAATTAATGACAGTTTAATTACAGAACATAATGAATCCAAAAAAAAAATTCATTCAATCATTAATAAACACTTAACAAAGTTGAAATCGTATAATAATTAGCCCCATCTGCACACAGCGTTATCATACACTGCCGGTCTGACGGCCCTACGCACTGTGCCACACGTAGGCACAAACAATTGCAATTTAGGTTAATTATAAACTACTTAACTAAACTAATTACAGTCGATACTAGTTTTACGATAACGACTGATTTAGTTTTTCCTTATTTAATTAACGTGATTGGTTTTAACGTGTTGTTCCTCACGTAAACTCGTTTGATAGTCTGTTTACGTTTTTCTAACAGATTTGGAGGTTACTTGTTTGTTTACGAACGTATTATTTTGTCTGGAGAGGTTTTCTGGATTGATTTGAGTTATAATGAACAACAGTTCGAGAATAAGAAACCCTATTATAGTAGTCCTATTTTTTATCAGTCTATGTATGTATGTAAGTATGTATGTTTGTTCCAGAGTCCAAACGCGTTGGCCGATTTTGATGATTACGTCAATCGATGCATCTTATCCCTGCGGGTGTGACTGGCTACATTAAAATTGGATAATAGAAAAATGGCGGATTTTGGGGGCCATTGTGGGGGTCCAATTTTTTTTTTCTTCCAAGCCCATCGTGTGGGGTATCTAAATAAAGGGTTTAAAGAGGAGATTTCAAAAATATACAATACTTATATGTTTAAATGTACGTAATTCGAAAAAAAAACTAACTAAAAGGTTATAAATAAAAAAAGTTAAATCAAAAAATCAAAAAAGGTTTTTTGATTTTTTGAATAAAGTTTTTTTATTATCGGTTGCATTTCGGGGAGTGTACGATGGAATTGCATGATTTAATTCCAGCAAGCCCGTTTCTTCCATACGCGCAAAGTGTTTTGAAAATACTTTCATTGTGCGTACAGCTGAGGAGTGGAATTCCCTGCCTAATTGCTGCTTGAATTAGATACATTTAAAGATATAAGTGTTGTATATTTTTGAAATCACCTCTTAAAACCCTTTATTTTGATACCCCACACGAAGGGTTTGGAAGAAAAAATATTTGGGCCCCCACAACCCGCCATTTTTCTATTGTCCAATTTTAATGTAGCCTATGACACTCGCAGGGTTAAGACGCATCGATTGACGTATGAATCATCAAAATCGGACAACGCGTTTGGTCTCTGGAACGCCATATAGGAACAAACATACATACATACATACATAGACTGATAAACACATTACCCTCCTTCGGTAGTCGGGTAAAAACCGACAAGCTGGAAACTCGGCGACGATGTTCAAGGCTCTGGAGCTTTGTCTTAACCAGTGCCTCATCGCCGATGAGCCTTTTGGCCCGCTTTTCGATCGACTCTAGTGCATCATGCTGGTATTTGGCGGATCCGTCCTTAAGATGAGAACAGTACTCCATGCATGATCGAACTTGCGCTTGATACAAGCTGCACGGTCACATCTCGGAAAGTTGGAGCCGGTTGAAATTGGTTCTTTTTAGCGGAAAAAACACACCCCTGGGTTTTAGCAGCATTAAACCTGAACAGCAGATTGGCATCGCCCCATTCGGAGACTGCCTGCAAGGACTGGTTCAAGCGTTCCACCATGGCCTCCCGCAGAGACTGGATCTGAGGTCCGGTAGCTCGAGCGTTGGACATGTATCTCTCAGCAACATTGCTGTCGTCTGCATACCCAAAGGTTTCGGGTTTTAGCAGATCGTTAATGTGAAGCAAGAATAAAGTTGCCGAGAGTACCGACCCTTGAGGGACCCCGGCATTAATATCCAACTTGTCCGACGAGCAGTCATCGATAACCACTCGAATGGACCGATCTCTCAGGAAGTCTGCAATCCAATCACACAGACCACCGGGCAAACCGAATGAAGGAAGCTTACCAATAAGGCTTTCGTGCCAGACCCTATCAAAAGCCTTCGAGATGTCGAGGGAGACGGCAACCGCTTCCCCGTGCCTCTCGATGGCCTCACTCCAGATGTGAATGGCATACGCTAGACGATCACCAGTAGACCGATTTCGGCGGAAGCCGTGTTGGCGGTCACTAAGGATATCGTTAGCTTCTAGGTATGCCAGGAACTTTATATTGAACTGAATTTCTATGTTGGACTTAATGTTTGTTTCTTTTTTTAGGGTTCCGTACCCAAAGGGTAAAAACGGGACCCTATTACTAAGACTCCGCGATCCGTCTGTCTGTCTGTCTGTCTGTCACCAGGCTGTATCTAATGAACCGTGATAGCTAGACAGTTGAAATTTCCACAGATGATGTATTTCTGTTGCCGCTATAACAACAAATACTAAAAACAGAATGAAATTAATATTTAAGGGGGGCTCCCAAACAACAAACGTGATATTTTTGCCGTTGTTTTGCGATAATGGCACGGAACCCTTCGTGCGCGAGTCCGACTCGCACTTGGCCGATTTTTTTGTGTATGTCCACCGATATCTCCGTCAATTGTGGACCGATTGTGAAAATTCTTTAAATTTTGAAAGAATATGTTCCGAAATTGGTCCCATTTTAATTTGGTGAAGATCTGATGAAGAACTTCGGAGATATACAACAGAACTCTTCAATAAATAACGGCAAATCTCTCGTTATTGCTGCAATCGCATGTCTAATTATAGTTTATACCATTTCATAACATAACATCACGCCAGTACGCTATAAAAGGTACGCAGATGTGTACAGTTCACCTAGGTATGGTACTCATTTTACCGGTTATATTCAGTTTCATGATATTTGGGTAATCTATTCTGGCATTATAGGTACCTTACTTAACTACTTGCCTATTAGGTAGGTACAACTAAAAACTGAAAAATAAAACTAAACTGTCCTTAACGCAAAAAATTGGTATTTACCAATAACACCGACTTCCAAAAATAAAGTTATTAATCACTGTGTAGTTTTCTTATTTGGAAGTCGTTAGTATTTTTATGTTAAAATGTTTTTTTTTCAGTATAACCACTCGTGAAAGTTATTTTATTTAAATCTGTGTGTATTAAAACATTGAAAGTAAAATAAACATACCCATTGATAACAAATTGATGATAAGCTGACATCATTGCAATAATCATTTTGTTTCTAACATTACATAATATGGAGTCAACGGTCTAAGGCCTTGCTCGAAGTACATACAAATCATGCATGTATGTTACTGTTTAAGCGAAAATGTATTTTAGTTGTAGAGCTATAGGGGTGATTTTTGTATGCTAAAGGCAATTTTGTATAGAAAACGAGTTGTTTTTATTTACGTTTGTTGTAGACGTGAAGTAATCAATCTGCCTAGCCTTTTCCAATATGGTGGGGTCAGCTTACAATCTAACCGGATTTAGCTGAGTATCAGCACAGATAATATAATACTAGCATACAGATGCCTCACCCCATACAAAGAAACACGTGCAGACGTAACTAGCGTTTTTCGTCTGATTATACTGATTATTTTTTTAAGTGTTCGTATCGTGTTCGGTTCCGTTCCACGGCCATAGATTGTGTTAGCAGCGACTTGCAAGTAAAAGTATTTACTCGGTTCGTAACAAATTTTTTTTTGGGTTCCGTACCCAAAGGGTAAAAACGGGACCCTATTAATAATACTCCGCGGTCCGTCTGTCTGTCTGTCACCAGGCTGTATCTCATGAACCGTGATAGCTAGACAGTTGAATTTTTTACAGATGATGTATTTCTGTTGCCGCCATAGCAACAAATACTAAAAACAGAATATAATAAATATTTAAGTGGGGCTCCCATACAACAAACGTGATTCTTTTGCTGTTTTTTTGCGATAATGGTACGGAACCCTTCGTGCGCGAGTCCGACTCGCACGCAGCCGGTTTTTCTTTAAATGCAGTGATTTGACATTTGTATTACTTATAGTATTTTCTTTTGCACGTATTTACAGTTTTATTGTACCAAAATGTGTTATAAAATACATTTTATTTTTTAAATAGAACCTCTGTTTAAAACCGCGCTATCTATTGGAATCAATTTTCAATAATCTGTTCAAATAATCTTTGAAATTTGAATTAAGTGGCCAATATTCCATAATTTTGTGAGAGTTAAGTAATTTTACAGACAATTTAATAACAACTCGATAGGTACATATCACGCCATCTAGTGATATTTATTGAAACCAAATTTTATTTCTTACCGCTGGGTTCCCATGGTACTTACATGGGAAAGAGTGCCTATCTGACCTCCACAACTCAGTAACTGGGTAACACGATACACCTTGACCAGACTGGTTACAGATTTTAGGCCTCTGACTACCCGTAGCACAGATAATATAATACTAGCATACAGATGCCTCATCCCATACAAAAAAACCGTGCCGACGTAACTAGCATTTTTCATCTGCTTAATCTTGTTGTTTTTGAGAGTACATCAATCGCGTTTGATCCCGTTTCACGGCAATAGATGGTGTTAGCAGCGACTTGCAAGTAAAGTGGTGTACTAGGTTCGTGATTTTTTTCTTTAAATACAGTGAAGGTTCGTTTTATAGTATTTTTTTGTACGTTTTACAGTTTTTTTGCACCAAAATGTGTTACAATGCAAATTTTAACAATTGAGTGGAATGCCTCAGAAATTTAAAAATGCGCCATCTATTGGCATCCATTTTAAATGATCCGTTCAAATAATCTTTGAAATGTGAATTAAGAGCCCAATATTCCATAATGTTGTACTTAGGAGAGTTAATTAAACAAGAACATACAATGTTTATGTTCAATTCCAGATAATGTTAATTTTTAACACAATTCTATTGAATTGTGTGTACATGTCGCGTCATCTAGTGAGATTTATTTGAACCAAATATTCTTTCTTAGCAATGAGACCCCGTGCCCGTAGCGACTGCCAAAGATCTTCAAATGACAGTCGCTACCAACGGCTTAACGACGTGCTTTCTGAGGCACGGAGGAAACTCGCTTTGTAAAGATGGTCACTCATCCACGGACCAACCTTGGCAAGCGTTGCTTAACCTTGAAGATCGAGCCGTGCGGCTATTATTATTTAGCCATGAGCTCCTGTTGTAGACGAGAATATTTAAGCTTTTTAAGACCGCGTAGAGTATTGCATACCTACCTACTTACCAATAAAATCAATGCATTTTTCACAATTTCTTTTACTATAAATGGAGACTACACTCGAAGTTGTGGACGACTATGTCTAACTGGGACAAACAATCCAGTTGGGTAGGGCCAACTTCGAGAAAGAGGTCAACCGTGAAATCCGACTCGGCTGGGCAGCGTTCGGGAAGTTGCGCGGTATGTTCTTGTCCAACTTACCACAGTATCTCAAGATGAAAGTCTATGACAGTGTGTGTTGCCAGTGATAATCTATGGCTCTGAGATATGGTCGCTCACAATGGGCCTCATCTGAAAGCTTGCAGGCACCCAAAGGGCAATGGAGAGGGCTCGGTTTGAGATATTTAGGAAATATCCCATACTGCTTTGTCGCTTTGCACAGTACAGTTGACCTGAAGAACCCACCAATATAGCTCAAAAACCATTATAAAATTATTTTTTAGGAAGGTTGAACGATAAAACAAAAAATAATGTATTTAGTTACACATATTTATTATATACCCTTTTACAGAAGCCAATATATAACAAACCGTTGTTAAACATTTTGGATAGGTAGGTTCTCTGTACATATTACGCTTCAAAAGTTTTCTTCCATGTGAAAATGCGTCCTCAAACTAGTATTAAATACGACTTGCAGCAAGTGATTCTATGGTGCAAGTTATAACTGGGTGAAATGAAATAGGATATATTTGGCGAGATTAGAGAGAGGCTTATATATGCTAGGCTAATTTAATTGACTGAAACAAACTTAACTATAAAAAAAACCTTTTCTTTTTCTTGCCAAACTTCTTGGCCGCCAAGTTGGCTACAATGCAATACAAAAAAAAAGTTAAATCAAAAAATCAAAAAACCCGACTGCTTCAAAAGCGAACTAAAAAGACGTAAACAAGGAAAAAATCATGCTGTGCAGTCGGAGGATACATATTCGCGGGCTGGCTGACCAAAATCTGGTGTATCCTCCGCCTGCACAGCATGATTTTTTCCTTGTTTACGTCTTTTTAGTTCGCTTTTGAAGCAGTCGGGTTTTTTGATTTTTTGATTTAACTTTTTTTATTTATAAGTTTTTTTCGAATTAGATACATTTAAACATATAAGTGTTATACATTTTTGAAATCACCTCTTAAAACCCTTTATTTTGACACCCCACACAATGGGTTTGGAAGAAAAAAAAAATTGGGACCCCACAATATGGCGCCCAAAAACCGCCATTTTTCTATTGTCCAATTTTAACGTAGCCTATGACACTCGCAGGGTTAAGACGAATCGATTGACGTATGAATCATCAAAATCGGCCAACGCGTTTGGTCTCTGGAACGCCACATAGGAACAAACATACATACATACATATATACATACATACATAGACTGATAAACACATTACCCTCCTTCGGCAGTCGGGTAAAAACAGCACCGTTTCGTGCCTTACGCAACGGAAAACCAACTTATAAGCCAACAAAATATGTGGATGTCTCTAACTATTCTCAATCTCATTTTTTCTTCTTTTAATTACTCTTTTTACTATGGTTTTCAATCATCTTTATAACCCTTTGCTAAGAATAGTTACAGCACTGATAACAACATTTGTGCCACATGTTAAGAGCGGACTCTAGTCAACAGGAATTTGAAAAATAGGTATTTGAAGAAACTATTGCCGTCGCGTCACCTCCAACCTCACCCCGTAAAGTGCGAAAGGGACAACTGCAGCTCAGGCTGATTTTACTTACAAAAACTTTGACTAAAAGACGTTTCGTATTCTACTGTTTTCTTCATGAAAACTGGTCTGATCTAAAAAATTCTTATATCAAAATTTAGAGGAAAAGTATATCTATGCTCCTATCATTTCCTTTTTTGTTAAAAACTTATAAATTTTGTCTGAAAGTCTTCTGTACATGGCGGTAAAAACGGGGATTTTTTTCGGATTTTTGGATTGTCATATTTCTTTTTGTGATTATGTTTTGGAAAAAAGGAAATGATACAGGCACGTATTAATTAGACCTTGATTTTATGGAAAAAAAAATCCTCTAGAGGCATTATCCACGAAGAAAACAGCAGAATGTGTTTGTATGGAGAAATTCTCACTAGAGTCCCCTCTTAAATTTAGTCTTGTTATACTTTGTATAGATTCTTTTACCAATTGTTTTGTAAATGTGTGAACATTGTAGGCCTTCTAGATTTCTAGATGAATGTTAACATTTTATCTCGTTTTTGTTTAGTTTCTTAAGACTTATTGTCGGGCCTACGTTGTCCCCCCATGTAAGTACTAATGCTGTAACATGAAAATATTGTAGGACCAATCAATTTTTTTAAAGAGTAACCGAGGAGTTTCTTGCCGGTTCTTCTCCATGGGAAACGACCAACCTGAACCGTGCACCTTTTGTCGACGTTTTTTAAGGTGCCCATGTGAAACAAAAATGATTTTGAAAAAAAAAATACTTCAGGGCGGACCAGAAGTCTGGCGAGAACTAGGTCTACAATTCAATATACATTATAATTTCATTATAATATATTTACATAACATCTATTTACGAACTAAATAAAATACAACAAATCAAAATTCGCTGTTTTTTTTTTATCTAATTTTAGATGAAATTATACTTAATACAAATTATTATTACTAAAATACAAAGACAGAACAAATGTAAAATAGTTAACCAATTATATACTTATTACAACAATATACGAAAACCCCGACCATGGTGAAAATAAACCCAAAAGCAGGTATTCATTAAAATATTGAAATTTCTTGAAGTAAAGATATATACATAGATTTTGAGATTCATAAACCCTATATTTTTAACCCCCGACGGAAAAAGAAGGGGTCTAATATGTTTGAAGTGTGTACCTGTGTGTTTGTGTATATGTATATCTGTCTGTGGCAGCATAACTCCTAAACGGATAAACCGATTTTGAATTAGTTTTTTTTTGTTTGTAAGGTGACATTATCGGGAGTATTCTAACTTCTTAGCTATGTTTGATGAAAATCGGTTCAGCCGTTCAAAAGTTATGGGCGTTTTACTGTTTGAATCGGGGTATTAACCCAAGATATCGTGCCATAATTACGTGTTCTTGAAACGTGTCTACTATTAGATTCCTTAAATGGAGTTTTAGTCATTACTTCTCCTAACTTTTATTTACTTTGCTTTACCATAGTCAGCTACTTTTCTCATTTGTTAACTATGATAAGATAGCCACAAGCATATTTATATCGCATAATGTTTATAAATCAATCAATCAACTCAGCCTTTCATACACCAAAATATCTGGCTAGGAGCTATCACAAAATATAAATATGCTTTTTCTAAAAGGATACTTTTATGCCGTACAGATCTACCGAACATGGCAACATAGGGATTATATTATTAAAAAAACAGGCCAAGTGCGAGTAGGACTCGCGAACTTAGGATTTCGGGCAAACCTGTAGGTTTATAAGTAAAAGTGGCCGGTGGTTGGCCGGTTTTTAGTTTTTTTTATATGATGTAACTAATAATTTACGGTTTTCGCAATTTTTCCTTTATCTGTGCTATAAGACGTTGCTTCGTACCAAAATTCAAGATTCTGAGTTCACGGGAAGTAACCTGTAGGTTTTGATTCCCTTGCGAGTGTTGAAAATTAGCGAATTTTGCGGCATAAACGGCTGTATCTTTTGATTGCATTGGCTTAGAAGCGCGCCCTACGCGGGCTTGAATTACACTCTAGGGGTAGGCCAGACAAGACTACGTGGAGTCGGTTTTGCAGCGATTTGTTTCTGTCACTAACTTTTGTAACACAACATATTGACTTTTTAAGACAGTATTTCAATTTTAATTTAAGGTTAAAAATGCTATTTTATTAAAATGCCTACTAAAATTATTCCAAAAGAATTTCTGCCATCTTCATGATATGCCAAGTGAAATTATGCCAAATAAAATTCTGCCATCTTAAAAGTAAGCCATTGTAAATTCGGACATACAAACATTCGGCCAAACAATAATTATATTAAATATTTTTTATGCCTTTAGAATATTCGTTTAAAGAAGATTATGCCATGTGTATTATGCCAACAAAATTTCGGAGTATCAAGATTCTGCCAGATAGAGGGACCCCACAACAAAGTGATCCTATAAGGGTTCCATTTTTTTCTTTCGAGGTATGGAACCCTAAAAACAACTTAATTAAAAAAATCAAAAAACCCGACTGCTTCAAAAGCGAACTAAAAAGTCGTAAACAAGGAAAAAATCATGCTGTGCAGTCGGAGGATACATATTCGCGGGCTGGCTGACCAAAATCTGGTGTATCCTTAATTTAATATTAAGGTTAAGTTTTAAGGTTTTTTAATTTTTTTAATTAAGTCTTTTTATTTATAACTTTTTAGTTAGTTTTTTTCGAATTGGATACATTTAAACATATAAGTGTTCTATATTTTTAAAATCACCTCTTAAAACCCTTTATTTTGATAACCCACACGATGGGTTTGGAAGAAAAAAAATTTTGGGCCCCCACAATATGGCACCCAAAAGCCGCCATTTTTCTATTGTTTAATTTTAATGTAGCCTATGACACTCGCAGGGTTAAGACGCATCGATTGACGTATGAATCATCAAAATCGGCCAACGCGTTTGGTCTCTGGAACGCCATATAGGAACAAACATACATACATACATACATACTTACATACATAGACTGATAAACACATTACCCTCCTTCGGCAGTCGGGTAAAAAGGAAAGAAAATCCTTTGCCCTATTGCGGGGCATAATAACACGGTAATTCGATAGAAATATTTGCTGCTGTACCATATTATTATATTTATATTTGCTATATACTTACATCATAAAAATCAAAAGGCATATTTCGTATAAAATAATTATTTAGGTAGAATAAAGATTTTATCTATAATAATATATATTAATTACAGCTATTTTACAAAACAATTAATAATTAAGCTTTCTTATACTCAATCCTTTCTACTTTAACTTCATCTCCGAGCAGTTTGTAGACGTATGTCACCACGGTCGAGCTCTGGATGTCCATCAGTACAAATGATGGAGTGGCGTTCCTGAAATAAAGAAGTTGGATATGTGAACTAAGAAGCAGTCCGCTGAACATCGAGTGTGCACTTAATTTGACATGATTGGCTCAATATTTCGATAAGAATTAAATTTTAAGGCCATTTTCATAAATTGTCTTAAACTGATTCTTACCAACACAGCTTTCTATAAAGCCATAGGTTTTTGGAAAATTCTTTATAAAACTAAGTAAATAAAATTAATCATCAGAATAAAATGTCAATGTCATCATCAGAAGTAAACGAAGACAGTGTTACTTTTAACCCACGCGGTTAGAGAGCAGTAGTGGTAACGGCCGCGACTTACAAGTTATAGGTTGTGGGTTCGAACCCAGGCAGGCGCCCTGGGCGTCGGGAGTCACAAGCAGATTCCCGGCCACTGTAGGCGCGGGCTTGCGGACGGCGAGTAATGGGTACCTCGCTGTCCGATAAGGACCAGGCCCGAGTCGACGGCGTGTAGTGTTCAAATTCAAATTGACGGGGTCCGCTAGGGCCGATGCCAGTCTGGGTCGCGGATAAATTTGAAAAAGAGTTACCGCGGCCCTGGCTCAAGCAACTGCAGGAACACGGGTGGGTTTTAGTCAGTAAAAGTCTGACACGCCCTCTCGCTTTACCCAGAGTGGGAGGAAGTCAATGGATGATATATCACAGCAAAAAAAAGGCAGGTGCTTTACTTTGTGTAAATAATTTCATCACCACTGCTCTCAAAGGGTGAAGGAAAACATCGTGAGGAAACAGGCATGCTAAGATATGCTTGTTGCCATATAACCAAAAAATTCGAATACATGTGACATCCACCAAACCGCACTGGGCCCGCATAGTGGATTACGGCCCTCATGCAGAGAGGAGGCCCGCACTTGAGTCTAAGTACGGAAAAGGGGTCCATACATCTATCGTATCCTATCCATCCTTAACCCAAGCGAAACAGACCAAATGAGAGATCAGAACAAATGAAATGAGAACGGACCAAGAAATGAGTGAACAGACCAAGTGCGGACTATTATTACTAGTGTTACTTAGAATAGAGCTACAAACTGATTGATGTTAGCGACAAGAAAATAGATAAAGAAATTTTACCTGTATAGTGGACTGTAAGCTCCGGTAGCAGAGCCCGGATTGATATAAAACTTGTTCTCATGTTCGTACGCCTCAAACCGGTGTGTGTGGCCAGAGATCAGGATATCCACGTCCAGCTGCCTCTGGACCAAAGCGAGGGATTCTTCATCACCCCATGGCACCACTTGGTGACCATGGATGAGACCGATGCGGAACTGGCCAACAGTTATGACTTTTTGCTCTGGGTATGTGGAGTTCTGAAATGTTTTTTTTTCTAATCAGGAAAGACAAAAATGATATATTACCAGCATGTTATCAAATTAAATTGGGAAAACTTATCAATCCTGTGATTTTTTTTAGATAATTATTAGAATCTGGGAATCTATGAGTGTGAGACCTACGATACAGATAATATAATACTAACATACAGACGCCTCATCCCACACAAAGAGACCGTACCACGTAACTAGCGTTATTCATCTGATTATACCTATTATTTTTTGTAAATCGATCGCGTTCGGTTCCGTTCTACAACAATAGATAGTTCACCATCTAATAATCAATCTATATAGATAAATAAATCAAATTCTCCGAATAATCAGTACAGTACGTCGGGACCATTTCTTTGTATGGGATGAGACACCACGCCTTCGGCCAGCAATGAGATAGAATAATATGTTTCCAATATGGATGCATATTCGTTTAATAAATAGGATTCAGTTAGCGATTATCTTCAGTTTAGTTAGCTAGATAGGATAGTAGAAGAAGCCTAAAACCAAATGTCCTGCAACAATGACCTAATAGCAAATATGTATGCATACCTATGTGGTTTAGATTGTACTTCCATAAAAAAAAATACAAGAGCAACAAACCTCATCAAAATCTCCTCTAACAACATGTACGTCACTGGCCAACGTCTTCAGATAATCATATGATTCTTTCGTACAAAGGTTGCCAGTACAGAGTATATGCTGTATCCTGCCCGGGAGTAGTAACTTCTTGAACTTTGGAGGCAGGCTGCTGCAGCGATGAGGGATGTGAAGGTCACCAAGCACTAGGACAAGCTGAAAAAAATAAAGATGTTTTTTAGATTTTACAAAGCATGATGATTTTTTTTTTTTTTTTTTTTATATATTATAGGCTCGCGCTTGACCACTATCTCACCTGATGGTAAGCGATGATGTGGTCGACGGTGAAGCACGCTTGCCTAGAAGTAACCTATTCACTCTTGACTTAAAGACTCCTAGATTGTAGCTATCGAGAAACACAGACTCCGGCAGGGAATTCCACTCCTTAGCTGTACGCATAATGAAAGTATTTCCAAAACGTTTAGTGCGTATGGGTGGTATGTCTACCATGTAGCGATGGCGCATCGCCGTACGTCTTGTAGTCCGATGATGAAACGGGCTTGCTGGAATTAGATCATGCAATTCCATCGCACACTCCCCGAAATGCAACCGATAAAAGCCAGTTTCGGCCACAGCAACCGCAATCATTGGCTGCTCAATGTGGTTGAGAGCTCAGATTGCTGCTCTGTTATGTGCTCTCATGTGACTTGCATATCCACCCTTGGCCGAAAAACTCCGAGCACAAAGCAGACACGTCAGAACACCATTGACTACGTGATAAATAGTAGCTGTTGGTAGACCACCAGCTTTGAGGTAGACCTCTTTGCTTTTACAAAGCATAGAGGTCAAGTGTCAGCTCCAGAACCGGAATTAGATATTGTTTATCTGGTTACATTTTGCTTCCTAACTTTTTACATTTTTAGGACCAGTGTTGCCTGGAAATACATTTTTGCTTGGACTAAAATTATCAAATGTAGTTATTTGGATTTCGAAAAAGAAGATTCCTATATCCCGAGAGAGCGATAGTAAAAAGTTGATGCATAGCGAGCCGCTTATTGTTAATCAATTGAAAAAGTGGGTGTAGATTTAAAAAAGTTCCGTGTTAGTAATCATCAATGCTGATAAAAACTACTTACCATGATGTTATTAGAGTAGGATATGGTTGCAGAAAACCGTTAGTTACTGCGCTACAATAATTGCTATTCGTGGAAGTATGATTGAGGAGAAATAGAAGTAATTACTAATGATTACAGCAATCAGAAATCCGCGAGATCAATCAAACCGAACCAATCAGTGTTGCCAGGGCACTTAAGTCAAAAGTTACGTTTTATTGCCTGAAATGTTACATTTTTGCTGCAAAAGTTACATTTTTTTTAATAATTTAGTTTTTTTATATCGGACGCAAATTGATGTGAGAAAATTGGCGGAACATAAAGAAATCTATGGTGTCTTATGGTGTATTTAATCTTATGATAAAACAGACTAGTTTTTAATAGTAAGACTTGCTCTAGTTTCATTTCCTGGCAGCGCCATCTACACTATCTAGTCTATCTACACTATATATCTATCTAGTCTAGCACCTAACTTATTCTATTACTTTAAAACAAATCCACGAGAGGTGGTGCATCTGTTAGTTTTACATTGAACTAACTAATATTCGATATGTATAGAACCCTCTTATCGTAATTTTTTACCATATGTTCTTAAGAGGGCTGTTAATAAAGGGCAAAATCGCCAAAATGCAAAAAAAAAAAACTGAAAAAATACTTTCATTATCGACGATGATTTGTTCATCTCTCTTTATTGTGTATTAAATTGAGTACTTGTGAATCGCTTTCATTAAGTTTTGTTATATACTTTTCTATTCAAGATCAGAACATCTCGAGGAACACGCATTGTCGGGATCCAACTTTGTAATACCTACCTTAATTAAGAAATAAAAATTTAATGTTCAAGAGTATCACGCATCGAGTCTGCCTTTCAATAATCAACCCTGCCTCAAGCCACCACACGCACACACGCATCAACATTTGGACCTTCGAGCCGAACATCCGAGAAGCAGCGGCGGCGACGGCAGCACCTTCTGAAGTCCTGGACGAGCAACGCAGCAACGGTCAGGTCAATCAATCCTTTTTAAATTCCATCCTAAATCCCTAAGCTTCAATTTGTGTTAATACCAATCTATAAATTCTAGTGTCTTAATCTATACCGTAAAACCGTAAAGTACCTACATACTTGACTTCTTCCTCTTGCAAGCATAATGTCGAAAAAGGGTGATGATGTTATTAGTGATTTAGTCAAAAAACGCGGGTTGATTAAACGTAAAGTCACTTTGTTTTCGAAATACGTGCAATCGTTTATTTGTTCAGACGAGCTAACGGACGGACAAAGAGACGAGTTAGAGGAACGATTCAGTGCCTACAAACTAGTATTCGATCAATACACAAAAATCCAAGATGAGTTGGAATTATTCTTGCCCGACACGCAGCTAGACGAGGAGTTAGTGGATAGGGAAGAATTCGAGAACAATTCATTCAACCAATCACAGCAGATAACGCGTGCTTGACAATTTGTCACATTAATTCTCCGATAATTTTGAGCTGGGAAACTGAGGATAAGACGAAAACTTAAAAAATATTGTTTAAATATATAGCGAATTGGAGACAAAAAAAAAAACATCAAATCCACCAACCTAACATTAGTTTTCTATAATATCGTTATGTAATAATCGTAGAGGCCTAAACCCACACTTTCTATAGAAATTTTACTTGCTGGCACCTGCATTATAATATTTATGCATGAGATATTTTTATTTTATTAGTCTAAGTTGCAAACTTAGACATAGTACGAAACCGCGCAACTCGCAAAGTAGGAAACGTACGACGCGCACACGCTCAAGCTAAATCCAGTTTTAATAAAATACAGAATATGTATTTTTTTTGTCATGGCGCGTTTCATTCAGAGTCATCTCTGAGTATGTTATGGAGTGAAGTACTTTCTAGACGCGCCAGTTTTAAGTGCGTTCAATTTGGATGCGTTCGTAAACTGTTTGCAATAAAAATCTAGTATTACAAATCTCGTTGGTCTCAAAAGTTACGAAAATTGCCCTAAATATAAAAATTACTTACATGTTACACGAGGGGGTCAAAAGTTACGAAAAATGTAAGAAATGTAACCTTCTGGCAACGCTGGAACCAATACAATCGCCAGTTCATTTGACAATTGACACTTTTTGACATTTGTTTGACAGTTGACTGACTAACACAATTGACAATTTGCGTTTAGTTTTACTAAAAGCTAAAAGCCACGAAATAGGGATTCAAAAACAAAACTTGATAAATTAATTGTTTTATATAGTAACAAAGGTTTTATTTAATTATTAATTACTTTTTAGGGTGGTATTTATTCAGTTACTAACTGATTTCTATGTTCTACACCTACGAGCTCCATAACGTGCATTTGTACCGTTAATAAAAACCACCATATAACTCTATGAAAAAGTGATGTAATAACGGAAAACTTTAGTTTTAGTAACTAACTATGAATAAAATACTCGAAAAACGTTAATTTTATTTGACTCCAGACAATCGCAACAAGTAAAAAAGTTAATACTAGTTACTAAATTCTTTGTGCATTGCATCATACATTTAACGATTTACCTACTTAGCTAATGATGTAAAGTTATTGATTGTCCCAGCGTAAATGATTCAAATTTATCAAGATTATATAGAATAGATAGTGCTACTTAACGGTTATATAACAATTTACTGTGATTTCTTTTCAATTCAACGTCATGAGTTTTTAGTAGTTTGTTTTGGTATTATCAGCTCAACACTTCACTTTCGTCTATAATCTATGGTTCAGGTGCGGATAGAAAAGAAAAATTTCATGGTGTTGTGGGTGACACATATACGTAGAAAAAATTTAGTTTAAGTTAAAAACACATTGGCACCAACTGCAGGGAAATGGAATCAATGGAATATGAGCTCGCTAGGAACCTTACTCTGTTGTTCTTTGTGGAACGCCTGCTCGACAAAGGCGAGCCGCGCACGTTGCACGATCTTTCCTGCCAGTTTGGTGCCAAAGGATTCACGAAGGAGATGCGACAGATCGCTGGCGGGTCGCAGTCGGGCTTGAAGAAGTTCCTGGCTCAGTACCCGGCGTTGTTCAACATAGACGGGGACTATGTTGATATCAACACGTTCCAGAAGCATCCTTGCGGGGCAGGCGCCTCGTCTAACAACGACTACATCGAAGAAGCCAAGGAGTACTTCGCAGGCAAGATGGTCCAGTACGGCGATGGCACCGAGGTTCCCATCAAGAGCCTGCTCGGCCATCGCAGCCAGGCCTCCCCGCAGGTGCGTCACATCTCCGGGCAGAGGATCAAGGAGTTCAAGGACTTCCTGCTGAAGCATCCGGACACTTTCCAGATCATCGATGACAACGTCGTTCTAGTCAGTGAGAATCATAGGAGAGGTAACGCACACACAAATTCTGAACAATTCCACAATCTACCCGTAGCTAATATTAATACAGACACTGCCCAACAGTTGTTAGATTATGTTGCACAGTGCATAGAGGCTAAGGGTCCCGTCATGGTCGACCAGCTCTTCCACTTAATTGTGTCACGTTTCCCACAAGAGTATTGGTATCAAATGTTCAAGTCACCCGCAGATTTGAGTGCATTCTTAAAAATATTTTCAGACTCATTCCATGTTCAATCGAACTTGGTCACACTTATTAGTAAACCAAAAATACCTGTTATGTATCTTAATGCAAAAGCTAAAGCAAAGACTGATGTACCAAAGCCTGTGGTCGAGGAGAAGCCTGTGTCCCCAATTCCACCCACAGTTGAGAGTCCAACACCATCAGATGGCAAAAAGAGTCCAGCAAACAATAGAATACTCAGTCCTATTGAATCTCCCCGAGGACCTCAAGCTAACATTGCAAACCAGACTCTGAAGCAAAGAATCAATTCTATTGTTATAAAGAATTTGGCAGAGAATATGGTCCGTGACAGGGTCAACAACCACTTGAACGCACGAAGTGCCGAAGAAACAAATGGTACTCCAAGTTTAAGGAACAATGTGATGGGTGAAGCATGGCGCCAGAAGGTACTCCAGTGCACAACTGTCATAGCTAATGTAAGGGAATGTGCCACGCTAATCGAAAGCATAATGGTGCCTAAACGCAATGCAAAAAACATTGTCTCTTTTGACTGCGAAGGAATAAACCTTGGCCTCAAAGGAGTGTTGACATTGTGTCAAATAGCCACCATGAATGGTGAAGTGTACATACTAGATATAATGGCATGTCCAGGCATGGTTGTGGAGGGTAAAATTAAGGAATTATTAGAGAGTGAGAATGTTGTTAAAATTATACATGACTGTAGGAATGATTCAGTCAATTTACACAATCAGTTTGAGATTGTTTTGAAGAATGTTTTTGACACACAAGCTGCTCATGCTGTGCTGCAGTTGCAACAACAAGGTGTGCCTGTTTACAAAGTCAAGAACCTAAGTCTCAATGCCTTATGTGAATTGTACAATGCACCTATGAACCCCATGAAAGAACAATTGAAGAATGTATACCGCAGGGATCAACGTTATTGGGCTAGAAGACCATTGACTAAAGACATGATAATATATTCTGCTTCAGATGTCCTATCTTTGGTCAATCCAGCAATTTATGCTTATATGTCAAGTAATATTAAGCCCGATAATCAGCAGCTATTTGAAGAACTGAGCAATGAGCAAGTATTTATGCATATTCAGCCCACAGAAGTAAAATTGCGCAAGAGGCAACGAAAAATTAACACTGAGGTTGGTGAGCTGAAGCAGAAACTGGCTGAGACTACTAAAAACATTGTCCTGAGCAACAGAGAAATTAGATTACTCAGATACATTGAGCTCACTGAAGAGGAAAAGGAGAAATTGAAGGGTTGCCACAAAATATCCAAAAAATTGGAAAAACTGGAAGCTATTGGACAAGACAAGGACTCTGATTCAGATGATGATGAAAGGGAAAATGAAATGGCTAGCTTAGAGTCTAACCCCTCTGATCCAATATCATCTCCACATTCCACACAGCCCCCAAGCCTCACAGAATCCATGCAGATGATGGATGAAATCTTATCAGACACAAATATGGATAAAGTTGAGAAAATAAATCGTCTTGAAGCTATTCTTTCGGCTGTCGCCCCGCTCAGTGGAGAGCTGGAGGATAAATTCTCACAAACAATGGAACAGACACTGCCATTGCTCAAAAACAAGGATTGGTCCAATCTAAGCCAAATTTTGAACTTAGGAGAGCCAGATAGAAAAAGCTGTAGCTGCAGATGCCATAATTCCACTTATGATGAAATTAAGTGCAATGATCTCAATGATACTAAGAAGACCGAGGTTGGCTCGCAAACTCTTAGCACAGGGGACATTGTGATCACGCGGATTCACTTCAGGGAGGAAGACAAAGCAAACGAGAGGATCCTGGATGCCTCCCCTTTGAGCAAAAGGGTGGGAATCAACAACATGTCTTGATCGACACTCAGGCTTTTATTGTACTTCCATTTTCTGAGTGCCACAATTAAGTTTCGGAACTGTTTATATATGTGATCATTTTATATATTTTTTTTTAAGTTCGATGCTATTTCGTGCGGCCCCCGCGTGTCTTAAATCAGTTATTACTTTGAACTAGTTCTGCGGGGGTATGATAGCGGTGCGATTGTGCGAGATGGAATAAATTAAGCGTGTTGTGAGGTCGTGCATTGCCAAGTGTATAACGCCTACGCTATATGTTCATTTGAGCGGAGACGAACGCGTACACTCGAATAAATGCAACAGTAATTCGCATAATAGAACAGCTACTTAATTCCTTCATCTGGAAATGACAGTATTTGCTGTATTTCAAGTTTTATAGTAATTTATTTTATGTTGGCTATTGCCTGTTAAGTATCCCAAACTGAAATGTGATAGATTTCAAGGTCTTTTTTCTCGATCTACCCGCTCTGAATTGTAAATAAGATAAATTTTGATAAGCATGCATAATCTTTTAAATCTTGCGAATCACGATATGATCGAGTGTCTTTCCGTTATCTGTAGTAAGTCAAGTGTATATACCTATTTATTTTTTATTTATATGCTAAAGTTTAGTAGCATCGGCACTATTAAACCAATATCGAAGAGGGCAATAATAGGTGTATACAATAAAGTTTTTTTTTATTATTATTGTAAAATATTTATAAAACGTTAGATGTACTAGTAGATTAATTATTAATCACGTTTAAAAAAATATTAAAAAGTGGTATAGGGTTAGTGTTATTGAAAGAGATGTTTTATCGTAGTTTGAGGTGCTTGGAGAGAACGATTTATAACTTTATTTCACGTAGAATGTTATACAGACATACGGTAGAACGCGTTTGTTACGTAGATATGCAAATTAACGTTATAACGTACTTGTGATGTATAACCGCAATGGTTATATCCTAATATTTGTTTTAAAAAATGTGCCTTCGAGTCATATCCGACGAATGCCTTTATATTCAATTAATATATGAATTAGTAGGTTTTTTATACATATTTAGTAGTAAATCTGTAACGCGAAGTTTTGATGAGATTTGTTGTTTGTGAATAACACTTGGTATACAAGATTTATATAATGAACTAAACTTACCACTGAAACACTAACTAGATAGGTAGTTCTCAAAATCTATTAATGTTTTCGTCTTAACCTACATACGTGGTTTACGAAAATCTTCGTAATAGATAAACGAAAATATTTCTAAACATGTTGAATTCATTCGAATAGTTTATTTTTGTGTTATGGTTAAGTAGAAATGTGTTAAAAATTAAGTGATATTTTAAAATGCTTTTTGCTTTTTATTGTAGCAAAAATTGCTTTGTATTGAACCTGTACCTTACTTTCTACACTGAACAAAAACTTGTTGCTGCTGTAGATTGCCGCGAAAACAGTTTTCTGCACTAGTTTCAAAACGTTGACTAAACGCAATAAACATGGGTGATAAAATAAAATGTTAATTTGTAGGTAGGTAATATTATTAAAAGCATTAATAACATATCTCCTGAAGTCAATTGTTTTGTCAACGAATTTTGCCAGATTTCGACACGATTACTCATTGCGATGTTCCTAGCGCATCGAGCATTCAGTTTCATGAAACTGAATTCGCGGCATGTTTACAGTTCAGCATATTATCGTGTTTACATGAGGCTTAACAAATAGGTCGCGATACCCGCTGGTATGCGATTACGTGTAAAATAAGTGCTATTTAATACGTGATAATGTTTTTGGTTGCTAGTTTTGTAAAATTGTAGAGTTAACTACATAATACACATTTTTAGACGACATTTTGCTCTCTCGGTGCGCTCCGACGATTCATCTTGTTAGGCCTCATTAAATATACCAATATATCTACCGGTGTAGATACTCCGTTATGTATTAATCATCAGTATTGTATCCTTTATTTTGGAAGAAAACACTCGCTAACTGTTGAACAGTTAGTAAATGCAAAGAATGTCCACTGTTTGTGTTTGCATTTCCCGTCACATATACTCAAGTTTACCTCCTTTTATTTATATCTATGGAATTATTAGGCACTCTATAAGCATAATGAATTGTACTTTTAAAAAAAAGATTTTCGGCCATATTTGTTGTTCGACGTTTAAATTATACATTTTGTGCCTTATATCTTTGCACAATTTACTAAAATGTTCTGTGTTTTTCTACACATTTTGTATGTTTTTGTAGAATGTTTATCAGTGCCACTAATAATTTTTGTACTATTTATAAGGAGCATTTTGTTAGTCAATATAAGCGTAACCACTTTCAGTTATTTTTTTTAACTTAAAAAATCTTTAGAAACTTTTATTTTACCCTACTTACCAAGAGCATAATTGCTTACGACGTGAAAGTCGGTAATATTGTAATGTGGCAAATCGACGGTTAACTCATTTGCGCATTGTTTATGTTTATTATGAAATAAAAAGTTTTAAAATATCTATGTTCTATTATTTCATAATGATCAATTACTATTTTCCTACCCGCAAAGTTCCTATGCTGTTCATCGATTGTATTTAAGGCGGTACCCTGACCAAAAAATCAGCATGAGATACTAGTATTCCTATTGGCCTAGCGGCACTGGTGGCGCGTGAATTACAGTAGTTAATACGCCCAGATTTTAGAATAAAATCTTTATAAAATCGAATATTAGTCTTTTGAAAATAAAAATACGACAAAAATGTTCGTTATTAATTTGTCTATCCATTAGTGTTAGTACATGCGAACAAAGGCAAAAAATAACTAATGAACACTTTAAGAGGAGATGCATGCTATCAATAATTATTTCTAATTTTATGGTTTTGTTGGAAGGAGATTAGTGAAACGTAAACCTCTTTAAAAAAAAGTATACGACCATTTTAGAATCACGAATATTTAGTTTAATGTATTTTTATAAGTTTATATTTCTTTTAAATAACAAGTAGATAGCTCCTAAAAACGGCTAGCGCGGCGTTTTGCATGGGGTACCGCCTTCAGATGACGACTGTCGCCAACGATCTTGAGGGAATAAAACGGGCAAGTTTCACACCCGCGCGACCCAAAATTTAGTAGTTTTTTGGGTTCCGTACCCAAAGGGTAAAAACGGGACCCTATTACTAAGACTCCGCAGGCCGTCTGTCTATCCGTCTGTCACCAGGCTGTATCTCATGAACCGTGTTAGCTAGACAGTTGAAATTTTCACAGATGATGTATTTCTGTTGCCGCTATAAAAACAAATACTAAAAACAGAATAAAATAAATATTTAAGAAGGGCTCCCATACAACAAACGTGATATTTTTGCCGTTTTTTGCGATAATGGTACGGATAGGTACCTTAGTTCGCGAGTCCAACTCGCACTTGGCCGGTTTTTTTTGTACTTTCCTTATTATTCTGTCTTAAAAAAAAATGCTCAGATATAATACATAGTTACATAAACCCGCGCCTTTTTTCCATGGGGGTAGGCAGAAACTACAGAACACCACCTGCTACGATCCTTACCTACATACTTCTTTTGCTTCACACACATTCATACATCTAGTCATACACCGCCGGTTATGGTTACTGCGCACTTAGCCTTTCTGAAGAACATCACCTATATGGGTCTATGTATATCTTTCTAGGGCGTCCCCTCCCGGCGTAAGGGGATATCTGATCTACATTTTGATCTGATTTAAGGCTCAGATACAAAATGTAGATATTTAAATTGTCCGTTTTAGACATAACTTTACAAATTAATTACACTATGTTAAACGAATTAAACTCAAATTTTTCTTAGATCAAATTAAGAAAATGTTCTATTGTACCATATACGTATTTTTCCAAAAAATACTACTAGCGGTTTAGACATGATTCTCATTTTAAAATCAGCTACTCCGGGGTATCTGTGCCTTAATGCCACTTGTCCAAATGTAGCAAGCGCGGTTGCTAGAACTCGATCCCGCTTCAACTCAGTTGAAAATGGATTTAACCCCTTGAGTGCCCGAAACGTGGATCCGCGCGA
Source organism: Orthosia gothica (assembly GCA_949775005.1). Classification (NCBI taxonomy): domain Eukaryota; kingdom Metazoa; phylum Arthropoda; class Insecta; order Lepidoptera; family Noctuidae; genus Orthosia; species Orthosia gothica. The sequence continues at coordinate 4,067,979 of OX459068.1, forward strand.
GATACAATGACTTTTTAGTTTTTAATGATTTCGGTAATTACGGCATTCAACCTGTTAAGCCCAAAAAAGGCCCAAAACGAAGACTTCGTTTTTGGCTTACTAATTTTATTACCACTGTCTTAAAATATTTTCGTTTAGCTAGATATCTATCTATCTACCCACTATTGATGACCAAAGTCATGATCCTTACCATGCTTACCCCACAGAGAAAAACATCGGTTTTATACTAAGTGCACATTGTTGTGAAAGTTTAATGTTCGATTTGGCATCACAGAACGATGCGGGTAACGATGTATTAAATATTTAACAAGCTTCAACAGGTGTGTCGGTACTACACACAGCAATGCAGTTTGCATAATACAGTATGGAATATCAATGGCGTTCTCTGATTAATATTCTTACGTCTTCGTAGCTCATTCATTATACGGCAAATAGAAAGTTCGACAGAAATACAAACAATGAATCAGCACGCAATTTCTAGGATTGCTAAAGCTATTTTACTATTATTTTCTATATGATTTCAGATTATTCTGATTAAAAAATATTGGATCATAGTGCTAAAAATATTTATTGCGTTGTTGTGATTGTTACGGAAACTCGCTTCTGTAAATCGGAACGCCTAACGGATTTCGAAATGTCTGTCATTAGAGGACCACGTTCCAAAAAGACAAAAACGGCTTTTTGATTTAGAGAATGTCTTTTGTCCTTTTCTTTTCCAAGCGAATGAATGAGAAAACAACATGCGCGTAATCAGAAATAATGATTGTGCTTTGGAACGCAATCATGTAATGTCAAATTTGAATTTTGAAAACATTACAAACGAAACGTGCAAAAACATTATAAAGTTCTATTAAAAGTTGTAAAGTTTTTAAAACTATGGAAGATTTCGACGTATTTACAAATGAGATAAACTTCACTAAGCCCTTGTTCAAAAATATATTGAATAAATATGTTTATGATGTGCCACCAACTCCTAACGGGCCAAATTATCAAAGTAAGTATTTACCATTATTTGATAACATAATCAATAACAACTTAAGTGAGAATTAAGTAGCACATCTAGTGCTTAGGTCTAGGATAACTAATAATGAACTAATCAATCAAGCATTACAAAGACAAAAGGTCTTTGTTTTTTTTTCCATGAATGCAGTGTGAAAGATGTTTTAAATTATTCTTCCTTTCAAGGTGGCAGGAAACTTATGGCTGAAGAATGTCTAGCAGACAACGATGACGTGGGGTGTGCATTCCATTTGAGTGAGGCATCATCAGCTTCTTTGAGAACTATGGCTGTTTATAGAGATGAACAGTTGAAGGCTGCTGGTATGTACCTAGTCTTTAGTATGGTAACATAAACATATTATATGACATCACGCATGTTTTACTTAAAGGAGTAGACAGCGATGCAAAAAAGTTTATGCTTAAATAAATCTTGCAAAGAAACGGAAAAACGGAAACGCCAGGAGGGGACACCCTAGAAAGACATATATAGACCTTATAGGTGATGTTCTTCAGAAAGGCCAAGTGCGCAGTACCCATAACCGGCGTGTGTGTATGACTAGATGTATGAATGTGTGTGAAGCAAAAGAAGTATGTAAGGATCGTAGCAGGTGGCGTTATGTAGTTTCTGCATACCCCCATGGGAAAAAAGGCGTGAGTTTATGTATGTATGTAAATCTTGCAAAGTTCCAATTGTGTTTAAATGCTAGGCCATTGCCACTATAGTTATGACAATCTAAGAACTCAGATTTGACAGCTATAAAAATCATCATCATTTCAGCCGAAAGACGTCCACTGCTGGACATAGGCCTCCCCCAGGCATCACCACGTTGACCAATCCCATGCGTCTCGCATCCAGCGCCAAAATACTGAATATTAATTAAACGTGATGCTTAAGAATGATACTCGTTGTTATATTGTATTGGTAACACAGTAATTAATTAGGATTATGAATTAGATTTTTCAATTTCTTATGTACAAACTTATTGCGGCATGTAAAATGAGAAACATCATCGGTGTTCATAGATTGTCGCGATTATAACTCGATTAATGACCAGAGATTGGGGTGCTGCTGATGAAACCTAACAATTCCGTCATACCTAATATTCACTAATTGATCTTTTAACTATCATAATTAAGTTATTTTGTCCGAATTCATCACTATAGACTCCAGATTAAAGTCAGGGTGTCCGTTTGTACATAATTTTGTTGTATGATGTGATTGATGAAACCTGTGTAAATAAATAATAGTTATTTTTTTTCATTTCAGGAAATAAGTTGCATAAAATCACAAGTTACATAAAACAAATCAAAGATTTAATAGATTCAAATCCTATGTAAGTATCTGTTTGTTGCTATTAGCTTCTCCCTGCAGCTTCACTCCTGTGGAACCGTGCATTCTTTCCGGATAATAAGTACTCTACGGCACTTAGTATTAGATTGACTTTCTATCAGTTGGTCAGTGGGTAGTCTTTGGGGCGGAAATTCTTTCCTGAAACTCAAAGACCCATTTCTCAAAAACAACGCATTTTTGGATCTTGCTTTTCAGAGGTACAATGGTTTCTATGCACAAGGTTAACCCGATACTGCAATAACTTGGGATGGTTAAAATGCTTTCATAGCGTGTCTTAGGCTACACACGAATCTGTCAGTTAATGTTTTTCATAATCGGATCAAACTTAATGACTGCTTTAGAATTCACTTTTCGCTGGATGCATCCTTCACCCCCTGCTTTCACATGGATTTGTTACTGTGTAGCAACTCAGGGAGTGTCCTAGTACACATAGAATCTATACTATAGATTCTACGTGTACTTTTAGATATAACCTTCTATGAACAAATTATACCTCTTTATAGTTTTAGTTTAGAATTTACTGATAACAGGCAAATATTTATAACACAGAAATTAAACTGTTTATTAAATGAAATCAATTTGGATCGAATTTGTTTATTTTACCTATATTATCCCTCTGCTGGGACAAGGTCACGCCCATAGTCTTCCACTCTATCCTATTCCTTTGTATTTATTTTATTCATCTTCACAGAACGATGTGGGTATTATATAAAATGGTTTATTTATTTTATTTGCAGACCAAAGGAAGAAGCAAAGATTTTAGATGTGCTCTCAGATGGTACTGACAATATAACAAATGATTTGGATAAGTTTGCAATAGAAGAGGAGTTACCGTTCTACAAGAAATACCTTCACTTCTCCAAGGAGAATAATGTTGACAACTTTCAGAAGATTCTGAAGGAATTACCTAAAGGTATTGTGATCTATTGTTACTTAGAATAGAATAGAATAATATATTTCTTATTATTATTGTTGTACCACAAAAATTAACACATTTCTTTCTTTTCTCTGCGCCTTGACCTTGACCTTACAAGGTCAATTTATGGAACACGTTCAGTTCCAAAATTAACATAGCATATTGATCGCTATCTGGATAGAATTGTGTGCATTACCTTGTCCCACTTGACCTATCTCCTAAAACGCTGAATATTTACATAGCACTTTGACCCCTAGGTCAAAGTGCTTTGTAAATATCTAGCGTTTTGCTTCAACTCTGCATAGGTTTATCTTGAACCTTACATCATTCTTATATTCCTTGTAGTGATAAGCAGTAGCTGCTCTAGAAACGGTGAAGGAAAACATTGTAAGGAAACCGGCATGTCCTAGAACCAAAAATTCGAAGACATGTGACATCCACCAACCCGCACTGGGCACGCGTGGTGGATTAAGGCCTATCCCCTCTCTCACAGAGAGGAGGCCTGAGTCCTAGCAGTGGGAACATTAAAAGGCTGATGATGATGATGAGGATAAGCAGTAGTGTCCGAAGTCTTATCAAAGCCTAGGGCAAGTAGTTCCTCCCTGTGGGTGGGGGCTGGTGGCAAGCATATTATTGCACTTAATGCCAATAACTACCCTTGTGATGGACTCTCCTAGACAATGGCTTACTTTTTTTTTTTTATAAATTATAGGCTCGCGCTTGACCACTATCTCACCTGATGGTAAGCGATGATGTGATCGACGATGTAGCACGCTTGCCTAGAAGGAACCTATTCACTCTTGACTTAAAGACTCCTAGATTGTAGCTATCGGGAAACACAGACTCCGGCAGGGCATTCCACTCCTTAGCTGTACGCATAATGAAAGTATTTCCAAAACGTTTAGTGCGTATGGTACCACCCATACGCACTAAACGTTTTGGAAATACTGTTTTTTGTACAATTGCTACTGTCTACCATGTAGCGATGGCGCATCGCCGTACGTCTTGTAGTCCGTACTTGCGTAACTGACATTTGTAACTTTTTACCCGACTGCCGAAGGAGGGTTATGTGTTCATCAGTCTATGTATGTATGTTTGTTCCTATGTGGCGTTCTAGAGACCAAACTCGTTGGCCGATTTTAATGATTCTTACGTCATTCGATTCTTCTTAACCCTGCGAGTGTCACTGGCTACATTAAAATTGTAAAATAGAAAAATGACGGATTTTGGGCGCCATATTGTGGCGCCCAAATTGTATTTTTCTTCCAAACCCATCGTGTGAGGTATCAAAATAAAGGGTTTATTGGAGATTTCATGTACCTAATCCGAAAAAAATATTTAACTAAAAAGTTATATGTATATAAAAAAAGTTAATTCAAAAACTCAAAAAAACCGACTGCTTGAGAAGCAAACTGAAAAGACGTAAGCAAGATGAAAATCATTTGTGAAGTCGGAGGATACATCAGGTTTTGGTCGGTCAGCCCGCGAATATATATCCTCCGACTGCACAGCATGATTTTCATCTTGTTTTCGTCTTTTTAGTTTGCTTCTTAAGGTTGAACTAGTCGACGGCACGAACTATTTTGTGCGCGGGGTTAAAATGCATGCTATCTTATCCGATAACACGTGTGAAAGAAATAGATGCTATGATGAGCAGTAAGAAGCTAGTTCGCGTACGAATTAGCACTTTTGCAAATTTGTATCGAAATGGATGATGATTTAGGACGAAAACGAGCTCGCGAAATTTTATAAACAGACCTTTGGGAGTCTAGATATCATGATAAAACAACTAAATGTATACTTATTAAATAACATTATTTGCATTGTTGAATTACTAATCCATCCCTGTATGGAGGCCGTTTTGCAATTTTCCTTCTGCTTATGGTATTTATTTCCACCCAAAGATGCGTTAAAATTAGTGTTCAAATATGGTACTTTCGACGCTCATAACTTTCAAATATATTATTTTTATACAATTTTGTTTCCATACAGGACTAGATAATGATGAGTCAAATTAATATTCTTTTTTTATTTTGAACGTACATTGTCAAACAGTGGAGTAATCTCTAGACTACGTTTGTATGGAAGAATTTTCGACTAGTGTAACCTTAAGCAGTCGGGTCTTTTATTTTTTTTTAATTAAAGAAGCAAAGTAATATTTTCAACTTAAATTCAACCCCAAATTATTAGTACTGTCTGTGTTTTTTTACTGATATTCATAATACCTATTTCTCATTCCAGAATGGACCGTAGTACAATTGACTGTACCATACAATCCCAACGAAAACCTAAAGCCGTTGATGGAATACAGGACAGAGGTGGACTCAATATTCTTCAGCATGTTCACCAATGATTACCTGGAGGATGCAGGGCTGGGTCCCATGACGGTGCATATACCTGCTAATGTTACTAAAGGTGAGTTTTGTATGGCAGAATAATCAATTCTCTTGTTGGATGATCTCTTTGTTTGGTAAGAATGGCCATTTACTCATTACCAATTGAATGCAATTATTTGTGGACACAATAAAAGTCAATGACCAATCATGGTACCTTTTCCGCGGCAATAAAAACACACCCTGTATGCTTTTTTAACCGACTGCGGTTTTTATCTATACTTAAGATTATAAAGCTGTTGAGTTTGATTGAAAGAAAAAGAAAGAAAGAAAAATATTTATTTGCGACTCGCACTCGCACGAGAAATAAGCATACACTTAAACAATAATAAAATAAAAAACCCTGTGCGAGACCAAAAAGGCTCCTATCTCAGCATGTGCAGCGATATCCAAAAAAGGTAATAACGCTGCGCTGATATTCTGATAGGGCCCACTGTTGATGCCACGGACACAGTTACGGAAACAGGACTTATATAATAAAATAAAATAGAAGAATATATAAATAACAAACAAAATAGAATAAAACACTGAAGGTGGGTCAAAGTATGTGTAAGTATCTATACTTATATTATATTATTATATTATATTATAAAGCTGAAGAGTTTGTTTGTTTGTTTGTTTGTTTGAACGCGCTAATCTCAGGAACTACTGGTTGGAATTGAAAAATATTTTTTGTGTTGGATAGTCCATTTATCGAGGAAGGTTATAGGCTATATAACATCACGCTACGACCAATAGGAGCCGATCATAAATGAAAAATATTGCAAAAACGGGCAAAGATATTCCTTTTTAAGAGCTTCCATTGCGTGCGCTGCGTAAACGGTTTAAGTTACGCAAATATCATGTATGATGGAAATGTTCCGCTTTAAAAGTTCTACAAAAAAGTCCGCGACAGCATATGTCTATCTTTTAAGATTGACTCACAATAGCAACTTTTATGTTCTAAATTTTAATTAGATCGCCGCTGCCGGTAGAAACAAAAGTTGGTTACATTCGTATAGTAGTATTTTATTTCTTATTCAAATAAATAGTTCAACGAGTTGGTAGGTAGGTAGGGTAGGGTAGGGTAGGGTAGTGTAGGGTAGTGTAGGGTCGGTTAGGGTAGGGTAGGGTAGTGTAGGGTAGTGTAGGGTCGGTTAGGGTAGGGTAGGGTAGGGTAGTGTAGGGTAGGGTAGTGTAGGGTAGGGATGTGTAGGGTAGTGTAGGGTCGGGTAGGGTAGGGTACGGTAGGGTAGGGTAGGGTAGTGTAGGGTAGGGTAGGGTAGGGTAGTGTAGGGTCGGGTAGGGTAGTGTAGGGTAGGGTAGGGTAGGGTAGTGTAGGGTAGTGTAGGGTCGGGTAGGGTAGGGTAGGGCAGGTAGTGTAAGGTAGGGTAGGTAGGGTAGATAAATGTTTGGTCTTTTTATGGCAAAACAAAGTTTGCTGTGTCAGCTAGTAATATAAATAAAACATTAAATCTAGGTAGACCTATAAAACGACGTCCGCGATGCTCAATGATCATTTGTCGAAACCATAGACAAACGACAGAGCTCGCGGACCAAAGAGTGATTTATTAAATACTGAAGAAATCTATGGTCGGCTGTCAAAAGAAAAAAAAAAGTAAGTTATGTAATCTCAGGTACTACTGGTTGGAATTGAAAAATTCTTTTTGTGTTGGATAGTCCATTTATCGGGGAAGGTTATAGGCTAAATAACATCACGCTACGAGCAAAAGGAGCGGAGCATAAATGAAAAATGTAGCAAAATCGGGAAAAAAAAAACCTTTTTGAGAGCTTCCGTTGCGTCCGCTGCGTAAACGGTTTAAGTTACGCAACAATCAATATGTAAGGTAGGTAGGGTAGATAGGTAGGTAGGTAGCCAGTTAACTGGAGCGAAGCCGCGTGGGACAGCTAGTTTTTAATATGATTAAAAAGTAGTTACAAGAGTTGATATAATAGTGTTACAAGTGGACCATGACAAATGTCCAGAGACACATAAAAAATTGGGCTTATCAAATTATACTAAAGTCACCGCCAGATAACAAATAATAAAAGTCGTTAACACCTGTCTACCAATGTATTCCAATATTTCAAAACGATACGAAATAAATGTGTCGGCAGTGTCGCTAACACGATCAAAACAAACGTATCGCGGTAAGGGGCGTCCTTGACCCTTTCACTTGGCATTCAGTGATGAGTTAATATCTCTTAAACGCGTGGACCAATTTATATGATTTAAACGGATAAAATGGTTCTACGCCTATATACCTTTAATTTGGGACCAAAATTATGAAAATATCTCAATAAACATAAATCATGTTTTCAAGTTAGGTACGTTATACTTTTTGGTACAAGTCGGATCAATGACTTTTATTTTTCTGTTATCTGGTGGAGACTTTAAGCAGCTCAATGAAAGGCGCTTAAGGCCCTACATACCCTTTAGTGCCGTAAAACGGTAACTTTCTAAAGCATGCTCCTTAGTAACGGCTAGGTTAAAAGGTTTGAAAAAAATATATTTATTATTGATTCATGTACATAATTTTGAACACAAGGTTTTATCGTATAACTAATAGTTTTGCTTTAAAAAAATAATTAACAACACGATATTTTTTCGCAACTTTTGGAAACTCCTCCAAAACGACTTGGATGTTTAAAAATGTTTTTACAGAGAAAAATTGACGGCTGGAATTTCTTCATAACTAACATAGCATATGTAAATCAAATAATATTTTGCAAACAAACTTTTCAAAAGGAGGTTCAATATTGATATTTTGGCATCGAGCGGGCGCACGGCCAGTACTACGTTAACATTGGGGCGTATATAGGGCCTTAACGTTCTTTGGCGGCACGAACTGTTTTGTGGCCGGGGTTAAAATGCAAGCTATCTCATCCGACAACACGTACGACTTTTTCGTACGTGTTCACGTATGAGATAGCATAGATAGACGCTGTGATGAGCAGTAAGAAGCTAGCGCGCGTACGAATACAGACTCATGGTATAAATAAAATAAATGGATGATAATTTAGAACAAAAAGAAGCGCGCGAAATTTTATAAACAGACCTTTGAGAGTATGAGTATCATGAAAAAACTACTGAATGTATTTGTGTAAAATAAAATTATTTGCATTTTTTTAACTGCTACACTATCCCTGTATGGTGACTGTTTTGCAATTTTCCTTCGTTTTAGGAATAGCACACACTACGATTTTTATTCGAGCGAATTCTTTTTTTCAGCGCGAATTTTTTTGTACTATTTGGGTTCGTTTTTTTTTCCGCAATGCTTGCAGCTTCATACAACTCCAATGCGTGCAGCTTCATACAACTCTAATGCATGCAGCTTCATACAACTCCATAGGTCACAGAATGAGCGTACGAATAAAAATCGCAGTGCGTGCTATGCCTTATTGTATTTATTTCCGACCAAAGATGCGTTGAAATTAGTGTTGAAATATGGAACTTTCGACGCTAATAACTCCCAAAACACGTTTTTTTTTTAGTTTTTTGTTTCTATACAGGGCTAGATAATGATGAGAAAAAATGAATATATTTTTTTTTATTTTGAGCGAATATTTATTTATTAAAACTTCATGCAACATAAAAGTACGTAGGCGGACTTACCGTATACCGTCAAACAGTGGAGTAATCGCCATACTACGTTTGTATGGCAGAATGACTGACTAGGGCAACCTTAAAGATTATGAAAGCCGACCCCCGTTATTGGTCAGACAAGGAAAACGAAGTAGATGGTTACAAGAAGTGTACATGCAGGAAGTATTAAAAAAAATATTTGCTTCTCAATTTCAGAAGGCGAGAGACCACTATTCACTGAGCTATACTCTCTGCTAGATGAGAACTACAAGACTATAGATAATGCACAGTTCCTGAACAACAAGCGTCTTGTACAGAACTACTGGAGTCGACGAGAGGATATTGATTTAAGGATGAAGGTAAGACGTACGCACAAAGCGTTTTACTAATACTTTCATTGTGCGCACAGCTAAGGAGTGGAATTCCCTTCCGGAGTCTTTGTTACTTGATAGCTACAACCTTGGAGTCTTTAAGTCAAGAGTGAATAGGTTACTTCCAGGCAAGCGTACTTCATCGTAGGCCACATCATCGCTTACCATCAGGCGAGGTAGTGGTCAAACGCGAGCCTAACGATAATAAAAAAAAAGACACTAAATATGATCATCCTCTATTAGGTAGTCAGTATTTATAAAAATACCAGCTGTGCCCGCAGTTTCGCTCCCGTCCCAACTGACTACCTACCCTACCCTACCCTACCCTACCTACCTGCCTTTTTACCCGACTGCCGAAGGAGGGTAATGTGTTTATCAGTCTATGTATGTATGTATGTATGTATGTTTGTTCCTATGTGGCGTTCCAGAGACCAAACGCGTTGGCCGATTTTGATGATTCATACGTCAAACGATGCGTCTTAATCCTGCGAGTGTCATAGGCTACATTAAAATTGGATAATAGAAAAATGGCGGCTTTTGGGTGCCATATTGTGGGGGCCCAAATTTTTTTTTTCTTCCAAACCCATCGTGTGGGGTATCAAAATAAAGGGTTTTAAGAGGTGATTTCAAAAATATATAACACTTATATGTTTAAATGTATCTAATTCGAAAAAAACTAACTAAAATCTTATAAATAAAAAAACTTAATTCAAAAAATCAAAAAACCCGACTGCTTCAAAAGCGAACTAAAATGTCGTAAACAAGGAAAAAATCATGCTGTGCAGGCGGAGGATACACCAGATTTTGGTCAGCCAGCCCGCGAATATGTATCCTCCCACTGCACAGCATGATTTTTTCCTTGTTTACGACTTTTTAGTTCGCTTTGGAAGCAGTCGGGCTTTTTGATTTTTTGAATTAAGTTTTTTTATTTTTGTCGTTAAGCCTGCTCTGTTTTCTGTAGAGATGGCGCCGAGTACGCCAAATGAATGTGAAAAATTAAAAAAAAATTGTCATCTTTATTTTAAATTATTTCTTTTATTCGGGACAAAATCATTGGACTCTTTCGAAAAGAGTGTCTTCACCAATGAAAGAGTCCAATAATTGTTGGCATCATCTAATTATTTAAAGAGAATCTTTTATACAGATCTGTTATCTGTTATATATCTGTCGACAGATTCTCTTTACCCTAGCCTACCCTTTGGCTTGCCGCATTCATTTACGCAATTAGGCTGATGGTTCGGAGCACCTACTTAAAATATCACGAGAAATATATAGGTGCACCTTACACGCCTGTCTACCTCCTCATACAATACTAGCGTGATAAGATAATACACTAGTGGTTAGCAGTGGTGGCCCAGTGGTAGCGGCTCCGGCTTACGTGTCGTAGGTCTTGAGTTCGAACCCAGGCAGGCGCTTTACTTTGTGCAAATTATTTCATCACCACTGCTCTTAAAACGGTGAAGGAAAACATTGTGAGGAAACCGGCATATCCTAGAAACAAAAAATCGAAGACGTGAAAAATTCACCAACCCGCACTGGGCCCGCGTGGTGGATTAAGGTTGAACTAGTCGACGGCACGAACTATTTTGTGCGCGGGGTGCATGCTATCTCATCCGACAACACGTGCCAAAAAAGATATAGATGCTGTGATGAGCAGTAAGAAGCTAGTTCGTGTACGAATTAGCACTTTTGCAAGTTTGTAGCGAAATGGATGATGATTTAGGACGAAAACGAGCGCGCGATTTTTTATAAACAGACTTTTGGGAGTCTATCCTAAATGTATATTTTCAAAATAAAATTATTTGCATTGTTGAATTACTAATCTATCCCTGTATGGAGGCCGTTTTGCAATTTTCCTTCTTCTTATGGTATTTATTTCCGCCCAAAGATGCGTTAAAATTAGTGTTGAAAATATGGAACTTTCGACGCTCATAGTTATGAACGTCGAAAGTTCCATATTTTCAACACTAATTTTAACGCATCTTGAAGTTTCAAATGTATTATTTTTTTACATTTTTGTTTCCATACAGGACTAGATAATGATGAGACAAATTGATATCATTTTTTATTTTGAACGTACATCGTCAAACATTGGAGTAATCGCTAGACTACGTTTGTATGGAAGAATTTTCGACTAGTGTAACCTTAAGGCCCATTTCCTCTCTCATAGAGAGGATGCTTGGTCACAGCAGTGGGAACTTTATGAGGCTGATGATGAATAGACTATAGACAACCATTTAAAAATCTGTCTAAGTCTTTCATTGCACTACAAATATTGACGCATGCGCGGTGCGGCTTGCATAGTTAAATGACATCATTTAAACAAATTAATTCGTCCTTCACATAACTGGCGGAGTGCAATGCACTGTACATTTATAGTTCATTATGAGAACTTTGCAGTTTAGTCTTGGAATATTTTCTTTTATCAAACGTTTTTAGGGTTCCGTATCCAAAGGGTAAAAACGGGAACCTATTATTAAGAGCGGACTCTAGTCGGTAATATAGTATAGTAATATAGTCTATTGCCGTCGCGTCACCTCCAACCTCACCCCGTAAAGTGCGAAAGGGACAACTGCAGCTCAGGCTGATTTTACCTACAAAAACTTTGACTAAAAGACGTTTCGTATTCTGCTGTTTTCTTCATGAAAACTGGTCTGATCTAAAAAATTCTTATATAAATTTAGAGGAAAAGTATATCTATGCTCCTATCATTTCCTTTTTTGTTAAAAACTTATAAATTTTGTCTGAAAGTCTTCTGAACATGGCGGTAAAAACGGGCATTTTTTTCGGATTTTTGGATTGTCATATTTCTTTTTGTGATTATGTTTTGGAAAAAAGGAAATGATACAGGCACGTATTAATTAGACCCAGATTTTATGGGGAAAAATCATTGCTCTAGAGGCATTATCCACGAAGAAAACAGCAGAATGTTTTTGTATGGAGAAAGTTTCACTAGAGTCCCCTCTTAAGACTCAACTGTCTGTCAGTCTTTCTGTCACCAGGCTGTATCTCATGAACCGTAATAGCTAGACAGTTGAAATTTTCACAGATGATGTATTTCTGTTGCCGTTATAACAACAAATATTACAAATAGAATAAAATAAATATTTAAGTGGGGCTCCCATAAAACTATAATGGTACGGAACCCTTTGTGCGCGAGTTCAACTTGCACTTGGCCGGTTTTTTTTATAAAGACTCGGGCCTCAAGGGTCTAAGAGCGGATACGCAATACATTCGATCCGAATCCGAGAATGTCAAATAGTCACTGCAACTAGCAGTGACTATTTTGGCAGGGTCGATGGTAGCAGCGTGATGAGAGGAGCCAAGGATAGAGTTGGAGCAGTGGACTGATATAGTCTGATGATGATTTATTTACCGGTTACTGCTAGAGGGATATCATAAAAAAAAAATGCGAGTCGGACTCGCGCACGAAGTGTTCCGTACCATTATCGCAAAAAAACGAAAAAAGAAACACGTTTGTGGTATGGGAGCCCACTTAAATATTTATTTTATTCTGTTTTAACCCCCGCCGGAAAAAGAGGGGTGTTTTAAGTTTCACGTGTGTTGCTGTGTATCTGTGTGTCTGTCTGTGGCATCATAGCGCCTAAACGGATGAACCGATTCCGATTTAGTTTTTTTTGTTTGAAAGGTAATTTTGTCGAGAGTGTTCTTAGCTATGTTTGAATAAAATCGGTTCAGCCGTTCAAAAGTTATAGGCGTTTTACTGTTCGAATCGGGGTGTTTTCGCAAGATAAATGTGTCGGGGGTTTTTAAATTTTGAAATTTTATTTGTTAGTATTTGTTGTTATAGCGGCAACAGAAATACATCATCTGTGAAAATTACAACTGCCGAGCTATCACGGTTCATGAGACACAGCCTGGTGACAAACAGACAGACGGACCGCGGAGTCTTAGTAATAGGGTCCCGTTTTTACCCTTTGGGTGCGGAACCCTAAAAACCGCGTTTTACCTGTAATAATACGCATATTATACTACTTATTGTGTTATTTACAGAGTGTGATTAATGTGATGGATAAGGAATGGCTCGGAGGCTGGGGTTGTTTGCTGACCGGCAAACTAGTGGACAAGACCTTGAAGGAAAAGGTAGTCAAGTTAGTTGACGCCACAATACAGGATTGGGGGTAAGTTCTATTACTTTTAACTAATACTAGCTGTTGTATAATTAAAAATATATATTTAGGGATTTTTTTCACGCGGTACCCTAATTCTTTTTGCAAAATGAAATCAGCCGTTTCGGAGATTACCTAGAACAGACAGACAGTCAAAAGTCTTAAAAATTGCGTATTTGTTATTAGTACCGGAGCATATATTATCTACTTTTACAAGCATTCAATAAAAAGGTGTTTTTATAGGTCTACCAGAATCTCATGGCAAATGTGGAAATAAAAATTTGTTGTGTGCAATACTGGGGAAATTGGATTAAACGATCTTGATACTGTTTAATTTTTATTTATGTCTCTAGTATTAATGAACATGAGGTACCTATATTATAGTAGTCACAGCGGATCTTTGTGTCTTTGAACTTGGTCCTGCCTACCATTGCGTAAGAAACAGTTTGTCATCGAGTATACCGCATAGAGTAAGCGAGATAGGACTATGTGACATACATAAGCGAGTGAAAGAGACAGTTATACAATGCTATCTTCACCTTCAACATTGACACAAAAATAGCTACTGCGCGGGGTCTTGCAACCAATTCAGAGACACAAAGATCCACTGTGAGTATTATAGGTATGTGTATGAATAATGTTGTCATACATCGGGTTCTTAACATAGGAAAAATAAATCAATTGAATATTAATTTAAGTACTAATTTATTATATATCATTTAAATCATACTAATAACTTAAAACCTCTTCAGAACTAGAAAACTAGAATACGATTCCATGAACTCCACTGGCATTTCAAAAACTTGTATCTTTGTAGTTTTATGTCATCTCTCTCCATCAAAATGGTTCTTTTTCAATGGCATTTAACATATTCAAAACCAATCTCTTTATGTATAAAGTCTGTAAAAAATTATAAAATGTATCATGTTACTTATAGTCATTCATCATCATCAGTCTATATATACTTTTTTTTTATGTAAGTTTTATGGCCTGGTTGCTAGGACCTTTTAGCCACGTCTTTGGAAAGAGTTTTGGATCTTATATTTATTCTTTAGTATGCATTAGAATGCGGATGTAACAGATTCTAATGTTTTTTGGAGTATTTGGCAGCAAATTGTATCGAGTCAGTCTTCCCAGTAAGTAAGCTTTGCAGAGGCAGTCAATACCACAATAAAATACTCCGCTCCACTATCCCGAGATCGTTTCTGTCAATGATTTTACAAATTGTCGAGATGCGTAGACAGTTGAGACACATAACTACACCAATAATATATCACAATATCCACTAGGAATCAATTTGCAAATAATATTAACAGCCACTGAACTTCACTCGACAAAATCCCGCCAAAAACGCCCGTCTATATACACGTCCCACTGCAGGGCGCAGATTATTACTTAATATTTTTCTTACGTCAAAGATTCTCAATCTCCGTTAAAATCAATATCTTGTCGAAGAATTAGTAACAGTTACATTACTGTTGCCATTTCCTTCCGGCCATCATTCGATGTGCCCTGACCTACGATTTAACATATAATAGTAATGGAAAGAAATAAAAATTAAGTAAGAAAAATATAAAATAAACTAAAAGTATCAAAACAAGTCAGTCCAACTTACCGGTCCACTCTACGACGCACTTTAAAATCAAAGATTGAGTTTGATTTACGCCTTCTTCTTCCCTTATTTTATGATACACATTGAAAACAATATGTCTCGCTTGAGATCGAAGTGGGTTTTTCGACATTTGCACAAAAATAACAAATTTTCAAGTTAATATCAAAAAATTTCAGCATCGGTTGACACATCAAGTACTTTGATTTGACAGGTGACAATTGAAATTGCCATATGAAAATCACAATTTAAAAAGAATAAAAAATGCCATGAGATTCTGGTAGACCTATACAAGCTTTCATTTAACTTGCAATGTATGTATGTATGTAAGTGTGTTCGGGTCAAATCATTGGAACTGAATTTTAAAGCAGTTACCCTCCACCGATTAAGATTAAATTTTGCATACACGTTTAGTTTGGATGACAATGCATGGTTAGCTAAGTGACCTTATTCTAAATCCAATATGGCGGACGGCCCAAGATGGCGGTCTAGTTATTTTTTGTGCACTGCCATGATATAGGTATCAAATGAAAGGGTTTGCTGAGTAGAATACGAAAAAAGCTTAATAATTTTATTTTAGTATTACATATAGACACTTCAATTTTTATTTGTTTGTATGGATAAGTCATCAACAGTCTTGGGCACGCTTGTACCATCCATCATATACTTCATCCATAGTTTCAGGCGAGATCGAGTTCAAGAGTAGACCCTTTCAAAGTTAGAAAGAAATAGACGCATATTGCCATAAAAAAAAAAAAATACTGTAACTTTGGTATAGGGGAAAATAAGCGCCACGTTTGCGCGATAAGCGAGATATTTTTTTTATTTTTTGTTATCTTCTTTTTTATTATATGCTCGCGCTTGACCACTATCTCACTTGATGGTAAGCTATGGTGTGGTCGACGATGAAGCACGCCTAGAAGAAACCTATTCACTCTTGACTTAAAGACCCCTAGATTATAGCTATCGGGCAACACAGACTCCAGCAGGGAATGCCACTCCTTAGCTGTACGCATAATAAAAGTGTTCCCAAAACGTTTTGTGCGTATGGGTGGGATGTCCACCATGTACCGATGGCGCATCGCCTTACGTCTGGTACTCCGATGCTGAATGCAACATGAGATAGAGCCACATTGCTGGTTTACAGCGAAGACTTAAACAATAGTCTCTCTGGCCACGTTGCATCAGCGCGACGATCGCTTCAGAAAACTTAATTTATGTGATGCCAGCGCAGCGTTCTATATGGCGTCAATATGACGTCATTGCAACATGCGTAGGCATATAAAAGTAAACATCGTCAATATTCTTTTAAACATTTCGTAATAAAACTTATTATTTTCTATAATGTTAGTTTTTGGAGACAAACCACACACACACGCACGCACCACACGATACATACACTCACACCACACACATACACACACACACACACGCACACACACTTAATACACGCACCAACGCCACTTGGCTCACACTTTTGCCCACACTGCAAGATACCATGCATCCCCGTATTATTTTTGTTTTTCTTTAACTTATCCTTTTTGTTATATATGGCTACAATAAAACACTGTATTTCTGAACTATGATGAAAGAGACTGGTCTCCACGACACAGGGAATCCTAGTGTGGAGATCAGTGATTTATTTGATATAAAATGTATTTTTCTTGAACAATAAAGATTATTATTATTATTATTCGAGTCACTTCTAGGCAAGCGTGCTTCACCGACAACGTTGTCGTGAGATAGTGAATTAAACTTGATGCTTGCGAATCATTCGCAAGCATCAAATTTAATTATTATTAAGCATTTTTATAGTTGTCAAAACAACGGGCCTTTTATTTTTTGACAACTTTATAATCTATCTCTGTGCCAAATTGCATCCAGATCCGTTCAGCCGTTCTGACGTGATTGAGTAATAAACATACTTGCACACATCCAAACTTTCGCATTTATAATATTAGTAAGATATATGAGTACTAAGTGCTCGTTCATACAGAGGTCCGTTTTACGGGTCAGCTTTATCGTATACGTTTTTATTCAGCGCTGTCGTATGTAGTTGTATGATCGAGTTCACACACATGACAGTATGCAAAATCCAGCAAAAATACCGGTCCGACAAAATATACAGCAGTCCGTTTTACAGGTCCGCTTTATCGTATACGTTTTTTGTCGGCAATGGCGTTGGTAGTTGTATGAGCGAGTTCACACACACAAAATTATTAAAATACTGATCCGTTTTATCGGACGTCCATACTTGTAGAAAGTTGGTTTGTGTGAATATTGTCCCCAGTAGCGACGGATCCATTAAAAACGATCCTGGAAAGCTGGAAATACGAATATTCTGCTTGTACGTACCCTAAGATCTATTAACTTCACTATTTCCTTTCCAGTTTCATCAGACTAACACAAAAACAAAAAGTCCTTCTCTACAACCTAATAGAATGCGCCCCAGTGTTGCAATCACAACAGATAAAATCCTGCATCAGAAGAATATTGACGGAACAGGGCAACATTGAGGACGTCCGTCAAGTTTTGAATATAGAATGTGGCAGTTGCTCCAAAGAGTTTAGGTTTCTAAACGAACTTTGTTTGAAGTGTTTGTCGAAGAGTTTTGAGAAGATCCATCATTTTGGTTTGGTGGATGGTATTAAGGCCTTTTCACAGGCAGCCTCACAAGTGAAGGATAGTGATGAATGGGGTCTGAAGAAGGCTAAGAGACATCCGGTCATACTTATTGTGGATGAGGTGAGTTTCAGCCATATTTGTATATTTAAATCCTTTTTGTCGAATTTATTTCATCACCACTGCTCTCAAAACGGTGAAGGAAAACATCTTGAGGAAACCGGCATGTCCTAGAACCAAAAATTTAAAGACATGTGACCTCTACCAGTCCGCACTGGGCCCGCGAGCCCACTCCCTCTATGAGAGGCGGCCTGTGTCCCAGCAGTGGGAGCATTAAAAAGGCTGATGATGTGATGTGCGATCTCCAGGACGTACAAAGTGCTATTGGGTTTTTTAGGGTTCCGTCCCAAAGGGTAAAAACGGGACCCTATTACACAGACAGCGGTCTGTCTGACACCAGGCTGTATCTCATGAACCGTGAGAAATTTTCACAGATGTATTTCCATTGCCGCTATAACAACAAATAGTAAAAACAAAAAATAATAAATATTTAAGTAGTTCTCCCATACAACAAACGTGTTATTTTTTGCCGTTTTTTGTGATAATGGTACGGAACCCTTTGTGCGCGAATCCAACTCGCACTTGGCCGGTTTTCCATTAGATAACTCAGAAGCGGCACTAGCTGCTCGAAGTCTAGACTTGTGGCTGGCAATACATACATAAACTCACGCCTTTTTACCATGGGGGTAGGCAGAAACTACAGAACGCCACCTGCTTCCTTACATACTTCTTTTGCTTCACACACATTCATACATCTAGCCCATTATATACGTCACAGAATATAACTGCCGGCAGTTGTGTCCAGGCTAGGTACATCACTCTTTAGCTCTTCGATGTGAGAGCAGTGGTGGCCTTACAACCGCGACTTACAAGCTGTTCGAACCCAGGCGGACACTTTACTTTGTGTAAATTATTTAACCACCACTGCTCTCAAAACGGTGAAGGAAAACATCTCTTACAGCCAAAAATTCGAAGACATGTGACAACCACCAATCCGCACTGGGCCCGCGTGGTGGATTACGGCCCATTCTCTCTCACAGAGTGGAGGCCTGCACGCAGAACGGTCTGTCCTATCCTTAGCACTTCGTTGAATGCAGGCGTGGTTTTATCGTTACCTTTTTATTTTTAGTAACCATAAACAAAAAGGTACGTCCTCACGTGAATACGTGTAATGAGCATTCGACGTCGAATATTCGAGTGGTGTGGTCGTTGAGCCGAGCGTTACAAAGCTTACACGCAAGCGCGAACTCCGGCCGGTGTGGACGTCGCAACGATTTTCGCGGAAAGGGCTCGTATTCGATTCAGCAACCGTTCTCTTAAGACGGTACCCCGAGCAAAACGCCGCGCAAGCCGTTTTGCGTGCTGTTTTAGGAGCTATCTACTCGTTATTTAAAAAGAAATTTCTACATAACATTGATTCTAAAATGGTAGATTTAGTTTTTTTTTAATGTTGTATATATTTCACTAATATCCTCCCAAAAAAAAAACATAAAAATGAGAAATAATTACTGATAGCATGCATCTCCTCGTAAAGTGTTCATTCATTATTTTTTGTACTAACACTAATGGATAGACAATTTAATAACGAACATTTTTGTAGTTTTTTCTTTTTCAAAAGACCAAAATTCGATTTTATAAAGATTTTATTCTAAAATCTGGGCGTATTCACTACTGTAATTCATGCGCCACCAGTGCCGCTAGACCAATAGGAATGCTCATATCGCATGGCGATTTTTTGGTCAGGGTACCGTCTTAAGTACACGCAAATAAAACGCTCGAAAGCGAGTACTTAGATAATGAAATCAATGAGTATGTATGTAGGAATATTACTAGCCATTTGTAAAGCAAGGAACAGTTCCTTGATCTCAAGTGTCTGTGACCTTCTTGGTCAATCGTATTATCGAATGCATGACATTTAACGAAATCGAACGGAATGTTCGACTCGAACGTTCATAGTTTTGCTCGAAAGTGAATGCTAGGCTCGCTGGGAAGCATTCGTTGCTCGCCTACGATTGCTTGTTTACAAATGCTCACGAAAGATTGCTCCCAGTGAGGACGCTCCTAAACTGAATTCTTAAGGCGCCGATTCCCTTGAGTAGCTGATTTTAAAATGAGAATCACGTCTAAACGGCTCGTCGTAATTTTTTGGAAAAAATATATGTTATATTAGACCATTTTCTTAATAATTTGATCTGAGCAAAATTTTAGTTTTATTCGTATAACATAGTGTAATTAATTTGTAAAGTTATGTCTGAAACGGACAAAAACACGACAATCACACCAAAACCGCTAAGCGTATTTTAATGAAATCGACACCATCTCAAAGACAATTTTATTATCTACATTTTGATCTGAAGCTTTTTTTTTTAAAGTCATAGAATAATAAGGAAAGTACAAAAAACTACTAAATTTTGGGTCGCGCGGGTGTGAAACGAGTGCGCGTTTTGTTCCCTCAAGGTCGTTGGCGTTAGTCGTCGTCTTAACCGACTTTCGTTTATCCTCAAATAAAAAATATATTTTTGAATAACATTGTAAAACAGCCAATTTGTCCAAAAAATTCAGAGGCTGGACACATTCCCATGGGAGACCCTCCCCATACTGAACCAGCACCCCGTCTCCCGCATGGAGAACATCCACTTCTTGTACTACCTGTACAAAGTGCACGAGAGTGACGTCATCGACGGGTACTTCGCCTCCAAGTGTGATGTTGGCAGATACGTTATTAATCCAGGTAAAGTTTAACATGAATTTATTAGACAATACTTGGTTGTGATATGTTGTTTTTTGGTTAACCCCCTTGAGTGCCCGAAACGTGGTTCCACGCGAGGCAAAAATCATCATCTTCCTGCTCTTGTCCCATGTTACTTGAGGTCGGCGCAACACGTTTTCTTCTTCCATACCATCCTGTCCCCCGTCACTCCATCACTGACGCTGTGTTCTTTCATTTCACTCCACACAGTCCATCCATCTTTTCTTTGGCCGTCCCCTCCCTCTCCATCCATTCACATCTATATTCATAACTCTTTTAGTAACATGCGTTTCATCCCTCCTCATCACATGACCATACCAGGACAAACGGTTTCCTTTCAACTTTTCTGCCACTGGCGCCACTTTCAAACTACCTCTAATATACTCATTTCTCACTTTATCCATTCTCGTCACTCCGCACATCCATCTCAACATTCTCATTTCTGCTACATGCAATATCTTTTCATCCATCTTTTTCACAGCCAAAAATATGAACTTAATAATATCAAGTTTCCTGTCGCTGGTCTGCTGGAAAAAAAAACTATTGAAATAAGCAGTACAGTAGTCACAGCGGATCTTTGTGTCTCTGAAGTTGGCTGCAAAACCCTGCGCAAGAGCAGTGGTGGCCCAGTGGTAACGGCCGCGACTTACAGTTTGTAGGTCGTGGGTTCGAACCCAGGCAGGCGCTTTACTTTGTGTAAATTATTTCATCACCTCTGCTCTCGAAACGGTGAAGGAAAACATCGTGAAACCGGCATGTCTCAGAACCAAAAATTCGAAGACATGTGACATCCACCAACTTGCACTGGGCCCGCGTGGTGGATAATGCCATTCTCTCACAATGTTTTCCTTCACCGTTTTTGAGCAGTTTAAAAGGATTCAGATAAAATTATTTACGCAATATTATCTACTAACACTCTCCTTCTTATTTTTGTACAAAATCATCATTAACATCTTTCAGAGAAGAATCTGGACCGCATGGAGAACCGCATGACATCATTCGTGGAGTACTGGTGTCCTGAGTGGAAGGGGCACATCGGAGAACCACCTTCAGCGCAAGACTTCATCTCGCATCTTAGTGACGCTGATGTGTTCTTGTAAGTAATAAAAAATACTTATATCTAATATATAAAATTCTCGTGTCACAGTTTTCGTTGCCAAACTCCTCCGAAACGGTTTTGATGAAATTTTATATGTATATTCAGTAGGTCTGAGAATAGGTCAACATATTTTTTTTTTTTTTTTTTTTTTTTTAAATGGTTAGGGTAGGTATGTAGGGTAGGGTAGGGTAGGGTAGGTAGGGTAGGATAGGGTAGGGTAGGGTACGTAGGGTAGGGTAGGGTAGGGTATGTTTGGTCTTTTTATGGCAAAACAAAGTTTGCCGGGTCAGCTAGTATGTAATAATAATTTGTTACTGTCACACTGCAGAGAAGTCTAAGAGTTGTAGAGAAAACATACAGAGAAGGCATGTGCGTTGATGCTTTGGTACGGGGTCCCAGAGCTAACAAAGAAAATTTTGGTTCAAATAAATGTCACTAGATGGCGCAATATGCATCGATTTGTTATTGAATCTAGAATTGATCGTAAAACGATGTGACATGGTTTTGCTAGTGGGCACCAACAAGAGAGTATAGATTAGTAGAGGATTATGTGTAATATATTTAGATGCATTCATGATGTTAGATATCGGTAATATTTTGTTTGTTTTCCCCTTGTCTAATTAATATAGCCATATTTGCATGTTTACTTTACATACTACTAACTCTGATTTAATGTGATCAATGAGTCTTCAATCCCACATGATCACTAATAGCTGCACTTGTGTGTAGCTCATTAACATAACCTAACCTAGCTTTATCCATGCCGTGAAATCTGTTATTGGCTTAAGAGATAATTCTCATCATCTCGCTGTCACTGTGCAGTGTGTGTGTACACTAATTACTAAGATACTAGTAACGTTGATACAACTGCACTGGGCTGTTCATTGACAGTGAGGTGAACGTCTATTCATGTAAATTAGTAATAAGCTGTTGAGTTTCCAAATACATAAATAAATAAGAGAGGGACGTCGCATTAGTAAAATATGTGGCGAGAGTGCTGCGCGGGCTGGTGCATCTCTTGGGTGTACTGGAGGTGCTGCGGCTGCATGTCCCGGACGGGTATGTGCACTTTGTTAGATTTGCCAAGGGCTAGGACAAATTTATTAAAGTTTGCCCCTTTGTCAAGGGCCGCGCGTATTATAAATAATATGCCATCGGAAGATGTGTTCCATAGCCTGCCGAAATTTGTGTCAGGAGCACAAAGGTGTATTGAAGGAGGTATACAAATTTGAATTGTTTGTTATTTTATTTATATTGTTATTTTTTTATGTTTAAATATAGTGTATAACATCGTTTAAGCTGTGGTATAACATCGTCATGGAATACTGTAAGATGTTGTACTTATTGGTAGAAAAATGGAAATATTTTTTTCTTGTTTGTCAAGATAAAACTTTGTTCCTAGAATAAGAAAGAAGAAAGAAAGAAAAAGTGTTTATTCGCCACAAAAACGACGTACAGTTTTTTGATTTTTCCTTAAATTAAACCCATAACGGTAGCATTATAATAATAATAAAGCCTTTTTATTTCCTATAAACCTTACATATGTAGTTACAATGTTTTTTATATTATCTTAAATCTATGTTAGTAGCTCTATGTTTAATTGATTCTAATGTTAGTTTTTATTAATTTTATTATAGGAACCCCTTGGTAGGGTATAGGCCTCCTCCAACTTCTTCCATTTTGCTCTGTCCTGTGCTATTTTTGTCCAGTTTTTTCCTGCCACCGATACTATGTCGTAAGCCCATCGTTTTTGTGGTCTGCCCACGTTTCTTTTTCCTTGTGGGCCAGTCCATTTCGTGCTCTTGAGAGTCCATCGCTGGTCTGTGCATCTCGCTACATGGCCGGCCCAGCTCCATTTTAGTTTTAGTGCTTGGTGTAACGCGTCTGTCAGTTTCGTCTTTTTTCTTATTTCTTGACTTCTTGTTTTTTGAATTTTTCTTAGGTGTAGCATGCTTCTCTCCAACGGTAGCATTAGTAATTACTTAAATTATGTTAGTAAAGGCACAACAAAAAAAAAATAAAAAAATTGAGTACTGTACAAGGATGATGAATAGGTAAGTACAAGCAGATGCATGTCGTGACTGTGACAAGAAGGCTTCCACTCAGCATAATGCTGTGCCGTGGGAGACCCACAGCACAGCGTTGATTTTCAGTGGTCGCCTAGGACGTGACGTACGGAAACCAAAGCCTGTTGCGTCTAATATAATACAAAAATATATAACAAATAAGTATAGAAAGATAATATAAACCACTACGTAAATATGTTGCGACTAAAACGAAAGACAAAATCAACGAAACACAAAGTGCGGGCACCATTGCTCTGTCCCGCCCTCATCGCACCCATACTGGCGTGGTGCTCTTAAAAAGCCTTAATGAGAGCCTACGTGACGTATATGACGTCAGGCGGTGAACAAGTCCTGTACGGTCGCATGCCTTGGGGTTAGCTTGTGAGATACGCGATTGTGATGCCAATGTGACGATGCTTGACAACAACCAAGGAAGTGAAAGGAAAGGAGAAAGTGCAGTGCTCAACGAAGAGGGGCGCACATCGCTGCCTGTGAACTACATAATATATACTAATAATATTACATACAGCTATAAGAGTAGGAGAAGAACAAATGTTAGATGAAAAATAACAGGAGTACGGCAGAAAAAAACATGGGGTCCCAGCGCTAACGAAGAAAATTTGGTTCAAATAAATGTCACAAGATGGCTCGATATGAATCGATTTGTTATTGTATCTAGAATTGATCATATAAATTGTATGTTCTTTTTTAATTTTCTCTTCTAAGCACAACATTATAGAATATTGGGCTCTTAATTCGCATTTCAAATATTATTTGAACAGATAATTTAAAATTGATGCCAATAGATGGCGCGGTTTTGAATTTCTGATGCATGTTTTTTTTAATTTGTATTGTAACACATTTTGGTATAATGGAACTGTAAAGACACTAAAACAAATCGTCACTGTATTTAAAAAAATAAATAGTCACGAACCGAGAAAACCCTTTTACTTGCAAGTTGCTTCTAAAACTACCTATAGCCGTGGAACGGAACCGAACGCGATCGAAGTGATTATAAAACTTATCATCTTAATAAGACGAAAAGCGCTACTTTCGACGGCACGGTTTCGTTGTATGGGATATAGCATATGTATGCCGCTACCGTTAAGGTTTTAATTTAATTCAAAAAAATTGTATGTCGTTTTTGTGGCAAATTTTTCTTCTTTCTTCTTCTTTTTTTTTTATAACCTATAGGCTCGCGCTTGACCACTATCTCACCTGATGGTAAGCGATGATGTGGTCGACGGTGTAGCACGCTTGTCTAGAAGTAACCTATTCACTCTTGACTTAAAGACCCCTAGATTTGAGCTATCGGGAAACACAGACTCCGGCAGAGAATGCCACTCCTTAGCTGTACGCATAATGAAAGTATTTCCAAAACGTTTAGTGCGTATGGGTGGTATGTCCACCATGTATCGATGGCGCATCGTCGTACGTCTAGTAGTCCGATGATGAAACGGGCTAGGTGGAATATGCTAGTATTATATTATCTGTGCCATAGATAAATTGGAATCGCAAAATAATGTTGGTAACATTCTAGATACTGCGGGCACGGTGACGGCTGCCAGCTGGCGGCGGGCGGCTGCGGGGGCGCGGGCGTGGAGGGCGCGGGGGGCGCCGCCGTGTGCGTGCTGTCGGGCTGCGGCTCCGTGCGCCTCACCACGGCGGCGCCCAGGGCTCCGCCCGCCGCCGCGCATCACCATCTGCATATCGCTGGCTGGTGACTATCTCACATGTTAAATTACTAAATATTGCTTGCGACTTCGTCAGCCTCAATCATCAGTGTTTTATTTTGGAAAAAGAATTAGGTTTCCGCGTAAAGAAATGAAAACCCTTAATTATTTTGACGCGGACGAAGACCACCAGAACAGCTAGTTGTATATTAGAATAGCATAATTGCTAAGCGGAAGCGAACCGTTTTTACATATTTAGGAAAATACTGTATAAAACTGGAGAACATATATTAGTCAAAATTTGTAAAAATTAAAAAAAAAAAGTTAATGTCAAAACTCTACGACAAAAAAAAAGCGCTTAATAGGTTTTGCACACTGGTGCTGTATGTCCTATACACTGTTAAATTGTGGTCGTTTAAATCCCGTGGAGGGTCGATCCGTTACATATAACAGTATCTATGTATCATATATCAAATATTGGTTAAATAAAAAAAAATAATCTTAAAAGCACAAAAATATTTCGAAAGTCGGTGTCATTTTGCAACACTATTTTGTGTCACTATACTCCTGTAAGATAATATTCTCAGCAATTTGTTTAATTATTTTCTTTGCATATTCTAGCCCCATGGTAGTCGGCATGCTCTGGGAAGTGACCGACCTGGAAGTGGACAAAGTGGTCAGCACGCTGGTGTCTCTGTACGTGCCGTCTGCGGCGCCCGTGCCCTGGCAGCATGTGGGCAAGGCTAAGTGGAGCAATCGTGTGCTAGGTAAGTGTCTCTGTACGTGCCGTCTGCGGCGCCCGTGCCCTGGCAGCATGTGGGCAAGGCTAAGTGGAGCAATCGTGTGCTAGGTAAGTGTCTCTGTACGTGCCGTCTGCGGCGCCCGTGCCCTGGCAGCATGTGGGCAAGGCTAAGTGGAGCAATCGTGTGCTAGGTAAGTGTCTCTGTACGTGCCGTCTGCGGCGCCCGTGCCCTGGCAGCATGTGGGCAAGGCTAAGTGGAGCAATCGTGTGCTAGGTAAGTGTCTCTGTACGTGCCGTCTGCGGCGCCCGTGCCCTGGCAGCATGTGGGCAAGGCTAAGTGGAGCAATCGTGTGCTAGGTAAGTGTCTCTGTACGTGCCGTCTGCGGCGCCCGTGCCCTGGCAGCATGTGGGCAAGGCTAAGTGGAGCAATCGTGTGCTAGGTAAGTGTCTCTGTACGTGCCGTCTGCGGCGCCCGTGCCCTGGCAGCATGTGGGCAAGGCTAAGTGGAGCAATCGTGTGCTAGGTAAGTGTCTCTGTACGTGCCGTCTGCGGCGCCCGTGCCCTGGCAGCATGTGGGCAAGGCTAAGTGGAGCAATCGTGTGCTAGGTAAGTGTCTCTGTACGTGCCGTCTGCGGCGCCCGTGCCCTGGCAGCATGTGGGCAAGGCTAAGTGGAGCAATCGTGTGCTAGGTAAGTGTCTCTGTACGTGCCGTCTGCGGCGCCCGTGCCCTGGCAGCATGTGGGCAAGGCTAAGTGGAGCAATCGTGTGCTAGGTAAGTGTCTCTGTACGTGCCGTCTGCGGCGCCCGTGCCCTGGCAGCATGTGGGCAAGGCTAAGTGGAGCAATCGTGTGCTAGGTAAGTGTCTCTGTACGTGCCGTCTGCGGCGCCCGTGCCCTGGCAGCATGTGGGCAAGGCTAAGTGGAGCAATCGTGTGCTAGGTAAGTGTCTCTGTACGTGCCGTCTGCGGCGCCCGTGCCCTGGCAGCATGTGGGCAAGGCTAAGTGGAGCAATCGTGTGCTAGGTAAGTGTCTCTGTACGTGCCGTCTGCGGCGCCCGTGCCCTGGCAGCATGTGGGCAAGGCTAAGTGGAGCAATCGTGTGCTAGGTAAGTGTCTCTGTACGTGCCGTCTGCGGCGCCCGTGCCCTGGCAGCATGTGGGCAAGGCTAAGTGGAGCAATCGTGTGCTAGGTAAGTGTCTCTGTACGTGCCGTCTGCGGCGCCCGTGCCCTGGCAGCATGTGGGCAAGGCTAAGTGGAGCAATCGTGTGCTAGGTAAGTGTCTCTGTACGTGCCGTCTGCGGCGCCCGTGCCCTGGCAGCATGTGGGCAAGGCTAAGTGGAGCAATCGTGTGCTAGGTAAGTGTCTCTGTACGTGCCGTCTGCGGCGCCCGTGCCCTGGCAGCATGTGGGCAAGGCTAAGTGGAGCAATCGTGTGCTAGGTAAGTGTCTCTGTACGTGCCGTCTGCGGCGCCCGTGCCCTGGCAGCATGTGGGCAAGGCTAAGTGGAGCAATCGTGTGCTAGGTAAGTGTCTCTGTACGTGCCGTCTGCGGCGCCCGTGCCCTGGCAGCATGTGGGCAAGGCTAAGTGGAGCAATCGTGTGCTAGGTAAGTGTCTCTGTACGTGCCGTCTGCGGCGCCCGTGCCCTGGCAGCATGTGGGCAAGGCTAAGTGGAGCAATCGTGTGCTAGGTAAGTGTCTCTGTACGTGCCGTCTGCGGCGCCCGTGCCCTGGCAGCATGTGGGCAAGGCTAAGTGGAGCAATCGTGTGCTAGGTAAGTGTCTCTGTACGTGCCGTCTGCGGCGCCCGTGCCCTGGCAGCATGTGGGCAAGGCTAAGTGGAGCAATCGTGTGCTAGGTAAGTGTCTCTGTACGTGCCGTCTGCGGCGCCCGTGCCCTGGCAGCATGTGGGCAAGGCTAAGTGGAGCAATCGTGTGCTAGGTAAGTGTCTCTGTACGTGCCGTCTGCGGCGCCCGTGCCCTGGCAGCATGTGGGCAAGGCTAAGTGGAGCAATCGTGTGCTAGGTAAGTGTCTC
Organism: Orthosia gothica; assembly: GCA_949775005.1. Lineage (NCBI taxonomy): Eukaryota > Metazoa > Arthropoda > Insecta > Lepidoptera > Noctuidae > Orthosia > Orthosia gothica. The sequence goes on from OX459068.1 coordinate 4,096,352, forward strand.
TGTACGTGCCGTCTGCGGCGCCCGTGCCCTGGCAGCATGTGGGCAAGGCTAAGTGGAGCAATCGTGTGCTAGGTAAGTGTCTCTGTACGTGCCGTCTGCGGCGCCCGTGCCCTGGCAGCATGTGGGCAAGGCTAAGTGGAGCAATCGTGTGCTAGGTAAGTGTCTCTGTACGTGCCGTCTGCGGCGCCCGTGCCCTGGCAGCATGTGGGCAAGGCTAAGTGGAGCAATCGTGTGCTAGGTAAGTGTCTCTGTACGTGCCGTCTGCGGCGCCCGTGCCCTGGCAGCATGTGGGCAAGGCTAAGTGGAGCAATCGTGTGCTAGGTAAGTGTCTCTGTACGTGCCGTCTGCGGCGCCCGTGCCCTGGCAGCATGTGGGCAAGGCTAAGTGGAGCAATCGTGTGCTAGGTAAGTGTCTCTGTACGTGCCGTCTGCGGCGCCCGTGCCCTGGCAGCATGTGGGCAAGGCTAAGTGGAGCAATCGTGTGCTAGGTAAGTGTCTCTGTACGTGCCGTCTGCGGCGCCCGTGCCCTGGCAGCATGTGGGCAAGGCTAAGTGGAGCAATCGTGTGCTAGGTAAGTGTCTCTGTACGTGCCGTCTGCGGCGCCCGTGCCCTGGCAGCATGTGGGCAAGGCTAAGTGGAGCAATCGTGTGCTAGGTAAGTGTCTCTGTACGTGCCGTCTGCGGCGCCCGTGCCCTGGCAGCATGTGGGCAAGGCTAAGTGGAGCAATCGTGTGCTAGGTAAGTGTCTCTGTACGTGCCGTCTGCGGCGCCCGTGCCCTGGCAGCATGTGGGCAAGGCTAAGTGGAGCAATCGTGTGCTAGGTAAGTGTCTCTGTACGTGCCGTCTGCGGCGCCCGTGCCCTGGCAGCATGTGGGCAAGGCTAAGTGGAGCAATCGTGTGCTAGGTAAGTGTCTCTGTACGTGCCGTCTGCGGCGCCCGTGCCCTGGCAGCATGTGGGCAAGGCTAAGTGGAGCAATCGTGTGCTAGGTAAGTGTCTCTGTACGTGCCGTCTGCGGCGCCCGTGCCCTGGCAGCATGTGGGCAAGGCTAAGTGGAGCAATCGTGTGCTAGGTAAGTGTCTCTGTACGTGCCGTCTGCGGCGCCCGTGCCCTGGCAGCATGTGGGCAAGGCTAAGTGGAGCAATCGTGTGCTAGGTAAGTGTCTCTGTACGTGCCGTCTGCGGCGCCCGTGCCCTGGCAGCATGTGGGCAAGGCTAAGTGGAGCAATCGTGTGCTAGGTAAGTGTCTCTGTACGTGCCGTCTGCGGCGCCCGTGCCCTGGCAGCATGTGGGCAAGGCTAAGTGGAGCAATCGTGTGCTAGGTAAGTGTCTCTGTACGTGCCGTCTGCGGCGCCCGTGCCCTGGCAGCATGTGGGCAAGGCTAAGTGGAGCAATCGTGTGCTAGGTAAGTGTCTCTGTACGTGCCGTCTGCGGCGCCCGTGCCCTGGCAGCATGTGGGCAAGGCTAAGTGGAGCAATCGTGTGCTAGGTAAGTGTCTCTGTACGTGCCGTCTGCGGCGCCCGTGCCCTGGCAGCATGTGGGCAAGGCTAAGTGGAGCAATCGTGTGCTAGGTAAGTGTCTCTGTACGTGCCGTCTGCGGCGCCCGTGCCCTGGCAGCATGTGGGCAAGGCTAAGTGGAGCAATCGTGTGCTAGGTAAGTGTCTCTGTACGTGCCGTCTGCGGCGCCCGTGCCGTCTGCGGCGCCCGTGCCCTGGCAGCATGTGGGCAAGGCTAAGTGGAGCAATCGTGTGCTAGGTAAGTGTCTCTGTACGTGCCGTCTGCGGCGCCCGTGCCGTCTGCGGCGCCCGTGCCCTGGCAGCATGTGGGCAAGGCTAAGTGGAGCAATCGTGTGCTAGGTAAGTGTCTCTGTACGTGCCGTCTGCGGCGCCCGTGCCCTGGCAGCATGTGGGCAAGGCTAAGTGGAGCAATCGTGTGCTAGGTAAGTGTCTCTGTACGTGCCGTCTGCGGCGCCCGTGCCCTGGCAGCATGTGGGCAAGGCTAAGTGGAGCAATCGTGTGCTAGGTAAGTGTCGAACCCTTTCATTTTGTAGATGGCTATTACATACATAAACAGGTAGGAACGCGAACCCGCTGCGACTGTCCGTCACCGGGCCCTCCTCTGGGGAGTGCCCCCATCACCGGCGCATCAGAACACACTGTGCACCGTGACCACCCCAGGGACTCAACCAGCACATGGGCGTCAAACGACCCCGTGCATGGCACCCTTGGTCGCCCTGTGACGGGTAAGGTCAGTGGCCCCGCCACCTACAACTTTATGGCCGCAGGTGATAGGGACCTACCCTGTGGCACCACGTCTGCCATCAGACGGTGGCGACCCCGTCCAGGTCGCGGCAGGTAGGGAGAGTGGCGCACCGCAATACCGGCACTCCTCTCCCGCCTCGGCCTCCAACCCACAGCCGCGATGCTTCCTATCGACATTGCGGCCCGCCTCAGTTGAGATGTCGCCTCTGTTCAAGCGGCACCGCAACCTACGTGTTGGCCGCTTAACACGTTATCGGCTTATCGGCAAAAGCCCTGTTGAGCTATGAATCCCCCACCTCGACAATGCGGGCAACCACCGGGGGGGACGCCTATGATCAGCAATGAACTCTTTTCGCCTGAAATGATGATGAGGATTCGTAGTTATACCTAATCAATCTTACATTCTTTTTCCAGACATAGCAGCAGGCGAACAAAAGGCCCAGTTCACACCCGAGCGTGACTTACTGCGCGCCGTGTGTCGCGCGCGGTGCTCTACAAACTTTGTGATGATAGCCAGCAGTGTGGTGGCTAGGGGGCTGCCAGTCAGGATACGAGACTGAAGGGACTAGAGGTAACACAACTTTGTGATGATAGCCAGCAGTGTGGTGGCTAGGGGGCTGCCAGTCAGGATACGAGACTGAAGGGACTAGAGGTAACACAACTTTGTGATGATAGCCAGCAGTGTGGTGGCTAGGGGGCTGCCAGTCAGGATACGAGACTGAAGGGACTAGAGGTAACACAACTTTGTGATGATAGCCAGCAGTGTGGTGGCTAGGGGGCTGCCAGTCAGGATACGAGACTGAAGGGACTAGAGGTAACACAACTTTGTGATGATAGCCAGCAGTGTGGTGGCTAGGGGGCTGCCAGTCAGGATACGAGACTGAAGGGACTAGAGGTAACACAACTTTGTGATGATAGCCAGCAGTGTGGTGGCTAGGGGGCTGCCAGTCAGGATACGAGACTGAAGGGACTAGAGGTAACACAACTTTGTGATGATAGCCAGCAGTGTGGTGGCTAGGGGGCTGCCAGTCAGGATACGAGACTGAAGGGACTAGAGGTAACACAACTTTGTGATGATAGCCAGCAGTGTGGTGGCTAGGGGGCTGCCAGTCAGGATACGAGACTGAAGGGACTAGAGGTAACACAACTTTGTGATGATAGCCAGCAGTGTGGTGGCTAGGGGGCTGCCAGTCAGGATACGAGACTGAAGGGACTAGAGGTAACACAACTTTGTGATGATAGCCAGCAGTGTGGTGGCTAGGGGGCTGCCGGTCAGGATACGAGACTGAAGGAACTAGAGGTAACACAACTTTGTGATGATAGCCAGCAGTGTGGTGGCTAGGGGGCTGCCGGTCAGGATACGAGACTGAAGGAACTAGAGGTAACACAACTTTGTGATGATAGCCAGCAGTGTGGTGGCTAGGGGGCTGCCGGTCAGGATACGAGACTGAAGGAACTAGAGGTAACACAACTTTGTGATGATAGCCAGCAGTGTGGTGGCTAGGGGGCTGCCGGTCAGGATACGAGACTGAAGGAACTAGAGGTAACACAACTTTGTGATGATAGCCAGCAGTGTGGTGGCTAGGGGGCTGCCGGTCAGGATACGAGACTGAAGGAACTAGAGGTAACACAACTTAGTGATGATAGCCAGCAGTGTGGTGGCTAGGGGGCTGCCGGTAAGGATACGAGACTGATGATCTGAGGTGTATGGAATCCTACAGTTGAATGCCCTCGGCACAGATCCCATACAAAGAAACCGTGCCGACGTAACTAGCGTTTTCCGTCTGATTAGGCTGATAATTTTTATAAGTACTTCGATCACGTTCCGTTCCGTTCCACGGCTATAGATGGTGTTAGCAGTGACTTGCTAGTAAAAGGCTTTTCTTGGTTCGTGACTATTTTGTTCTTTAAATTCAGTGACGATTTGTTTTATACAATTTTTTGCACGTTTCACAATACAAATTTAAAAAATCGAGTGGCATGCCTCGGAAATTTAAAACTGCGCCATCTATTGGAATTAATTTTAAATGATGCGTTCAAATAATGTTTGAAATGTGAAAAGAGTCCAATATTCCATAATTTCGTGCTTAGAAGAGTTGATTAAACAAGAACATACAATTTGTATGATCAATTCTAGAAAATATTAATTTTACACACAATACAATAACAAATCGATGCATATCGCGCCATCTAGTGACATCTGTTTGAACCAAATTTTCTTTGTTAGCGCCGGGACCCCGTGCTCTCGGATTCCATTATATTTCCTCGTTTTACATGCATGACTAAATTTTTCCACGTCAAATTACATCCTGATGGCGCTACTGAAGGTTTCAATTATTATTATTATTTGTGGATAGGATAGGATAGATCAGGGATGGCGAACCTATGGCACGCGTGCCTGTGGTGGCACACGACAAAATATTTTGGGCACGCTAAAATGAGGTTATTCTAGGTAATTGTCATCAGTCATCTAGGTAATTTGCAACAGCAGAAATGACCCAACTCCTACTATTATTTAAATTATTTAAATAAATATTAGGATTGCTGTAAGAATTTCTGGGTGCAAATAAAGAATTGATTAATTCATAACTTTTAGAGTTTTATTTTTTGTCAATTAAGACAAAGTCAAAATTCTTGGGTGGCACTACATTGTCACATTAAAAAAAATATAATTTAAATGGCACGTTTTCTAATAAAGGTTCGCCATCCCTGGGATAGATGGACCTATTCCGCACTCAGACACCCATTTGGTCCGTTATGCGTGCAGGCCTCCTCTCTGTGAGACAGAATGGGCCGTAATCCACCACGCGGGCCCTGTGCGGGTTGGTTGGATGTATATATATACACATATCTTCGAATTGGTTCAAAGAGCTGTCGGTTGCCGCACGATGTTTTCCTTCACCGTTTTGAGAGCAGTAGTGATGAAATAATTCACAAAGAAAAGCGCCTGCCTGGGTTCGAACGCCCAACATTAACTAAGTCGCGGCCGTTACCACTGGACCACCACTGCTCTAATGCTGTATGCAAGTCTATTTAGACCTCGATTTCGCCTGATGGTAAGAGTGTCCAAACTATATTAATAACTAATAAATAATACGTTATTTATTGTTTCAGGTACTTCAAGGAAATAGTTTTATAAAAGGAACGACTGATATTCCATATTATTGAATAAGTATCTTTTATTACTCAAACGAATTGTTATTTTATGTACTAGTAAATAACATTAGTGTATTTGTATAGAAAAATTAACGAATTTGAAGATTGTATGTAGATTTTATTAGGTTACGAACTTTCTTCTTAATAAGTTGTACTAAACATAAATGATGAATATGTTATTGAGCTTCATGTACTCAATAAGTATTCTATGTGTTAATTTTATTTTAGAAAAAAAAAACAAATCGTACATTGTATATTATATCTAGATACACAGTATGCTATGAGTAAATGTACAGTCCACTCCGTTTCCACATGTCACTAGCTTATATAAGATACAGTTTGGATAAAAAATTAAATAAAATCAATATATAACAACAATTTTTTTTTTCGTTATCTTAGTGTCTAATAGTTAATACATGCTAAAATACATAATAATTTAAAAAAAAATGAGCAAGGCGCTTAATAACTTGTTTTTTAAATTTATGTTTTATCATCATCAGCCTTTTAATGTTTCCACTGCTGGGACACAGGCCTTTTCTGTGAGAGGGAATGGGCCGTAATCCACCACGCGGGCCCACTGCGGGTTGGTGGATGTCACATGTCTTCGAATTTTTGGTTCTAAGTCATGCCGGTTGCCTCACGATGTTTTCCTTCACCGTTTTGAGAGCAGTGGTGATGAAATAATTTACATTAAGTAAAGCGCCTGCCCGGGTTCGAACCCACGACCCACAACTTGTAAGTCGCGTCCGATACCACTGGGCCACCACTGCTCTCCATTTTTATTCTACAAGATTTTATTTAACTTGCAATGTATGTATTTAAGTATGTTCGGGTCAAATCTTGCAACTGAATTTTAAAGCAGATATCGACTACCAGTTAAGATGAAATTTTACATACACGTTTTTTGAATGACAATGCATGGTTAACTAAGTGACGTCATTCTAATCCAATATGGCGGACGGCTCAAGATGGCGGACTAGTTATTTTTGTGCACTGCCATGATATGGGTATGTTGAATCGAAGATATTATAATGACGTGTTTGTATGTAAATATTTAATACTGCAGTGTCTGTTATAGATGGCTTACGTGAATAAAACTATAATTTGTTTTAATAATGACTTTTATTGTTTTGTTGTTAACCCTTAGGAGTTGAGCACTAAATAACACTTTATATCATAACCGAAAGGAGTTACTATACTTCTTTTATGATAGCTTGATCTCTGCGACATATGTCAAACTGACGTATACGTTATTGTTACGGTATTGTTAGCCTGTCAAGCGCTATTGTTACTGTATTGATACTGACATCTGTCGTAGAGATCAAGCTATCTTATGAAGTATATTTCATTGCTATGTTTAAAAATCCTACGTAATCCTAGTAATAACTTACTACTGAGATTAAAATTATTATTTGACGAGTGTAGTGTATTGCAGGCGGGTCCTGCAGCCTTATTGCGTTAGAGAATTTGGCAAGGCAAAGGATTTAACCCTTTCAATCTACCAATCCTCATCATCATCATATTAGCCGAAAGACGTCCACTGCTGGACATAGGACTCCCCCAAGCGTCGCCAATTTGACCGGTCTTGTGCGTCTCGCAACTAGCGCAACCCCGCAAGCTTCACCAGGTCATCGGTACACCTGGTGGGAGGCCTTCCAACGCAACGTCTTCCGGTTCACTCCAGAACCTTTCTGCCCCATCGGCCATCCGTTCTGCGAGCAATGTGCCCTGCCCACTGCCACATAAGTTTGGCAATTCTTCGGGCTATGTCGGTTACCAGTGCGGATCTCTACATTTCTGATTCGATCACGCAAGGAAACTCCGAGCATAGCCCTCTCCATTGCCCTTTGAATGACTGTAAGCTTTCTGATAAGGCCCATTGTAAGCGACCACGTCCAATCTACCAATCACATAGTAGTAAATCCACATCGCGTCTTTCATCTCGTATAGTCCCCGGCATGTAACTTGGCAAGATTTTAGTGTAGTGGGGGTAAGTTTGCGCATAGTGCGTGAACTGACCAACCACCATATAGAGCGAACGGAACGTGGGCGTGACGCGATTGGTCAGTCGATCCTTGTGTCAGCTGACTAACCAACCGCGCGCTCGGAACGGTGCTAAACGTTCCCCGCGTCCCGCTTGGTAACCAAAGAGTCCTACAAAACGACTTGTGCGCGTCTAACGACTTTTGCCAATTTACGTACTGCCGACAACTGTACGTGTGATCAAATTGTTTGCCTTCCCGAATTCACTTACACAAAAAGGCTGCTGGATGGCCATAGTCTCCATAAATCGTCTTGTGACCGTGTGGTTACTTGTTTACTGCGCGGGAATACTCTCCCGAGGTCGCTGATTGGCTGCAGCGCGTGCTCGACGGCGGCGGGTAGATGGGGGTGTGCGCTCCTTGGATTCTGTCTGACGCTGGATCAGCTGTGGACGATAATAATATTGATGAGGAAAAACAAATAATAAAATTTACTGTCGACCGAAACCGGTATTCAGCCGAAACCGGATTTTCGGCCGAAACCAAAACTTACACAAACATATTTTAAAAAGAAAGTACAATAAAATACGTGTATACTGAAATCTAGTCTTCTGCTTCTTAAATACAATTTTAAAATGTTATGTTTGATTATAGTAAAGCTTTAGACTGTGTCATCTGGTCGGATCTGTGGAAAGTATTAGAAGAACTCGGAGTACCTAAGCACCTGGTTTTGCTGATCCAATCGCTCTACCAAAACAACCAGGGCGTTGTGAAGGTTGAAAGGACGTCATCGGAACCTTTTAGGTTTGAAAAAGGTGAACGCCAGGGTTGCATCCTATCCCCCATTCTATTTAACGTGTATGGAGAGTACATCATCCGGCGTACTTTTGAGAACTGGGAGGGAGGTTTCACTGTTGGTGGCACTAAGATCACAAACCTCCGTTACGCAGACGACACTACGCTATTAGCGGCGAACGAAGCTGAAATGGTAAGGCTGCTGGAGAGGATTGAAAGGATCAGCATGGAATTGGGTCTTAAAATCAGCCATTCCAAAACCAAAGTATTGTTGGTAGACCGCACCAACTCACTCCATATCACAGGTGCCCTGTCCCTCGAAAAGGTAGATGAGTTTATTTACCTGGGCGCTACCATCAGCAACACAGGGTCTTGCGAGAAGGAAATCAGGAGACGAATCGGGATGGCCAAAAGCGCAATGTCCCAACTAAAGCGAATCTGGAGAGACCGTAACATATCTCGCAAGACAAAGATGAAGCTGGTGAACTCTCTTGTGTTCTCCATCTTTAGTTACGGCTCGGAAACGCGGACGCTAAGGAAGGCTGATCGTGATCGCATTGACGCTTTGGAGATGTGGTGTTGGCGAAGGATGCTTCAAATTCCATGGACTGCGTTCCGCACAAACGAGTCTATCCTTCGACAACTGAACGTCAAGGCCAGGCTTTCCACCACCTGCCTGCGTAGAATCCTGGAGTTCTTTGGTCACATTGCCCGTAAGGATGGTCATAACCTCGAACAGCTGATGATCACAGGCAAGGTAAGAAGGCAAGAGGCCGAGGGCCCGTAGCCCGATCAGATGGTCTGACCAAATACGTACAACGCTGAACACAAAGCTGCACGATGCACTCCACGTCGCCAAGGACAGACACAGATGGAGAATTATCGTCGGAGAAAAGTTGATCTCCTGTCGGGGGAATCACGACCCTCAGAAATGAGGAACACGACGCGAGGAGGATGTTTGGCCCAGTATTCAGCAAAGCATCACCCTCGCCAACGCACCCAAAAGGTCCTCACATATACAGGTTACAGGGCATGCAGTATAGGATTGAACTGTGTGCCATGGTTTATCATGCCCTCCGAGAACCAAGGGGCACGACTGCGTTTTTGAATGAAGGATTAGGTTTATTAGCGTTCTCAGCACTATAAAAATGGAGATCGGAAAGGGCGGCAAGGGAGTTAGGTTAGGTTCACGAACACTGAGTTTCGGTGCGGCCGAAACCGAAACTAAGGCAAACTCGATTTTATTACCGAAACTGGCCGAAACCGAATCTTCGGTCGGTCACTAAAATTACCTTATGCTGGTTCGAGATTGTGCGCAAAAAAGTTCTGGAAAGGGAAGGGGAGGCCTTTGCCCAACAGTTGGTCAGCAATGACTAGATATTAAAACATAAATAAAATAGTAATATTTCCCTGGTCGCAAGTGCTTCCAAAACATCTGTCATGTCTGTAAGCGCCCTCTACTATAGACCTCGCCAAACTTCTTGGCCGCCCTGAATCCAACTCCAGGGTGGGCCAGAAGTTTGGCGAGAACTATACATTGAATTTAAAATATTTTTCAGGGATTGAGGTTAAGGGCCGTTATACCCTTTAGTGCTGTAAAACGGTAACTTTCTAAAGCATACTCCTTAGTAACGGCTAGGTTTAAAAGCTTTAAAAAATATATATATTTATTATTGATTCATGTACATAATTTTGAACACAAGGTTTTTTCGTGTAACTAATAGTTTTGCTTTAAAAAAATAATTAAAAACACGATATTTTTCGCAACTTTTGGAAACTCCTTCAAAACGACTTGGATGATTAAAATATTTTTACACATGATGGCTAGAATATCTTCATAACTAACATAGCAGTAAAGCAATAATATTTTGCAAACAAAACTGTTCAAAAGGAGGTTCAATATTGATATTTTGGCATCGAGCTGGCGCACGGCCAGTACTGCGTTAACATTGGGGCGTACATAGCGCCTTACTTCTAGGGCCGTATCATGAAGTATTAATGCCATCATGATTCCGTTGCGAAAAAGGATGGAGGGGGAAGAAAAGGGGGGAGTATCGGTCATTTACAGGTCTTATCGCTCAGGCCATTAACGTTATTAACTAACGATAATATTTCTAAGCTTACCTCATCAAGTTTAATGATATCGATGATCTCTAGCACCTTCTTCTCCAAGCTCTTGATGTACAGCCTTGCATTGGTCACGTTGATGTCGAAGCGCCTGCCCAGCAGCTTGAGCAGAGGCAGCGAGTCACACTCTGAAGATCTGGGAGTGTTTTTACAAAATAATTGAGTCAAATGGCGTTTCTCAATATTTTAATCTAGTAAAGTATGCTCTCAGATCAGTGGCAGAAAATATTTTATATGTAAGCTAGCATTTCCAATAATAAAAAAACCGGCCAAGTGCGAGTCGGACTCGTGCACGAAAGGTTTCGTACCATTATCGCAAAAAACGGCAAAAAAATCACGTTTGTTGTATCGGAGCTCCACTTAAATATTTATTTTAATCTGTTTTTAGTATTTGTTGTTATAGCGGCAAGCAACAGAAATACATCATCTGTGAAAATTTCAACTGTCTAGCTATCACGGTTCATGAGATACAGCCTGGTGACAGACAGACGGACCGCGAAGTCTTAGTAATAGGGACTCGTTTTTACTCTTTGGAACCCTAAAAAATCAAAGACACGTGACAAACACCAACCCGCACTGTCCCTGTATGGTGGATTGTGACTCACTGCTTACAAACAGAGAGGAGGTCTGAGGTCCCAGCAGGGGAGGCGTTACAAACTGATAATGCTGCATAGCATGGGTTCCTGTGTTCAATTCTTTGGCCAGGTAATGTTATTGGGGTTTCCTGACAAGGATTTCTCGCAGCTTCATAGTTCAGGCTTGGCTCAGGCCAGTCTGCATAAGCAAGTGGCCTATGGCTCAGCTCGGCCTATGGCTTCTTTCCAAACGGAACATATTCCGAAAATTACGTACTTACTAATACTAAACCTAGATTATGTAAAAAAATTTGGTCAGATAATAAAATTAAGTAATGGCGTCTTGTAAAGATTACTAACAGAGCCAAAGCATGTATCTGTTGCAGCAGTGTGGCCAACACTTGTGAGCTCTTGTCACACGTAGCTCGCGCAGTCGCGTTAGCTTTGCGCTTCTCCTCCAGGGTGCTGCGTAAGGACTCAATGCTGTCCTGCTGCTGGAATAGTTTCGCTTGGTGCTTGGCGTTTTCTTCCTCTGTGAAAACAGAATAAGATTAAAAATGAATACAAGTAAGAATCTACTTTTTATTAGTCGCTAAGCTCTTTTTAATACATCAATGTCGCTAAGGCACTTGTTCCACTGCCGACGAAGAAGCGATTAGCTATAGACGAATCTCTCGCTGAAGAAACGGGCAAAAGATAATGATAGATCCCGTGTCAGCAAAAGAGACACATATAAAACTAGTAGTAGTTGATCGCTGGATATACATAACTCCAGCTTCCTCATAAGTGTTAGAATAATTCTATCTATGCCAATATTTAAGGCATAATAGCAGCAATCAAAGTTGTGTCTTAATATAGCGCACGGAACGGCAACGGGCAACGCCGCTCCGTACCTCCTCCGAAATAAAGTCGGAACCACACTTACGTGTCGTGGCGTGGCGTGGCGCGGTATCCACCAATCAAACGACTCTGTTCCAACTTACGTCATAACGCAACGAGTTTTTTAACCAATCAACTGCGTCAGATGGCGCCACGACACGCCTCCGTCTTAATAATTTGATCTTTTTGGCGCGGCAACTATTTTTTTGTTTACTACGTGGCAACTACAAGGACAAGAGATTTGAAATTTTTGCTATTATTTCTTATGTTTTAAGCTATAATGCATAATCATATCTTCTTTCGTTTGGAAGATATGTCATGAGCAGCTGGGGTGCCGTCACTCCAGGGACAAGCGGCATAAGACGAAAGGTGGGCCATGGTCTGTGATGTCAAGCTGAAGAATCATAAATATGCCAAACTCACTCAAGACTCTCGAATCGTGATTGGTTGGCAGTTGATTGGTAGGTGTGGCCAATTTTGAGTTTGAGTGAAGTATGAGCATCTGGAATACGGGCCATTATAAAAGTTGGTTGTTTTATCCCAATCTGAAATAATCTCACCGATGTTAACTGAAAGCAGCTTGACGTTATCGCTGAGGTTCTTCAACTCGGTGCAGACCTCGTTGATATAGTTGAACAGCGCGTAGTTCTCTTCCTCGCGACGAGTGAACTCCTGGATTAGTTTGTCCACGTCTTCTTCGCCAGCGAACTCCTGAAATACAATAGGTATTGGAAGAAAAATATTTTACATACAAAATAAAGAGTTCTTTCAAGAATTTAAATTAAAATAATACCCTCCTGCAGCTTTATGACTGGGATATGTTTGCGAAGCATGTACGTAGGTATAGTTGTCGGCACGTAACTTGGCAAGAGTGGTTAGGCGCAGGCCACACAGAAATGGCGTCGGGCGCGGTCATGACACACAAAATGCATGGAAATAAAGCGCAATTTTTATTTATTATATACTTTATAGTACACCACAAAAAAAACTTACAGGACAATCGTTCACATAAACAAGTGTACAATGGGCGGTCTTATCGCACAATTTATGACACGATATGTCGTTGCTCGGACGTGGTTATGACGCGACATTTCGGCGCCCGCGCCTGATCAAATTGCGCTTTATTTCCATGCATTTAGTTTGAAATTAGAATGGTATAGGAAGCCGCCAGTGCCAAGTCCGGGCCCGGCGCCATTTCTATGTGGCCTGCGGCTTAGATGCGCACAAGACGTTTTTTAGGTCTCTTTGGTTACCCGCGCGGGACGCGGGGAGCGTTTAGCACCGTTCCGATCGCGCGATTTGTAGTTGACACAAGGATCGACTGACTAATCGTGTCGCGTCCACGTTCCGTTCGCTCTATATGGTGGTTGGTCAATTCGCGAAATACGCGCGAACTTACCACCACTACGGCAAAACCTTGCCAAAGTTACGTGCCAGCAACTATAATTATGCAAAGTCGCTTCGTTAGTCTGAATGTGGCGTTTGCTTGTGTTTGATCCATATATATATATAACATAGGAGTTAGGAATATACTAGCAAAGTGTGAATCACCTCTCTTTTAAGGAGCACCACCGTTCAGACAAAAGGAGGCCCACAGCTGTATATAAAAGCCCCCCAAATACAACACAACGGCTGGATGATATTATGGCCAAATACCTACAGGATGATATTAGATAAAATATATACAGAGTTTTACTTACCCTGATGGCATCGAGGATGTTAACATAATTATTGTAGATCCTCATCTCCTCCTCCTGTAGCTCCAACTTCTTGGCCTCGGCCTTGGCGTCGGCCGCCGTAAGTCTGACCGTGCCCTTAGTGCGGAGGAACTCTTCCAGCTTCAAACTGTGGTCTAGTTGCCGCTGGAGTTCGCGTACTTCCTGTAAAATATGAGATTTATTTGCTGACTTCTTTCCTTTAAGTGTTTTTTATTTTTATTTTTATGGTATGCGTCGTGCCTGGTGTAATAGCGCAAATAATCAATTTTTCTTTCTTTCTATTCTTTTTTTTTTTTTTTTTTTTTTAGCGTGGAGAAATGCTCATGCATACTGCACTACCACGGGGAGATAGCGCAGTTATGTGGGACTCTAACCCACTAAAACTCCACGGTGTCCTCCTCTGCCGCTTATGGCGGGAACACGGGTACCTACGCGTTAGCACTCACCGCGAACCCGCCGCGGCTGTCCGTCACCGGACCCTCCTCTGGGGAGTACCCCTCATCACCGGCGCACCAGAACACACTGTGCGCCGTGAGCACCCCAGGGACCAAACTAGCACATGGGTGCCAGACGACCCCGTGTATGGCACCCTTGGTCCCCTTGTGACGGGTCAGGGTCAATGGCCCCGCCACCTACCATTTTTCGGCCGCAGGGGATAGGGAGAGCGGCCAACGCTATACCGGCACTCCTCTTCCCCTGCGGCCCCAACGCGTCCGCCATCAGACGGTGGCGACCCCGTCTAGGCCGCGGAAGGTAGGGAGAGCGGCGCACCGCAATACCGGCACTCCTCTCCTGCCGCGGCCTCCAACCCTCAGCCGCGATATCGTATGGGTATGGGAGACCCCATACGACATCGCGGCCCGCCTCAGTTGCGATGTCGCCTAGGCAGCACCGCAACTAACATTTTGGCCGCTACGTCGTCGGCTTATCGGCAAAAGCCCTGACGAGCGGCCTCTCCTCGGGTTCCTCTTCGCTTCACTGTGGGTGACCAAGCCACGGTTACTGAGCCCCCCGCATCGACAAAGCGGGAACCCACCGGGGGGGTTCTTTCTATCTTATGTCCTAACCCAAAACATGATCTACCACCGTTAAGACAAATTAAACGGCTTATTTGAGGATAAAAAAAATACTTTTGTACAGATTTAGCACAGAAATATGTATTTTTCCCTTATATTTCGAGAACTAATGACTATTAGAGAATCTCATGCAGGACTTTTTAACACGCTTTTGTTTGCTTGGTATGTATGTATCTATATGTAACGGAATCTTTGAACGTGTTTTTCACCCCCTTCAAAACGTGGCATTAATTTGAAACTTTGCATACTTATCAAGGACCGATGACAATGCAATAATATAAATCCCACCTTCCATCACCCACCCTCACCACCTTCACCTTCTTTCGTCCCATTATCCTTACCAGGATCTTCAGGATTAGCGATTGAAAGAAAAGTAAAAATAATTCAAAAAAACTAAAAAGTACGCTAATAGAAAACTAAAAAAATAGAAAAAAAAAATCAATAAATTATTTTAGACTTTGTGATTAACTGAAATATTTATTTTATTGTAAAAAGCGTAGAGTGCTTGATGTCAATTGTTATACTATTTATCTATCTTTATTAATTACTTAGAAAAGGTAAATTTTACAAAACTACTGACAGGAGCTAAAGATCTCTTAGATATAAATAGGCGAAATGTGACGACTTTACCACGTAGAAAGGTAAATTATAAAGCTGAAGAGTTTGTTTGTTTGTTTTAACGCGCTAATCTCAGGAACTGGTAGGAATTGATTTTTGTATTGGACAGTCCATTTATCGAGGAAGGTTATAGGCTATATAACATCACGCTACGACCAACAGGAGCGTAGCATAAATGAAAAATGTTGCAGAAACGGGCAAAAATATTCCTTTTTGAGAGTTTCCGTTGCGTGTGCTGCGTAAACGGTTTAAAATACGCAAATATCATGTATGTAGGGTAGATGGGTAGGTAGGTAGCCAGTTGACGGGACCGCCGAAGCCGCGTGGGACAGCTAGTTGACAGATATTGGTAAATGAAAGTAGAGTCATTTTGAAAATATCTTAAAAAGAACTCAACGCTCTTTACAATAAGGTGGTGAAGGTGAGTTTTTCAAGTGGCCATGAATGGTCAAATCCAAAACTATGAGCAATAGCGAAACACACTTAAGACGGTACCCTGACCAAAAAATCGGCATGAGATATAAGCGTTCCTATTGGTCTAGCGGCACTGGTGGCGCATGAATTACAGTAGTGAATACGCCCAGATTTTAGAATAAAATCTTTATAAAATCGAATTTTGGTCTTTTGAAAAAAATAATTCTACAAAAATGTTCGTTATTAAATTGTCTATCCATTAGTGTTAGTACAAAAAATAATCAATGAACACTTTACGAGGAGATGCATAATATCAATAATTATTTCTCATTTTTATGTTTTTTTGGAAGTAGATTAGTGAAATATATACAACATTTAAAAAAAAACTAAATCTACCATTTTAGAATCAATATTATGTAGAAATTTAATGTATTTTTATTAATTGATATTTCTTTTTAAATAACGAGTAGATAGCTCTTAAAAACAGCACAAAAAACGGCTTGCGCGGCGTTTTGCTCGGGGTACCGCCTTAAAGGAGCCACAACAATCCACGGTTAGTTAAGATGCTTGTTTTAAAAAGATAATAATTTCAATTAATAGTATACCTACACTTGTTACACTTATTTTTACGGATAACTTAGACTTAGCTAGAGCTACATCAGGCTAACTTGTCCGTAAGTCTATGCTACGAGTATCAGTGGACACACCCATATTTTGATCTACCTACCTTAGATAACACAACTGCAAATCGCTCAGGCGCCAAAAGCTAGCTCAACTAAGAAGATCGCTCATGTCTTAATTATGTTTTGTAGATAATAAAAGCTACTCTAATTGCTGTAAGTACAATATCTTGGCAAGTAGGTAACTTACCAAGCAATGCTTCCTATAATCTATCGCCGCCTTCTCCTTGAGCGCGTCCAGCTTGGAGCACCACTCCTCGCGCTGGTCGTACGTAGAGATGGCTTGTTCTAGAAGCTCGATGATCATCGCCTTGCCGTCCATCAAGCGCTTCAGCTGGTTCTTCCAGAGAGTGTTGAAGAATTGACTGGGAAGAAGAGTATCATAGTTGAGTTCTCTGACTAAAGTCTCCGCCAGATACAAGAATAATTAAGGTCATTGATCCGACTTGTACCTTTCGTAACTTGGCAACATATTTTTTGTTTAGTGAGATATTTTTTTTTAAATGTTCTCAAATTAAAGGTAGACGTAGCCGGTAGTAGAAAGAGTAAGTCATAAGTCATTTATTCATTTGTTTAACATAGGTACAATAATAATGGTATATACAGGTAATAAAGAGTGCGCTATGTTATGCCAGGGAGCGTACAATTGTTTGCAAGTATTTAAAAAAAGATATTAAATAAAATCAAGCCAGGTAAATCAAAATAATGAACTAAAATAAGCCTGGAGAATTAAACAACAATTATATAGAATTGCATAATCCAAATTAATAGAAATCAATGTCAATATAAATATCAATAGAAATCAATGTCAATAAAAAGAGAAACAAATAATAATAGGAACAATAATATAACAAAAACAAAATGTCAAAAACAGTACATGTCAAGAGACTGAAAACAAATAATAAAGCTATGTCAATTTAAGCAAAACATTACAAATGTCAATATTCAATACTAATGTCAATATAGGTAAAAATTACAAATGTCAATATCCAATACTAATGTTAATATACAATTCTAATGTCAATATACAATACTGATTTCAATATGCAATACTAATGTCAAATATACAAAATTATTTATAAGCACAAACAGTCATGTATCTCATTAGCATGTCAACATTCTATCATTGGATTTTTGTCTGATAAAAATTCCGAAATACTGTAATATGCTTTGCTCACCAGTAAGGATTTTAGCCGTTTCTTAAATAAGCTCACGTTCAATTCTTTGATTGATCGTGGTAAGTGGTTAAATATGACTGGCGCCATGCAAAATACACTTTTATACATTAGTAGAGTATAGTTAGTAGAGTAGTAGGCGTAGAACTATTTTATCCGTTTAAATCATGTAAATCGGTCCACGCGTTTATTAGATAAGTGAATGCCAAGAGAAAGGATCAAGGACGCCCCTTACCACGATACGTTTGTTTTGATCGTGTTAGCGATACTGCCTATACATTTTTTCTCGAATCGTTTGAAATATTGAAAAACATTGTTAGAGAGGTGTTAACGACTTTTATTTTTATTGTTATCTGGCGGTGACTTTAGTGACTGCCTTAGGCAGACTGTCTTGAGTATGACTGCTAAGCGCGGATTACTGAGAAAGAACTTAGTGAGCGTGAATATTGGATTTCTTCCACGGCGTGAATTTGCCCCAAATTATGGCAATAGGCTCGTCTTTTATTATTTACTGGCAAATGGTGTTTTCGGCAAGTGTCACCCTTTATAGCAGCTGTGGAGTACATTGTCCTACTCTACTACTTTCATCGTCTCATAAAATTGCAACTGCAAAGCCACCGACTGTTCCAACCAGCCATTAAGTTTGAACCATTGTACCTGCTATTTACACCTCACTCGTTGTTCTGGGTTCTTGTTGCCTTACTACCTTACTCCATATTTTATCACTGACCGGCTATTTAGCATAGGTAGTTACCAATAACGGAAAATCTCTCGGGATTGCTGCAATCGCATGTCTGTTTATTGTTTATATCATTTCATAACATAACATCACGCCAGAACGCTCTAAAGGGGTACGCAGATGTGTACAGTTCACCTTGGTACACTCTCATTTCACCGGTTTTGTTAAAATTTCATGATATTCGGGTAAACTATTTTGGCATTTGTGCCTATTAGGTAAGTACAACTAAAAAGGGAAAAATAGAAAACTTTTTTACAATAAAAAAACTTAATTCAAAAAATCAAAAAACCCGACTGCTTCAAAAGCGGACTAAAAAGTCGTAAATAAGGGAAAAATCATGCTGTGCAGGCGGAGGATACACCAGATTTTGGTCAGCCAGCCCGCGAATATGTATCCTCCGACTGCACAGCATGATTTTTCCCTTGTTTACGACTTTTTAGTCCGCTTTTGAAGTAGTCGGGTTTTTTGATTTTTTGACATAAGTTTTTTTGTTTATAACTTTTTAGTTAGTTTTTTTCGAATTAGATACATTTAAACATATAAGTGTTATATATTTTTGAAATCACCTCTTAAAACCCTTTATTTTGATACCCCACACGATGGGATGGAAAGTAAAAAAAAAATTGGGCCCCCACAATATGGCACCCAAAATCCGCCATTTTTCTATTATCCAATTTTAATGTAGCCTATGACACTCGCAGGGTTAAGACGCATCGATTGAGGTATGAATTATCAACATCGGCCAACGCGTTTGGTCTCTGGAACGCCATATAGGAACAAATATACATACATACATACATACTTACATACATACATACATAGACTGATAAACACATTACCCTCCTTCGGCAGTCGGGTAAAAAATACTACCGACTTCTAAATAACAAAACTACAAAGTGAAAAAAACTTTGTTTTTGGAAGTCGGTGTCAATAACGCAAAAAAAAAAATGGTATCTTCGAAAGACACCGACTTCCAAAAAGAAAGTTATTTTTCTTCTCTCATCTTTGTTATTTGGAAGTCTGTAGTATTTCTTGTAAAAAAGATTTTTTATTAAAAGTAAATATTAGTTGCCATAGCTCGTGGCTAAATAATAACAGCCGCACGAGTCGATCTCCAAGGTTAAGCAACGCTTGCCGAGGTCGGACCGTGGATGGGTGACCATTTCAACATACTGAGTTTCTTCCGTGCCTCGGAAAGCACGTTAAGCCGTTGTCCCGGCTGTCATTTGAAGATCTTTGACAGTCGTTACGGGTAGTCAGAAGCTTGAGATCTGACACCAGTCTAGCCAAGGGGTACCGTGTTACCCAGTTACTGGGTTGTGGAGGTCAGATAGGCAGTCGCTCCATGTCTGCACTGGCACTCAGCTGAATCCGGTTAGACTGGAAGCCGACCCCAACAAAGTTGGGAAAAAGCTAGGCAGATTGATTGATTAGTTGCCATAGCTATATAAAACTTTTGTAGTTCAACAAGGCAACAGCATTCTTATCCTGGCGATCTATAGATCTTATCGAATCAATCAGATTGAGAAACAAAACAAGCGAGTCGAATTTGTTATGAAACAGAGCGTGCGGTCTCGTTTGGTGATATCAAGCAAGGCGATCCTATAAGTCTGAACTTATGTATCGTCACGCTTTTTAACCAGAGGCCCTATTTCACGGAGTTGATGTGCTGATTTGTGAATATAGACAAGTTGTAGCCTAATTAGGAGCCTATGGCATACGGGACTGCTAGCGGTCGTGAATTCAGACCCTGCCCGTTATTTTATTACAATATTGACTGGAACTAATAAGTTCCAATAACACGGCGATACAATTTAGCTACCTTATGTAAGTATCTATCTCATGTCTTTATTTATTTATTTAATACTTCATGCACACAAAAGTACAGAGGCGGACTTAATGCCTTAGGCATTTTCTACCAGTCAACCTTTGGGTGATGCAGAGACAACTAGTGGTAGGTGCAATATTGACAATTAAACGAATCAGGTTCATGCAAAAAATATAAACAACTATAAATACAATATAATCAAGAAAATTATACTCAAACGAATAAACTAAATATATAGATATACTTAAACATTAGTAATATTAGATTAATAATTGAAAAATATTAGCGTTGTGACGATACTACTGCCAACTTCTTGCGAAAGTGCTCGCGAACTTTAACTTTGAAGGTCAACCGGTTGGTTGCCATCCTGATTTCCTGGGGGAGCGCATTCCACAGAGAAATAGACTGAACGAAGAAAGAACAGTGAATAAAGTCAGTGCGGTGAGTGGGACATTGAAGAAGGCGGTTATGGGATGACCGTAGATTTTTATTGTGGTTGGCGCAAATGTAGTTAAAGTGAGGGGCCAGATAACTAGGGGAATTAGAAGAGGCGAGAATTGAGAACAACGTAGTTAGTGCTCTTTGCTCTCTGCGCTGGCGTAAACTAGTAAACTTTAAAATGTTTTACTTCTATACCAACTTTGGATCTCTTGTAGCACCACTTTGCACCTTAGACGCTACGCCATTATAAGCTAGGTATAAAATTTCAATGTAGGACAAAAGACGTTTTCAACTGAACGTGTTTGAAGTCAAAGCGGATCTGTGTGTCTTTAAAGTTGGCTGCAAGTCCCTACGCAGTAGCTATTTTTGTGTCACTGTTGAAGCTGAAGATATCATTCTATAACTGCTTCTTTCACTCGCTACGTTTGTCGCATCGTCCTATGTATGCAATAATACTCGATAACCAACTGTTTCTTGCGCAGAGCCTTACTTCAGAGACACAAAGATCCGCTGTGCCTACTGTACCAAGCGTTCTTCACCACTGCAAGCCTGTAATCTCACGCATAACTACGGGATTTCTCTGAATATGTGTCATTACAGTGACCTTTTAGTAAGTTAAATTATTGTTTAATACTTACCGATCCCGCAGCAAGCGGTCGATCTCGAGCCTCATGGAGTAGTTCTCACTGTTGACTGTATTGAACTTCTTCATCGCAGTATCCAGTCGGTTCTCGAGCTGACTGATCAACGTCTGGCCGGTCAGCACGTTGGCGTAAGCCTGGTGTTAGAGAAAAGTAGTGTAATAAGTAGTAGAAGAAGAGTTCCTAATAAGTTTATGCAGAGTAGTAAATCAATTTTGCTGTGTTTCCGCTTGAAGAAAATTTTGGGGGACTTGTTACATCCGAAGATATTACAGGCGCTTGGGATTCCTGTCTGGGTCGCAGATAAATTTGAAAGAGAGTTACCGCAGCCCAGACACAAGCAACTGAAGGAACACGGGAGGGTATTAGTCCGTAAAAGTCTGACACGCCCTCCAGCTTCACCCAGAGTGGGAGAAGTCATTGGATGATTTCCAACTACAAAATTAAAAGAAACCGGCCACGTGCGAGTCGGACTCGCGCACCGGGGGTTCCGTACAAACCTCAGCTTAAAGGTATTAAAGACCTGAGTATTTGATATGAATTTCAATTTAATACTTCTACGCGTTCATGAGGCAAGGGATACTAAGTTTATATATATGATGTAACTAAAAATTTACGGTTTTCAGAATTTTTCCTTTATCTGTGCTATCAGATGTTGCTTCGTACCAAATTTCAAGATTATGAGCTCACGGGAAGTACCCTGTGGGTTTTGATTCCCTTGCGAGGCGAGTGTCGAAAATTTGCGGCAATTTTCGGCATAAACGGCTTTATCTTATGATTGCGTTGGCTTAGAAGTTTGATTTTTTCACAGCTTTAAGGAACAGTAGACCTGAGTATTTGATATACATTTCAGCTTGATAGCTACACGCGTTCCTGGGAAAAAGGGTCTTGACAGACAGACCGACGGACGGACAACAAAGTGATCCTATAAGGGTTCCGTTTTTTCCTTTCGAGGTACGGAACCCTAAAAATAAGGCGTAGGGGTAATTAATAGAATATTCTTAAGAGTACCGTTTATTATGTTCTTAACGTATTTTAGCCGTACAGGGTTGCAGGTGTTGAGGATTGTTTTCATTGTTAACCGTGAAAATGTGATTTTCTTGATATCCAAAATCTCGTTTGCCTTGAGTCACTTCGCATGCAAGGACTTGAACTATATTTTGTGGCGGGAGTACTGTATGTTGTTACAAACATACAGCAATAAATTACTTATACTGTAATACTTATTTAGAACCTAGTGAACAGTGGTGGCCTAGTGGTAGCAGCCCCGATTTACTTGCCGTAGGTCGTGGTTTCGAACCCAGGAAGGCGTTTTCATCATCATCACATCAGCCGAAAGACGTCCACTGCTGGACATAGGCCTCCCCCAAGTTTCGCTACATTGACCCCCGGATCCCCACAACCTTCACCAGGTCATCGGTCCACCTGGTGCGAGGCCTTCCAACGCATCGTCTTCCGGTTCGCGGTCGCCACTCCAGCCAGAACTTTTTCCCCATCGGCCATCCGTTCTGCAAGCAATGTGCCCTGCCCACTGCCACTTAAGTTTGGCAATTCATCGGACTATATCGGTAATCCTGGTTCTCTTGCGGATCTCTACATTTCATTTCATTACAAGACGTTTTTTTTTTGTAAATTATTTCTTCAACACTGCTCTATAGACGTTTGACCACCTATCTATCCTAGAACCAAAAATTCAAAGACATGTGCCATCCACCAATCCGCACTGAGCCCGCGTGGTGGATTACGGCCCATTCCCTCTCTGAGAGAGGAGGCCAGTGTCCCAGCAGTGGGAACATTATAAGGCTGATGATGATGGTGAAGATTCTTCTTCTTTTCTTGAGAGGATGTGGCCACCTCTGGTGTCAGAGTTAATTAAGCCACCTCTGGGAACCCCACAGGCCTCTGACTTGGCTATTTCAGACTTATATAAGTCCAGGTTTCCTCACGATGTTTTCCTTCACCGTTGCCTGTCATGTCCAAGATAAACTTAAAAAGTCGAAGATGTCGTGGTGGCTCAGTGGCTAAGACCTCGCCTCTCGTAGGTACTGAGGTGGTGGGATCAAATCCGGGCAAGTAAATGTGACTTTTTCAAATGCATGATGATGATGACCTATACCTAATACTGTCGCGTTAGCCATTTATAGCGATGTTAATTTTAATTCAGTTGTAAATAAATACTTACAATTTCAAACCCAGTGACTTTAGTCCTCAATGTCTTGATCTCCTTCTGCACTTGTTTGAGCAAGAAGTCGAGCTCTTTGATATTCTCCCTGTGCTCCCTCACTTCTGTGGAATACTTCTCGTGGTCTTTCAGAAGAGCTATCAGCTTGTCCCGGCTCCTGGCGCCTTCCATGAGGTTGGAGGTGCTTTTGGTGAACTGCAGAGGTTATAATTTGATAGTTTATATTTGTTTTTAGGCGACAGTGATGGCCCAGTGGTAACAACCGCGACTTACAAGTTATAGGTCGTGGGTTCCAACCCAGGCAGGCGTTTTACTTTGTGTAAATTATTTCATCACCACTGCTCTCAAAACGGTGAAGGAAAACATCGTGAGGGAACCGGCATGTCCTATATTCAAACATTTTAAGACATGTGACATCCACCAACCCGCACTGGGCCCGCGTGCTGGATTAAGGCCCATACCCTCTCTCTCGGATATTAAAAGGCTGATGATATTTATATATTTTATTTGTTACTGACTGCCCGGTCCAGCTTCGCACGAGTACTACTACTGCACAAAATGATCCTTGTTAGGGTTCCGTAGCCAAATGGCAAAAAACGGAACCCTTATAGATTCGTCATGTCTGTCTGTCTGTCCGTCCGTATGTCACAGCCACTTTTTTCCAAAACTATAAGAACTATGCTGTTGAAACTTGGTGAGTAGATGTATTCAGTGAACCGCATTAAGATTTTCATTCAAAAATAGAAAAAAAAACAATAAAAAATTTATTGTTTTTTTTCTGGGGGTCCTCATACTTGAAACTGAAAGTATTTTTTTTTCCATCAAACCCATACGTGTGGGGTATCTATGGATAGGTCTTCAAAAATGATATTGAGGTTTCTAATATATTTTTTTTCTAAACTGAATAGTTTGCGCGAGAGACACTTCCAAAGTGGTAAAATGTGTCCCCCCTGTAACTTCTAAAATAAGAGAATTATAAAACTTAAAAAAAATATATGATGTACATTACTATGTAAACTATCACCGAAAATTGGTTTGAACGAGATCTAGTAAGTAGTTTTTTTTTAATACGTCATAAATCGTAAACCGCCCTTTACCAAGTACGGAACCCTTCGTGCGCGAGTCCGACTCGCACTTGGCCGGTTTTTTTTCTTTTTTGATTCTTTTGTACAGACCTTGAAACCTTGTCCTGACAATTAAAAACACAAAAAAAAGAATTTGCCAAATAGGTGCAGCCATTCTGAAGTGATATGCTTACATAGGTACATTCGGCAACAGATATATATATCTTCTTCTGATGTATAAAAATAAATTGCTGTTCATTAGTCTCGCTAAAACTCAAAAACGGCTGGTCCGATTTGAATAATAGTTTTTTTGTTTTGTTCGCTAGAATACAGGAAAGGTTTATAAACAAAAAAGAATAGGTAGGTAGGTAGGGTAGATAGGTAGGGAAGGTATGTAGGGTAGGGTAGGTAAATAGGGTAGATGGGTAGGTAGGTAGCCAGTTGACGGGCAAGAAGCCACGGGGCCAAGTAGTTTTATATACAGGTTGGAATTTTATAATGCCACCTGAAGAAAAGGTACTCTTAATACTGTAGATAGAATATTTTACTCAAAGAAAACATTCCTTTATTTTTGATAAGAAAGAAAACTGCATTCAAAGGTTTTAGAAAATTCGCTTGCCACACCCGGGAATCGAAGCGACTAATATCTTTAAAAATTACACCCTGTACTTTTATTGCACCGATCGTTAGAGTCAATTATAAGGATGAAATCTCTCTATCATGCTTGATAAATTAAATGAAAGGAAGCAAATGAAAGGAGGACAGTATTATGAGTACTTGCCCTTCAGGTCGCATTGCAAAATTCCACCCTGAAGATTTGGATTCATCATTGTTCTTAGAATCACTCACCATTAATTTTACCTATCTGGGGGCTTACAGCAGGCCAATTTTAGACGGAAAACCTTCCTCCCCCCTGTCCCCACCCCCCACACACACACACATTCTTGCAATTTTGCCTTACATAAGTGGGTTATCAGCAACGGAATGTTGTTACTAACCTACTCGAAAATGTCACATGAAGTTATCTGAGCCAATGTTGATAATAATATGATCTTTACCTACTTCTACATTTGTTACTAACTGCAGATTAGGCCTCTCTTAATTATACATAGATGAAAGTAAATATGTACTGTAGCGCTATCATATGGACGGCAGCATTGTCTGCGTGGATTCGGATTCCTAGGAGTCCCTAGTTCCTTCCTAGGAGATTTTTGTTTTTTAGGGACCCTATTACTAAGACTCCACGGTCCGTCTGTCTGTCTGTCACCAGGCTGTATCTCATGAACCGTGATAGCTAGACAGTTGAAATTTTCACAGAAGATGTATTTCTAAAGCCGCTATAACAACAAATACTAAAAACAGAATAATATAAATATTTAAGTGGGGTTCCCATACTCGTACAACAAATGTGTATTTTTCGCCGTTTTTTGCGATAATGGTACTGAACCCTTCCTGTGTAAGTCCGACTCGCACTTGGCCAGTTTTTTTAAAAAACGTTGGCACATTTTCTGTATTATACATTCGCCGTCACGCTCTTTCCCTTTACTGGGTAATCAGAATTCCAGGCGTGTGTGTGCGTTTATATACATTTAAACTCACATACACGAACAGCCAGACCTGGAACAACTATCTGTAGGCCATACAAATATTTGTTCTAGCAGGAATTGAACAAGCGACACGGAGCATAGCAGTCAATTAAGGTTGCCCGAGTCGAACGCACGAACTATTTTGTGCACGGGGTTAAAATGCATGATATCTCGACCGACAACACGTGCGAAAAAGATATGTGTAGCGAATTTGTAGCGGAATTGATGATGATTTAGGACGAAAACGAGCGCACGACATTTTAGAAACTGACCTTCGGGAATATAGATATCATGATTAAACGACTGAATTCAAAATAAAATTATTTGCATTGCTGAACTATTAACCTATCTCTGTATGGTGACTGTTTTTAACCCCCGCCGGAAAGAGAGGGGTGTTATAAGTTTCACGTGTGTTGCTGTGTATCTGTGTGTCTGTATGTGGCATCATAGCGCCTAAACGGATGAACCGATTTTGATTTAGTTTTTTTTGTTTGAAAGGTGAATTTGGCGAGAGTGCTCTTAGCTATGTTTTAATAAAATCGGTTCAGCCGTTCAAAAGTTACGGGCGTTTTACTGTTTAAATCGGGGTGTTTTCGCAAGATAAATGAGCCGGGGTTTTTTTAAATTTTGAAATTTTACTTGTGCAATTATCCTTCATCTTATGGTATTTATTTCCGCCCAAAGATGCGTTAAAATTAGTGTTGAAATATAGAACTTTCGACGCTCATAACTTTCAAATATATATATTTTTTTTACTTTTTTATTATCTTATAGGGTTAGATAATAATGAGACAAATTGATATCATTTTTATTACGAGTGTACTCCGTCAAACAGTGGAGTAATCGCTATACTAGTTTGTATGGAAGAATTATCGACAAGGGCAACCTTAAGTTGCATAGCCACCTGTTCTAACCATGTCTTCCATTCCAAATATCTCGCTACTAAACATAAAATCTGTTCTAAAATAAATAAACAGATTAAAAACATTCATACTTACGTACGGTTTTCAATCACATAGATTAGTTACCGTGTCAGTTAGTTTACCTTGAGCTCCATCATGATCTTCTCGAGGTCCTGATTGAGAGTGTTGATGATATTCTTCTGCATCCTGAGGGTTGGCTGGACGCTGCTCAGCACTGTGGCTCGGTCTATTTCCATCACCCTGAACTATAACAATACTATTAATGTTACGCTTATATTTCTTGAAGGCAGTGTTTCATAGATATTCGTTACTATAGCTTCTGTCAGCGGCTTCACCCGCGTGTAAGGTGTTTTCTTATCCCAAGGGAACATTATACCGAGATGAAACTATATTCTATCAAAACTGTGACTATAATCTATCTTCGTGCCAAATTTCATTCAGATCCGTTCTGCCGTTCTGGCGTGATTGAGTTACAAACAAGCATACACATTTCACACACACATCCATCCAAACTCTCACATTTAATCATATTAGTAAGAATTAAGATAGTGATTACGTTACTAACCCTCAGTTTCCCAGCTCAAAATTATCGGAGAATTAATGTGACAAATTGTCAAGCACGCGTTATTTGCTGTGATTGGCTGTTGAAAACTCATTCAACCAATCACAGCAAATAACGCGTGCTTGACAATTTGTCACATTAATTCTCCGATAAAGTTAATTTTTCACTTTGTAGTTTTTTGTTTGTAAGTCGGTAGTATTTTTTTGCAAAAATGTTTTTTTATTAAGTTTCAATTACAAGTATTTGGTTACATCATTCTTGTTAGAATATTACACATAAATGTGAGAACGATTTAAAAATACGTGCACGTAAAAGCGTTTTGAGTAAAACAAACAAGCTCAAAATACAATAATTAATTAAAACCAGGCCGAGGCAACCAAGTTATGATCCATCCCAACTGATGGCGCCCGTTTACGAACATGGCGCATGGATTGGAACCACTAAGCTCGACCATCATGAAGGGAACCAAATGATCCAACACATGTGCCACCGCCATCATCATAGTTCAGCCGAAACGCTACTGTACTTCTTCACCAGGTCACTACATACATATGCACACGCTGCTTTTTCACATCTTGGGTCTATTTATTTAACCCAATAAAATAAACAATTGAAGGCTGCAAGAACATTTACCTGTCTCTGCAGCTTGGACAGTTCATCCTCTGCGATCTTCTCCATTTCCATATCATCAGCAGGTGCTATTAACACGGCCATTTTGAGCAATATATCTTCTTAAACACTTTATGAATATGTAGTTAATATTTAAATAACACAGTGACGAATGTTTGTAATGTTTGTTCAGCTGAATTTTAGAAATGTTGGATCGATTCTGTCGCTAGGTTACGGAGTGGAAAACTATGTTGATGTTTTGTGTAACTATACATACTATGAAGTAACCATGGTGGCCCAGTGGTAACGGACGACTTTCCCGGTCCTGGTTTCGAATTCGAACCCAGGCAGGCGCTTTAAGGTTGAACCAGTCGACAGCACGAACTATTTTGTGCGCGGGGTTAAAATGCATGCTATCTTATCCGACACACGTGCGTTAGAAATAGATGCTGTGATGAGCAGTAAGAAGCTAGTTCATGTACGAATTAGCACTTTTGCAAGTTTGGAGCGAAATGTATGATGATATTTAGGACGAAAACGAGCGCGCGATTTTTTATAAACAGGCCTTTGGGAGTCTAGATATCATGAAAAAACTACTAAATGTATATTTTCAAAATAAAATTATTTGCATTGTTGAATTACTAATCTATCCTTGTATGGAGGCCGTTTTCCTTCTTCTTATGGTATTTATTTCCGCCAAAAGATGCGTTAAAATTAGTGTTGAATTATGGAACTTTCGACGCTCATAACTTTCAAATATACATATTATTGTTTTACATTTTTGTTTCCATACAGGACTAGATAATGATGAGACAAATGGGTCTGTAAATAATTTTTATTAACATATATATACAATTGAAAATTCTAAAAACAAAAACAAACCTATATACAAATACAAAAGGGAGACGGAAAAGACCTCATTGTGCATCAAAAAATTCGTCCACATCGATGTCAATGGGAAACGTGCCCAGAACGCTGGCAGCATTGCCACGTTGGATGGCAATGCTGATTCTCTGGCCGAAGAAAAGGCTAGCCCTCTGGTCACGTGAAGAGTCGACGAGCTTTGTACTAATTTCTCGAAAAACTCGATGCGCACTCGGACCCCATGGACCTAATGTTTCAACCCCAAACGGCTCAAACATATAACTCCCAATAAGGTTGTTATATTTGCGCCGTTTGAGGTTTTCTGCACCGGCAGCAGCCGCCCCAGCACAGCCCGCAGTGCTAAGAAGATTGATAAAATTGATATAATTTTTATTTTGAACGTACATCTCATACAGCGGAGTAATCTCTAGACTACGTTAGTATGGAAGAATTTTCGACTAGTGTAACCTTAAGGTCTATCCACACATATCAGGACCGTTACCAGGGCCGTGGACGGACCGTGCCCCGTCAGGGGCTCAAATAATATCGATGTGTTCATTTTATATGAACTCGTTCACACACGTACGTGCCAGTGACGAATCTTCAATGCCTTAGCCCGGCCCTGTCACGTCCCGGGCACGGCCCTAATATGTGTGGATAGACCTTTACTTTGTGTAAATTATTTCATCACCACTGCTCTAATTCGGTGAAGGAAAACATCGTGAAGAAACTGGCATGTCCCAGAATCAAACATTCGAAGAAATTTTATTTTTTGACTCGCGAAGTACGTACGTAGTTAGATTTATATCTGTAGCTGCTACTGAACAATTCTTCAATGTCCGACCAGAGGATCGATGCCAGGATTTCAGGTTTAGCAGGCGCGCCTATGTCGTCTATCTATTCCAATAAGGCAGTTTAAAATTACAGATAAGCTATTGCAGGTTTCCAATATGAAATGGAGTTGTGGAATACACATAGGAAAGTAACCCTTCTACATTATGGGTATCGTAAAAACCAACCAAATAAAACGACACCCTTATTTTAGGGCAGTCAGGTAAAAAACATCTCGGATGCAAGAAAGTGTGTCGACAAGTTCGGCAAAAATAAATTGATTTAAATAAAAACATTTATTTTGGTAAAATAAATACAAAATTAATTCTGATCAAAACCCTGTCAGTCTTATTACAAAAAGCGGTTTAACTAAAAACCCAGGTCTAAATCTCTATAAACCACGGTTTAAATAAAAATGATATTACAAATAATGGTTTAGCGATAAACCATGGACCATATCATGGTCTAACGCTAAACCTCGGCGGCCCCTAGTTTAACGATGGTCTAAGTCGTATCTGTCAAAGTTTTTCTTTTAGGTTATAGAATCTTTTTCATTGTGTTGTGTTGTTTTTACCCGAAAATGGATATTAACATGGTGGATTTAATTGATATTGAGGATATTACTTTTTCCTCGGTACTCCAATTCTCAGATGTTTTTTTTTGGTTGGTTCAT
Organism: Orthosia gothica; assembly: GCA_949775005.1. Taxonomy (NCBI): domain Eukaryota; kingdom Metazoa; phylum Arthropoda; class Insecta; order Lepidoptera; family Noctuidae; genus Orthosia; species Orthosia gothica. Next base: position 4,126,746 of record OX459068.1, read on the forward strand.
CACAACACATAATATATTAAAACATTATTAACAAAGAGGCAATTGTTATATTAGAGACTTGGAGAACTTAAAAATCCAACCAAGTGCCTAATAAACTTTGTTCAACGAGCAATGGTTTTGTTTATTGTTATGGTTTCATGTAACGCGCGAGCATGTTACGTTTCGTTACACGTGCGTAGATGTAATATTAGTAATTAATACGAATTTAAGTAATGTGCTTAAACCTAAACAAAACTGCAATCGATAAAATAACTAATGTTTATATACATGCAAAATAACAAAGTGTCAATATTTTAACACTCCTAAACATCATTTAATTCTTATCGTATTATCAAAAAGTTTTTTTTTCTGGGCATACGGAACGTTGCAATTGAACGATATTATGGTGAACGAATGATATTTGTTTTATTCTGTGGTTGATATATTGACAATGGTTCAAATGACGGTACTAAGAAGACCAGGGTTTTTTTAAGTTTTGTAATACGGACAAATTTAGACCATGGTTTTGCAGATAAGCCTGGACTTGATAGGCCAGGTTTAAACCAAGGTTTATTGAGTTTTTTGTAATAAGACTGTGTATGCTTATAAGAATCAAGGTGTACGGAAATACATCCTTTTTTACGACAGCGTTAATTTAATATGCCCAAGAAACTCAATCCGCGGGCAAAATTCTCTCAGAGCTACTCAATACATAATTCAAGGTTTGCTTTTTACGAAAAAAACTGGTTTAATTTAGATGCGAATTTTATAGGATCACTATGAGATCATTTCCTGACGTTTACTAACAATAAAAATAATTGTTTCGACATTTTGTTTGACCACTCTCTTTGTATCACCTTGATGATGTGTTGTTGTCCTTGTCTGGCTTGCGGATTTGGTGTTACCTTTCTGTTTGCGTCTCGCTCTGACGCACGTGTTGATTTATACCAAAGATTAGATTAGAGACAGGTTCTTTTGTGACGGGGTTGCTTCTACTTTATACCTACGCGGATAGATATTTGTTTTTTTTTATGAAACAGATTAGGAATGCATTTAGTTTAGAACTAGCTTTATCTCAAACCAGTTGTTTAAAGAAATTCTTAATTTATTTATTCTTTCATTATTCCTAGATGTTTTATCCGTTTTCTGTTCTAACATTAATTTGTCAGTTCTTTTCATATTTCCGTGCTAAGAAAACATCATTATTTTTACCTGTTATAGCTTTTATGGTTTTTTGATTGATCAATCTTATCATTACTAATTGCATGTGTGATTAATAATGTAACAAATTAGTTGATGATTACCTCTCAGACTAAAAAACTTAATTGACTATTCGCATAGTATTTTTTATATTTTAGTCTCAACTGTCAAAGTTAAAATGAAAATAGTTTATTTGCACCTTCAAGTAATTACAAAAAAAAATTGTGGTTTACTATAAAAATAGGCCAAAGGAAATAGAGTTGTAAGTTATAGTTGCAGCCAATACCTAAGCTAAGATAACTTATTATCTTGTAATTATAGGTATCAGCGCCCACCCTCGTTAACGAAAATACGGGTTTAATATAAACTAAGAACAACGTTGGACCTGGGATACTACCCTGTGGCACTCCGTGGGTAGGTAAATCATGACTTGTTTAATTACCAATTTTCACGTTTTGTGCTCTTTCAAATAAATAATAAGACAGTAATTTAAGTTGATATAGATTGTGAACTAGGGTAGAGTAGGTTACTGACAATACGTTTTTATTCTCGTAAATTTCTTTATAAACAGGTTAACTTCTCGTAGAAAAGTTACCTTTCCTGAAGACTACTAATATGTTAGCTAGTTATATGATTTTGTGAATAAACTAGCTAGGTAAAAAAATTATAACTGAACCATCGTCATAAGTGCTTTTCATTTCTACCTACTCCCACCTCTCACCGCTACCATAATCTTTTTCCGTCGCTAGCTGTGCTACCTCGAAGGTTTTGCAGGCAGTCTGTTGTGTCCGCTCCGTTGTCGAGGCAACATCTGTGTCGCGCCGCCCGCGAGTGTATCGACATAACAGTGCAGTGTTGTGAGTGCCAGTGAGCCGGAAATGTTACTATTGTGATTCAACATACGTTATAATGGCATTAAAAAAGGATTTCGACATCAACAAAACCATTTTCAAAATAAAACTACCCAAAACCACCAAGTTCCAACAGGCCATCGACAAAATCTTCACCAAAAAGAACAACTACACCAAAATAGTGCAAAGTTAGTTACACTAGTTGTTGAACAGACTCGTCCGATTAAATGGCTGGTGAAGTAAGTGCAAATATCAGTAGAAGTAGAAAACACAACACTGAACCAGAACCACCGGATCGCAACAAGTCGCCCAACTTTATAACAGACGAAACTGAATTTGTGGGCAAAGGAGCAATAAGAACATCAACACCGCTAAGCAAGCACAGACGGAGCAGGAGTAAAAGTGGTACGAGGAAGACTCCTGTGCCGTTGAGCTTTTCAGACGAACATTTTATTGAGGATTTAGAAGCGTATGTTAGGGAAATGTCCGCAACAAGGCAGACAACAGGAACGATGGACGCGAGTCAGGAGCACGACCTGTGGGCTCAGCTCCAACAGAAGGAGTCTGACCTCCTGCTCGCTGCAGAGCTGGGGAAGGCCCTTCTGGACAAGAACGAGGAGCTGAAGAAAGAACAGGAGCGCGTGACGGAAGAGTACTCCAAAAAAGTTGAGGTGAGTCAATCAATTTCACTGTTTGTTACTGATTTAAGCACGCGATGTGCACTGATATTTTTGCGGTCGTTCAACATTACCTACTTATCACAACCGATTTTCAACTTTAATTCGATCTTGATAAGGTTTAATTATGATTTTGTTGTGGGTGTTCTATTTTTTTGAAAGACTGGCCGGTGTGCGGTTGTTGAAATTGTGCAATTTATACTCTTTCTTTGTTTATGTCCTTTCATTTATTGACGTTGTTGAGGTGTTAGTTAGATTGAAGCGAATTTTTTGGAGTTTTTGGATCACTTTCATTTTGTCGGATAAGTTTAAAGTTTTCATCATCTTTAGTGTTTATTGCAAAAATACTTATAGTGTGTTTCTGAGTACTCATGACCACGACTGCAAAAAATAAAGTTTTAATGGTAATGAGTCCAAATAATTATGCAAATTGAGTAATTTCCAATTTCCAGAAGTCATTACACCTTATTTGTCATAAGTATACATTTAGCAATCACACAAAAATGTCAGCAAAATTCTTGTTGTATCGACAAAAATCGAGCATTTTCGTAAGAACCGGCTAATTGTGTTCAAAACCAAAAACCGTATGCATATGCAATTTTATTAGGCCTCATTATGCACTTACTTTCGTAACAATATTAAGTACTAAATTGCTACTTTCAGCAATGTAAGAAAACCTCTTTTGACCATTCGATTTGCTTTTAGGAAAAGTTTTTTGCAATACAAACTGTATTTTATTACTTTTGAAGTTGAATTGTCAATGATTATAAATTTATAATATTTCTATAAAAATATTTTATATTTATAGTGTTGTAATAAATCTAAAACAATAGAATTAATAGTGTTATTGAACGATAATCTAGAATGTACGAGTAGATTATTGCACCACGTAAACGATTAGTTGAAAAGTATGCAAACTTTGCGTTACAATACCATGCATTGCAATAATTGCTACCCAATAAAGGTTATAATAATAACACTTACCAAACGATAATTGTTGTTAATTATCTAATTGTAACAAAATCGAAAAAGAAGCTATTTATTAACATAGACACAACACAGCAACAACAATTACAAAGTAACAGAGAATAATAGTAAAAAAGTACAAACAAGGTTTAAGAATTATTACGCCGGGCGTGCCCATACCGAAAGGGTTAAAAGTCAGCATTTGCTGGGCGTCAGACACCCAGCGCTGATTTTAAGTTGGCACCCCGCTAGTGACACACGAACTCTTTGGAAATCCTGTAGGTAAAGGCGTTTAAATTTTTAGGAACTTTCGCCTTTTGAGTTATTTCCTTTACAGGACGACCTATTTCTAAACTTTTTTTCGTGAGTGTTATAAATTGATTGGTACTTATGTAGTTTTGATTAAAGATAATCTCATGCTGCAAATTACTATTATACCTACTCCAAAGAATTAGGCTGATGAAAAGTCGCTAAACTTAGAAGCAGCAGGGAAGTCAATTAACGCATGCCAAGCCGTGCTTGACGTAAACCACAAACATGAACCTACCACTCAATTATCGATACTAATAAAACTCAGATAACTAGCCTTATGAATCAGACAATTAACATTTTTTTTTACAAATGGCGGAACAGTCACGACTGTTTATATTTATTATGATTTGAGCATGTTTTACTTGGGCGAGTCTATTTGCATCCTTCGTTTGTAAAAGCGTGATTGGATATCGTGAAAAATGCGGATGGAAGATTAACTTACCGATCTTATAGATTGATTATATGAAAACTTGCTTCTTTTGGCATATTTTGTATGAATAAATATATGAAGTAACCTTTTCGTGGCGGTTCGTGGAGCCTAGTAAAATTGAAGGGTACAGGCAAAAAACAGGGCATGTCCTAAATAATAGATTTTGAGAACAACGCAGTTTAAAGTTTAGAAGTATGTAATTTTTATCCTTTTCTTTACCGGTATGTTATGGATATTCCCGGTTCTTTTCGTTTCAGCCATAAAAACAGCGTCTTTTTGGCGACAAGTTTGTGATTGAGAATAAAACTACCATACATAGATTTGATTGCCAGTAAAAAAATTAAAAATTAAAACTTGTGACATTCCCTGTACTTTGCCTGTACCCTTCAATTGTGAATTCAGGGTCTATCCGTGACGCAGGGAGTAAATGGTATGGGCATAAGAGATGGGATGCGAAAGAATGTGGTACATGTCGGTATTGAGGAGTGTTTTGTTTTTTTTTTGGTTTTTGTCTTTTGTTAACGCCAAATGAATTATGATTAGGATAAAATAATCCTGATGAACCCTACTCTGATTGACACTCGGTAGTTAGAGGAATTTTGGTACCGTACCTGATATTCAACTTTTAATGATATTTGAGACGAATCAGGGATTATCAATACGATGTATATATATAATAGGTATTGAAAACTCATAATAACAGAATTCATAGCCATTGATTCATACTTAGTTAACACCTGAAGCATTGGATATGAAAGTGTGGAATGGTTATCAGGAACATTAAGTAATTATTTTCTCGTTAACCTCTTAACGGCTATTACTAGTGCGTCATAACGTAGCACTCCTACCAACACGTACGTGTATTGTATTATATCTGTAACATATATAGCATAACATAGCCGGATAAACCTTCAGATCAGGCTAGCATATGCATAATGCATGTCATAGTAAAATCAGACTGTAATATTCCCACTGCTGGGACACAGGCCTTCTCTGTGTGAGTGTGACTAAATCATTTATCACCACGTGGGCACATTGCAGTTTATTAGATGTCACATTAGTCTCCGAGTTCGAATGTTTAGTTCTATTAAATACAGGTTTAATAGAACTTAACTAACTTGCTCTGGATACTTGTCCAGTGTCATTTGGAAAAGCCTAAACAGGTGATGTTCTATGTATGTACTAAGACTAAAAGCGAATCCCAACAGAATTGTCTTACTGGATGAACCGATGACCGAATACCAGAATCAAATCAATAAGAACAGTCTGATCCAACCAAAATCTGTAGTTCGTGGTTTTGGCTTCAAGATGGACGGGACATATTTGAAGTTTGTTTTGGCTTCAAGATCGAGCGCTTACGATGTCCGGCCAAAAATAATTTCATCCATAAAAATCACCTTATTATAAAAACAAAAAAAAAACCCGACTGCTTAAAATTAATTAACTGAAAAGAGAAAAACAAGTACTAGATATAATTTATACATTAAATATTATGAGGTACTGCAGGCTGTTTTTTGTTTTTATAATAATTTGTTTTATTTCAGACTTTTAAGTTTTAGTAATGAACGAGTTCTCCAAAAAGTTATGTAGTAAAAGATTATTTATTTTGCTATCAAAGTTACGCTTATCTTAATTTGTGGCTAAATAGGAACATAAAAGTGTTACAATATATATATTTTGATACCCATATTAATAGAAATGAAAAATTATGAATGAATTAATGCATACGTACATACATATTTACATAAACACATACGCTCGAAAAACATTACCCTCCCGCTACGGGTAATAATGCGATATTTGCCTCTAGGAAATTCCAACGTCAGTCACCACAGTCATCATTGTTTTATCATTATCGTGTAGGCCTTATCTTATCACAGTATTGATACATGATACATCGGTATCACACTGAGATGTACCGGTGTGTATCAAGGTGATATCCCAGCAAGGTGTGATATGAGATCGGCAGATCGAATTGGAATTTGCCATCTTTATATATATCCAATCAATCAATCAAGTGGTGGATTACGGCCCACTTCCTCTCACAGAGAGAAGATCTGGAGAAAAGTCCCATTAGTCGAAACATTCTACGTTGCATTCACTTTTAAGCTAATTCTTTGGCAAGTCGTCCTTCCATCTTTTTATCTATGTCTTCCTCTATGTCTCTTTCCATTTCTTGGAAATCATTCTGTACCTTTTCTATTCCTTTTCTCTATTTTGTTCTCCACATATGTCTCGTCCATCTCTATTTCAGTGTTCTTGTCTTTACTCTCTGCACCAGCTAGACTAGAAATGTTCGTACATGTACATGTTTTTGTTTGTACATCTTTGTGTTAACCTAATTTAAAAAGTTGTGACCGATTGGGTACTATAAGTCCGTAGCATGGCCCAAAATCATTACCTATTCATATTACCTTATTGCCTTTAATTCGCTATTATATTTTATATTCATCTATACGTATAAAATTTATATGAACGGTTTGATCAAGTCGTCATCATGATTGGTGTGACCGTCAAAAAAGAGTCAAAAGTTAACCGTGTGGTTAGTCGTAGATGGTGATATTAATCACCATCTACGACTAACCCAAGGTTAACTTTTGACTCTTTTTTGGGTTGGTCAGGTTTAGCTACTTGTATCAATAGCATGGTACATAGTGGTTTTGTGGTGATGGAAATGGTGACAGAATTGTCATCACCAGTAGAACTTCTGAAAAGCCGATGTTGAGGTGTGGTGATCATCTATTCTTCTCGTTCTTAATAAAAATCGACTTAAGGCCAAACTCTCACATGCAGCTCAGTTTTCAATCCGCTCTGTCTACTTAATCCAAAGACTATGTAAATTCAAAAATAATTTTTAACTAGTTTCTGTTGTTTCGTCCGTGTGAAAAGCGTTTTGTTATCCCAAAGGTCAGTCAAGTCCGTTCAGCTGTTTTGACTTAAAACCGTAACAGACAGACACACTTTCACATTTATAATATTAGTATGTATATAATATGTTATGGACCAAGTGATTGCCCAGTGCAGCAGTGGCCAGTAGTAACGGCCCCGACAAACGTGTCGTAGGTCATGGGTTCAAACTCAGTAAGTCGCATTTCTTTATGTAAATTATTTTATCACCACTGCACTAAAAACGGTGAAGGAAAACATCGTGACGAAAGCGGCATGTCCAAGAACCAAAAATTCGAAGACATGTGACAACCACCAACCCGCACTGGGCCCGCGTGGTGTATTTTGGCTCATTCCCTCTCACAGAGAGGAGGCTAGTGTCCCAGCAGTGGGAACGTCAAAAGGCTGATGATGATATATGCACGTATATGGACGCATTATATTCGAGTATGTGTAAATGTGCCCGATGTGAAACGATATAAATTGCACAATGTGGAATTTTATCTAGAAAACTGCAATGCAGATAAGTTGGCATTCCATAAAAATATTCCATCGTTGGTAAAATTATTTAGAAACGTCGACTTTATGTATTCTACGTAAGCCTACGTTTCGTATCGAGTCTGTTGCGATAAAAACGCAATATTGCACTGCTGTGACAAGACTGCCACTAGACACTAGTAAAAAAAGACAGCTGGCTTAGATCACAACATGTATTTTTCTTCATACGTTTATTTCATAACTATTGCTATCGAAATAGCAAAGGAAATATAATGAAGAAACTGATATGACCTAGAACTAAACATACCAATATATGCGACGTCCACGACGGCTTGGGACTTCCTGCTCCCTTGTCAGATTCTGTGTTTCTCGATAGCTAAAACCTAGTCTGGAATGATAAGATTGCTTCTAAGCAAGTGACCTACATCGTCAACCGCATCAACGCTTACCATCAGTTGATATAGTCGGCAAAGGCGACATTACGCCAAGGATAAAAAAATATATTTATAAGATTAACAATTTCACAATTTGATTCCACCTGGCCCTTTCCATCATCGGACTACAAGACGTACGGCCATGCGCCATCGGTACATGGTAGACATCCCTCCCATACGCACAAAGCGTTTTGCTAATACTTTCATTGTGCGCACAGCTAAGGAGTGGAACTCCCTTCCGGAGTCTTTGTTCCCTGATAGCTACAACCTTGGGGTCTTTTATTCAAGAGTGAATAGGTTTCTTCTAGGCAAGCGTGCTTCGTCGTAGACCACATCATCGCTTAACATCAGGCGAGATAGTGGTCAAACGCGAGCCTATAGATAAAAAAAAAACTACTAGGCGCCGTTAAACTATACAAGACAAAAATCCAGCAACTGGTAATTAAGAACCCAAATTACGGTAAAAAGAAAGATGTTTACAATTTACACCAAATGTAATTTACATAACAAAAGATGAGTCTTTGTTACAAAAACCCCTTCCGATAGCTGTGGCAACCTTCAAACAGAAGAGCATCGTTTTTGTGCTACCTGCTTCACGTTGAAGTCATTCTATTGTAAGTTTTTTTCCACCTTTCGGTCGGTAAAGATTGATGATTCAATTAGGGACTGCCTTTTCTTGTGTTTATGCGTTTTGGGGATACCAAATCCCACCCGTTGGATTGTGCTTATTTTGACACCCGAACTGTTGAATTGTGTACTTAATTTGCTATAGACATGAATTTCATCACTTTTTGCATGAAAGTCTAATACTGCCGTGGTATAACTAAAATCTGGTTGATTTTAAACGTTTGATGAGAACCAAAAATTATCGATCGATCTGTGTATGCGAATTTTTTAATACCTTGAATATGTTTGGAAATTCACATACACAGATCGATAGATATTTTTTTCTCTTTAATATAGCCCCAAAAGTTAAAAATCAACGATCTTGGATAATTCTCTCTTTTTCAAGCAAGCAAATTATTTAGACAGATTAATCGAATGTACTCATATCTACTTGAAAATAAGGAGGCATTATTAAAAAAAGATCTAGTGCTAATACTGTTTTTATAAGTCACTCAGTAGAAATATTTGTCTTGGATCTCGTCCATGAAAGTGACACTTTTTTAGCTGTCGAGCATCTTGCACCAGGCTGTAGCTAGACCGATACTAATAATATAGTCTTTTATTCAGATCTCTTAACTAATTACAATGGATTTAAACTTATAGTATAATAGCACTCTTAAACTATTTAAGCTAATAGCTGTTGCTTGGTTATCTTTCCTATATCTATTTGCCCATCGTCAAAGGCCTCCTCCTACATTTCCATTCTTTCCTTTCCTGTGTCATTCTGTTCCACTTGACTCCGGCCACTTGTCTAATGTCGTCGTCCCATCTTTTTTGCGGTATACCTATCTTCCTCTTGCCCTCTCTGGGATACCACTGGGTCACGCTTTGCCTCCATCTGGCGCATCCTCTTTTCACGTGGCCAGCCCATCTTCATTTCAATCTTTTGATTTTCATTGTTACATCTGTAGTTTTTGTTTTGTTTCTGATGACGAAGTTTTTCAATCTCTCAGATTTTCTTATATTTAGCATACTCCTTTCCATTGCGTACTGACAAGTTGCTAGTTTGTTTAATATGTCATGATATAGCACCCATGATTGAAATCCGTACGTCAGGACAGATATAGGCCAATACTAGATGAACTAAATAAAACATTGAACATAGATATACTAAACATTAGATCCTGTGCAAATACTTTGCATCACGTTTTCGTTCCAAATGTCAGAACTAACCTACAAAACCAACAATAAGCCTATATACGTGAAACTGACAGCCGAAGTCATTGTTCACAATAACCAGGTCAATAAGTTTGCCGAATCAGGCGCGTCTAGACAGCCATTGTAGTACACTTTAACCTGAATAGTTGTTATCTTCGGAGATGCTAATCTGTTTGTAACTGAATGCGTTTAGCTGTTACTAGCTAGATATTAACTTATAGATAGACTAGAAATGGTTAACTTATCTATGTTAAGAGATCTCTTATTGGTGTCTATTGGCATTGTATTTGAAATAAATTGAAGATGTTGGGCCATGAAAGGAAACATACATGGAATAGTAGAAGACTATGGAGAAGAACATATCCCAGCAAGATGACACAAGAAAGTCAACATACGACTTAAATTCTTCTTCCTGGCAATCCATTCTTAAAATTTATTTAGGATTGGCGCTGCATGTCTCCTTTTTTAACCGACTGTCACAGAAGGATTATGTTTTTCGCTCGTATATTGTATGTATGTATACTTGTTTGTAAATTTCATTATTACCTCGGATTATCCAAACGGCTGGATGAAGGTGTTTAAAAATAAAAATCAAAATGGCGGCTTTTGGGCGCCATATTGTGGGGTTGCATTTTTTTTTTCTAAACCCATCAAGAGGGGTATAAAAATTAAGGGTTTTTAGAGTTTTTTACAAAAATATATACCACTTAATATATGCCTATGTCCAGCAGTGGACGTATTTCGGCGGAAATGATGATGATGATACCACTTATATGTTTAAGTCATTCGAAAAAAAGTATAACTATAAATTTGCAAATAAAAGAAGTTAATAAAATCAAAAAACACGACTGCATAAAAGCGAACTAAAAAGATGTAAACAAGAAGAAAATCACGCTGTCCACTCAGAGGTTATCATGGTCAGCCAGCTCGCGAATATGTATCCTCCGATGGACACACCATGATTTCCTTCTTGTTTACATCTTTTTGTTCGCCTTATTCTAACACCTCAATTCTTAGTCCTTCGTTTACTCCTTTTTTACAGCCCTTTACGTATCCTTTCTTTTTTGCTCTTCACTTACAGTGTGACGTAGGTATCAAACTCACAACATGATGTCTAACTAAGCGTGTCCTTTACTATACAATCACCTTGCGTATAGATAGCTATCAGGCATCAATTAATTAAAAATAATTAATAGTTTCTATGCAATAACGTGGTAATAAACCTTAGCTGCGATAAGATCGATTGATTGCGGCGTGGCTCGTGGTTGAATGCACACACGTGCATACAGAGATTGATTTTGAGATTTAGCCATGTATTCTGCAGCGAGACCTTGGATGGTTCTTGCAGCCTATCGTAATCCTCTGGTGGACATAGGCGTCTCTCAAGGTGCCTCATAATACTTGTTATTGCGCCTTTTGCATCTAGTCTCTCCCTGAGTCCCAGCGACCTTTTTACCCGACTGCATGTATGTATGTATATGTATGTTTGTTCCTATGTGGCGCTCTAGACACCAAACGCGTTGGCCGATTTTGATGATTCTTACGTCAATAGATTCGTCTTAACCCTGCGAGTGTCATTGGCTACATTAAAATTGGAAAAGAAAAATATGGCGGATTTTGGGCGCCATTTTGTGGGGGTTTATTTTTCTTTTCATCCCATCCATGTCTTTTTAGCGAACTAAAAAGACGTAAACAAGAAGAAAATCATGCTGTGCAGTCGAAAGATACACATTCGAGAGCTGTCTGACCAAAACCAGATGTATCCTCCGACTGCATAGCATGATTTTCTTCAGAAGTCGGGTTTTTCGATATTTTTAATTAACTTTTTTTATTGAGATAGTCGTCCACCTAGTTGCAGCCTAGTTACGCTATGCTATGAGATCTCCAAGGTCTTGTTAGTTGTCATTGTCTGTAAAGATATATGTATTGGCATGCAAAGTTGACCTCTTCCCGTTTTGTGCTATGCTTCCCTGGTATTTGCGAGTCTCATAAAGGTCGTTGCCGCGATCCTTTGTAGTTCATTCATCCATCTGACTATAGGCCTACCAACACTCCTACAGTTTCTCGGTAACTATTGAGTTCAATAGCAATAACTTCAAGTATTATATTGATCTAGTTAAACTCGAAACAAACCTCGACATTGCAGGATAATAGCTCGATCAATAGATAAGCTAAGCACATAATAAATACTACAACAGTTACCTCGATAAGTGTTTGTTTCCAATATGACTAATATATGAGTCATGGAGTAAAAATTGAACTACTACGTATATTGCAGTGTTGGCAAACATGAGCTTACTTTCATCACACGATAATACTAACTACTTACACTCTTTGCGCTGTAGCATGGTGCGGGTGACAGTTTCAATAACATTTTTTACGCATATACGTATACGCATTTTTTGTAGTTTTACGTCATACCATGGTTATACCATAGTTGCCTATATATGCCTATATATGTAAGTGATTAAAGTTAAAGATAGCACTGGGTGGTTTCGCACGTATTAAGCTGCCATTGCTGAAAATATGGTACGCCTATGTGAAGGTAACGAAGGTTATTTTCCTTTATTAGCCAAGAGCTATGTTAATGCCAATAACAACACAGTATGTGGCCAGAGACATAGTTTATTAAATGAAAGTGTCCATCAGTGAGACAGTGACTGGCCCACGATGTATTTCTGTAGGCCATTTGGCCATGTAAATATTGACCACGCCACTTGTATTGTAGAAGCTATTATTTCTCAGGATCCTGTGACCAACATTAGACGTCTCTTGACTAATGATGATGATTACGCAAATCTGGTACTCTTTTTTTTTCTATTAGATAGACAATATGCTGTAATGTAATCAGGAGTTTGTTTGAAGCATAGTCATTTAATAAGACGCAATAGACAGCGGCGGTGAGATGGGCTGACGAAATTGTTGCCATAACGGGTAGAACTTAGATGAGGTTGGCACAGAGGCGTGGCACAAAACAAAAGAGGACTAAGCCCCGCAGTAGGTGGTCGGTCGGTAAAGGATGATGATGATGAGAAGAGAGCGATGTAGGACGACGCAAGAACTGTCCTTTTTAAGACGGTGCCAACGTATGCCGTTAAAAAAATCACGTTTGAGGTTAAAAACACAAACATGTACATTCATAAAAAGCCTTTTAATTTCGCTGTTAGAGCCGACGGACTATTTACCGTTAACGTTGAATCATGCGCCGACAAAGCCAAATTGGTTCTATACGAATTATAAAATTGTTTCGTTGGCGAAGGTCAAATGCTTTATTCAGGCCAGAATTTTAAATATAAAATAAATGCAATAGTTTGTATTTTAAACAGCTTGTATTGAGATGCAAACAATCAGTGCTAAAAGCCAGTTTTTTATATCTGCAACAATCCCAGGGCCAATTAGAAGAAGATTGGGATCAGGTTTTGAAGGATAAGAAGTCCTTAAACTCCCATTCAAAGACACGTTCTCGCCAACAATGGTTTTATACTAAGGAAAGGAACATTATGAGACTGCAAGTAGTATTTACAGCAAAAAACGATCTTAATGGTCATTAAGATTCAATGAATATAATACAAAGGCTAGTGCACGGTTGAAATAAAATGCCCGATCAGCTGATTCATTATAAAGGTTCAAATGATAATAAAGTAACATTTGAAGGTTATCAACCACTCACTTTTTAACACTGATCTTTAGGAAGCAAGCTGCTAAACGATTTCTTCTTTTTCTTCACTAGCATAGCAACCTTACTGACTGGAAAATCGTTCTAAATATCCATGGACTATTGTCATGATGTATACACCTTACCGACACAATGAAAGTAGAAAATGCGGGCTGTATGCCTAATTTTCCATATAATTTTGAACAATGATTTTTCAATTATGTCACTTATCTAGGTAGTCTTATTAAGAACTGCCGTACTTTGACATATACAGATACAAAAATAAGATCAACAATTAACCAAAAAAAGAATACGCCAAAATATAGCACACAAACAAATGACAATCACGAGACTCATCTCATCTTTCTTCCAATATAAAACAAATCTCAACACGTTACCAATATATACTGCCCATCGAATCGTAACATGTCAAACTGGCCACAGCATAACTGCTTGACCTGTGGACCGGTGCGACCGGTTCCACATAAAGCCCTTGCCCGCTCACAAGCACTTCCTGGAGATGTGTGCAGATTTACTAACTGGTTTTTCTGTTGCTATTTAGTTACGCTGTGGTCATTCTGTGGTTGTCACGGGTGCTTATTGGTTTTATGGTTGGTTGTCATTAGGATAGGTTGTTTTATTGTTATGGAAACGTAATGTTTAATTTCTATGTCGTTGTTTATATTTGTTACCTTGTTTACAAATGAATATAGTCAGCACTTGAATGTTTACGTCTATTCATTATTAGATTGCCCCAAGCGGTGTCTGAACGTCCAGACACCGCTGGACTGGACTCATTCAGTTTATTATAAAACCCAAACCCTAACTAGTGTTACTAGAGAACACCACATTGCGTTCTAGACAAACACCGACATGAATTTACAGATATAATAAGATTATTAAAATGCTGGTGTATACTGGTCGAGCTCAGTAGCATGCGTGTCGGCTGTCGGGTTGGTGGTGTTAGTATAAACAGCATCAGCTACGCGGACGACATGGTGCTGCTGGGCCCGACTGAGGGATCTATCGGAGAGATGCTGAAGGTCTGCGAGAAATATGCTGCCTTGCACGGCCTTGTGTACAATGTCCGTAAATGTGAATACATGGTTTTAAGGGCCGCCGGTAAGTGCCCGAATCATGAACCTAGCTTTTCCCTAAATGGTGCAAGCATAAATAGAGTCTACCAATTCAAGTACTTGGGGCACATACTTACCGACGACCTTAAAGATGATGTAGACATTGAAAGGGAACGTAGGGCACTAGCGGTCCGAGGTAACATGTTGGCCCGTAGATTCTCGCGGTGTACGGACCAAGTCAAAATCACCTTGTTTAAGGCGTTTTGTCAAGGTCTCTACGCGGGGGGTCTGTGGGTCTGCTACACCAAAAGATCGCTAGATGTCTTGCGTGTCCAGTACAATAATGTTTTTAGGATGTTGTTGAAACTGCCCCGTTTCTGTAGCGCATCGGAGATGTTTGCTCAGAACCGAACTGACGGATTCCATGCGGTAATTCGTAAGAAAGTCGCATCACTGATGCGTAGAACATGGGGCAATGACAACAGCATCCTGAAAACAGTAGTAGAGAGCCCTTACTCCCCTTTTCTGAGACACTATGTGGGGAGAATGGTCAGGTAGCTTTTTCCTCGCCTTATCGTTCTCTGCACATCCTGCCTCGGTCACCTGCTCTATTTGTTTTGTTTTTTATTATTTTTTATCCTTGTTTGTGTAATACTAACACTAGTTATAAGGTATTTTTACTAACAAAATGGACTCAATTGTTGTCTGAATAAATTAAATTAAAATAAAATAAAATAAAGGTGCACCTCTGTCGATCTCTTGTCGAAATAAAGACACAATTATAATAACATTGTGTCTATTAACACATATTATTTGTGCAAGATAATGATTGCCACCAGTTACTACTTCCTATTAACGAAATTGTTAAAGAAATTTGAACCGAGTCGAACTAGTCTCAATATATATCTTAAGAGTTTTATGAGTCTGAAGTCAAACGCTTCCGAATTCGACCACCATAGTTTAATATGTAACACATCTCATAACTTCCAAAGCATTCCGTGATAATTATAGCCACGCACCTGCTATCAAGTTTGGCAATACACGGCAATGATGACCACGGAAGCCGAACACGTAACAATCAGAATTCACCATGGTTATAGTCCAAGTATAGTTATTAACGATGGATTTTTTGAGGTCATTCGACCGTGTGGGTAAAAATATGGTGATTTTGACCTCTAGATTAAACCTGCGGATATGTGAGATTGCTTTGTGTATGTAGCTAAGTATAACATCTGATAAGAAGTTCTTTTTGTTGTTATTTATGCAGATTTAAAATAGACTTTAGTTGATCTTGGTGGAGTAGCAGAGATAACTGGTGAATAGGATCATGCTGTGATTATAAATGGAGATGGCAATTAAAGAACGGGCGAACCAATAAAAGGATGAATGGATTGGGTAAGAAATGGCCAGAATAGAAGTGAATATTGAGACGACGGATGATAAAGATGAGGGAATGAAAGAAGAAGATACGCTGAGCCGATTCCAAATTAGAAGGACAAATTAAAATGACAGGTGAATATCTTACCATAGCAGTAGTTTTGGCAATCGAGTTGTAAATTTCTAAAACTTAATTGAGAACCCTAGCTTACATTCTGACTACAACAAGCATACACAATGCACAATGACATAACATTTCCTTAACCTATTATTTCGATATTCTCTCCAAAGCGCATATAATGGTCCTAAATTGACTGGTTTCGAAAACTTTGAACAGACAGACAGACTAGTTGCGATATAATTTTGTATATACTTACATATCTGTAATGTACCTCTATTGTTTTAGTTCTCAATAGAAAATATGGAATGAATTACATTGTCTTGCTTAAGTACATAGATCCGAGTATGATTGGTAAAACATTTGTAGATTGTTGTCGGATGTTAAAATGACTAGATATTAGATATTTTTTTTTTTTTTTTTTTTTTTTTTTTTTTTTTTTTATTTCTGTAAGTTGGTTTGTACAAACGCTTTTACATGTCTAACATATTTTTTTTTTAAACTAGATGAGGTCGGCGTTTCATATCTGACTACTCTGAGAAGAAAGGCCGAAACAAACTCAGAGGTCACAGTCTCTTTTAAAGTCCTGACAAAATCTTGGTTCGATCATGTGAAGACCATGTAGACTGATGTCTGAAATGGTCTTTTGAGGAAAGAACCAGCCAGATTGAGTGGACCTGTCCAGTCAGTGCACGCATTTGTCAATAACCGAGCAGCTCAACTCAGAATTTAAGGAGCTCAACGATTCGACGAACAATACCAAAGAAAGGACATTCGGGTAGGCCGCATAAACTACTCAAACTGCCAGACCATGATTAAAAACTAAGATAAATTAAAAAACAAAATAATGATCCACATAGTCTTCACATTCACAATAATTAAAATAAAATAATAAAATACTTTAAAAAGTAAATATTCTTGTCATTGCAAGAAAACAAATAAAAAAAAAATTTAAAAATTTAAAAAATAACAAAATTCATGGTGCAAAATATTTAAACAAAAAAAAAAACTAAATTAATTTAATTGGAGCAGCTCACTCCCAAGCCGTTTTATCCTCAACGTAATCTTTAATGCTATAAAACGCTTTTTGGCACAACTTACGTTTAATGAATGATTTAAATTTATTAAGACTTAGATTTTGTACGTGGCTTGGAAGCATATTATAAAAGCGCACACATTGACATCTAAACGAGCCACCTATTTTCTTGAGCCTTGTTGTAGGTATTACAAATTTGTGTTTGTTCCTAGTATTTATATTATGGATATCACTGTATTTTTTAAACAATTTTATATTTTTATGGGCATATAAAAGATTTTCATAAATATACTGAGAAGGCACAGTCATTACATTAATCTCCTTAAATTTCTCTCTGAGAGAGTGTCTCGGGCTTAATTTATAAATTGATCGAACAGCTCTTTTCTGCAAAACAAAGATAGTCTGGATGTCGGCGGCATTTCCCCACAACAGAATACCGTACGACATTACACTATGAAAATAGCTAAAGTATACTAAACGGGCTGTCTCTATGTCCGTTAAATTACGAATTTTTCTAACAGCATATGCTGCGGAGCTTAGCTTCTTTGACAATTTATCTATATGTGGGCCCCACTGAAGCTTAGCATCCAAAGTTAAACCTAAGAATACTGTGCTATTTTCAGGATTCAATTCTTTGCCCTTTATCATCACGTCAGTTTTCACCTGCCTAACGTGAGGTAGGGTAAACTTAATGCATTTCGTTTTTTTTTCATTTAGAAGTAAATTGTTAACATTGAACCAGTGAACTACTTTTGAGATCGCGCTATTTACATCGTCAGTAACCAGCTGCTGACGTTTAAGTTTAAACAAAAGTGAAGTATCATCCGCAAACAACACTATATTATGGTTATCCTTTATGAGGTAAGGCAAATCATTAATATAAATAAGAAACAAGAAAGGACCAAGAATCGAGCCCTGCGGGACTCCCATTGCTACTATAGATCCAGGAGATCTTTTTCCATTAACGTCAACGCTCTGAATCCTATTACTCAAGTATGAAGTAAGAAGATCCAGAGCGCTGTTCCGGATCCCGTAGTGGCATATTACACGATTTTGTTACTGGGAATGGACAAACGACCTCCTTGTCTATTTTCCTTCCTTCATCATGATAAGCTAGAACATTTTCATTGCTGGAAACAGGTTTCCCCTAAGCATTGCCAAAATTATCGGTCCTGTGTTTTGTGCATTCGGATGCCGTGACGTATTTATTTTTGTAGATGGAAAAAAAACATTATAAAATGTAGCTATACTTACGTGTATATATTATTAATTTGTAAATCTTGCTAATCATGGTAATATTTTCAATGCTGCTCATTAGGAGGTCTCTTGTCCACTATTGGATATTGCTAAAACGCCAGTTTGCAAATTTATTAACTCATAGCTCAAGCATATTTGTAGAAAGAACCAAATAACTGATAAGTATACTCACTTACACTAAGCTCCAAAACAACAAAAGCACAAAAATTAAAGAAACAGATGACCAAAAAATCCAGTTAGACAATTGACCTAGATACAATGCTAAAGAGCCCATTATCCTTAAGCTACATGACCTAACATCCAATATTTTACGACAAGCACGTAAAACTGCGGTGACTCACTATATAGTAACGAAATATTCCGGTGTTGTGCAGTGATTGGTATAGATAGAATTTAAATACGTGTATTTGTAGTTGTAGAAGATATGAAGACCCCAAAAGAGGACAGAGCACTCCAATCTAGAATATTTAGAAGTGTTGATCAAAATCAAGCAGCGAAATCTTTCCACGTGGTCAATACCAAACACTTTGTGGCATTTCATCAATTGCAATCACAGATCTAATGTCACGTTGTCTAGAATTCCAGACGATATTGTTGTACTAACTAATTTAGTCACGTACGAAAGTGCCATGCCATGTGCACGCCAAAGCCTACAATAAGAGCTGACACCGACGATGCCATGGGAGCGGAAAAGTATTAGGCCCACAAAATTTTACTGTATCATCGAATCGAAGAAGTAGTGGCGAAAATTCATGTGAACTACATAAACACCAATTTCACCGTCCTTAATTTTGGGTTTCTTAGAAAAGGTAGATCGTAATACTGAAGATACTAAAGACAATTTTATAAGTTTCGTATCCTAGACATTTTACTCAGCTTCTAACCTTGTTGACCATCTCATCCGAATATTTTGTCTCTATTAGAGAACATCACTCTTCACGATCGTACTACAGCATTTCGTCGGTATTTAAAATCCCGAAGCAATCCGTCAGTCTGTCTCACGAAGTGAGAGTGGCGTTTTGAGGGCACGGCCTTGTACTAGCTCAGCCGACGAATCCGATGCATTTGAGTAATTAGCTTTTTGTTCAATATCTTTTGATCGGAAGTGTTGTAGACGATTAGAGATTAGGCTAGATGGTGATGATGTTGAAGTAGCTTAAATTTAAGGAAAGAGAAACAGCATTGATGATGATGAAGGGATTGTAAGGATATAAGCATGAAATTGGCATCACATCACATGCACGCATCATTTGTTATGAACATAAAACATGACATTGTGTAGAAACCTGCAGTTATAGTTATTATAAGATTGTGTTCAATTGGTGTAAATGCTACAAGGAGTTCCAGTGCGAGAATAAATGAATAAATGAATGAAGTGGCTTAGCCACTGCGCTTGGCCGTTGCAGAATTTGACAGTTTTTTCCACAGAAACCGCGAATTTATCAGGTTTAAAAATAAGCTTATAACACTGAACGATGATATAGTTTTATCAGTGAAAGAATTTTCGTAAACAGATCCATACATCCTGAGATTACGTCCTACAAAACAAACAGTAACAATTTCACGTCTTCTTTTATGAATTTGTTTAGATTACTAATTTAGTTACTCAAGACTCAAACTATGCAACATCAATCAAGTTAAGAAATATAATTATATTTATAGCATTTCTGATTTAGTATTAAAGCGACAAAATTACAGTCGTTTTGTCGTAATAAGACCTTATGACTTCGACGAGTTTTTGCATCAATGTAGTCACGCTTTTGACAAGACTGGACGAGACAAGGTCGATGGTCAGAATGAATGGTTAATGGCTAACGATGCTAATCCGCGACGGTCGACCGAGGTAGAGAGGTACTGCGGTGGCTGCGATTGAGAAACGAAGGAAATGCGACCGAGTGACGGACAGACAAGGAGACGGGAAGCTTAGATGTGGCTAATTGCTTCTGCATGAAGTTAGACTTTCGATTTTGGATGTGTCCAATCTCTGGCCTCAGTGTAACCAGAAATAAACCTTGGGCGAAGGTTGGCGAAATTGTTTTGATGACTATGATATTTTGTATTGCATTTTAAAATATTTAGATAACCTTATTATATAAGCGATAGGGGCCGAAAAGATCTGGAATGGTGACCGCGAACCAGCAGATGATGCATTGGAAGGCCTCCTACTAGGTGGACCGATTACCTGGTTAAGGCTGTGGGCAATCGCTGGATGCGAGACGCACGGGATCGGTCAATGTGGTGACGCCTGGGGGAGGCCTACGTCCAGCAGTGGACGTCTTTCGTCGGAAATGATGATGATGATGATGATTTTATACAAATCTCGATTCTCTATGAATCGGCCAATCATACTCAATAGGTACAATCAGATAATAAATAGCTCAGTGATTTGTATAAAGAAGTTTTTACCATGTTTTGTTTGTATGAGGCATTCTGGCTAAGAGTACAATTTTGAAAACTGTTTGAAGATACTGATTCGGGGGTCGATGAAAGTCCCATTAAAAAGAATGTATCTAGTAATAGTCAATGGGTTCAGGGTAAAGAAGAATGCCACTTAGAGCCGGAACATAAAGCCATTAATGCTATAATATGCAAAAGTTTCATGGATTGCGATTGCATAGCTCACTTTGCGATCCTATAACACGTTTTAACCGACAAGTTACAGCTCAATTCACATACCAATGTTAAGAGCTGCAATTCAGCAAAACCAGTAATTACAAACGAATATCTTCATTCTAACGGCTTTGAACATGCGGCCTTTAGCAGTCACTTCTTATTTATATTCATTGAACTGGCGAAGTGTCTAGCGTATCTTGGCCCGCAAGAACTGCATTTGAAAGTACTGAATAAAGCCTTTCTTTGCAATTTGCAAATTATTTATGCTCTATGTGAAGGAGTTTGTCCGAGGAAGTGACCACTCAATCTATTTCTGCCGCCAAGTATCGGTGCTACGTTCCAGTTTTAAGATTATGAACGTTAATGGCACTAGTGAATGATGCTGCAGGTTCTTTTAAGTTTTGTCTGGCATTGACCTCTTACTATCCTTTTACCTGTTTCTTTACCACCCTTTTTACCCTGTATTGCCACACTATTCGGGAAATCCCTCAACCATAGCTTGTCACAGATTCATTCTTCTCTTGCCAAACTGTCATGTACGTCTGCAATAAACCATGCTAATTTTATAAGTACGATATTAAGTGTTTTCTGTTTGTTACTTTTTCAGGCATACATTTCTGAACCGATTTGGTGGGTATTGAGATAAATTAGACCTGTTTGACAATGTTGCTGGCGGAAACTAGCAATTTATATTTTTTATATTACCGTTGCAAGCATTGCCTACACGAATATCCACTTACACTGGACAAGTGTTTAGCTCGTCTAGAGTAGTCTAGACGATAATTAAGGAGATTCCACACACGTGCAATGACAAGTCGTTAACAGATAAACTTGACATAACTGCAGTTTAGTCTGACGTCTTTTCTAATGTGTTATTGTTTGGCTGACGATTAACTGTGAGTCGACTGTACCTTGTTGACTGTACAATGTGTGACACGAATTTGATGTAAGCACTGTTATTGTACCTTTGTCAATATTGAATTGTTTTGGCTTTATTTAGGTAACTAAAATCAGTTTTTTTTAAATAATGGAATCGGTTGCCAAATAGGCCAATGAAGCATCAGACAGTTTCATCATTATCATCATCATATCAACCGAAAGACGTCCACTGCTGGACATAGACCTCCCCCAAGCGTTGCCACATTGATCGGTCCCGTGCGTCTCGCAACCAGCCGATTCCCGCAAACTTTACCAGGTCATCGGTTCACTTGGTGGGAGGCCTTCCAACGCAACGTCTTCCGGTTCGCGGTCGCCACTCCAGAACCTTTCTGCCCCATCGGCTATCCGTTCTGCGAGCAATGTGCCCTGCCCACTGCCACTTAAGTTTGGCAATTCTTCGGGCTATGTCGGTAACCCTGGTTCTCTTGCGGATCTCTACTTTTCTGATTCGATCACGCAATGAAACTCCGAACATAGCCCTCTCCATTGCCCTTTGAGTGACTGTAAGCTTTCTGATAAGGCCTATTGTAAGCGACCACGTCTCAGAACCAGACAGACAGGCAACACACTGTCTGTGGCATTTAGATTAAGTTTAATATGACCTGAGCCTCTATCTCTGTAATCCAATACAGCATACAGGAGTCCTTAAAAGTAATTCGCGTATTTTTAAGGAACTTTCGCATTGTAATCTTTGCCTCAATCCTCTACCTCTAATTGCCATTACTATATACATTTCTGAAAAGTTTTAACATTATTTTTCGCCGAATTGAAATTGAGATTTAAATTTGGAAGTTTTTATCGTTCTGTGGTGAAACAACAAGGAACCATTTTAGTTTCGCCAAGACCGTCATTTCGTACGTCCATGGTTTAACTCAGTCACTCTTGTTAAAGGAGAAGAAACTCGCAATAAAAGCACGAACGCCGAAAACTATTTCTGAACTACAACCAAAATATCGTTTAAAATAAATAAACCAATCTGTGTACATCGGCCTACTTTTCCAGTTTCACCAAAGAACTGCTCCACATAGCCTACCCTTGGCGTGTCATATCTATATAAAATAAAATCAAACGGTTTCACTCACAATCGTCAAGAGATCAAACTACGTTGTTATCCAATTAGTGGCCGTTATGTGTTAGGTAACCGACCTGTGTTGTACACGTGGTACAATGATTCTACATGGTTGTCTTATACAACGGTCGATTTTATATTTTAACCGACTTTCCAAAAAGGAGGTTCTATGTTCGACTTTATGTTTGTTTATTTATTTTTTTTTCTTTTTGGTAGGTAATCCGCACCTGTATCGGGCAACGGTTTTTGGGACAAATTTTATGTTAAATAAATGATAAATGATTTTATTTCTGTAAGTTGGTTTGTACAAACACTTTTACGTGTCGATCATATTTTTTTAAAACTAGATGAGGTCGGTGTTTCCGAATGCTATATAACATCACGCTACGACCAATAGGAGCCGAGCATAAAAGAAAAATGTTGCAAAAACGGGCAGAAATATTCCTTTATGAGAGCTTCCGTTGCGTGCGCTGCGTAAACGGTTTAAGTTACGCAAATATCATGTATGATGGAAATGTTCCTCTGTAAAAGTTCTAAAAAAAAGTCCGCGACAGCATATGTCTATCTTTTAAGATTGACTCACAATAGCAGCTTTTATATTCTAAATTATAATTAGTTCGCCGCCGGCGCCGTTAGAAACAAAAGTTGGTTACATTCGTATAGTAGTATATTATTTCCTATTCAAATAAATAGTTCAACAAATTGGTAGGGTAGAGTAGATAGAATAGAATAATTATAATTAGAAGAAAGAAAGAAAAAGTGTTTATTCGCCACAAAAACGACATACAACTTTTTGATTTTTCCTTAAATTAAATCCATCGGTAGTATTAGTAAGTACTTAAATTATGTTAGTAAAGGAAGTTAAAATAAAATACCAATTTTGAGTACAGTACAAGGATGATGAGTAGGTAAGTACAAGCAGATGCATGTCGTGACTGTGACAAGAAGGCTTCCACTCAGCATAATGCTGTGCAGTGGGAGACCCACAGCACAGCGCTGATTATCAGTGGTCGCCTAGGACGTGACGTACGGAAACCAAAGGAGTGGAAGGTGGATTAGGGTAGGTAGGTAGGTAGGTAGCCAGTTGACCGGAGCAAAGCCGCGGGGGTAAGCTACTATCCTAATATAGACCAAAGTAGGAAGTTCCAACGCTAAATTAAAAGTTCTTACCGATACAATTCAAAATCACGATTTCCTAAAAAGTTTATCTGTGAAAAATTTGCGCGGAAATCAGTTAATAGGCTTGTATATAATAATGTTTGTTTAAATGTCATAGCCTTCCCTTGACTGGGGTCAGCTTAGTCACCCTTGAGGTTACCTAGGTAACCCTTGATACATGAGCGAGAAAGTTTAAGTATTTACAGCTTGGGTTAACTTGAAGGATGTTATGCTGGGTTTAGTAGCTATGTGCCTAAAATAATGCTGGGTTTAACGTTTTGATTTTAATAAATGACGTGTTGGATTGCCCTTGATCCAGAACGTATTTCTTAAAGGTACCTTAAATGCGAGTGTTTGTCGGTTTGTCCTTCTTTTACGACAAAGCTTTGGATCGCCTCGATTTTTTGCATAGGGAGTGGTTTATGGCCGAGAATTGTCATGGTCTTTTTTAATTCCGAAATGATGCAGTTTCTGTGGAGGGATAGACCACAGAAGAGAAGCTTCGACTACCTATAGTAGCTAGTCTACACTTCTATACTAATATTATAGAGAAGAAAGAATTGTATGTTTGTATTTTTGTATGTAACGAATAAACTTAAAAACTGCTGGACCGATTTCAAAAATTCCTTCACCGTTGGGCAGCTACACTATCCCCGGGTAGCATAGGCTACTTTCTATCCCTGTATTTCAACGGGAATGGGAACTACGTGGGTGAAATCGCGAGGCGTCCGCTAGTATGTATTATAAAGAGGAAAGATTTGTTTGTAAGTTTCTTTGTAATGGATAAACTCAAAAAATACTTAACCGATTTTGAAAATTCTTCCACCAGTAGAAAGCTATATATGTAGTTTGCTGTACTGTAGTAAAAATATAGCCTATGTCATAGGCTATAATTTTATCACGAAAACGGGTCCTGTGGGGTGCGCCACGAGAGCGAAGCCGCGAGGAAAAGCTTATATTAAATACTTTTCATTACTTATTACATTAGTAAAACCATTCATATTTTTTTTAAATGGAGATTAGTTAAAGGAATCAACGCAAACATGAAATCCCAAAACGGCTGGTTCACGAAGCTAGTAAAATTAAATATAACAAGCAAAGTATTTTCGTAGAGAAATCGGAAGCGTAGTTACTTTCATATTATGTAGTTACCTATCCAACGATTGCACACTTTAATTGAATTCGTACAAAAGAAATTGTTCACTTTGTACCTACTTCATAACTGAATTTACGTTAGTTTGCGGGAGGACTGTCCACAGAACAGATAAAATAGATCTGTTCTGTGGGACTGTCCACCATTATTTCCCCTGGTTTCTTCATTTAGGATTTCAAGGTACCTGTAAAACTCAACTAGCATGAAAAGTCTTCAAGTCGCTTCTAATTCTCAATTCAGTAACTGAGGGTTACTTTCTGACAAAATTAACAAACCAGTGCGGGTTTGTTGATGCCACATGTCTCGTCTTCGTAGGTCCTGAGTTCGAACCCAGGCAGGCGCTTAGTAAAGCGCCTGCCTGGGTTCGAACTCAGTAGTGGGTAAATTATTTCATCACCACTGCTCGAAACCGGCATGTCCTAGAAACAAACATTCGAAGATGTTTCGAATCGTAAGGTTTATCAAATATTCCCACGTCGAATCGACTACACCTTCAAAATATTCTTATATTCATCATTTGCATTTTCTGTTACAGGTAATATTGGATCTTTCAAAGCACCCTTAGACAAATTAACAAATATACAAATCTGGTAAGCAAAATCATCTGCAACTTGTTTGACATCAAGACCTTTATTTTATATCTTATCGACAGAGAAGTATTTCTGTAATTCCTTCGTTATGATAACACGAGATGACTTCCATCTTGGTACTGATAATGTTATCACTATCAGAGATCGCACGATGTAACTTCTTGTTTTATCAGTATCACGATTTCGCAATTTTCCTGCCAAAATAGTTATGGTATTTAATCACGATAATATTTTAGCACACCTAGCTACTCCATAGTTTGTAAAACATTGTGTTTGATTATTTCATTTATCCATTAACCTGGCGGGCGAGCACGGCCTACTGTGACAGGCTTGAGTCACACATTTTTATCACAGTTTAGAATCAAAAACCGTGATAAAATGCGTGACTATCACAGAGACCGTGCTCGCCCGGCTGGTTACTGCTGGTGTCAAATTAAGATTATAATTTTATATGATTTTTTTCATAGTATCTATTTCTTGAATAAACCTGCACATAACAGGCTAACTTTCTTGTTTATAAACAATTTCGTATATAACATACTCGTACTATGATATTTCATAACAAAACATATTTAATCTATTATTATGTTCACGGATACTATTGGAAATATTATCATTCGTATAATCCTTCAATGTCAGAAACATAGCTACTGTAATTTTGTACGAAGATATACATAATCTATCTGTAAATATATGTAAATTGATTGTCACATATAAAGGAAGAACAGCTGTGCAGTCTTGGCACAGTCCATCGCTTCCGGCTAAAAGGGGTTAGGAAACCAAGGTATGCAAATAGGAAACTGAGTGCTAATCAATACAATGGCATTTTTTTAAAGAAATGGGCGTTCCATCTTTAGTTTGTCTTATTGGTCTAGCGTTTGTTTTGTTCCCAAGTTCCCAACCTGTGGTCCCCGGACCACTGGTGGTCAAAAAGAGCGATAGGTTTAAATTGTCAAGATTTTCAACTGACAAATAATTATAATTTATGAAATGTTGCGTTGCTATGAGTTGGTTGTTACTTTTAATATTATTCATGTTTTGAACTTATGATATAAATTTATTTTAGATTTACACAGTTTAGAATAGAACAAACTTTACTGCACACCAAATTAGTTTAAATATTCTTCTGCACTTGTAGCCCCTGCTAACAACACATAAATCAATGTAGTCCCAGGTCAAAAAATAGTTGGGAACCACTGGTCTAGCGTAACGAGCTTAGCAGTGAGCAAGTTTTGCCATGATTGGGTAAATGTAGTAGGGTAGTTGGTATTAGGTTTTGAGGAGCAGGCTGTATGTAGTCTAAATTTTTGCCCAGTTGACAATAGACTAGCTCCGTATTACTTGGGTGGTGGGACTGCGATTCCTGGTACAAAAATAAAACCTTGCTTTTCAAGGACTACAAGCTTCATGACGAACAACTTAAATAAATACCTAATGTTTCTGTTATACCTTTCAAGGAAATCTATATCAGTTTTTACAATCGAATTGCCGTCGAAATAATCAATACTTGACAAATATGTCATAATGTTCCGGCAACTAAATAGGCCGATCAATTTGTTAGATATGGAGTGGCTATAACTATGCCACTTGGCTCCTTTTATGGGTTAATTATGTGTGTTGGCAATGTATGGCGTTATGGACTAACCAGTTGATGAATTTAGTTTTTTAGGTGGCTCTAAGGTAGGTTTAATTTTTTTATTTTAATATAAGTATGTAAAACTTTATATCGTGGGAATTTAACGCGATGACAAACGAAATCATCGCGTTAACGGGAGTTTTAAACTTAATATAAGTATGTAGTTTCTTTCTCACTATTCATAGTCCGATATACAAGTAAGGATTGAAACCTCTTATTTCGTAAAGGCTTCCTTCTATATTATGTAGATTTGTCTCCTTCTTTAGCTTTAGAATTAGAGTGTGAAATCCTTAACAAAATATTACTTATCTATCACATTACTAACCAATTGAAATCGTAGACCACACCAGCAGACGAAGATTAAATTTTTATGTTACGGGAAGAATAACAACTGACCACTTACCGATAATTTACGCCAATTCTCTCAAATATCGCGTGGGTGTTGATTGTGCTGATACGGAATAAGAAATTCTTATATAAATACTAACATCGCTTACACACAATTTGTAACTGCATTCCTGAGACGCAGGGTGTTTTGTTTATACGAAGAAAGATGAACACTTTTAGTCATTATACTCGGCGAATCGGCAGCTGCATCCACCTGTAGGTATTTCGTAAATAAATTCTTCGGGAATATCTTATAAAGTTTGCGAAGGCCGAACGTCAAATGTTTCTTGAAAATATCCGGCTTCAAAGGCAAAGGTGGACAATAATGACTGAGGTCAATTGATTTGGGGCATTTAAAACTTTTCAGCTAGATTAGAATTTCCTGTGATGAAATGTAATATACCTAGAATCCCTGGATGAACTAAAATTAACTTTACAATGCATGTCCTCGAAAAGAACGGTTTTCCAAGCAGCCAAACTGTGCGGAAAGTGTCACTTTTTTCACTAGTGCATTTTACTTTCCTGTATTTTTAAAATTTTTGACTCCAACGTCAGCCCGACGCATAGAGTTTGTATTATTTGAGAAAAGTTTTACAAATTAGTTATGTACAGATTATCATTCATATAAAAGGTAAAATAAAACTAATAATAAATTTTAGGCGTTTTTAATTACTCTAGATTTAGATTTTGATCAATAAATTAATTTTAAATATTCATTAAATATGTTTGGCAGAACGTATATTTTGCTCGTGCCTTATTGCGTTACGATGTGACAGCTATTCGCACATGCGCAGTAGATATGCCCGAGGAACTATTAGTTAATCTGTGGATATGCTGAACGCGCTTGAATATGCCCCCCATTTTATTAATTTCATTTTATTAATTTATTTATTTCCTCGCACAATGCATAGTAAAATGTTGTATGATACACGTACGTAAGATGATTGCCGACTTGTGTCGATTTATCCAGTCACTCGCTTCGCTCGCTCGTGAATAAAAATGCCACTCATCAGAAATCACCTACCTTCCGCACTTGTAGCATAAATAACTATTTCCCAATTGTTTGACTTCCGCGTAGCAATTTGCTCTATTTATCAGAAGTCCATCGACATTTCTTCGGTCATGTCAATCCTCAATCAATTTACTAAAATTTATTTGAGCCTTTCTCTCAAAACAAACATAGGTACTTGATTGTCATTCCGCACAAAGAACTGCTTCCATTTAGCGTAGCATAGTTAAAAGGTATTGTAATTTGAAAAATTGAGGCGCTTGCTCAATTCTGTCGAACAAGTAAGGTTTTTTTACGAATGATATTAGCATAAAGTCGCATATCTTCATGCTATGAATGTAATCACGGCAGTGGAAAATCGCTTGAATAAAATTTGAATGAACAATAGATTGCACGTCAGGTAGCTACTTTACGTAAAACAAAGTTTGGTACAAATAAAATTTATGAGCCGTCTAGCGAAAGTTAATTCAAATAGGGCCGATTTCGGGGTTTTGTTGAGTGTGTTGCAATAGTATTTGTGCAATATAGCATAGATATTTAACTGGATAGGCCTTGTTAACAACATAATTCTGAAATTAAGTCATCCTCTCTGTGAGAGGAAATAGGTCGTAACCACGCGGACCACCAGTGCGGATTTGTTGGTGTCACATATGACTTCGAATTTATTGGTCCTAAGAATTTTTTCCTCACGATGTTTATTTCCTTTATCGTTCTAAGAGCAGTGGTGATGGAACCTTGTTGTAATCATTACTGTATATTTTTTATTGTCTTTTGTATTACCTGCCTTTTCGAAAGTAGGCTAATCCTTATAATAGAAGATTTTACTTTTGAATTTTGTGATCTGAAAATAATCTTGTGCTGACTCCAGTGCTATATCTAGAGGCAACGCCCATATCTACGCAAGCTCTTAAGATAAAACCTACTATGTAAGTACAATATAGATTCTATCGATTCTATCAGTGATAGCTATAAGAGTGAGATACACACCAAATAATCTGTATTTATCTCGACACGGGAATGTACATGCATCGTCAATACAACAGCCGAACAAACAAATGATGATTGTAGGGAAGTGACAAATACGTGTTTGTTATGAATTCGAAGATGATTTGCGAATGATACATTAAACTATACAAAATTACGCAATAACTTGGTTGTAGAGGTGCGATATGCAATCGTGTCATATAAAATACCACCGACCCCAAAATAGCTGGGCTGATTCTAGACTGATGACGACATGAATGTGACTGTTCTTTTACTTAGGGATCCATAGCTATAAAGAAAACCCTAAAATGCATTGAACGATGCATTTGCTTAAGGAATTGGTACTTAAGTACTAACATATTGTCACAGATTTTGAATAGTGATTGATTTTATGGAAATATTTTAATATTATGACCAGTGGCACTCTTTTAAAAGCTATTAATAATAATGACCATTGCTACGGACTTAGCAGTTTTAGTTAAAGTTATCGTGATGAGGAGTGATATTATCAAATATTTCATAATGTCGTTTCCTAATTTTGCTTCTACCTTTTTTAAGAATTTACTAAAATTCAGCAGCATTATTAACCACATTATAACAATACCAACGTAAATAATAAAAATGAAAGTAATGATTGAATCTAAGTAAAGAATTAATAACAATCATCAGTTATTATATTACATAAATAAGTAAATGTTGTTAATAGCGTGAGGCTAATAAGTATGGTTAATCAGGAAAGGCGATTGCGTGCTAATAGAGACGGGATTGATTGCAAGACAATGCAAGAGTAAAAAATCATGTAAGAATCCGTGTAATTTACCAAATCTTTTGATCAGACAGCTAGAGTGACTTTTTAGGCACAAAATACCTGGTACAGGCTATATATGCCTTTGGTAAACCAGAAAATATTAAAATTATAAAAATATTGTCTTTTAATATCGTTCTAGTATATTTTTAGTAACCAGTTTTATGTCTCTATTTTTGGTTTTCGTGGGCAACAATTTCTCACCCATCGCTTGCTTTTATTTTGGTGTCGTCTTCTAAGCAATAATCTTAAAGTGTCCCACAAGGAAACATTCTAGGTCCACATTAGATAAATTATAGATTATGATGAGTATGACTACCGTTATGAAATATGATTCTGAACCTATCATGTCGTGATGATTAATGCCTGGTTAGGTTGCCACCATTACCAAAGTCATTAAACCTGTAAAGGCTATATGTGTAAGATGACCAACACATAGCGTGGGTGCTTTTAATGTCACATCCACTACTTAATAGCCTCACCTAGCTAGGAAAACAACTTTTTGCTCGATATTATCATAACATCGATATTATATTGTATACTTTTATAGACAGGCCATGACATTAACATCGATGACTACTATAGTATTATTGATGATGTAAAGACTGATTTAATTCAAATGCTTCTATATAATGAATTGTTAGTCTATATATGACTAACAACTGCTTGTAAACCTTGAAGGCTTACATTTGATTCCGTAATCTGCGAAATTTTAAATTGCTTTTTGATGATTTGAGTCTTTAGAATATATTGTGATTATAGGCTTTATTCAGTGGTAAGGGTGGTTTAATGTGTTCGAACACGACTTTCTGTGCTCTGTATATGTCAAAAGATGTAAGATGCAAAATACAACAGCTAATGTTGTTGTGCTAATTGACTTGTATAATTGCAATTCTTTCTTTAGTGCAAGTTTGCAGAATAATGTTACCTGTAGATTCTTGACTATCCTTTAGATTATTTTTGAAATAAGCTGTTTTGAATTGGCTTTTCTATAACCCTCGATATACGATAGTAGTAGCCCGGTGTTTCTTGTATGATGAACGCATATAAGACAACTTTCGGACGGCTGTATCAGTACTAAGAGCAACTTTTCTTCTCTTTCGGGGAACTTTTCTTCTCTTACTCTGTCTTGAGTTTAAATAAAAATGCAGTGACTAATCGGTCTTGCTCATTACAGTCTAGGCTAGCGCTACGTCCATCACTATTCGGGACAGAGTCGCAAGCGCCGGTTTCACCGCATTCCCTACATGGTCGGGGCCGTGAAATCTATTAGTTTACATGTTATCTCGCGTTTTAGTTTGTACGCTGTTTTTGCTGGGGCTATTGTCTTGGTGCAGTATTGATTGTGCTGTAGGTTAATAAGATAGGATGATGTTTCAAGAAAAAAAAAAACAAAGAAATTGGAGGAGATATGGAAATCCTGCCCAATTTGTTTGGTAATGTGATGTGATTGAAGGGAAGGGAAGAAGTATGGAAGAAAAATAAGTATAATTGTTAAGATTTTTTTTAATAAGATTTTGTTGTGCACATGGATGTACTATCCTCAAATGTCATATTTCTACGAAACTGAGGTTTGCTGTTAGAGAACCCAACTATGGGTTAAGCTCGCCTTTGTACATAAATTGTCCTATTGTATTTGTATGTTTTATGTTTTTTTGTACAATAAAGAATAAGAATAAGAATAAAAATACTTGTAGCGTCTAGGAAACTGAGTTAAGGGCCGGAGGATGATGCTGATGATAGAATTTACCTTCATAGTAAGAAGGTTCTTTTAGAAGAAGATATAAGATTGATTTTCATAGTGAATTTCTATTGTAATCAATATTATGATCTTATTGTCATACTTCTAGTTGTCTTAGTCAATACAAAAAAGGCAAAATATCCAACACGCCACAGTCTAACAATAAAGCCACATAATAGAAGTATGACTAATAACATGACGTCCAAACTTTCACTTGTTTCCTTCAGAATTTGATATAAAAATTGTTCTACAGTTATATTTGCCTTTAAAGTGGTAAAATGATTATTTATTGTAGAATGTTTGTAGAAGGTGATCTCTGAAAGTACAGATCTTTTATTGATATGGTAGAGAGCTACAGTATCACTAAGTATTAAAATAGTTTTGGTCCCGGAAAACAGCATGGTTTCTGTGGGATTCCACGGCAGCAAGCCGCTTTTAAAAGCTGGTATTTTTTTTAATGTGACGTAGTTTGACATTTAGCTGCTTTAAAGCCTTGAAAACATCAATACATCGTTAGTTGAATGTGTACTATATGGTCGATAATGTTTCATTAATCATACAAGTGCCCTTGAACTAGTCGTCGACGACATATCGATGTTCGGTGGAAAGCCTCATGTGGAAGTTTTAATAGGTTTTTCGAAGAACGATCAATACTGTGAAGAGTGTGTAGTGTTGGCGTGGAAAGTTGGTTTGTCAAGTGCGTCATTTGTAACTAGTTCTTTTTTTAATTTGTTGTGGAATTATTTCAAAGGACCAATTCTAAAATGAAGAATTTGATAAAAAAATGTTATCCTTATCATTCTAGCTTGAATGCGGCGAAAACTGAAGGATTGTCAAGGGGTCGAAAGGCATTGTTAACGTAAAATCGACTGTCAATATGTGTATTGATGCCAAATGTCACCATTATCTGCTCAGTCATTTCGCAATTATGTTGAGGTCGATTTTTCCGTATAACCTGATGCAGATGATCCCAGATATCTTATAAGGTAAATATTTCCAAGTAGATAGCAAATATTAGGATCTTGATTTAATTATGTAGCCTTAGTAGTTTTAAGACTATATAGGCGAGGGTAAGGTGAGGCTAGAGTCGACATTTCAAATCGGAAATCACAAATTCAAGTAATATCAAATGCCCAACGAATTTCATACTGGTTTATCATAATTCTTTAATGGAAAACTCGTGTTGCCATTGCGACACATAAAAAAATGCCCGTATGTCCTTGCAGAAAACATATTTCGATGACATCATTGTTTTACTCAGTAAATATTATAGAGAAATTACTCGCCAATTTAGTGCTGGCAAATTATGTTTTTATACTAAACGATGTCCAAAATAAACATGACGTATTTCACAAATTTTCAATATTTAATCAAAATTCACTTTCACAGTATTCGCACACTGAATTAATTTTTAGCGTAAAAAAATGTCTTCATCATTTTGGCAGTAGATAAATTCGATAAATGTCTTCCGTGTTTAAAGCGGGTAAGCTTAATGTTTTTTGCTAAATTATATTCCAAATGAACAAAATAAAGTGATAATATATGTTTTAATTCAAATTACTACTACTACTACTATTACTACTACTATTATTACTACTACTACTATTACTACTACTATTACTACTACTTTTTATTTGATTTGAATAGTTTTAATCAAAATTCACTTTCGCAAGGACAAAGGGATATTCACACACTGAGGTTACCACAGCGTACAAGAATGAAATCATCGTTTTGCCAGTAGATAAATCTGGTACATGTTTTAGTCTTCCGGGCTGGTTTCACATGGGTAACCCTAGTGTCAGGGACCCTGTGTTCATTGTACGAATAGTCGTTATGCACAGTTATAATCGTATCATCTGTGTGATTTACCTTCCTCGATTTTTGCTTTGATTTTTAATATATGTGAGCATTGTATGGCTATGTATTACTGTCTGTGTAAGTATTATTTGTTCCTTTGGGTTTATGTAATGATAACTGTTGTACTGTGGCATTGTCTATAGTGTGATGGGTCTTGGCTGTAACTATTTTAGCTAGATTGGGGACGCTATATCATCTGCCTGCCCTTATCCCTTCTTACTTGAGGTCGGCGCAACACGTTTTCTTCTTCCATAGCGTCCTGTCACGCTATCACTGACTCCCTTTTCTTTCATATCACTCCTCACATAGTCCATCCATCTTTTCTTTGGCCTTCCTCGTCCACCCATCCATCCACATTTATATTCATAACTCTTTTAGTAGCATGCGTTTCATTCCTCCGCATTACATGACCATATCAGGACAAACAGATTCCTTTGAACTTTTCTGTCACTGGCGCCACTTTCAAACTTTTTTAATATATTTAGGACGCTATATAAAATTGTTTAAAAATTTACAGAAAATACGATATAAAAACAGATTTTTTACTTAACGTGACGCTTGTAATTCCCAAAGGTTTAGACAAACTGTCGTACACCCAAATTTCACCAGTTATGTTTAAGTTGTAATGGTGGGCGAGTTCATTGCCAATTTGCCATCCACTGGGCATAACGTATAACAGGCTGTTACCTAAAAAAACCCATTTACACAAACCAACCAAAAAAGTCATTGAGGACTTGAGGAGATTCGTCACGGTTTTTGATATTATATATTTATCGATGTTCGCAAAAAAATAAACAACTTGAACATCATGTGGTTTAGCAACCTCTTAAGTTAAAGTAAAGCTTGAGAATTTAAACATATTAAATAGATAAAATGTTGAACAAGTATATGTCCATATTTTTTGCATTAGATATACTATACTTCATAAAAGATAGCTTGATCTCTGTGCCATATGTCAAACTGACGTATAATTGTCAGCCTGTCAAGCGCTATTGTTACTGTATTGATACTGACAGCTGTCAGAGATCAAGCTATCTTTTATGAAGTATAGTAGTATTTTATAATTAGTAAGGTCAGCAACAATGAGCACGATCATCAATGCGTTACATTGACATTTTACTTCACAAACGAAATTAAAATTGATATTTATATACGACCTTTAAATTCACCTGTCATTCTATTAGCAAATACTTGGCTAATATGTCTAAGTATAGTCTTAAGTCCATCACCCTGTCGTCATCATTTATATAACTAAATGTCTGGTAATTACTGTGACCCGGTCATATTATATTTTATAGTCCATTGTTCTGTTGTCGCTCGCAATTGTTTTACTCGTAGTTTTAAAGGGAGAAAGGTGCGGCCTTAGTTTTTTTTTAATTTGTTAATTAGTCGCCCTTGTGAATGGCACGGATATTAGTCATTACATTGGCCG
The DNA here is from genome assembly GCA_949775005.1 of Orthosia gothica. NCBI lineage: Eukaryota > Metazoa > Arthropoda > Insecta > Lepidoptera > Noctuidae > Orthosia > Orthosia gothica. The sequence goes on from OX459068.1 coordinate 4,162,695, forward strand.
TTTGTAAACGTTTTTATAGTTCAGTTAGTATATGGAGCATTCTTTTTCATTTCTTATTTATTTGTATGTGTTGTGTGAATTGTGATAGGACTGTCGTTAATAATAAAATAAAAAGCCTTTTATTCCTTGCGAATGTATGTACTAATATTAATTTGATTTTTAACAGGTATATGTTAGTGGGTTGGATTCTTGTATTAAATGTATTGGTTAGTTTTCTTATTTTGCAAGAACCCCAGTTTGGGTAAAGGCCTCCTCCAAAGATGTGTGTGTCTTTTGCTATTTGGCTCCAATTTGAGCCGGCTGTTCTCATGACCTCGTCCTCCCATCGTGTCAGTGGTCTGCCTCTGTTTCTTTTCGCCTGTGGACCTTTCCATAACGTTGGTCTTATGGTCCATCGTTGGTCTGTAAGCCTCGCGACGTGTCCTGCCCATTTCCATTTTAGCTTTTGTGTATAGGTCAAGGCATATAGATCTTATTTTTGTGTCGTTAATATGGTAATTTATTTAAATTATAGTGGTTTCTGTAAGAAATAGGCATTAATTTTAACAAATACAAAACATAGCAACTACCTAGATATTAAATGTTACAATCTGACCTAGATTTCAGCATTGTGTGTATTTAATAACACAACAATTGTTTTAAGTTAAATAAAATAATAATAAAAAAACTCGCAAAATAACTTTAAAATGCGATTGCAATATAAAACCATTACTGCTGATACCTTTAAACCTAGCGTGTGCTAGTCAGACTCGCGCACGAAGGGTTCCGTACCATTATCGCAACAAACTGCAAAAAAAATCACGCTTGTTGTATGGGAGTCCCCCTTAAATACATAATTATTTTATTGTTTTAAGTATTTGTTGTTATAGCGGCAACAGAAATACATCATCTGTGAAAATTACAACTGCCTAACTATAACGGTTCATAAGATACAGCCTGGTGACAGATGGACAGACAGACAGACACACGGACCGCGGAGTCTTAGTAATAGGGTCCTGTTTTTACCCTTTGGGTACGGAACCCTAAAAACGAAAGACATTAAAAATCTATTTGCAGTCTAAAATTCCATTTTCTCAAGTATCTTAACAAAAAAAATATCATTAAAAGCTACCAAAGACGTCCTATCAAGTGTTCTTGCCAAAAGCGCATTTCAATTGCATAGAAAAAAGTGCGTTCAGTCGCATATGTCGGAAACAGATGTTAGTAGTGCAGTGTGCGTTCGCCCTTAACGGTACACCTGGCGTACAATATGGAAGGGACGGACTACTTCTGTTTTTTTAAGGGAATAAATAAAATAAATTAGAATTATTTGAGAGTGATCGATATTAAGCTGTTTTTGGACTGAATTGTGTTATGGATCGCTTGGTTCCGTTAGTTTGAGTTAGTTCCGTAAAGTACCAGCTGCTTCTTATTACAAGGAACTGCTTCTTGTCGAAAATTTGTATTGTTGATGTTAAATAATTGTACTGTTAATAATAGTATGGGAAAGATAATGAAAATGACATCAGTCGTTTCCAATATGTGTAAAAGATTGAGTATAAAAACAAAATGAACTTGAATTTTTTTAACCAATATCAAGGAGTGAAGGTCATCTGACCATGATATTATTCTTCTTCGTTTCGTTTCGGGTAAATTTAATAATTTCAGCTAGATATAGAAGCGCTGTAAAAATAAAAGAGAAAAAAATGTGACCCGCACAAGAGACACGCTCGCGTATCTAGGGCGCATCTCTTTATTATGATGTAATTTCAAATTTATACAAATGTAAATACTATTAAAAGACATGAAAGTAGGATTAATGCAGTAGAAATGCGCTCCTTGCGGAGTATGTGTGGTGTAACTTTAACTGATAGATTGAGGAATGAGGTAATAAGACAACGTTGTGGTTTAAAATAAGATGTAGTGACTAAAATTGAAAAGAGTATGTTAAGATGGTTTGGCCATGTTGAGAGGATGAATGAAAGGCGACTAACGAAATGTATTTACAAGGCAGACGTGAATGGAAACGCCGGGAGGGGACGCCCTAGAAAGACATACATAGATCTAATAGGTGATGTTTTTCAGAAAGGCCAAGTGCGCAGTAGCCATAACCGGCGTGTGTGTATGACTAGATGTATGAATGTGTGTGAAGCAAAAGAAGTATGTAAGGATCGTAGCAGGTGGCGTTCTGTAGTTTCTGCCTGTATGTATGTATGTAAATACTATTCTTAGGCACAAAGGTGAATTAATATTTGCCTAAGGCATATTATGATTTGATTAGAATTTGAACAGAAAATTGCCGCAACTGTTTATTGATTTCTGTTATTTGTCGAAAATGTTACGGATTGAAACGGATCGAATTTTACGGGTTACTGATTTGTTTCGCGACCGTGAAGGGGTCTGATCAAAATGGTAAAAAAGTTGAATAACTGCTAATAATGCATATAACTTTTACGTGTTTTAGAATCTATCTACCTGTAAGATGGTGGTCGCTCGGAGCCTATGATGTTATATATAAGGTTTAGAATGCGAATCTCTTATATTAAACTAAAAGAAAATAATACAAATTAGTCCTTGTTAGGGTTCCGTACCCAAAGGGTAAAAACGGGTCCCTATTACTAAGACTCCACGGTCCAACTATCTGTCACCAGGCTGTATCTCATGAACTGCGATAGCTAGACAGTTGAAATGTTCACAGATGATGTATTTCTGTTGCCGCTATAACAACAAATACTAAAAAGAGAATGTTATAAATATTTAAGTGGGGCTCCAATACAACAAACGTTATATGTTTGCCGTTTTTTGCGATAATATTACGGAACCCTTCGTGCGCGAGTCCGACTCGCACTGGCCAGTTTTTATTTATAACCTTTAGCTCAATAGAGTTACGTATTTCCAGAGCCACAGCTCTTGCATCCTTAATATCTATTCAGTCTTATTGATCATCATCATATCAGCCGAAAGACGTCCACTGCTGGACATAGGCCTCCCCCAAGCGTCGCCACATTGACCGGTCCCGTGCGTCCCGCATCCAGCGGATCCCCGCAACCTTCACGAGGTCATCGGTCCACCTGGTGGGAGGCCTTCCAACGCAACGATCATTATTGATCATAACGTATTCTAAATACCAAGTGCCCTTGTTTAGACCTAAGTCTTTTAAATAACTTATAATCCACCCCAATCGATCCTCTTCCGCATAAAATCGCCTTTTTCGTTTCTCTTTCCATCGTTGTTAAATATCTCATTCTGAATAGCGTCTACAATCAAACACCAATCAAAGGGTTTTCAAAATTGAATCTCTTTGTTACTTCAACACGACTCACAGTGTTAGGCGTCGATCAGAACTGTCGCAATATTCTCGCTTGATTTGCGATGATGAAAAAATATCCAAAACTTACTAAGTAACCCCAACTAATCAGATTAGGTTGGCAATATTTTGGCTTCGTGTACTTTAAGGATTGCAGATATTACAAATCTGGTTCAATTACAATGGTTCTTAACTAATGATCTGATGTCATACAAATTAGGACACATACAACAGAACTACAACAACCATTGGGCAGTTGCCCACAAGACGCCCTTCTAATCGGAGGATCCTCCCTTTTCAATGGATGTTCGTGGGTTTGTATACCCTGTTCCGCATACCACCATACATCCATAGAAAAGACTTGACAAATGTCAAAATATTTGACAGTTCTAACTTCTAATCTTTTTTTATTTTTTTATGGCAAGCAAAGCCGATGTCGACTATTCTGCCAATGTCTAAAGTTAAATGGAAGAGCAAGTGTTTTTTTTTTTGTTTTGGCATCGCGCGTTTTGTGCATTTAGCCAGTGTCAAGTTTAGAAGTTCTAGTTTCTTTAGTTTTTAGTCCAATGTCCTAGTCATAGACTAATATATAATAGTTGGGCCCCAGTAAAATGGCGGTAACTTTATTGGAAGCTTCCACGGAGTTTTGTCGACAACATGAACAAACTCATGTTCTACCGCTGTGTTTCACTTTCCCACACTCGTGCACGTTCACTAATATTATTAGAACAAAACACCACCATTTTTACACTATTAATATTCAGTTAAACACAATTTTAGGAAAATAAAACAGAGAAGCAACATAGACGCCATCACGTTCCCGCCAAAACTCCCCCTAGCAAGTATGTTAATTAGTTAAAGAAAAACCGGGAACTGTAGACAAAAACTAAATTCTTCGCTTAATACAGTTGAAGTTCTAAATTCAAAGCTCGTGTTGTCAGACTGTACCGAAGAAGTTAATATTGGAAGGCTGTGGCAATAGAGTAGTTCACTATAAATATCTATTTAGTCCTTCAGTATAACCTAAAAATATTAGACACGTATTTTTTCTTTTGCCGCGTAATCAAACAAATACGGCGGTACATTGCGTTGAAATATCGTGTGTCGTCACTCTGTGCCATACTTTATACTGAAAAAGTGACGTCACAAGCTCATTCCTGAACTTTAATGCGCTTTATCTTTGTCAATTTTTATTTATTTGATAAAGCAAAAAATACGGGTCCAATATTATTTGATAATCTCACTGACGGACTAAATAGAATTATCTTTTTTCTACCCAGGAAACATCCCTATTTCAGGGAGTTAATGATATTACTGTGTTTTAGCATATCATGCTAAAAATAAGGTGTATATTGAAATGGCGCCGATCCCATATAAATTGGAATAATGATAGAAGAATGATGATGAAGCTTTTTAGACAAGATACCACACACGGGGAAATAATCACAAGTGACCGTGCCATATGTTGCAGACTACGTTATTAAGGTTACACTAGTCGAAAATTCTTCCATAGAAACGTATTCTAGCGATAACTCCACTGTTTGACGATGTGCGTTCAAAATAAAAAATTATATCAATTTGTCTCATCATTATCTAGCCCTGTATGGAAACAAAAAAGCAAAATAAAAATTGCGTCGAAAGTTCCATATTACCAACACTAATTTTAACGTATCTTTGGGCGGAACTAAATACCATGAGAAGAAGGAGAATTGCAAAACGGCCTCCATACAGGGATAGATTAGTAATTCAACAATGCAAAGCATTTTATTTTGAACATATACATTTAGTCGTTTTCTCATGATATCTAGACTCCCAAAGGCGTGTTTATATAATTTCGCGCGCTCGTTTTCGTCCTAAATCATCATCCATTTCGATACAAATTTGCAAAAGTGCTAATTCGTAAGCGAACTAGCTTCTTACTGCTCATCACAGCATCTAACTTTTTCGCACGTGTTGTCGGATGAGACAGCATGCATTTTAACTTCGCGCACATAATAGTTCCTGCCGTCGACTAGGGGAACCTTAAGAGACCCATACCTTTTGCAGGCAAGCTCACACATGGTAAATAAATCAAAGACTTCTAAAACTAAAGCTATTTTGCATTTTGTTTTTATTCGCTTTTTCTTGTGTCTTTTTTTATTTGAAAACAGTTTTTTTTAATGTAAATTTGAAAGGTTTTTTCCTTAGTCACTCTTTTAAATAAGTTACTTCAGATTCTGACTTGTCCATTCAATAATGTTATGTTCGAGGTCAGTATTAAAACCTGACCTTCTTGAGTTTCGAACTAATGAAAAGGCTGAGTGCTGCATCGTTGCCAAATTGGTGTTTAAACAATTTAAGTGTTTTATTTTTGAAACTACTTGACGATTTTGATATGAAGGGTACATGCAAAGAACAGTGAATGTTACAAGTTTTCATTTTTCTATTTGTTATTGGCAAGCAAATTTTTATCTATGGTAGTTTCATTCCCAATCACTATTTTTTTTTTAAAGTTAGCGTAAGGCGCCAAAAAGCCATTTTTGTTTATGACCGAAACGAAAAGAACCGGGAATGTCCATGACATACCGGTAAAGAAGAAGATAAAAATTACAAACTTTTAACTGCGTTTTTCTCAAAATCGTTATTTTAGGACTTTCCTTATTTTTTGCCTTTACCATTGAAAATTATAATAATATGCATGTTTTGTATGTATGTCAGCGGTTATACTTTCCTTTCCATTTTCCCCCTTTTTGAGAGAATTCATTGTCCATTCAGTTTTAAAGTTAACTTGGGCTTAACGTGATCCAACTTCAATGTTTATAATTAATTGAAGACTTGACTTTGCAATACTTTGCATCCGTTATAAGAATCTTCATCATTCTCTTGCCAAATCTATTATAATTAAAGATAATTCACACTAAACTACGCCACTAATTGGAGTGATACTCATACTCATCACCATTTAACAGTAATCTTCAACAAAAACATCTCCTACCCACCAAACAACATTCTTTCAAGACGTTCCCAGGATCCAGCTAAAGGTATCCTGACATTGTAACACTGGTAAGACCTGTAGTGACGTGCGTTCAGGCATCAATCAGGTTTTTATCAGCGTGGCCTTTATTGGCCCATTGTGTGACCGAGGTTGGCATTTGACGTAGGAATAAATGACCCTGTTAAAGTACAAGGACGGTGGCTATATGGATTTATATAGTTTATAGAACTTGAAGGTTTGGTTTTAAGGTTAATTAAGGGTGTATTTTTAATTGGGTCTGCGGCGTTAAGGACGTTTATTGGCCTTGGTAAGTTTGGGGGTTTATTTTTGGGATTTGTTATAAGTTGTTGCTCTTGCCCCAATCGTATATTTAGGATTTGTTATAAGTTGTTGCTCTTGCCCCCACCGTATTTTTAGGATTTGTTTTAAGTTGATGCTCTTGCCCCAATCGTATATTTAGGATTTGTTATAAGTTGTTGCTCTTGCCCCAATCGTATATTTAGGATTTGTTATAAGTTGTTGCTCTTGCCCCAATCGTATATTTAGGATTTGTTATAAGTTGTTGCTCTTGCCCCCACCGTATTTTTAGGATTTGTTATAAGTTGATGCTCTTGCCCCAAACGTATTTTTAGGATTTGTTATACCCATGGGTATCTTTTTTTTTTGGTTGGGAAATCATCCAATGACTTCTCCCGCTCTGGGTGAAGCTGGACGGCGTGTCAGACTTTTACTGACTAAAACCCACCCGTGTTCCTTCAGTTGTTTGAGCCAGGGCCGCGGTAACTCTCCTTTAAATTTATCCGTAATATACCTAGGTATGTTTTTTAATCGGTACCAATAAATGATTATGATTATGTATTAGGTACCTATATGCTATATTCTAATAAGCTCAAAATTTTACTTATTTAGGTAAGTAGATTATGTTACTTTTACTCAAATTAAACGACGGTGCTGTGTAAACTGTGTGAATACTTGATGTAGGAATTGTTCTAATCTATTGCGACCCCGGGAAAATCATACACATGACATGAAATTTACATTAAGGCGATACCCCGAGCAAAACGCCCCGCTAGCTTCGTGCTGTTTTTAGGAGCTATCTACTCGTTATTTAAAAAGAAATATCAACTAATAAACATACATTAAATTTCTACATATTACTGATTCTAAAATGGTCGTCGTAGTTTTTTTTTTAAAGAGGTATATGTTTCACTAATCTCCTTCCAACAAAACCATAAAAATGAGAAATAATTATTGATAGCATGCATCTCTTCGTAGAGTGTTCATTAATTATTTTTTGTACTAACACTAATGGACAGACATTTTAATAACGGACATTATTGTCGTATTTTTTTTTTCAAAAGACTAGAATTCGATATCATAAAGATTTTATTCTAAAATCTGGGCGTATTCACTACTGTAATTCATGCGCCACCAGTGCCGCTAGGCCAATAGGAATGCATGCATATCTCATGCGATTTTTGGTCAGGGTACCGCCTTAATAAGTCAATAACAAAAATATTTCTAGCTTATTGAAGTATAAGTACAATAGTTATCAAGTATTCTAGTACAACACAGAGCTCTTAAGTTTCCTTCCGATTCGCTTGAATTATTGGAAAATCGTACAAGGCCCAACATACAATCACGCACTAATTAATTCTTTAACAAATAGCTTCTAAGTGTTATATAAACCTCCATTGTTAGGCAATTATCAATCGTAATGTGTCCTGATTAGGTTTAATATTACATGTATCAATATCGACACTTGCGATTAAATGCACGCGATAGGACTTAATTTGGGGTAAGTAGAAGATAATTTACTGTATCCTTAATCGAAACCTGATATTTGGTATGTCTTGCTAATGTAACATTAGTATGTTATAATTACGTTTTTTCCTGATATTGTTAGGAAATAAGGATGTCCGTAGATTGATGACCATCCCTTGTAGATCGAGACCTCTCCGTTGGTTCCAGCTATCTTTTGTAGGTCTTTGAAGGTCGTTGCGGGTGGTCAGAAGCCCGAAAATCTATCAACAAGTCTTGTTGCCAAGGAGTATCGTATTTTTCAGCAGTGAGGTCTGATAGGTAGACGCTCCGTGTAAATATTGGTATCAACTGTATATAGTTAGACTGGAAGTCGCCCCAAAATAGTTGAAAAAAAACTAGCAGATTTTTTTCAAAATTGATGAAACTAACACAAAAAAATGCAGAGTCAAGGTAACAAACTGGCTTCTTACATTGGACTACGATATGCCTGCCTTATTTTATCTCTGCACCACCCTAAGGTCTACTGGTAGAAAATGCCTAAGGCATTAAGTCCGCCTTTGTACTTGTGCATACAGTTTTAATAAATAAATAAATATGACAGAAGGTCTCTAGGCTTAGCAAAAACTCACAGAATTGACAATTCACAAATATATACGTACACTTACTAACATACGTATAACATATAGACACTCTCTTATAAAACCAAAACAACTGAAACAATCACAGCACCATGCATATACCTACTCTTCTCTACCTATTTTTTATTAAGATTTAATAAAATTATTCATTAAAAACACTTTTTTTAAAACAAGTTTTTTTCGTATTCTTCTTAGCAAACCCTTTCATTTGATACCCATATCATGACAGTGCACAAAAAATAACTAGTCCGCCATCTTGGATCGTCCGCCATATTGGTTTTAAAATACATACATACATGCATTGCAAGTTAAATAAAAGCTTGTAAAATTGTCCTTTTATAAAAATTGTTAACGGAACGAAGGAGCCTGGATCTCACAACACAGGGGATCCTAGTGTGAGGTCTAGGTATTCAAATTCAATCCACTTGAATATAATAGTATAAAAAATTATTGTTTGGTGTGTGTGTCAAGAAGTTTCCTAAACTTCTTGAACGTCCCTTAATGGGGGCAAGTGCCTAACACGGCTCTAAATTGATAATAGTAGGCAATGGCCTTGTAGCATAAATTACAGAGCCTTTTCTTTCGTTGACCCCAAAATGTCTGTAGTAGATACTATCAATATTAGTTAACCCCAAAAAGTTATATATTATCCTACAACCTTTAGTTTAACAAGTTGCCGTTCTTTTGTGTTATTTTGTTGAATATTGACCCAGACATTTTCTATTAATCACTACAGTGATTCAACATAGCGTACGGCAAGACTGCTAGGCCACATGGTTCCTCCATGTGGTCTCACTGAGAAAAGGCCTGTGCCCAGAATCCGACACGCAGGACAAGTGCGCATTGCAAGGGCAGTGATATATATAATATTTCTTCGAACTCCAATACGAATAACACAGTATTTTTAGGGTTCCGTACTCAAAGAGTAAAAACGGGACCCTATTACTAAGACTCCGCGGTCCGTCTGTTTGTCACCAGGCTGTACCTCATGAACCGTGATAGCTAGACAGTTGAAATTTTCACAGATTATGTATTTCTATCGCCGCTATAACAACAATTTAAAACAGAATAAAAATAAATATTTAAGTGGGGCTCTCACACAACAAACGTGATTTTTATGCCGTTTTTTGCGATAGTGGTACGGAACTCTTCGTATGCTAGTCCGACTTGCACTTGGCCGGTTTTTCAACCTGTATTATATTTACCCCCAGTTGTTTTTGCCCATAGACTTCCTAAAGGACATTGCTAAGCCTTAAGTTAATCAACATTGGCTGGTGAATATTCTTGACGGCTGGTGATCGATCGGAATGATTCAATTTATTAGTAGCAGCTAACGATTTATGGTAAGCAAGCAGTTGGCCACGCCTCTGACCTTCCACTTTTACTGTCATTACTATTGTTAGACCGATCGATAAATATAATGCGTTCTTGTTAGTCCATTCTTTTATTAGGTTGTTAATTTTTTGCTGTTTTTAGGATTGAAATAAATAAACTCATTAAATAAGATCGGTAGGCCTAGATTACCAGTATGTGGAACCTTGAAACAGTCAAGAGTCGTCGTGGAAGTCCCGGTAGAAGCTGGTGGGAGGAACAGGACAAACAATGATCAGTGGTCCACATTAGCCCTGGATCGTAAAAGCTGGAAGTTGTGGCTGGTTCAGCTCAGCAGTGCGTTCATGCAGGCTCGGGTAGACAAATCAATCTGCCTAGCCTTTTCCCAACTATGTTGTTGTGGTCGGCTTCCAGTCTAACCGGATTCAGCTGAGTAGGTACCAGTGTTTTAAATGGAGTGACTGCCTATTTGACCTCCACAACCCAGTAACTGGTACCCCTTGGATAGACTGGTGTCAGTTCTCAGACTTCTGACTACCCGTAACGACTGTCAAAGATCTTCAAATGACAGCCAAGACCAACGGCTTAACGTGCTTTCTGAGGCACGGAGGAAACTCGGTATGTTGAAATGGTCACTCATCCACGGACCGACCTCGTCAAGGGTTGCTTAACCTTGGAGATCGACCCCTGCGGCTGTTATTATTTAGCCACGAGCTCCTCAGCATTTAAATTATTAATAAAAGAAAAACAAACAAACGTTGCAACGACAAAAAAGAAGTATCTGTGTAGTGTTGCTAGTTTATAAACATTAAACATCAATTTATTTAAATAAAATAATGTTACTAACACACAGACAATTTTCCATGATTACTTAGCGGTGAATGAAATAGCTTACATGACTTACAAGCTCATACATTTTGCAACAAACATTTCTTGCCTTCAGAATATAAATTAGTTGTTAAATTGAATAGTGCACATGATGAGAGACTGATGATCACACATTATTATGATTCATCAATCAAACGAGAAATAGGCTGATTTACTAAGAGACTTCACTAGTCCACATACCGCAATCTAACTGGGGCAGTAAGTAATAAACTGTACAATACTTTCACTATTACGTTTCGATATCACAAATAGCTGTGTTCTTTCATAATTTCTTCTGGGTTTTAGGCAGTTTTAGCTTGATGCCTCTGCTTAATCCTTCGAGAATACAAACGGCATTCTGTTTGTTTTGTGTTGGCTTAGTATCTATACAAATAATATGTCAACATCATTCTCAAAAATCTAATAGTCCGTGATTAGACCTGTCTTACTATGACGATCAGAATGTTGGGTTTCTACTTCAAAACCAAAATTTGACAGGTGTAAAGGCTAAAGTAGAGTTTGATAATACAGAAATCGGGGGTAATCGAAAATCTGTCAGTTAAAAAGTTTATCACAATGTTTGGGAAACACAACGCGGCATTTCGGTAGCGAACGCCAATCGCATAAAAATAAAAAAAATAGTAAAATGGCGGTAACTTTATTGGAAGCTTCCACGGAGTTTTGTCGACAACATGGACAAACTCATGTTCTACCGCTGTGTTTTACTTGCCCACTCTCGTGCACGTTCACTAATATTATTAGACTAAAAAAACACAATTTTTACTCTATTAATATTCAATTTAACACAATTTTAGGACAATAAAACAGAGAAGTAACAGACGCCATCACGTACCCGCCAAAACTCCATGACAATCTTAATCGCTAAAAGGTCACTTTGTCTATCCTGTGGCCCTCATGTGGGGTCTCCACTTGACACAAGTCACAAGCCTGATTCACCTCATGCCATTCCGTTAACATTTTTGTTTGATCTAGTTACCTATCACCTAAAAACCACACAATACTGTCCTCACAAAAGAAACGAAAAGCGGAAACCTAAAACCCTCACAATTAACAATACACACATGTGATCCGTTACTAGGATACCATAGACACACACACCTCATTCCCATAGGTTCAGTGACACACACAGACCCATAATAATAGGGTTACCAGAATAAAAAATAAAAATCCGGTGATAATGGCCGGGCATTATACGAAAATTTCTAACTTTCTTGTAAAATACTCGTACATGTATAAGTGCATGTTGGTTTTTATACGACTGCCAAAGAAGGGTTATGTTTTTTATGCTGACTTTTATTAATAATGTAAAGTTTATTTGATAGTAAATTTATTTATATCAAAGTTTTAAAGTATAACGTTGCCCGGACGAAGATCTAAATTATTGCACACGTTCGGACGTATGACAGCCCTACCCATAATGAAAAATGAGAATAAAGTGACTTATCGTGATTTAGCGTTTCCACTAACAGTCGACGACCTCGCCAGAGGTTTTTAGTCTGAAGTTTCTCATGCGCTATCGGGCAATCTGTAACGCTGGAATTGAAGGCTCGCTATTGTTCGACATTTGACCTTTTTCATGAAATTGGCATTCGTTTGAAGAGTTAGCGGGGTTATAGTGTAGTGCTAAATAAGCTAATGTTGGGTCTTGATGTTGTTTCATGTATTACAAGTTCTTGTCTAGGGAAGTAGGTGGTGGTAGCTTTCATTATGTCAAAGAGTCATAATGGAATTGAATAGTCTCCTAGCTAAAATACTAGGAGCGTTTTGGGGTACCTACTGTCTAATCAAATTTTTGACGACCATAAGTGCTTCTTTTTCGTCATCGTATTGATGATTACAAAATTAAAAACGTATAGAGCAGAATTCAGCCAAGTATTGACGTGGCTGAATTCTGGTCAAAGCTGTAAGAGAAATGAAAACGCTATTAAACGTTACGTCACAAAGGTCTTTCATAATTGCTGATTCTCAGCTTAATATAAATATCAAGCTGTAATAGCTTGATATTTGTATGACTTTACGTAGAGCTTGTTTAGGGATATTTCATAGAAGGAATATACTCCGGCAAAACCTTTAGAGAAAATGCGGTCGCTGTTATCCGACTGAATAAATCCTAAGTAAAAACTCATAATTCGAGGTTTGTCTCTCCCGCCTATTTCCTCCTCCAATATTTAGAAGATATTCCATAAACTGAAAAATAAAGATATATACTGTGCCCCTTTGTTTTCCTTTTTGATGATACATTATAATAAGAAGCACTGGAACCCTTAAAAAATACCAAAATTGCGCTGTCAACAGGAGTAGGCTTCTGTTGATAGCGCAATTTTACCAACTATAAATGAAAAAAGAAAAACATAGAAACACAACATATATATATTTTACATTCAATTTATGGAAAATACTTTAAATTTGTCCAATACTGAAGGAGGATATAGGTGAAAGCCAAATCTCGAATTTTGACTTTTTACTAAGGAAATTGAGTCGGATGTCTGCGACCGCATTTCCTCTTAAGGTTTTACCGGAGTGTCTTCCTTCTATGAAATATCCCTAAGCAAGCTCTACGTAATTGAAGAGGTCAATATTTATATTAGGTTCTCAGCATAACTTAACAAATGTTTTAAAAACATGAAATAGGTTCTCATAACAATGTTTGAGTTTGTATTTTTACTTACCGCCCTGTACATTGTTTAGCATGTCATGTACTGACGCCAGAAGACGTTTAACACCTTATTACTAAGTTAGCAGTGTTCATTTAAATCCTTAACAGAGCTACTAAATGCAGTTTCTTAGTAATTTTTATAGGGAACTTCCAAATAGGACTTTAGATATATAAGTATTTATTTGAGGAGAAAAGCGATATATTTAGTATGGTTATACATATTGTTTCCCTCTTTTAAAATACTATGATTGGAAACAATATATGTAACATATCGTGAAATTCAATTGCTAACTCTAGGGAGAATTGGCAAGCAGATAGTGTAGGTACCCATTATCGACTTTGGGTCGGGTTTTGAATTGGGATTTGGCTAAGAAAGTTTAAAACCCTTCCATAATATCAAAGTGTTGACAGGTTTTTGGGTTTGGAAGACTTTAACAAATACATTAAAACAAAATATGCTTAATTAGATTTGAGATTTGATAAATGTAACGATGGGTCCAAAAGTCTTACTTTTACGAGTACTTATCTTGGTTCATATTATCATATTTCAACTTTTCTGACTTCGTAATAATGCTCATTCACATTGCCAAAACATACACAAATATCGCTAGCATGTTTCGTGTAATACCAATTTTCAGCTCCGAATGATATTCACAATTTAGGCAGAGACCTAGATTTTTACCGATAACCTTTAGACTAATTTCGTTCGCATGTCCAGTTCGTTGAGCCGACGGGTTGCTTGCATGCTTCACGCTATGTACGAATATAGAGTAGCCAGAGCTTCGGGCAGTGTTTAAAATAACTGAAGATGAGTAGTGCTGTTTTCCGGCACAGGATTTTTTATGTGGTTATCCTTGATTGGGGTTTTTTTTAGATCTTTGATAGCTGGCATGTCAGTCAGAAGCCAGAATTTGACACTAGTCTTGCTAAGGAGTATCGTGTTACCCAGTTACTGATTTGTTGAGGTCATATAGGCAGTCATTCCATGTAAAATACTGGTATTCAGCTGCTTTTGGTTAGACTGGGCGCTGACCCCAACATAGTCGGTGAAAATAGGCACTATGTAAACAAGCATATTTCACAAATAAGATAATTATATTCAAGATAAGAATGCTTGGAGACATGCTGGTCTTGCTCCTTAGGGCAATCTTTAGTGTAGACAAAATCAAACTGGTTAAGTTAAATTTTATTCATAATTATAGTAATGTTTTATTTTACTTTTCTTCTCATTTTGTTTAAGAAATTGTCTCGCACACTGTTCCGTTGTCATTGAATTAGATAATTTACCTATGTTTGCAATATTTGTAAGTATGTGAGAACCATGTTCCTATTTATCAAATGAAGGAATTTACCTGTTAGTGTTTGTAATATTTTATACCTATACGTACTCGTAGTATAGCAATGCTGGGTGCATCGTCATTGAATGAATTTACGTATGTATATGAAATGTATAAGAAAGTTTGGAGTTTCGTGTCCGTTCTTCTCCATAACAAGCTACTCTTCCGAATGGACCGGTAGAATCAATTATTATTAATTCTAAATTTAAATTTTTGACGTTCAAATGGCCTAGTTGAAATAACAAATTTTGTCTTTTGTCTTTTTATGTTATCAAATAAATGATGATTATGATTAGTTTATTTTCAGACATTGAAATAATTCCTTTTCTTGCTTTACTTACACAAGTCATGTTTTGTTAAACACTTAGCATGTTTGCTAACTAAGCATTTTCACGCTATTGTCAGTGCTCCAGTTTCTATGTTACGTGTGTATAATTGTATGAATTTGCAGTTTTGCACCAGTCTAGGCAAAGACCTAGATTTCGGTAACCTTTCCGAGTATCTGTTGTTGCTGTTGTCTGGCTCGGAACCATAACGGATTGATTACAGTTATTTCGGGTTTTTATATTTTGTTAGTATGATTGAATGGACTGCTATTGTAAGTCGTCCAATCTTTGTTATATCTTCAATTACATATTGGATCGATTGTTTTATATCAATGGAAGTACCAACAGTACTTATTGTACTTTTGTTTAGATATAAGTTTCATCTAATTGTGAGATGCTTCTGGGCCTTTTGTATCTATTGTTTTGTCGGATTTATGTTTAGAGATATTCTTTGGGCTGAAGCTAGCTGTCTAATATTCTGAAAATATTATGAAGCGATGGATTCTCTTAAATCTTCTGATCAAACTATTAGCAGTATACTAAAATTTCGTTTATTATTATGTAGTATATAAATTGTAAAGTAAAATTGGTCTTGTAGAGCACTACAACTTTCTTCCTAGTCACACCCTGTCACAGGAAATGGTCATCCTTTGCAAGCACACCTGGCTTGAATTCTAAGAGGTGCAGTTTCATTAATATGTTTAAAAGGTAAAAACAATACTAGGTACTTCTAGCTATGGACTGCAGTACTTTACTGAAGTGAGTTCAATAACCTTACAATGGACAAGTTGAAAGCCACACCCACTGCCAACTCGTTTTAAAATAATTAACTATAGTTATTACAGAGATATTTCAGAACTTAGTTATTTCATGTTTATTACCTTAGCTTACTGTCTGTACTTAAGCTATAAGTTTAAGTATGGTTGAGCTGGATATCTCCACCGCATGTCAGATAAGACAGAAAAGGGCGAAAAGAACCACTGAATGGATCCCATTAAACGCTAGACGACAATGCGGCAGACTAAGACGAAGATGGCGGGACGAGCTTGACTCCTACCGAAAGGAGTGGCCCGCTCTAATAAAAGACAGATTTGTGTGGAAAAGGAAGACGGAGGCTTTTGCATTACAGTTAGGCAAAAAAGGTTAGATACGAAGTCTGTGTAGTTGTCACCAATCTACTTGAGTTGGTTTAATCGTAAATCTCATACAAAACAGCACCGTGCAGTGCCTTACAACTTTAGGGTAGCCAAGAAGTTTGGCGAGAACTTTACCCAAGAATTCTGCTATTTGTGTAATAGCTTTGGTAGATCCACTCAACTCTTTACCTCCTCATAAAGAGGGGATAGCTAATTATTTTAACCGTAATACAAAAGAAGTTAAAGAACGTGTTATAGTTGTAATGAATGATGGTTATTTCATGCATACTATGCCATTAGCGCTGGTTTACATTTGTAAGTAAGCTTACGTAATTAGTGATATAGTGCGAATTGTGATGACATGTAGAATGAGATGTTAATAGCAGAATTTTCCAGACTGAAAGAAATATTAATTGCAAAAAATCAAGAAGAAGATTCATACGTATTTATTGCAGTTCGCAATGTAAATTACGGTAGTATGATGATTGTGGACCCTTGTCTTTCTTACGTTAATGTTATAAGAAAAGATGATCGGCGAAATTGATCAAACAACGATAGATTAACAAAGAATATTATGATTAAAACTCAAATAAGATCCTCAAATACAAAGGCTGATGAATTTGAAGCCACACAACCGATAGAACTAAATAATATAATTTACGCAAACCTAAACCATAAAATGACAATCCAACGCAATCATTACAGACCAGAATCATTACCTTAATACTTATACAGATCCAATAAAAACTAAATCCGGTATTATACCTGAAATGGACAAATAGTAACCTAATAACTATAAGAAATGAACAAATTATATCCCGAATGACGGTGAGAACAATCATTTTGAACCAATCGATAACCGAGGTCGAGTGAATGCTTCAATTCTAGCTATAGTTTGTGTTCAGTAGCCTTTAGTGGCAATGAAAGAAGCAAAAACAGTAGATTATATCCTTTAACAGTTTGCTACGTCGGCTATAAATAATGATTTGTGCGTTAATGGATGAAGGAATCGAATTTTAATACTTATATATAGGAAATGTTGAAGTTGTGGTTGGATTTAGTGGTAGTAAAATTAGTTTGTGGTTTTGTCTATGAGTTGAACTGTGACTGATGATGGTGCTGAGTGAATTGTTTCCTTTTGTATCTATTCTTAAAGATGGACGCACGTTTAAGCTTCTGTCGCTTTCATTTTATTTGTATTTTGGAATGTTTCTTTAATTTCTTTGTTTAGATATCGTATTGTAATTCCTGCTCATCTTTGTAATATTTTTGAACCATAAATTGGATCTCATCTAGTTTTATCAAAATGAGTTCATTATTTGAAAGTATTCCACTGTCTTTTTGTCTTATTCTAACAGGCTTTTTGTAGCCTGTTTTAAATTTAATTTCAGCTTTACCGCTACCTAGTCTAACCAAATGCGATTCAATATCAACATTCCTTAGAGCATCAAAAGGATACCAGTAGGTACGACATATCCCAGTTTTCCTCTACATTATCCTGCATCCTGTAATCCATAAATGGTTGCTTCGCCTTTAGACTCTTGGCTACCCTTTGTATGCCAGTTATGACATTGTCATAAGATCTACAATGAATGACAATGTGGAAAATCCCTCGTGCATTACGAATTATGCTGAAATTGCTTCAACAAAAAAGGTTTCCGAATGAAAAACTACTTTTTCCTAAATAAAGGTGAGTCAGCTATCGTTTTTTAGAGGTTCAGTTCCACAAGGTTTAACTTTATTAATTTTTTTACTATTCTTTAACCTAGTTCATAGTTTTCGGCCTAAAAAGTATCTAATTTCTAATTGTATATGTCAACTTCTATTGTTATAGTTTTAGTCGCACAGGCAGTGTGGGAAACTTGAATGGGCGCTTATTTCTCGTCCATTTCCTCATGCGTTGCAATCGCAGTCATTATCTGTCGCAATTGGTAGGTATTGTGTGCTTGCACTTATTTTGTCGTCGGCCATTGATGTTGATGTTCGTTTTTGGAATTTGTTTGTTTCTTTTTTGCTTACTCTATGATATTTGTGTTACATTTTATAATAGGTCTGTTATGAAATTCAATTTATTTCTTTATTTGAATTAATTGAACTGCTTCTAATCTAAATTATTTTATTGAAGTTATTAATTTCATGTGTGTTAATAAAATTGATTGTTTATTTTTAATTCGTTTTTCATAAGTGTTGCCACATAATTTATGATTTTATAACGGACTATTACAAATCGAATTCTGAATCGTGTTTTGATTCTATTGAAAGTAATCAGATTACAGCCAAAAACAGCAATGCATCATATTGAATGATTTTTTGCTCATGCCAATAATTCCTACCTAGAATAATATTTACCTAGTTATTTTCGTTATCTAAGTATTTGACTTAGCAATAAATCAGTAAATGTTTGCTTGAGTGGATTATTTATGCAGACGAGGCAAAGACGAACGATTTACGATGACAAGTTAAGTAAACATCGTATTTTAGATTTGGCTGATTGCAGATAGAAAATAGATTTGCATATAGACAGAAATAATTTGATAGTATCGGTAATATTGATTTTCTTACTCTTCTGATTCCAAGTAGGTATTATGGGACAAGTCACAAGGGCAGGCAAGAGATTTATTTTTTTCATCCTACTGCTACCTAAAAAGAGGGCAATGTTTTAAAGGTAGTACGGTTTTGAAACCGAATTCAAAATCACAGAATTGACATTCCACTGAAACACCTGGCGCAAAAACACTACAAAACAGAAACCACTTTTTCATTCCTTTTTAAAATTCATATTTTCATATTTCATATCAAATAATGCAATATTCACACGAGTGTTGAACAATCGTAAAACTAAACATACGAATTGAGCTACAAACAAAACTCTACCCTTTTTGGAATATAATAAAGTTGAAATTTGCTTAGACGGTCTGCATTTTAACAGTGTATGGGACACAAAGTAAAAACAATTCAGTGTCTTTGGAAATAAGGTTGATTTTGCTTTGTTAAGTCAAAATCAGAAAAGAAAAATAATCAACGCCTCGATGTCACTGTCTCTTCAGGTAGAATTTTAATCAGTACATGTATTGGCACGCAATGTTCTTGGCCAATGTTAATCAACAGATTTGCTAATTCACAAAAAGTATAGTATAGTGTTTCCACTGCTTGGCACGGACGAAAGAATGAGTCAAAGAAAATGAAAAAGACACCCAACACACCTTGACACTTTTGGAACTAAAATTTTATTGATATTTATTTTTTCCTTTAAATCTAACTCTATTTATACCAATATTATAAAGAGGATTTTTTTTTTGTTTTTTTTGTTTGTACCGAATTGGTTCCGAAACTACCGGACCGATTTAAAAAATTCTTTCATCTATGGAAACCTAAATTATTCCCGAGTAACATAGGCTATAATTTTGACGAGAGCAAAGCCGCGGGGGTCAGCTAGTGTTTGATAAACTGTTCGTCGACTATTAAAAAAAAATGTCTGCCACTTTCAAGTGACAATAATAAGCACATGATCCCATTTAGTCAGTTTCCTTACATTGGTAGGTATTTAAATCTGAAACGGTAGCTACGGTTTTCTACAAAAAAAAACATTGCACCGCACCTTCTGGTTAATAAAAGTAAATTTACACCTTGTTTAACTAATTTAATTTTATATCTTCTTATATTGGCGCATGACAGTTGCCATCTAAAAAAAAACAAAAAGTGAAAAGAATTTCGACCGCCATTTACGTCTATTGTCTTTGCCTCCATTAAGTAGTGTTACCAGCACCAAAAACGCACTTGACCGCATTTTTCCCACCAAAAATCTCGTAAGAAAAACTGCAGTTAGAAAACCGCGAGGAATGTTTTAGTTATGTCAGGCTTAGCGGCTAACCACAGTTATTGCGTGTCAACCTGTCTAGATTACCACTTTATTGGATTAATTTTAACGTAACGTAACGTTAACTCGGACGGTTACGTTTCGTCTGTTGTCTTGGGTTTTGGGAGATAGTATGTGATGATTTAAGTAGTTGTGTGTGATAAAAGCATTAATAAAACTAGTTGTTTCAGCAAAAATAAAAATTAGATGCGCTGTGTTGTGGCCTATGGCGTCGTCCTATGTTAAGTACTTAGGGGTTGTTCTAAAGGACTATTCTAGAAACAAGCGTTATTATAATATAAGGCCACATTTTTTTTAAGGGCAACATTTTAAATCTTTTTTTTTCTTTTTTCAGGTAAGGACAATGCTTCATTCTGTCTCCCTTCACATTTTAGTCCGTAAGTAATTTTAGAATTAGAACTTTTTACAGCTGTATTTTTCAAGGAGATTTTTATAAAAATAGATCTGTAAGAGCGAAGTGTTGAAAGAAATGATGCTGTAAATGTGATACGTTTTATTTATGTGTTCCTAGAAAACATTTCATATAACAAAGTAACTGTAAAGTGCAGTTACATGATCTTCTTGACATTTTTATTATTGGTTTACAGTTATCAATGTTATATTGCGTTATACGTGTTGTTTATTATGATAGGATCCTTTCGAATCAAACATTTAAATAATTTTATTGATTATCAAATGAATTCATAAATTGAAGGGTACTGGCAAATTTTTAGATTTTTTACTGGCATGCAAATCTTTATCTATGGTAGTTTTATTCTCAATCGCAATTTTTTTTAAAGTAACTTAAGGCGCCAAAAAGACGTTTTTGTTTATGGCCGAAACGAAAAGAACCGGGAATGTCCATGACATACCGGTACAAACCGGTAAAGAAGAAGGATAAAAATTACATACTTCTAAACTTTTAACTGCGTTTTTCTCATAATATTTTTATTAACATGCCCTTTTTTGCCTGTACCTTTCAATTTAAATAGCTATTAATCATTTTAGTATCTGTATCAGTATTTTCCATCTATGGTGGAGTTTGCTATGTGGGATTACAGTCACGAGGTCCTTAATTTAGTAAAGTCTCCATATTATTCCAACTACTAATATCATTATTTAAAAAAAACGTACGAATCTCCACAAAATTTCATTATGATGAGGTAACTAATTTAATGGCGTGCTCTTCAAACCACAAATATTAAATTTTCATCGTAATAACTAGAGCGTTGCCACTTGAATAAAAATAACAAGAGCTACGTCACATGTCAGGCATTTTGACGTTTACTCTATTGATATGAACTGTCATGTTATTTCATGCTAGTGTTCCATTCTCAAATGAAAAACCTCGAGGTTGTTACAGGCCATCACCAAGGTTTATTAGTTTCTTTATAAAGAGGCCAACTGACAGCTGTCATTTATAATTGGCAGGTATTTTGACGTTTGTATTCCGGATTGATTCACGAGCTTTTAAACCATTGAGGCAATAAAAATTGGAAAAGAAACAAGTAGTCGAGTATTCTTTACTTTTTATGTATCTGTGCTCTTAAAATAACACAAGAATGTGCAAGGCATCCATGTTGAAACTCGTGACAATCATCAGAAGGAAACGCGTCGTTACGGTGGCCTTAAGCGATGGTGACAAAACCCATTACAGTATGAGCATGGGCACTTTCAAAATACAACTAAACATTTTTTGTTATGGTTTCTCCATCGATGTGGAATTCTACACCATGGTAATAATATTTTACTAATAAGTTTAGTTGGTATCATCAATCAGATATTCTATTGCATTGCATTCACTGGGTTCATCTTCAGATTACTATTAAGTATTTTCTTTTGGAAAAACTGAATAGAGCGTTCATATCTGGAGCATATGAATTAAAATTATGGTATATTCAGCGAAATATGTCACATTTTCACGAGGTGCTTGTTTTTAAGGAAAAAATGTATGAAAGAAACTTCGAAAATTAGTTTGTGGGTCGAACTCAGAAGTTATGCAAAACGGAGGAGAGTAGACTTTCAGACGCTATTTTCAGGGTTCGTACCTCGAAAGGAAAAAACGGAACCCTTATAGGATCACTTTGTTGTCCGTCCGTCTGTCTATCTGTCAAGACCCTTTTTCTCAGGAACGCGTAGAGGTATCAAGCTGCAATTTATATCAAATACTCAAGTCTACTGTCCCTTAAAGCTGTAAAAAAATCAAACTTCTAAGCCAACGCAATCAAAAGATACAGCCGTTTATGCCGCAAATGTTTGACACTCGCAAGGGAATCAAAACCTACAGGGTACTTCCCGTGAACTCAGAATCTTGAAATTTGTTACTAAGCAACGTCTTATAGCACAGATAAAGGAATAATTGTGAAAACTGTAAATTTTTTGTTACATCATATAATAAAAATATTTGTAATAATTTTAAACTTACTACCCCTTTCCTCATGAACGGTATTAAATTGAAATTCATATCAAATACTCAGGTCTATAATACTTTTAAGCTGAGGTTTGTACGGAACCCCACTTGCCGGTTTTTTCCCTTTCAGTCTCTAATTTGCCTATTTTATCAACTTGTAAGTCAAGCCTTACGGCAAAACCTTGATTTCTGCCGAGATCTGGTTACCGAGACGTAAATTAGATACAATTAGATCTATTTGATATTGAAATTCGATTATATTGTCAAGTGCGCGGTTAGTGTCACGCACGTCGACATAGTTTTGACAAGATATCACAACAAAACATTGTGTTGTAATTGATATTCAACATTATATTATTCATAAGTCCATATCAAATCTTTGTTTGTAGTTTTTAGTTTATAATACGCTACTTGATGTACGCTTTGGTGAAAACTGTTAGTAAATCAAACAATTGTTATTAAATAAATTATGTGTAGCGTCAGGCAAGTGGATTAAGAGGAGCTCGTGGCTAAATAATAACAGCCGCACTGGTCGATCATCAAGGTTAAGCAACGCTTGACGAGGTCGTCTCTTTTTCACAGTCGAACTATGATAGTTTTGACACGTCATGGTACGCATTACCAATATTATAGGCAAACAGTTTTGACACTTTGATTTTACGTCTGGCGCACCCTGGTCAAACAGTACCGTCAAAAATGATATCAGGATAGTGAAAAATGGTGTTGGTTTTTATTGGTTACGAAAGATCTTCTTAGGTAGCAAGTACTACTTCATTGTTGATCACTTAAAACATAATTCAATCTGCCTAGCCTTTTCCCAACTACATTGGGGTCGGCTTCCAGTCTTACCGGATTCAGCTGAGTACCAGTGTTTTACATGGAGCGACTGCCTATCTGACCTCCTCAACCCAGTAACTGGGTAACACGATACCCCTTGGCAAGACTGGTGTCTGATCTCAGGCTTCTGACTACCCGTAACGACTGTCAAAGATCTTCAAATGACATCCGGGACCAACGGCTAAACGTGCTATCCGAGGCACGAAGGAAACTCGGTATGTTGAAATAGTCACCCATCCACGGACCGACCTCGTCAAGCGTTGCTTAACCTTGATGATCGACCAGTGCGGCTGTTATTATTTAGCCACGAGCTCCTCTTAATCCACTTAAAACATAATTAAATATGCCTGACGCTACACATAATTTATTTAATAACAATTGTTTGATTTACTAACAGTTTTCACCAAAGCGTACATCAAGTAGCGTATTATAAACTAAAAACTACAAACAAAGATTTGATATGGACTTATGAATATTCAGTTTAGAAAAAAAATTATATTAAAAACCTCAATATCATTTTTGAAGACCTATCCATAGACACCCCACATGTATGGGTTTGACGAAAAAAAAAAGTTCAGTTTCAAGTATCCCCCAAAATTTATTGTTTTTTTTCTATTTTTGTGTGAAAATCTTAATGCGGTTCACAGAATACATCTACTTACCAAGTTCAACAGCATAGTTCTAATAGTTTCGGAAAAAAGTGGCTGTGACATACGGACGGACAGACAGACAGACAGACATGACGAATCTATAAGGGTTCCGTTTTTTGCCAATTGGCTACGGAACCCTAAAAATACGACGCTACAGTGCGTTGAAATATCGTGTGCCGTCACGGTGTGCAACACTTTATGCTGACAAAGTGACGTCACAAGCCCCCATTCCTGAACTTTTGATGCAGTGGACGTGGATGATGATGTGGACTGTATTTGATAAAGCAAAAATTCGGGTCCAATATTATTTGATAATCTCACTGACGAACTTAATAATCATCATTTTTCTACCTAGGAAACATCCTCATATTTGTTTCATGGGCACTTCCATACAAGTTACGGTTTTGTCCGACTTATAATTTTATACAAATTCTGTTATATTTTGCTGAAGCAGTGTGTAATAGAAGTTAGTGCCTTTCGATGATATTTATTACTAGGTACTTCAATAGTTAATTATTGTTTTTAACTTTTAATAAACATAATATTATTTGTTTCTTAATTCAGAAGGCATAAGACTTTCATGGGGGTTTGTAGGTGCAACCGCCTTCTGTATATTTTCGAGCATATTTTTTCATAAACCCAATCCTATTTTGAGAAAGCTCCCATAACAGCTGATTCTTACCCCCAAACTTAATTTTACCATTTGTCAAAAATCTGCCATTTGTCATAGACAAAACCGTACCTACCAACTTCCTTCCGCTCCATCAGCTGTCCTACCCGTTTTGATAAAAAATGCGCCACCGGGGAATTGAATCCCGGTCCCTCTTGTGGTAGCACGTGCTATTGATATAATGATGATAAAGAACAGTGTTGTAGTGTTCTTGTGCATGGGACGTGGTATACTGCATCATGTGTTTTTAATTTTGCTGTTTGTTGTTTTATTATGGAGTAGGCATGTTTTATGGTAATTCCACGGGTTATTATTAAAAAAAAAAAACAGTGGAATTCCCTGTCGGCGTCTTTGTTTCCTGATAGCTACAACCTAGGGGTGTTTAAGTCAAGAGTGAATAGGTTACTTCTAGGCAAGCGTGCTTCACCTTCGACCACACATCACTTAACATCAGGCGAGATAGTGGTCAAACGCGAGCCAATTATAAAAAAAAAATGACGTCTACATCTGAACAAATAAACATAAGGTTCCACCAAGCACCGATACATAAGTATAAAGATGTTAAACCAATAATTGATGAACAGTACATAAATTGTATTTCAAGTACCAACAAACTTCCAAAATTATCGCTAGTACCTGAACAAGCTTTTAACAGCGCCATTTAAGCTCGAGACAGGAAGCAACTTGAAGCTAAAGTGTCTGCCGGAAGTTGTGAGAGGAAGCTGAACCTCAAGGAAAAGTGGTTTAATCTTAATTACCGCCCAAATAATGAGATTGAAGATAAGAGGATAAACAGATGCCAGCTATACTTCAGAACTATATTTACTAATTAAGGGCCTACATACCCTTTAGTGCCGTAAAACGGTAACTTTCTAAAGCATACTTCTTAGTAACGGCTTAGGTTAAAAGGTTTGAAAAAAAAAGAAAATTGATTCATATACATAATTTTGAACACAAGGTTTTTTCGTGTAACTAATAGTTTTGCTTTAAAAAAATAATTAACAACACGATATTTTTACGCAACTTTTGGAAACTCCTCCAAAACTACTTGGATGTTTAATATATTTTTACATAGAAAAATTGATGGCTAGAATTTCTTCATAACTAACATAGCATATGTAAATCAAATACTATTTTGCAAACAAAACTGTTCAAAAGAAGGTTCAATATTGATATTTTGGCATCGAGCGGGCGCACGGCCAGTACTGCGTTAACATTGGGGCGTATATAGCGCCTTAAGTTGATGAATGAATTGGGGCTTTCTGTTTACAAATCATATTAGTTACGTTGATGAATTGCCAATATTTTTGTACAATAAATACGGCATAAAAGGAATTTCTCTTCTGCATTATGGTTTGGTGCCCAATTGGACCACAATATATCTGCAAGGTTATTTTTTTAAAGGTGTGATGGGTATTAAGATGCAAAACTTAGGGGTACCTAATGATTCTTATAAAACAGTATTTTTGAAATCATATTATGATTTCACTTATGTATGTGGTGACGCTTGGGGAAGGCTTATGTCCAGCAGTCGATGTCTTTCGGCAGAAATGATGATGATAACTTCAAATAGGTACAAACTAAACAACGGTCTTTGCCGTGATCTGCGGCAACATTTGAAATTATGAATCCACATGTGAATGATGTAAGAAACTTTGTAACAATCACATGCACAACAATTAATTGACTAAGCCACACTTCCCTTACAAAAAGCAGCAAATAAAATTTACACAAATTGAATTTCCTCATTATGAAACCCGATGATTAATTAAAAGATTTTCTATTGAGACTAATAATTACCTATTGTTTAGAACAATAGATATACTGGTTGATTATATTGTCAATGTAATGGCAACATGGAAGCCATTATTATTTAAACGTCACTTTGACAGGTTATGAAGATGATTTTCTTACGTGAGAACGGTGATGAAATAGAGAGTAACAAAGAGAATAAGAAATAGGTTAGTAATGTGATTTTTTTTTATTTTTCATTTCAATGGATTGTGTTACTACTGTGAGATTTTTAAACCCAAGGAATTGCCAGGCGATTGAATGTAAAAGAGCTAAGAAGATTCTAACAAATAAATTATCATTATTATTTTTTATTAAATGATAAATGTTTTTATTTCTGTAAGTTGGTTTGTACAAACACTTTTACATGTCGATCATATTTTTTAAAACTAGATGAGGTCGGCGTTTCCTATCTGACTACTCTGAGAAGAAAGGCCGAAACAAACTCAGAGGTGTCAGTCTCTTTTAAAACCAGACAAAATCTTGGTTAGATCATGTGAAGACCATGTAGATTGATGTCTGAATTGGTCTTTTGAGGAAAGAACCAGCCAGATTGAGTGGACCTGTCCAGTCAGTGCACGCATTTGTCAATAACCGTGCAGCTCAACTCAGAATTTAAGAAACTCAACGATTCGACGAACAATACCAAAGAAAGGACAAATTTATTGAACACATCATTTGAAGTTACCACCTAAGAAGCATATACATATATATAATAAATATTCTAGACTACATCCTTCTCAATCATTGTTGAACCCAATTGTAGTAAAAATAGACCTATCTTAAACAACTTCGAATGAAAATGTCAGCTGGCATTTACAGCTGAACCTAATTCCTCCACCTTTAAAAAAATACACAATTAGGAACTAACTGAATAAAAATACACTACAATTACACCACCTGTACTCTCTTAATCCGAATAAAGGAAGATATTCTCGTCATTTTTAGAAAAAAGCTGTCAGCTGCCGTGCGCACGCGTCAAGGTGCGTTTCCCGACATTTCAACTAAGGATCACAAAGGACTAACTTGATCTCGTGTGCAGCTGCCCTACATTCCAGAAGGGTTAGCATTTCACTTGACAGTAAATGTCATTCGTTTTCATTTGACCATTTGTTTTAGCTCAAATTACGTCTTGATGGCCAGTGTCCCAATATGTGAAATGCGTTCGGCCATTTTGAATGTTTACGGTGTCAATATGGCGGGAATATGGAAGAGTTTGATCTATGTGAATGTCGATTTTTATTTAAGGGAGAATTCCATTTTATTCCTTTTCATTTATTAATTCACAAACAATTAACATTGTGTCGAATATTGGGTGCATTATTACAAGAATTGGTGAAGCACAATTTTATATTGATTTAAAATATGGTCCAAACAGATGTAATGCCATAGTATTCTAACAAATATAAGTACCAAGCTATTATAATGAACGATAATTCAAATATTTCTCAAAAAATAGAATGTCAAATTAATAAAATATGTCACAAAAAATTAGCATATCATATACTTTATATAGTACCATTAATTAAATAAGGAATGCCCGTTTGGACAGTAAACATCATAGTTATAAAATATAAGAGATATATGAGTACTACTACTAGAATAAAGGTAAATGTAGGTAAGTGCTCATTTCAAAGTAAGTCATTAGAACAAAGATATTGTAAGTATTCTAATCACACACTTCAAAAACAAATTCAAAGTCATGTACCAGATAATAAAATCTGTAGTGCTTCATACATACTTATAAGAATCAGAGTAAATCTTCCACATTGACACCAGCTATAAATTCCTATTGATTTATTGTTTAGCTCCTTAACACCTGAACTTAATGCACGTTGGATACAATCAGATAGGGTTACAGAGACGCATTAAGATCGTGCCCTCTAAACTTCACAGGGGTGAACATTATTTTAGTCTGGGTAGTTAACATTCGGTTATATAAGTACCAACCTAAGGATACACTCATCACACAAAAGATAAAAGAAGGACAATTGGGCGAAATACCAAGGCACAGTGAAAAAACTTACATGATCTGATGAAAGTTACTGTGTGACAATATAAAATCTGATAATATTTATGAATCTAGTTAAGACTGGAAATCACCATTATCACCATAGGAAACTACAATGTGCTCTTTTCTCCTTCCACCCTCTTTATCTCAAGGATCGTTTTCAGTTTATCTGCAATGCCCACATGTCTTAGGACTAATTGCAGATAAACTGACCTAAGACTTAGGTCATCAGAAAACTTGCGTCTTAAAATGCCTTTGCATTCCACTACATTCTTGGATAAATAATTTACTGTTCAGGCTGCTCGTCTGTGGAATGCATTGCTTGCCTGACCCAATAAAACGTGCTCAGTCGTTGCCTGTCTTTAAAACACTATAAAGGAACATTATTTGTCTCTGTGATCCTGTTCTTTTTTAATCTGTTTTATTTTCTTGTTTGTAAATTTAGATGTATGTATTTCTGTATCTATTTTAGTAGTTTTTTCTTAGAAAAACAAATTGTTTGATTTGAAATTTGCACCAAGTGCAACCCATATCTTGTCAAGGCTCTTTCCATTCTGGGTTGCCTGGAAGACATCACAGAACGCGATAAGGCTGCTTGTTGTATGTTTGTTTTAACTTTAAGGTTTCTTTAAAATATAAATATAATATAAATATATTATTGTATTCATTGTATTTTTTTTTTTTTTTTTAGGAAATTGACTCACACACTGTTCCGTTGTTGTTGAATTAGGTATTTTACCTATGTTTGTAATATTTGTAAGTATGTGAGAACCATGTTCCTACTTATCAAATTAATTAATTTTCCTGTTAATGCTTTTTAATACTTTATACCTGCGTGTAGAGCTATTCTGGGTGCATCGTCCTCACATATATTAATGTATGTACGTATGTTAATATTATAAAACACCATTTTTTTTTTTTTTTAAAAGAGTAAGTATGGAGTTTCTTGTGCGTTCTTCTCCATATCAATCTACTTTCCGAATGCACGGTAGAATCATTTTTTTTTTTTTTTTTTTTTTATCTATATTTTTTTTTTTTTATTACTTTTAAATTTATTTTTTATTACTTTTAATTTTTAATTTTAATTTATGTGACGTTCAAAAGTGCCGTTTATTGGCCTAATTGAATAAATATATTTGACTTTGACTTTGACTTTGAAATAAACTGACTGAGGTAGTGCTGATTTACCAGAACCATCACGCATGAGCCAAACAGCAGAAAATTTTAAATAAAAAATTGCTTATGGCACTAAGTGATCGAGTAACTTTTTATCAATAAACAAATTTGCGCAGACGAATCAATTTTACCTCTTTACAAGTAAAATTTCAAAATTTAAAAAAACCCCGCTGCATTTGTACTTCAGGCTACATAATTTATCTAGTACATAGTAGATACGCTTCGATCGGCAATCTATTGAATGCGATATCTTGCGAAAACACCCCGATTCGAACAGTAAAATGCCTATAACTTTTGAACGGCTGAACCGATTTTATTCAAACATAGCTAAGAACACTTAAGGTAAATCACGCAAATCACGTCAAACTATACCCCTCTTTTTTACGTCTCTTTTATACACGTCATATTATACATCTGTCCCTTAGGCACACTCAAAATAACCTTGCTCTAAGTACTTATGGTCACCCCCCTGATCCGATCACGTAAATTATTTCACTCATAAAATCTTTAGTGTCATACCCTCTTACTAATAAAC
Organism: Orthosia gothica; assembly: GCA_949775005.1. Taxonomy (NCBI): domain Eukaryota; kingdom Metazoa; phylum Arthropoda; class Insecta; order Lepidoptera; family Noctuidae; genus Orthosia; species Orthosia gothica. The sequence goes on from OX459068.1 coordinate 4,192,968, forward strand.
GCGGAATAAAGTTATACCAGGTATAACTAAGGTATACCCATACATTTTCATAGGTTTATACCTGGTATAACTTTATTCTGCGTTTATTTGTAAGAGGGTATGAGTTTCCTAAACTGCTGTCTACCCCATAAAAAATATAGTTCCTTTAGGAATTTTTATTTTTAACCCCCGCCGGAAAAAAGGGGTGTTATAAGTTTCACGTGTGTTGCTGTGTAACTGTGTACCTGTGTGTCTGTCTGTGGCATCATAGCGCCTAAACGGATGAACCGTTTTTTTTTGTGTAGAAGGCGATTTTGTCAAGAGTGTTCTTAGCTATGTTTGAATAAAATCGGTTCAGCCGTTCAAAAGTTATGGGCGTTTTACTGTTTGAATCGGGGTGTTTTCGCAAGATAAAAGAGTCACGGGTTTTTTAAATTTTGAAACTTTACTTGTTTCATTCCTATTCTTTATTATTATTCTTAATTCTAGAATTTGCCATAGAGCAATAGAAGAAGAAGTTATATAACACAATCTTTATTCAAATAACAATCAAGGAAAACTTCAGGCGATTTTCCCACCAACTGATTCCAAATAAATTATTCGAAGCCTATAAAAATATTGAAATGTTTCGATCGTAGGAATGCCTAGTATTACTTAGTATTCTGTGCGCTAATTATATTAGCATACAATTAGTTTGTTTGTCCTTGGAGCTGGACATAAGGTTGCAGTGTTTAATTATAGTGATACAGGCCTGCCTTTAGAAGGGACAAAGCCAAAATTATATAAACTACATACTATTATTAAACCCGACGTAAAAAAGAGGGGTATAGTTTGACGTGATTTGCGTGATTTACCTTAAGTGTTCTTAGCTATGTTTGAATAAAATCGGTTCAGCCGTTCAAAAGTTATAGGCATTTTACTGTTCGAATCGGGGTGTTTTCGCAAGATATCGCATTCAATAGATTGCCGATCGAAGCGTATCTACTATGTACTAGATAAATTATGTAGCCTGAAGTACAAATGCAGCGGGGTTTTTTTAAATTTTGAAATTTTACTTGTAAAGAGGTAAAATTGATTCGTCTGCGCAAATTTGTTTATTGATAAAAAGTTACTCGATCACTTAGTGCCATAAGCAATTTTTTATTTAAAATTTTCTGCTGTTTGGCTCATGCGTGATGGTTCTGGTAAATCAGCACTACCTCAGTCAGTTTATTTCAAAGTCAAAGTCAAAGTCAAATATATTTATTCAATTAGGCCAATAAACGGCACTTTTGAACGTCACATAAATTAAAATTAAAAATTAAAAGTAATAAAAAATAAATTTAAAAGTAATAAAAAAAAAAAAATATAGATAAAAAAAAAAAAAAAAAAAAAATGATTCTACCGTGCATTCGGAAAGTAGATTGATATGGAGAAGAACGCACAAGAAACTCCATACTTACTCTTTTAAAAAAAAAAAAAAATGGTGTTTTATAATATTAACATACGTACATACATTAATATATGTGAGGACGATGCACCCAGAATAGCTCTACACGCAGGTATAAAGTATTAAAAAGCATTAACAGGAAAATTAATTAATTTGATAAGTAGGAACATGGTTCTCACATACTTACAAATATTACAAACATAGGTAAAATACCTAATTCAACAACAACGGAACAGTGTGTGAGTCAATTTCCTAAAAAAAAAAAAAAAAATACAATGAATACAATAATATATTTATATTATATTTATATTTTAAAGAAACCTTAAAGTTAAAACAAACATACAACAAGCAGCCTTATCGCGTTCTGTGATGTCTTCCAGGCAACCCAGAATGGAAAGAGCCTTGACAAGATATGGGTTGCACTTGGTGCAAATTTCAAATCAAACAATTTGTTTTTCTAAGAAAAAACTACTAAAATAGATACAGAAATACATACATCTAAATTTACAAACAAGAAAATAAAACAGATTAAAAAAGAACAGGATCACAGAGACAAATAATGTTCCTTTATAGTGTTTTAAAGACAGGCAACGACTGAGCACGTTTTATTGGGTCAGGCAAGCAATGCATTCCACAGACGAGCAGCCTGAACAGTAAATTATTTATCCAAGAATGTAGTGGAATGCAAAGGCATTTTAAGACGCAAGTTTTCTGATGACCTAAGTCTTAGGTCAGTTTATCTGCAATTAGTCCTAAGACATGTGGGCATTGCAGATAAACTGAAAACGATCCTTGAGATAAAGAGGGTGGAAGGAGAAAAGAGCACATTGTAGTTTCCTATGGTGATAATGGTGATTTCCAGTCTTAACTAGATTCATAAATATTATCAGATTTTATATTGTCACACAGTAACTTTCATCAGATCATGTAAGTTTTTTCACTGTGCCTTGGTATTTCGCCCAATTGTCCTTCTTTTATCTTTTGTGTGATGAGTGTATCCTTAGGTTGGTACTTATATAACCGAATGTTAACTACCCAGACTAAAATAATGTTCACCCCTGTGAAGTTTAGAGGGCACGATCTTAATGCGTCTCTGTAACCCTATCTGATTGTATCCAACGTGCATTAAGTTCAGGTGTTAAGGAGCTAAACAATAAATCAATAGGAATTTATAGCTGGTGTCAATGTGGAAGATTTACTCTGATTCTTATAAGTATGTATGAAGCACTACAGATTTTATTATCTGGTACATGACTTTGAATTTGTTTTTGAAGTGTGTGATTAGAATACTTACAATATCTTTGTTCTAATGACTTACTTTGAAATGAGCACTTACCTACATTTACCTTTATTCTAGTAGTAGTACTCATATATCTCTTATATTTTATAACTATGATGTTTACTGTCCAAACGGGCATTCCTTATTTAATTAATGGTACTATATAAAGTATATGATATGCTAATTTTTTGTGACATATTTTATTAATTTGACATTCTATTTTTTGAGAAATATTTGAATTATCGTTCATTATAATAGCTTGGTACTTATATTTGTTAGAATACTATGGCATTACATCTGTTTGGACCATATTTTAAATCAATATAAAATTGTGCTTCACCAATTCTTGTAATAATGCACCCAATATTCGACACAATGTTAATTGTTTGTGAATTAATAAATGAAAAGGAATAAAATGGAATTCTCCCTTAAATAAAAATCGACATTCACATAGATCAAACTCTTCCATATTCCCGCCATATTGACACCGTAAACATTCAAATGGCCGAACGCATTTCACATATTGGGACACTGGCCATCAAGACGTAATTTGAGCTAAAACAAATGGTCAAATGAAAACGAATGACATTTACTGTCAAGTGAAATGCTAACCCTTCTGGAATGTAGGGCAGCTGCACACGAGATCAAGTTAGTCCTTTGTGATCCTTAGTTGAAATGTCGGGAAACGCACCTTGACGCGTGCGCACGGCAGCTGACAGCTTTTTTCTAAAAATGACGAGAATATCTTCCTTTATTCGGATTAAGAGAGTACAGGTGGTGTAATTGTAGTGTATTTTTATTCAGTTAGTTCCTAATTGTGTATTTTTTTAAAGGTGGAGGAATTAGGTTCAGCTGTAAATGCCAGCTGACATTTTCATTCGAAGTTGTTTAAGATAGGTCTATTTTTACTACAATTGGGTTCAACAATGATTGAGAAGGATGTAGTCTAGAATATTTATTATATATATGTGTCGGGTTTAGTCAATAGTACGGACGTTAAAACAAATCGCAAGCACGCCATCTGGCGACAAAGCAAGAACAACTACGCATTGGCGCGCTTATTGTAACCGCTGGCGTAGTGGGGACAGCAGAATATGGCAGTCGAGTACTGACAGCCTTAGAGCTAACACGTCGTAGAATCAGTGTCGATCCGTAATATTAGTAAGCAAGAATGTAACTGAGTTGTGACTATTTAAATAAACCCAGTGTATCGAATAACTTCTGTGATTTCATTTGCACGATTGTACCCAACGACCTGCCCGCACACGATGTCTTAACCTAAGGGAATACATTCTGACTTCCCGATGGTTTGCATCAATCGGCCAGCCCTGATGCGACATCAGAAGTGGGATTCGGTCGTGCTAGTGAGATCACACGTAGAAACAATGCTAGTGAAAATTGTGGTTACAGTCTTGCAAAAAAAATCGCGGTGTCAGTTGAGACTACCCTCAGTCTTGAATAATAAAAAACCACTCTGGAGCGGAGCAGCAAGGAGGCTAGTAGCAACCAAGGAGCTGGACAGGACAAGGAGGAGCGTGTGCACGTGTGAAAAGATCCATACACACTGATCTGTATGCCAATCTGGTGAGTCGTTTTCATTTTGTTATGACTATGGAAAAGTGTGTTCATTATTCAAAATTCTGGTTTTGTGTACGGTATGGTGGTCAGTGGTTCGTCGGGGTAGCCCGTGTTAGGTTATAATTTCATGTTAGTTATCGATGGTCAAGTTTTGGTGTTGTTGAAGAGTTATTATTCTACTGGCAATAACCTTTGACTAGCCCTGGCTAACTATTATTGTTTAGAAGGTAGAACGATATAGTGACATTACCGACCCTACCTTACACTTCAGTCTGGAAATTATGATAAATCCAAAAAAGTATTTTGATCAGTTTTGTAGTTCGATAGTTTTATGTAGTGAGTTAACTAAGTTTGAGAAGAAGCATAGTATTCTTCTTTTGTGGTCGGAGGGCCAAACTATTTAAAAGGTGGCAAACCCTACCAGGCCTCGTTAATTGCGACTTAAAATGCTATGGCATTCATGGGATTCTCTAAAGCCCATATACCTGGGTAGGGCACTTGGGAAACTGTGATGTGTGGTTCATGTTTTGGACAGGAACTCTGCAATCACATTCTGTGTCCATAATAACCTATTTTGCCATGCTGGTTTAGGTTACTACTACTACTACTAGAAACTCGTGGCTAAATAATAACAGCCGCACTGGTCGATGATCAAGGTAAAGCAACGCTTGACGAGGTCGGTCCGTGGATGGGTGACCATTTCTACATACCGGGTTTCCGCCATGCCTCTGAAAGCACGTTAAGCCTTTGGTCCCGGCTGTCATTTGGGGATCTTTGACAGTCGTTGCGGGTGGTCAGAAGCTTGAGATCTGACACCAGTCTTGCCAGGGGGTACCGTGCTACCCAGGTACTGGTTTGTGGAGGTCAGATCAGGCAGTCGCTCCATGTAAAAGACTGGTACTCAGCTGAATCCGTTAGGACTGGAAGCCGACCCCATTGTAGTTGGGAAAAGGCTAGGCAGATTAATTGTTTAAGGTTACTACACCGGTGCAACGTTTAATTTCCATCAAAGCTGTGTATGGTTAAGATAACCGTGTGAACATATACTCTCGTAATATTTTTCATGTTTCAGATACCATATTGTGTCGCAGCCTGAAGCCTCTGCTGGAGGCTAACGATTCAGATGCTGAGCGCGAAGTTTGACATGTCAACATCTGAGAGGTTAAGATGAACGGCAGGCTAGCAGTTCGCAGGTCGTAGCCGAACGTTACGAGCGCGCGCAAGTTTGGAATGGAATTTTCGGTGAGTCGCTTCCATTTTATTTCGATAGTGAAGTCGAATGTTCTCTAGTGATGAGATGCTATTTCGAGTTTTAAGAGTGTTCATGTTGGAACACTGAATTGGTTGGTAGTGGTTATACCTAGCACTATCACTAGGTAATTAAGACACACCAAGTATAAAGCAAGTAGCTAATAAGTTACCTATTGGCTTGTTAGTACTTTCCTAGTTTAAAAATTTGGTTCAGTACGAACTTTAGGATGAGATAGCCCATATGAAGGAGTTGAGTTATCCAAAATGACTGAATAACTAGTCGTTTTCAGTGGCAAAGCGAGTTAGTGATGGCGTTGGGCTATCGTAATTGTATCGAGTTAGTAACGGTACTGGTCATTTGCGTGTATTCAGGACGGATCTTGTTGCGTAACGATGTACAACCACCGTCTTCAGATCTGAATTCACTTGCTTACTTTCAAAGTAATATTATTTTTCTTACATGAAAACTGAGTTAGTGAGCGACAGTAAAGGGTTACTGTTGATAATCTGATATTAATGATATTGATCAGAGTTAATTCGTGAAGCTCCTTAATATTATCAGGGTTAGTTGTTTCCCTTTTATAAGCCGTCAGTATTTTCCAAAATCTTTGAGTAAAAAGCGCGAATCTTGTGAGAAGGATCCCCAATCACCAAGTTCCTTGAGAATTGTAAGTCATAGTTGATGACAGTGTAACATGTCTACTCGTAAGACCAATTCTGGACCGCACCTCATGCGTAACATGTGGCGATGGGTTTTTGAAGAGGTTTTATGAATTGGGTATGCATTGCCTTTGAATTGTGGTAAAGAGTAACAGAATTGTTACTCTTATTTTAGTTACTTTGTTTATTTGAACTTGTTGATCATCGGACCTTTTTCTGATTAATAGTGTTCTGTGGGAAAGTCTAGAAGGGAAAACTAGATAGGCCCTGTTTTAAGTCCGCGATAGGTGATAAAGACAGGACAGTGATCATTATACACCGAAAGCTTTAAATGGGTACGCTTAAAACCTAAAAGTACGCAAACTGTAGGTTAAGGAAGATGCCAGCGGGTCATGTACCAGTCGATGTTGATGTTAAAAGGATTTTAATGATGATGAGTAAGCTTAAAATGTCGAGTAATTGAGTCTATCAGCCGTATTATGTTTGACCGTACCAGTGGATTCTGGCGGAGGTCGGGGTCTTGAGAGACCGTTGTGTGAGAGCAATATAATTGCTGTTCGGCTACAGAGCCGTGGCGTTAGAGGTTTTACTCGAGGGTTTCTGTAAGTTTGGCAGTTTTTGCTGCAGAAGAAGTTTTAAAGTTTGATTTGAGCGACTGGTGGTACATGGCCCAGGGTAATGATTTAGTTAAAAATCAGAGTTCTAAAATTTCCCTATTATCACGAACCCAATGATATAGTTTGGTCAGGAGTAGCCGAGCGTTGTATGTTGGCCTGTGTGGCAACTGTTGGCCTTTATGGCAACTGTTGGCCTTTATGGCAACTGTTGGCCTTTATGGCAACTGTTGGCCTGTGTGGCAACTGTTGGCCTGTGTGGCAACTAAGGGCCAGTGTGCCAACTGGAGGCCTTTATGGCAACTGTAGGCCAGTGTGGCAACTGGAGGTCTTTGTAGCAACTGTGGTCCTGTAGGGCACCTGTAAGTCGGTGTAAAAAACAAGTAAGGAACCTTACAGAGGATTCCTGTTGAGTTATGAGGTTAAAATAAAGTAAACTTGCATAGTGACGCGAGAGGTGAGGTCACCATGTTATTGTTGATGACGTTCAAATCGTCAAGCCTTCATTACGAAAATTGAAATAATTTTGGTTTTCTAATTTTGATTACTATGCGTAGATTGTGTTAGTAAGATACACAAAGCTCAAGTACCTATTGAGATTGAAAGTGAAGTTGATGATGAATTGACGTAACATAGGACAGACTGAGTGTCTGTGTGAACAGGTTCTTAGTTCAGAGAGTTGAGTTGACTCGACATCGTAGTGCTGTGCGAGTAGAGCAATTGAGAAGATAGCTAGGAGAGCTATGTGATGGCTAAAGGTCGTGAATAAGATACCTGGTGTCTTTTTTTCTTTTGTTTCATTTAATGTGACATTAATGACTATCAGTGGTACTTGGACTTTGTAATCACGAAGATTGGGTGCTTTTAGGTACCAGATCGATCATTAAGTTGCTATTTTCTTTAAATTGAAAATAGAATTACCTTCCCTGCAATGGTGAACAGAGATTTAAATGATCATGTTTGATTGTTTCGAAATGTTTCCTCACTCTAGAGTATGAGTCAGGATTGGACGAGTGAATACTGTTTGGAAATTTTGTGTTTCAGAAAAACATCCCTTGTATGATGGGAGACTGGCGGGTCGGAGTAGACTAAGAGGACGTGTGGCGCAACACGACGTGAGATGGCAGGGAGCAAGGACAAGAAGATGATGCCTGCGGGTGATTGATTTGGGGATCTGTCACCTGAGAGAGGCCCGAGAAGGCGACGTGTTGTGTTCCACGCTCGCCTCTCAAGATAAATTACGGCCTAGAGAACACCATGTGGTTTTAGTCAGTAGGAGTCTGACAGACCCCTCAGCTTTCCCCAAGAGCTGAGGACATTCATGAGAATTTCCACATGATTCGATACACTGTTAAAACCTGACAATGAGGAACAGACGAGGACGCCTGTCTCGCAGGATGGCCGTGTCGGGTTTAGTCAATAGTACGGACGTTAAAACAAATCGCAAGCACGCCATCTGGCGACAAAGCAAGAACAACTACGCATTGGCGCGCTTATTGTAACCGCTGGCGTAGTGGGGACAGCAGAATATGGCAGTCGAGTACTGACAGCCTTAGAGCTAACACGTCGTAGAATCAGTGTCGATCCGTAATATTAGTAAGCAAGAATGTAACTGAGTTGTGACTATTTAAATAAACCCAGTGTATCGAATAACTTCTGTGATTTCATTTGCACGATTGTACCCAACGACCTGCCCGCACACGATGTCTTAACCTAAGGGAATACATTCTGACTTCCCGATGGTTTGCATCAATCGGCCAGCCCTGATGCGACATATGTATATGCTTCTTAGGTGGTAACTTCAAATGATGTGTTCAATAAATTTGTCCTTTCTTTGGTATTGTTCGTCGAATCGTTGAGTTCCTTAAATTCTGAGTTGAGCTGCACGGTTATTGACAAATGCGTGCACTGACTGGACAGGTCCACTCAATCTGGCTGGTTCTTTCCTCAAAAGACCAATTCAGACATCAATCTACATGGTCTTCACATGATCTAACCAAGATTTTGTCAGGTTTTAAAAGAGACTGACACCTCTGAGTTTGTTTCGGCCTTTCTTCTCAGAGTAGTCAGATAGGAAACGCCGACCTCATCTAGTTTTAAAAAATATGATCGACATGTAAAAGTGTTTGTACAAACCAACTTACAGAAATAAAAACATTTATCATTTAATAAAAAATAATAATGATAATTTATTTGTTAGAATCTTCTTAGCTCTTTTACATTCAATCGCCTGGCAATTCCTTGGGTTTAAAAATCTCACAGTAGTAACACAATCCATTGAAATGAAAAATAAAAAAAAATCACATTACTAACCTATTTCTTATTCTCTTTGTTACTCTCTATTTCATCACCGTTCTCACGTAAGAAAATCATCTTCATAACCTGTCAAAGTGACGTTTAAATAATAATGGCTTCCATGTTGCCATTACATTGACAATATAATCAACCAGTATATCTATTGTTCTAAACAATAGGTAATTATTAGTCTCAATAGAAAATCTTTTAATTAATCATCGGGTTTCATAATGAGGAAATTCAATTTGTGTAAATTTTATTTGCTGCTTTTTGTAAGGGAAGTGTGGCTTAGTCAATTAATTGTTGTGCATGTGATTGTTACAAAGTTTCTTACATCATTCACATGTGGATTCATAATTTCAAATGTTGCCGCAGATCACGGCAAAGACCGTTGTTTAGTTTGTACCTATTTGAAGTTATCATCATCATTTCTGCCGAAAGACATCGACTGCTGGACATAAGCCTTCCCCAAGCGTCACCACATACATAAGTGAAATCATAATATGATTTCAAAAATACTGTTTTATAAGAATCATTAGGTACCCCTAAGTTTTGCATCTTAATACCCATCACACCTTTAAAAAAATAACCTTGCAGATATATTGTGGTCCAATTGGGCACCAAACCATAATGCAGAAGAGAAATTCCTTTTATGCCGTATTTATTGTACAAAAATATTGGCAATTCATCAACGTAACTAATATGATTTGTAAACAGAAAGCCCCAATTCATTCATCAACTTAAGGCGCTATATACGCCCCAATGTTAACGCAGTACTGGCCGTGCGCCCGCTCGATGCCAAAATATCAATATTGAACCTTCTTTTGAACAGTTTTGTTTGCAAAATAGTATTTGATTTACATATGCTATGTTAGTTATGAAGAAATTCTAGCCATCAATTTTTCTATGTAAAAATATATTAAACATCCAAGTAGTTTTGGAGGAGTTTCCAAAAGTTGCGTAAAAATATCGTGTTGTTAATTATTTTTTTAAAGCAAAACTATTAGTTACACGAAAAAACCTTGTGTTCAAAATTATGTATATGAATCAATTTTCTTTTTTTTTCAAACCTTTTAACCTAAGCCGTTACTAAGAAGTATGCTTTAGAAAGTTACCGTTTTACGGCACTAAAGGGTATGTAGGCCCTTAATTAGTAAATATAGTTCTGAAGTATAGCTGGCATCTGTTTATCCTCTTATCTTCAATCTCATTATTTGGGCGGTAATTAAGATTAAACCACTTTTCCTTGAGGTTCAGCTTCCTCTCACAACTTCCGGCAGACACTTTAGCTTCAAGTTGCTTCCTGTCTCGAGCTTAAATGGCGCTGTTAAAAGCTTGTTCAGGTACTAGCGATAATTTTGGAAGTTTGTTGGTACTTGAAATACAATTTATGTACTGTTCATCAATTATTGGTTTAACATCTTTATACTTATGTATCGGTGCTTGGTGGAACCTTATGTTTATTTGTTCAGATGTAGACGTCATTTTTTTTTTATAATTGGCTCGCGTTTGACCACTATCTCGCCTGATGTTAAGTGATGTGTGGTCGAAGGTGAAGCACGCTTGCCTAGAAGTAACCTATTCACTCTTGACTTAAACACCCCTAGGTTGTAGCTATCAGGAAACAAAGACGCCGACAGGGAATTCCACTGTTTTTTTTTTTTAATAATAACCCGTGGAATTACCATAAAACATGCCTACTCCATAATAAAACAACAAACAGCAAAATTAAAAACACATGATGCAGTATACCACGTCCCATGCACAAGAACACTACAACACTGTTCTTTATCATCATTATATCAATAGCACGTGCTACCACAAGAGGGACCGGGATTCAATTCCCCGGTGGCGCATTTTTTATCAAAACGGGTAGGACAGCTGATGGAGCGGAAGGAAGTTGGTAGGTACGGTTTTGTCTATGACAAATGGCAGATTTTTGACAAATGGTAAAATTAAGTTTGGGGGTAAGAATCAGCTGTTATGGGAGCTTTCTCAAAATAGGATTGGGTTTATGAAAAAATATGCTCGAAAATATACAGAAGGCGGTTGCACCTACAAACCCCCATGAAAGTCTTATGCCTTCTGAATTAAGAAACAAATAATATTATGTTTATTAAAAGTTAAAAACAATAATTAACTATTGAAGTACCTAGTAATAAATATCATCGAAAGGCACTAACTTCTATTACACACTGCTTCAGCAAAATATAACAGAATTTGTATAAAATTATAAGTCGGACAAAACCGTAACTTGTATGGAAGTGCCCATGAAACAAATATGAGGATGTTTCCTAGGTAGAAAAATGATGATTATTAAGTTCGTCAGTGAGATTATCAAATAATATTGGACCCGAATTTTTGCTTTATCAAATACAGTCCACATCATCATCCACGTCCACTGCATCAAAAGTTCAGGAATGGGGGCTTGTGACGTCACTTTGTCAGCATAAAGTGTTGCACAACGTGACGGCACACGATATTTCAACGCACTGTAGCGTCGTATTTTTAGGGTTCCGTAGCCAATTGGCAAAAAACGGAACCCTTATAGATTCGTCATGTCTGTCTGTCTGTCTGTCCGTCCGTATGTCACAGCCACTTTTTTCCGAAACTATTAGAACTATGCTGTTGAACTTGGTAAGTAGATGTATTCTGTGAACCGCATTAAGATTTTCACACAAAAATAGAAAAAAAACAATAAATTTTGGGGGATACTTGAAACTGAACTTTTTTTTTTCGTCAAACCCATACATGTGGGGTGTCTATGGATAGGTCTTCAAAAATGATATTGAGGTTTTTAATATAATTTTTTTTCTAAACTGAATAGTTTGCGCGAGAGACACTTCCAAAGTGGTAAAACGTGTGTAACTGTCACCCTGTAACTTCTAAAATAAGAGAATGATAAAAATAAAACATAAAAATTTGATGTAAACATCCACCGAAAATTGGTTTGAACGAGATCTAGTAAGTTTTTTTTTTGAATACGTCATAAATCGCAAACAGCAATTTACCAAGTACGGAACCCTTCGTGCGCGAGTCCGACTCGCACTTGGCCGGCTTTTTTGTTTACGTGGCAAAAGATACGTGTCTAATATTTTTGGGTTTTCTAACTGCCAGACTTAATAGATATTTTATATCAATATTACGGAAAACAAACAATGCTATAAATAAACATAAAAACCATCACAAAATCATATTATACACGACGAGATCTCGCCACACTTTTCCTCGGTCCAAACAACAACCTCATTCAGATTCAGGTCCGGTTTGAGGGCAGCCTCCGACTGAGTCACAGAGTGACATCATCAGTTACTCATTGGTATACTGTAGTTAGGTATGCTGTGTGTTGCTATAAATCTATGGGCAGCCTTGGGGAGTGGCCGAGAAAGTTTACAGAGGAATCCTTGGTCATGGTTTTTAATAAGGATGATTACATTTCAGAATTAATGCTTTGGTAACGCAGTTTTGGTAACGAGTCAATGTGTACCTTTATTACCTTAAATAAAGAAGGTTTTATTTTATTTTCGTGCATGTGGTGGTAAGCAAAAATACTTTGTAGCGTGTTATGTGTTAGTATCTCGTGTGTGTTGATTTTTTAACCGTCTTAACAAAAAGGAGGAGGTTCTATGTTCGATTTTATGTATGTTCACCGATATCTCCGTCAAATGTGGACCGATTTTGAAAATGCTTTTTTATTTGAAAGAGTAAGTTCCGAAATTGGTCCCATTTTAATTTGGTGAAGATCTGATGAAGAACTTCGAAGATATACAGCAGAACTCTTCAATAAATAACGGCAAATCTCTTGGGATTGTTGCAATCGCATGTCTGTTTATTGTTTATACCATTTCTTAAGACGGTACCCTGACCAAAAAATCGGCATGAGATATGAGCGTTCCTATTGGTCTAGCGGCACTGGTGGCGCACGAATTACAGTAGTGAATACGCCCAGATTTTAGAATAAAATCTTTATAAAATCGAATTTTGGTCTTTTGAAAAAAATAATTCTACAAAAATGTTTGTTATTAAATTGTCTATCCATTAGTGTTAGTACAAAAAATAATCAATGAACACTTTACGAGGAGATGCATAATATCAATAATTATTTCACATTTTTATGTTTTTTTGAAAGTAGATTAGTGAAATATATACAACATTTAAAAAAAAACTAAATCTACCATTTTAGAATCAATATTATGAAGAAATTTAATGTATTTTTATTAATTGATATTTCTTTTTAAATAACGAGTAGATAGCTCCTAAAAACAGCACAACAAACGGCTTGCGCGGCGTTTTGATCGGGGTACCGCCTTAATATAACATCACGCCAGTACGCTCTCAACTCTTAAGGGGTACGCAGATCTCTCATTTCACCGGTTATGTTCAAGTTTCATGATATGCGGGTAATATATTCTGGCGCACTTTGTAGTTTTTGTAGATAATCTTGTTTGTGTAATCAACTATTAGGTAGTGAGACAGGGGTTTTCCCATGTATTACCACAAACACTTTAATCTGCTTGATAAATGTTTGCGGTACGTGGTTATAATCTCACTCTTCACTCACCCTCCCTTTGTTTATATTTTCTGATACGGCTTGAATGAAGTTTACAACATTTTAAACACAACAGCTTTTAGTAATACCAACAACCGGAAAGATTGGTCAGTCCGATATCCCGAAATAGAATAGTCAATAGATTACAATTTGTTCCGCAGTTTTCAATCAATCTCGCTCACAAAGAACGCTCAGATTGTTCGATTAGAAAAACGGATAAATAACTCTCTAAGGGACTAAACTACAGTTTTTGTAACTAAAAGTTTTGCAAGTTTAACTAAAAGTTAATGACCCGGGCCGAGATGGATGTACCCATATTGGTACATCATTATCCCTCAAAGTGTCAATTTCCAGACACAATAGAAATTACCATTGTTTTAATCCGATTCGGAAATATGGACAGTTGAGCTGGATGTGGACTGCCCAAAATATATCCATATGTAAGCTTTTGCGATTGCCACATTTACCAACTTATGGACCGGATCGCCATAAACCACGCAAGAATTTAAACCCGGGGATCGCTTCTAAAGTTTCCGTCGTATTCCCAGACGATATTGTTGCAATTGCGGATAAAATCTGGTTGAGACTCGTACAGGAACATGAGACTCGTACAGGAACACATGAGACTCGTACAGGAACATGAGACTCATACATGAACACATACGAATCGTACAGGAACGTGTGGATCGGTACTATGCTTAGCAGTGGGTGAAGTCGAGCTGTGGATGATTGTCAAGACTCGATAATACTGTCCACGCCATGAACCGAATCCGAATCCGAAACCGAATCCCCTCATTCCCCTACTAGACCTCCCAAATGAGCAGTCGATGATGATCAACTAAAAACCAACCTAGATACCGAAGTCCAACAACCTTCTGGAGATGAAACTAATAAGAAAGAACATAAAGAATATTATATCTCCTTCCGAAGCTCACACTTATGGAGCTGATATTAATATAATAGAGCGATCACATTCACCTTAATTATGAATGCACTCGGCATCTGTAAGTGCAACTCTGTGCACTTATTTATAGTCTGTAAAGCTGTACTTACACTGGCAACTTTAACAGAAATTACTGTCTGTCATTGTTGCCAGAGGTAGTCGACAAACAAAAAGTTGCTCCATAATTGATATATCGCACAATATGGTGTGGCGCATTAGCAAGAAACAATAATCAGCACTATTCTTTTCTTCGAGCGTCAATATGTCATACGACAAGATAGTCTTCCCAAAATGCAACAGATATCATATTCCCAAAATGCAACATATCAACAAGAAGGAGAACTGGCGAAACACACTCTGCTGCCTGTAACAGAACGTTGGCATTGCAGTAAATTGCCTTATGATTGACCAGTATTAACTATTAAGCTTTTTCCCGCGGTTTCGCTCATGTAGCCTATCCCACTGGAAACGCGATTTTTTACGGAATAAGAAGAAGCCTATGACACCTAGCGATAATATAATGTTCTATCAGTACATTAATCATCCTAATTGGATCAGATTACTTTTCTCAAACGTACAATGTAACTTACATCTTTAGTATACCATCGATTTAGATATTGTCCTGAATGTATCACCTAAGTTTTTCATGTAACCGCACCTTTAGCATTATTAGCATGCATACAGACAGACCGTCGGTGTTTCTAAATATCATTATGTATGCTGTTAGTGTAAGTGTTCCTTTGAAGTCTGTTGCTAATGTGTTCATGTTTGTCGGTGTATTGTCGGGAGTCTCACTTTTGATTTTAGAAGTAGCTTTGATTTTAGTTGTATTGTGAGTCGGATTTGTATGTGTGGTTTGAGGAGTTACAAGAATTGACTTGTGTTTCGAATTAGTCGCGTGTTTTTATAATTTACCACCTCTTACTTCGTTTTGATATGAGTGCTTTAAGATTCTTACAGGAAAATATATTTAGATCAAAAACAATTTTCGATTCAATAACATTATTGTCGTCAAACTAATATCTATTATTAATTTCACGTTTAGACAAACGACCATTTCTTGTTTCTGCTCTAAAAGCAGAATCTTATTTCCTTCGCAATTTTAGAAACATTTCTTCCGTAAAAATTTCCATAAGCACCATACAATTAAATCGTTCAATTTAGACAGTTACCAAAACAGTAGTTCGGTAAGGCGTTGCGAATTAAAATTTAGCGTGGCCTTCTTTCGTGTTCGTATGTAGAACGACTAGCGCGGCGATCAGAATTCCGTTTGTTATAAAACTGGTTTTACCGTCTATAACGTCGAACTTACTAGGTATAGCTACTATTGGTAGAGAGTTTAGCTTAGATGCATAGTTGGGTGCATAAGAGTTGTCTCCATGCGTGGCAATATTACTGAAATAAGCCCTTTTTGTTATGGGTAATTAGTCTTGCCACTACCACCTTGGCATTAATACTTTCAATATATTTTTTGCCTATCCTAAAGAGTGCAAAACGAAAAGCTCTGTTACAGATGGATCAATGGACATGAGAGTGATCATTATACAGTGTAGAGACGACAAAATGACAATAGTTTTAACTTTATATACGAGTATCGATTAATATTCTAACCCCCTTACTAATAAACACGGAATAAAGTTATACCAGGTGTAACAAAGGTATACCCATACATTTTCATAGGTTTATACCTGGTATAACTTTATTCTGCGTTTATTTGTAAGAGGGTTAGTCTGCATTTAAAAATATATTCGATAGTTTAGTCAATATAGGTAGTTTGAATATTTAAACATAAGAATAAATCTTGAATAAAAAATCTAAGCATATTGCTTAGATTCAAGATTTATTCGATAGTTTCAAACTTCTCGTATGCAGTAGTATTGCCAGTATTGTCGTATCGTCGTCTACACACGTATACGCGTTCTTATTTTACCTTTTAGGTATCATAATCCTAAATATTATTTTGTAAATCTTCGACAGTGACACAAGTAATCGCAAGCCAGAAAATTTGATACCAGTGTTGCCAGGGTGTATCGTATTAATAATGAATGAGTTGTAACTATATGTTAGATAGGTTCTCACTCCATGTAAAGTAATGGTAGTCAGCTGCATACGATTGGACTGGAAGCTGAATCCAACATAATTGTGAAAAGGATATTAAGATTAATGTTCTATTGATATTATTATATGTCAAGTTCGAATACACTGCCAGGTATTGCGTAGAACAATAACTTGCTGGGTTTATACTACTCAATAATGCAGGGGCAGGTTTAAGACTTATTGATTGAGTGAAACAAAGTATGAACTAGCTCATACTTTGTTTCACTCAATCAATTAATCTTGCTTTTTATGTTTAGTGGTTCTGTTAATAATTCTGCGGTCTTGTCACTAAGTAAAATACATGTTTTACCTTGTGGTTCCATTTTGTGTTAACCATTTTTCATTTCATTTTCATTATGTAAATTGTTTCGTGATTCGAATGCTTTGAAAACAACACCGATTCGTGCCTTGCGCATCGGAACGCCAACTTCAGGGCGGCCCAGAAATTTGGCGAGAACTATACCAGATATCGCTTTTTTATCGGTTACATTTTGGGAAGTGTCCAATGGAATTGCATGATCAAATACCGCCTATCCCGTACCATGATGGATTACAGCGGCGGCGATGCGCCATCGGTACATGGTGCACTAAACCGTTTTGGGAATCCTTTTATTGTGCGTACAGCTAAGAAGTGGGATTCTCTGCCGGAGTCTGCCTTACAATTACTTATATTCGCTTGTATAGCATTAGGTCTGTAGTTATCTAAATCTAGCATCCTAATGTCCTCAATGACAATAGATCGTGTTGAGAGCTGACTTTCTATTTGTTCGTGATAGTTTGCTTCGATGATCATTACTGTTATTTATTTGAATATATGTTTGGATTGGAGACCGGATTGAAAAGTATGACAAGCTTGTTTTAATGTTTAGGAAAAAACTACACAACAAAATCAACCGAATAGATCTCGAAGAAGTAAACGACATTTACTATAGACAAAACAAGAAAACACCTTTTGTTTTTTTTTATATTCTGAATGATGACAATCGTATTATCTGCCAACTTGGCAGCGAAACCAATGACGAAGACGAAGACTGACAATAAGTAAACAAACCCTGATAAATACATGACTGAGATCATTTCGATGCTAGGCGTAGATCTCGAAGTCCATACAATAGTGACTATAATTGTGACCTCTTTCCAAGAGACCCTGGGCCGGCTGAAGTCATAGAATAGGCTGCATAGAAGATTAAAGATATCTCAAAATCAATTGTCAAACAAAAAAAGGAAGCTCTAGTTAGTTAGAAGGATCTAGTTGTACATTCGCAAGCGTCAGCAGGTATCTATGGAGAAGAATGTGCAAGAAACTCTACAGACACTCTCATCCACATTATATTCTTTGAGCACTCGACAAGGTATTGCAGATTTGAATTCATTATTGTTACCACAAGAAGATTCAAAGATGAGGTCAAAGCTGCATCTTTCGCATAAATTGTCTCCAATGAGGGTTTACATCACAATATTAGTCACACAGACCACATTCAGTAGTTTTAGTATTAGTTATTACCTTTTGTAATTTGTGTGTGTTGCAATCGGCAGACAGGCGGGACACACGTGAATATGATTACCTACATATATCAAAAAATACGTGACATTCATTAAGTGTGATAATTTTTTACAGTTCCGACTTAGTGAATTTGCCTGAATTTGCTCAAGTTGCTTCATTTTGGTCTGTATCGTTATTTTTTTCTTATTGTAATTTGATTATTCTGATGACTTTGAAATTACTGGCGTGTTTTGTAACTAAAGAGGTATGTACGTACTTACCTATAAAAAAAGTTTTGTTTGGATTAGCACTACCTGTTTATTTACATTTTAAAATAAAATAGTGCTCTTTTCCAAAGTATATATTGTTTATAAGGCCGTCTTTCGGTTCCAAAATCATTCAAGTGGAGTGGAGTGGTGGCTTATAGATAGAATAAAAGTGATAAAACATAAACTTATAAAATAAAGTGGAAAAAAACTACCTACTAAATACAAAAAGTGAATAAATAAACTTAAACTAGTGTTTACAAATTTTAAAACTCTGCTAAAGAGGTGAATCCGGTTTGTGTGTTTTTGCTAGCGGTGCAGCGCTGCATGGTGTTATCTTGTCACACCAATACATATCCCATACTTAGCCATATACGCTTTGTTTGTCACAGCGCCATCTATTGACACTCCGGGGTAACAAATCAGCGGGATCGATCACTGACAGGTACGCAGATAATTACTCGTGACAACATGCCAGCAGCGAAGTGTGGTGGTTGCGCAAAATTTATTTCACCACTAGAGGCCGCTAAGTGCGGCAATTGCAACACTCTTTTTCATCGGGCTTGCGGTTTCTTGCCATTGTCGGGTTTTATAAATCCCACCTGGGTTTGTCCGAGCTGTAAAAATGCATCGGTACAGGGCAGGGCGGATACTATGCCAGCGCAGGCATATGCGTCGGAGGAGTCCATGGATACCAGCGCCTTAAGCTGCGGCACACTAGGTGATACGCAGGATATTGCTCCCGGTTTATCTGCCACCTTACGCAATTTTAAAGAGGAGCTGCGGACTGAAATGCGCCTTATTTTTAAGGAGGAGTTGCGGGCGGAGTCAAAAATTATGCAGAAACAATTCCAGTCTGAATTTCAGAGTCTTCGCGCAGATTTAGCTCAACTCAAAGCGGACAGAGATCTTATGAAGGGGTCAATAGACCAGTATGAGAAGCGAATGAGTGGCATGGACTGCAGAATGGGCTCACTCGAGCAGAAATTAACAGCCATTAATGTATCGGGCAGTAGTGAGGAATTTGCTCAACTAAAGCGAGAGTTAAATGACCGGGACCAGCAACTTCTGTGCAATGATTTGGAGATTTCGCATTTGCCCGAAGTCCAGTCGGAAAACCTCACGCACACTTTGAAGCTTATAGGCACTAAGTTAGGCGTGACTATAGAAGATCGAGACATAGTAAGCGTGGATCGTATGGGCGGCAGGCAGGTGAGCGCCGTAAATGCCGCGGGCCCAGTGGAGACACGCCCCCGCACCGTGGTCGCGCGACTCGTCCGCCGCGACCTGCGTGATGAGCTGATGCGCGCGGCGAGAGTTCGGAGAGGAGCTAACACCGCTGATCTCGAGATGTCCGGTCCACCGCGTAGGTTCTACATAAATGAACGTCTAACGAGAATCAACCGGCATTTATTTCGGCGGGCTCGGGATGCGGGCCAAAGTCTCGGCTGGCAATTTGTATGGACCAAACATGGCCGCATTCTTGCCCGACGCGTGCCCGGTGAGAAGGCTAAGATCATTCGCAATGAGACCGATTTGCGGGATGTCTTTGGACCGGACGTTGATAAGCCCAATCCAATCTAGTGCCTATTTTTTTTACGTTGTTATGTTTATTTGTTTTGTTTTGATTGAGTTGTCATGCCAGTTACTCAATGTTTTTAGAGGTACTTTGTTTGGCACTGCATGTCCTGGCTGTGAGAGGAACGAGTGTGCCGCAGTTATTGTGACGTACTTACGTCGGTTTGATCCCGTTGTATATATTTTATTTGCATCATCACACCATATTATTATTTTTAATTGTCACTTGTTTATTTTTATAGCTACCCACCATTGCGGTCACTTTTTTATTTTTAAATCTACCCACTTTAAATCTACCCACTATTTTTGTTACTTTTTTATTTTTATATCTACCCACGATTACCTTCACTACCCGGATATTATTATGTATTTACACTGCATTTTTTATCGCTCAAATTATAGTTTTAATGTTTATAGCTATATCTCTTTTCCAAATGCCGCGAAATAAAAATATTAAGTTTGGACTTCTGAACGCGGGTTCATTATCGACGAATCATGACGAGTTTATTGTTGCTATGGATCACCACTCAGTCGATGTGATGGCAATTAATGAGACATGGTTGAGGGAGGGAGAGGAGGGCAGGGCGCCAGTAGTTCCTGGATATCAGCTGCGACACAGACCGCGTCCGGTGGCAATACGTGGCGGGCGCGGGGGAGGAGTCGCGTTTTATATTAAAGCTGGAACCAGTACTCAAATAAGGGCACATCCGCATCATCCCCAGGTGGAACAAATGTGGATGAATATAACTGCTAAAAAGAAAAAGCTACTAATAGGAACAGCATACCGGCCTCCCTGGTTAGACATCAATATTTTCTTGGACGCGATCACGGATAGCATGTGTGCATTGGCTCCTTATGACAATGTTATTTTATTAGGCGATTTTAACGTTAATATGCTTGACACAAACAATGGTAGAACAAATGGTCTTAAGGAATTCCTTGATTACTGTAATATGGACCAGATCGTACCCACGCCTACGCACTTTGTGGGCGACAGTGCCACATTAATTGACGTGATCTGTACGGATGCACGGTATCGGAATGCTTCTGTGGACCACGTCGTGGAGCTCGGTCATCACTCGTTCGTCTCATGCGAAATAGTTTTTAAAAAAGAGAAACCATTGCGTAAACGGATAGTTTATCGCGCGTTCAGGGACATTAAGGTTGACGATTTCAGGAGAGACCTGGAGGCGATCTCGTGGGACTCAATCCGCGAACTGGAGGATGTGAATGACATGGTGCATACATTTAATTCCCACATCATTCGCCTTTTTGACGCACACGCACCCATTAAAACCAGAATTTTCAAAACCCAACCAACACCTTGGATAACAGACATTATAAAATTAATGTTTAAACTTAGGAATGATGCACGCCTTCAATATCGCCGAACAAAACTGGAGGCACATAAACGGTACTACTTAGACCTTAAACATCAGGCAGTAGTGGGTTTACTTAATGAGAAGAAAGCCTTTTTCACTAAATATATAAATGACAACATTAGCGACTCTAAATCATTATGGCACAATCTGAAAAAACATGTGCTTCCAGTAAGTAGGGACGATGGTGTGCTCACTGAACAATTTGATGACCCAGATGGGATAAATTCAGCATTCCTAGATGTACCGGGCGACCCTAAAGTGAACACTTCCCAGCAAACCTTTTTTCAGGATAATAAATTCTGTTCCGCAAAATTCACCTTAATGCCAACTGACACAAAGACCGTATTTAATATCTTGAAAAACATATCCACAAATGCACAAGGAATTGACGGTATATCGAAAGAAATGTTAACTCTCACACTGCCGCAATCTTTAACTACAATAACTGAGATAGTAAATAGATCGCTTGAGTCGAACGTATTTCCTGATTTGTGGCGTAATGCGATAGTGAGGCCTCTTCCAAAAAATAATAACCCACAATGTTACAAAGATCTTCGTCCAATAAGTATATTGCCATGTTTGTCCAAGGTGTTGGAGAAAGTAGTGTATTCGCAGGTCACCGATTTTCTCGAGGAGCATGGTATGCTGCCTGAACTGCAGTCAGGTTTCAGAAAGGGACGCGGAACCGCGACTGCGTTAGCAGATGTTGTGGGTAACCTCCTTGAAGCACGAGACCGTGGTGAGGGTTCTATTATGGTGCTGCTCGACTACTCGCGTGCATTCGATTCAATTAATATCGATTTATTATTGGCCAAATTAACATACTACGGTTTTGACAGCCAGACAACGGGTTGGTTTAAGAGTTACTTATCGGGTAGGTCGCAGCGGGTGGAGTTGCGCAAGAAAGATGGTTCCACGGTATCTTCTGCCCCGAAATTAATCACAAGGGGAGTTCCTCAGGGATCGCTGCTCGGGCCGTTACTCTACATACTTTACAGTGCCGATCTAACTGCATGTATTAAAAACTGCAAGTACCACGTATACGCGGATGATACTCAATTGTATGTCTCGTTCAACACTAGTAACACAGTAGCTAGCGTACGTGCCCTAAATGAGGAACTAGACAGAATCGCGTCTTGGTCTTTGGACAACTCACTTGTACTAAATCCAAAAAAATCAAAGTTTATAGTCATAGGGAGCAGAAATCAAATAAATTCAATTCTTTCTGCGAAGCCTGAAGTTAAAATCATGGGAGAAAACATTCAAAGGGTGGAATCCGCTTGCAACCTGGGTCTAGTCACGGACCCAGAACTTCGTTTTGAGGCGCATATCGCTGGTGTAGTAAGGAACTGTTTTTATAGATTAAAGGTTCTGTACCGGGTAAAAGACCTCCTTAGTATTGCAATGAGGAAGAAATTGGTGGACAGCCTGGTACTGTCCAAACTGAATTATTGTGACACTGTATACGGGCCGTGTCTCCTTGCCCGCACAGAGCGTCTAATACAGCGAGTACAGAATGCGTGTGCACGTTACTGTTTCAGTGTACCCCGTAGGCATCATATCACACCGTACTTAAATAAACACAACATGTTAAAAATGGCTGCACGACGGCAATTACATTTAGCAGTCTTAATGTTCGGCGTAATACAAACACACAAACCGGAATACCTGTTTAAAAAGCTTAGCTGGAGACACGAGCACTACAGCTACTCCGCCCGTTCCACGTCCAAACCGCTCTCGTTGCCTCGTCGTGGTACCACAGCCTTCAGAGGATGCTTTAAGTATGCCGCCACTCGCTGCTGGAACGATTTACCACCTCCCATAAGATCGCTGAAAACAAAACAAAGCTTTAAATTTCATTAAAAAAAAATCCTATTAGAAGAACAGAAGGTTGGGCAAAGTATATTTTATAAGTAATGTTTTTTAACCTTTACAGTTACTCACTTGAGGTTCGTGATCCATGGGCATCATATCCAAGTGGTTCGAGGCGGCGGCATCGCATCCCTTTCACAGGCAGCGATGTGCGCCACTCTTCGCTGGGCACTGCACTCTCTCTTCTTCCTTGGTTGTTGTCAAGCATCGTCACATTGTCATCACAATCGCGTATCTCACAAGCTAACCACAAGGCATGCGACCGTACAGGAATTGTTCACCGCCTGACGTCATACGACACGAACCGCGGCCGGTGTAGTAGGAGTATATTTATCTATGGGCCGGTGCGCGTCTGGGTGGCTCGCGCTGCCTCACGCACGACAAGCAGCGCGCGCGCTTGTGTACGACGTCACGTAGGCTCTCATTAAGGCTTTTTAAGAACGCCACGCCAGTGTGGGCGCGATGAGGGCGGGACAGAGCAATGGTACCCGCACTTTGTGTTTCGTTGATTTTGTCTAGATACCTACTTTAATTTTAGTCGCAACATATTTACGTAGTGGTTTATATTATCTCTCTATACTTATCTGTTATATATTTTACTATTATATTAGACGCAACAAGCTTTGGTTTCCGTACGTCACGTCCTAGGCGACCACTGAAAATCAGCGCTGTGCTGTGGGTCTCCCACGGCACAGCATTATGCTGAGTGGAAGCCTTCTTGTCACAGTCACGACATGCATCTGCTTGTACTTACCTACTCATCATCCTTGTACTGTACTCAAAACTGGTATTTTATTTTAACTTCCTTTACTAACATAATTTAAGTACTTACTAATACTACCGATGGTTTTAATTTAAGGAAAAATCAAAAATTGTATGTCGTTTTTGTGGCGAATAAACACTTTTTCTTTCTTTCTTTCTTCTTTACCTTAATAATGAAGTCATTTGCCATTACGTATTACCTGTCTATTTGTTTAATAAAACTTTATGTACTAGTAAAAAAAATTAACAAAGCTGGACTTAATGCTGAGGCATTTTCTACCAGTCTAGCTTCTTCAATCTTCGCAAAGTATTCATTCATCTTGAGGATTGAAGATATAATCCTGAAAGTGACGATGAGATTAATAATTGCGTTAACCATACTTTGGTTTCTCAATACCCCATCAGAAGCCATTATCACTGTAATAACAAAGTAGGTGCTAATTACAGTCATTTGATACGAAATGATAATTATTACAAATACTATTGCAAAACTGAACTAGCCCGCCGATTGGCCGAGTAATATTATAATACCTAATGTATGTGCAAGGCTTTTTACTCAAGGCTCGCGAATGACGTAAACACTTTTAAGTTCATTAATTTTAATGGAATGGGTGGAAACTGCAAAAATTGTTTACTTAGCTGCGTAATAAATTTTTGCAGTTTGTTTTGTAAATTAATTTTGTGCTTCTATTATTATTGATAGGCTCGCCTGTAGCGTTGATGTTGTCAACGACCATATTATTATATGTTACATCGATGATAATTCTTTGGTCTATAGCTGTATCTTTTGTTTCTCCTTGCCTAACGTTTCCCTCTTAATTCTTCTTTTTCTTCATTAAATTGGTATTAAAATGATCTGTCCATCATCTAGTTTTGTCCTATAACTAAGGGACTATGGTCTGTTACAATAGCCTCCTTTATTAAGGCATGAGTTCAGGAAGATCAGTATGTGTTAAAAATTACACATTTTTTAGACAGGTGCACCTTTTTCTCATAGTCTGAAGTATGATTCTTATATTATTGTCATAGAAGATGTTGGAAGATCTGATATTTGAGGGCGTACATGAACATTATGAGAAGGATTAGGCGTGAAAATTGAATTGTGTAGGCTTGTGTTTTGCCCCTCAGACTCACGTGTATGATCACGACTGTAACTGTATGACGTCATTAACATCCGGGTAGAACTGTGGGCACAAAGTCAAGAGTTACAAATGATTCAGACTTATGTTGAACTTAGCTTACGTGTATAAACCGCGGAAGGAAACTTGGAGGACCGTGGTAAAGACGGTGGAGAGAAACATGATGAGTTTCAGTTGAATACTGAAAACCTGGTTTGGAGTTAAATAAACTGAAATATTTGGACAAGAGGTATAAGAAAGATCTAGCGTGAACCCTAAAGAAAGATATATATATAGATAATGTGATATAAATTAGTATAAGAATTGTATGCTATAAAATAAAATGTATGAAAATGATAATTAATATAATTTAATGCAAACTTTCTATGTAACTCTGTAATACTGAGTATAAACCATTTAAATTTTAATACCTTAACAGGCAGCTAAGTTCTAAGAACCAATTTTATGTTAACACATCAAAATTCTGTACACTTAGTTCGCAATAAAGAATTTGAATTTGAAAAAAGAGATTTGGCATAATAATATAAGGAAGACCTAGAAGGAATGGATGACGATAATGACTGGAATTTCTATATAGAGAATTTATTTATTTATCGTGAATGGATCAACGATCCTTGTAATCCACTTATTGTTTATGATGATTCTCTTGTAATGAAGACCCATGATATGTATAGTCGGTCATAGTAAGTCAATTGCATATACTAGAGTTTTTCATAAAAACATGTAGGTATTATTGCTAACCTTACAAAGGTAAGCAATGAAGGTAAACGCGATCATGAACAGGTTTCATAACTTTATGACTAATGCAAGAAATCGTGTAAATAAATGTGAATGCAAAGGGATCTCACGTATAACCACAATATCTCGTATGTGATGTCATCATTGGAAAATACAACTTCGGCAAGATTTACTGTTCATTCTTATAAGGCCATTTAGGTGAGGCTATTATGAAAATGTTGACTTTCGCAAATCTGTTTTCTATAATTTAGACAGTCCATTAGCTAATTTTATATCAATAGTTTACCTACACTGTCTTCATTGTGGATATATTGCGTGCTAATTCAGTATGACCTCCCAATATGTCTACTTGTTGTATCTATCTGTGATTACTGCTCGGATAGGACATCATGTCATGTATGCTTTGACACAAATATGATTATGATTAAAGTCCTCTTGTCTATTGTCTCTTCTACTGCTGTATTTGTAAGGTCTTTAATTCAAGAGTCCAACTCAATCCACCATTTCTTGCTGCCCCTGCAACATAAAATCCGTTTATTCAGTTGTTTTCAAACACAATTTGACAGTGTATTCCAAATTCTGCGTGCCGATCCGACTAACAGACAGAACAATACGGTCGGCTAAAATCGAAAGTTTAATCCTTACTTCTCACGCGATCTTATGCTGGTTTCTTTGAACCACTCGCAAACAAAATAGATAGGAACAGAAGGTCGGTTCGTACAGCGGGTGAAACTGCCCGCACACATACACACGCTTCACGTACAGCGAGTGCAAGCGCACTCACGATCGGCATTTGTTTGAAATTGTCGTACGTACTTACGCCTCTATGTATGCATGCGCCGGTTTTTGCTCGTTGTATGGAGTCGATCTTCTGCATCATATCTATTCTGTTCTTCGTGTATGTTGGTATGCTAACCGTTAGTGTATAAGGTGAATAGTCATCATGGTCCATGGATGATCTATTTCTAGTACCGTTTGTCTAAAGCCTAGATTAATCGATTAAGGAATCGGTTGCGCTTGATTCGATTTTTGGTTCGCTGATTTCTGGGTTCCGTTTTGGTCGTATTTTTTACAGTATTTATATCCATGAAGATCCTGATTTAGTTGACTGATTCTACTGTTGTCAACCAAGTTTGACTTTTGTGTGCTGGCATTGTTATTATTATCAGTGGTGTGCTTGTGTTTGTCTTTTTATTAGTTTTTTTGTGCTTTTTTCATCAACATTATCATTTTATTGCCCTTACACGTTTTCTTCTTTCATTTGTGTTTCTTATATTTGTATTTTTGGTAGTAATTTGGGATGCATTAACTGCCGGTATATAAATGCATCTTCATTATTATTGACCGTTTTCTAAACTAGAACCAGTGTGAAACACTAGAGATCTAGTTTCTAAAAGAACACAACTTCTTTCGATTTGACAAATAAAAGCTAAAAGTTTAATTCTAAATTAATGTTCTAGACCGTTCACAAATCACGTTCTTCTAATAATAACGCGAAGAAAAATGGCGATTTTTACTTTAATTTATCTCAACTTTGTTAATTTTCTATGCTTTGTGGACAATATAAAAAAAAATCGTAGTCTAGCATTTTATTTAATCCTATATAGTTAGGAATCTTGATAGTTTTTTAAGACTTTGACAAAAGTTTTATTTCCTTTTAGACAAATGTTAAGGCAATATTTTTCGTCTGGTACCTACATTTATTTTATTGGTTTTCAACAGATTGCAACAGAAATAAAATAATAAACTAAAACATAAAATACTTATACAGGGTTATTGGTAAAACACTAACAAACTTGCAGGGTTGTATTACTAACATCATAAACAACAACTTTTGTTCTATGACTTTTAAAAATTCAACAAAAAAAAGGAACAGCAGATCCATACATAAATGTTTGGATCAACTGATTTTTTTGTTATTGAATTTTGACCTATATACGTACAATCGCCTATTAAAAGGTGTGGATCATTGGGCGTCAAAAATATTCGAAAAAAGGAATAAGACAACGGGAAACGTACCCGTTTCTTTCTTCGTCATCAATTAATTATACATTATCTTATCATATACCTCCTTTTCCAATCATGTTTTTGTTACCTTCCAGTCTAAACGGATGGAGCCAAATACCAGTATATTAGATTATTTTAATGAATAACTAAAATCACAAAGGAAACTGTACCGAAAGGTTAAATGAACTACAAAATCCTAAAAGTTAGGTGGAATTGCCAATAAATAACGGTCATGTATCGAATGATTGGTTTAACTGACCCGGTTCTCAAATTAATGTGTCTATGAAACATACTGTGAGTCACAGAAAACAGAGCAGAAGGTCCAAGGCTCACGCAAAGAGTGAAAACGCACGCACACATACACACGCCTCATGTACAGCGAGTGCAAGCGCACTCGCGACCGCATGAGCGCCGTAAGTATGTACGCGTCTATGTGTGCGTGTTTTTTTTGACAATCCCAACGCACTATTCCTAAACTAGTGAAACTCCTGAAAGCCAGAATCAACAGTGGCGACCACCAGAACAGCGCCGAGGCAATGAAGCTCGACAAAGTCCCGGAGAATGACTAACTATCTGGTTTCCCGCAATGAAATTAACCAGAAAAGAATAACGGAGGAGCAGGAAAAAGAAACTAATTTCTTCTTCCGTCCATATCAGGAGACATAACAAACAAGACCAATGGGCACAAAGGGTCTTATACAACTGGGATAAGCCCAGTTTCCAAGCTCCACGGATAAACATGATTGTTATATTTGATTCCAATAATAGGTATGGCAAAAACGTTTGAATGCTCGGCCATTTGTTCTAGTTTCCACAAGGGCCGTATAGTAAACAACTCCTGATACAGCCTGTACATTATCCAACATAATATTGCGTTCATTCTGCCAAAGAATTCTATATACTCCCATAAGATATGATTTGCAGATTGTACATTTTCGCAGTTAAGTGTGCGTGCAGTAATTTTCGCTCGCTGTATGGAATGGCACTTCTGTATATAACTATTCTGTGGTCTCTGAGTCATACAGGTTGTTTACCCGACTGTGCCGAATAAGGTGTAGTTATGTTTGGTAGTGGACTCGTAGGCTCAGTATTTGGAGCTCGTGGGATAGGATTATGGGTGGAGAAAAGTATGTCATAATGGTTTCTGGTCCTTTTGAGTCTTTTTGAAAACAATGACGACCTCTTTTGCTTTGGCCTTGGTGTTAATACTCTCTGAAGACCAAATAATAAAACCTTAAAGGTGAAATGGAAGTATTCTTGCACTGGATATAACGGATCGTTTTCCAGTGTATAAAACAAACTAAATAGATATTTTTGCTCACTATAAGTGCTTCGCTAAGAGCAATTTTTAGACTGCCACCTGCGCATTGGATTCAAGTTCAAGATTCTATAAATTCCAGGTCACTTGAAGTAAGGTGTTTGTTTCACCATATTGTCTGAAGCTACATGACAAATGAGACTACTCAAAGTTTTTCTCATTTGTCACTTCCCACGATTTCTATAATTTCAGCTCATCCTTCAGAAACGTAATTTTTGACAACAATGGCGTCTTAACTAGCTATAATACCGACTATTATAGTTGACCTTGCATTCATGTCTCCAAATAATAAAGTAAACTGATTTCGAAAATCTGCCACAATTTTCTTGTCATCAGATCACTTTCGCTTGTGCCAGTTTCATTGTCTTGTCAGCTCTTTATATACCATCTTGCTTTTCAAATATCATCCTTATTGTAAAGATAATACAAGTTATGAAATGTACAGTCTTTGTGGTCTCGAAAAATTGCATCAACGTGCCGTCAATCAAATGAGAGGGAAGATGTTGTCTCTCTCTGACTTGTATATAAACAAACAGCATTGTCGATGGTCTGATTATATAATGAATGGGAGCAGAAAATGTAACACTGACAGACTATGATAGGCCATTGTTTTTGGATGGGATTGTCTTTGGTTGGCCTAAAATGTCATTGTGTTCTTAATTTAAAAAGATGTTCTTTTAAAATTGGGTCTTGAGAAAAACAGATGTTGACAATAAAAATGCTTGTAGTTTGATAGGCCATCAAACGTTGGCTGAACCGGCCAACGTCTGTGTTCAAGTCGTAAAACAAAATGTCTCGCCCAATATAAGAGATGAAAACATTACAGCAGCAATAAAATGTTTCATGGATGTCGCAGTCGCATTATTAGATTTCTCGAAGGACTTCGGTTTTTAGTTTACCAAACACATTTATCAGGTTGCTTTCAAACGTCTAACGCTGAATTAAACACTTCTAAAAATAAAAAAAACAGGACTTAATTATGTTTAGAAATCTATCAGTGATTGTACCTGTAAAACTCAGTATTGTTAGAGAATGTTTGTATATTTAGGAGAGCATTATTCCATTAATAATACGTCATTTATTACAACCGACCCATTTAGCAGAAAACAAGATTTAAACGCGAAATCTAGCCATCTATATCAAGCCACAAACCACAAGTGATACACATTCAAGACATTCAAATTACAACCCAATTAATCACAGACTGTTCACTGTACTCCAGTTCTCAAGAATAGGTCAGAATATTCACATATGTGGGACACTCAGAAAGTTTTGCGAAACTAAAAAAAATTGTTCTATACGTACATATATTTTTATTAAATCTTTTCAAAGTACTTTCCACCAGCCTCTATACAAAGATTCATGCGCCTAAACCAGTTTTCAAAACACTTTTTCCAGTCCGCCGCAGACACCTCGTTTACAGCCTGCTCGAACGCAGCCAGCGCATCTTCCGGCGACGAAAATTGTATCCCTTTGAGCTGATTTTTTATTTTTGGGAATAAAAAGAAGTCACACGGTGCTAGATCAGGGCTGTAAGGAGGGTGACCCAGGAGTTTGACTGGCGTGCTGTCCAGGAAGTCCCTCGTTTTGAGTGCGGTGTGCGCAGGTGCATTGTCGTGGTGGAGCAGTAGCCCGCGGAGCCCTGTGTTTGGTCGCTTGTTGCTTATAACAGAGAAAACTTCTGGCAAACATTTGGTAGTATACCATTCGGCATTAATGCTTCTTTGATCCCGTAAGGGAATTGATACCAAGTGGCCAGTCAAATTAAAAAAGCTAGCGATCAAAATCTTACCCCCGCTTCTAGATCGCTTCACTTTGGTAGGCGTTGGCTCATTTTGAAACACCCAAACAGTCGACTGGCGCTTGGTTTCTGGGTCGTATTGATAAATCCAGGACTCATCACCTGTAACGATGTCGTAAACACGCCGAGACGAGCCTGCTTCAAATTTGTTAAGCATATCACGGCACCATTCCACCCGGGCCTGCTTCTGAGCATCGGTGAGGTTGTGCGGCACCCAGCGTGATACTATCCTCCTCACGCGAAGATGGCTGTGTAGAATCTCGTGAACGCTTCCCGATCCAATCTTCAATATGTGTTGAATCTCCTGATATGTAATTCGCCTATTGTCTTGGATTAAATTTTTCACTGCTAGCACGTTTTCTTCGGTAACAGCCGTCAAAGGGCGACCGCTTCTTTCGTCATCCCCCAAAGTTGGTCGACCGCGCTTGAATTCGTTATACCAACGATACACGGTTGCCTTGGAAGGGCCTTCATCCATGAATGCCATTTGAAGTCTATCGTACGATTCATCCGGTTTCAGGCGACACTGGAAATCGTATAAAATCATAGCTCTAAAATGTTCCCGGCGCAGATCCATATTTCAGTGAGACACAATACTTTGAATTAACTCGCAAAAAATGTGGAGGGAAATTTTGAAATTGGAACTTACTTATTTTTACTTATAAATAATCATATTTTCGAAAAACATTATAACTGGCCAGTCTCCCATATATAAAAACTTTTTTTCGCAATACTTTCTGAGGGGCCTGGTACATACAAACAGGTGACCACTCACTGAGGTAACTAACACAAATGTCAGCCCTTCACATTTATTCCCTGCCACATTTCCACCAATTATATTATACATATAATTGTTTTGGTATTTATCTTGTTCCTAGTCTGACGCGTGTAGCATAATTGGCGCTTTTGCCTTATAATTTATTCTTGGTCGATTAGTGGGAATTATTGAAGGAAAGAAGGAAGGTAGTTAGTGCGTAATTACCAATTAAATTAATATTGGCAAGCCATTTTGAGGCAGAAAATAAGTCATAGAAACTTCAGTTTGACTTCAGAGGAAACGGGAGCAGAGAGCGCTGACTCAATTTCCTAAGTAAAAAGTCATAATTCGAGGTTTGGCTCTCGTCTATTTTCTCCTCCAATATTGAACCAATTTAAAAGATATTCCATAAACTGAAAATGGAAGATATATTCTATGTCCCTATGTTTTATTTTTTGATGTTAAAAAAATGCTCAACATTGCGCTGTCAACAGAGGCTTAGTGTACAAATTTGACAAATATAAATGAAAAACATGGGACATAGTATATATCTTACTTTACCAGTTTATGGAATATCTTTTAAATTGGTCCAATATTGGAGGAGGAAATAGACGAGAGCCAAACCTCGAATTATGACTTTTTACTTAGGAATTTCAGTCGGCGCTCTCTGCCCATATTTCCTCTTAAATTCAGTTTGACTCAACTTCAGTTTTACTTAACTTCAGTTTGACATAAATTCAGTTTGACATAACTTCAGTTTCACTTAACTTCAGTTTAACTTAACATCAATTTGACTAAGCTTCAGTTCGACTTAACTTAAGTTTGACTTAACTTAAGTTTGACTTGACTTCAGTTTGACTTAAATTCAGTCTTAATTTACCTAAGTACATCAATTTAGAAGTAGGTATCCATGAATTCCTGAAAATGATGAATCTAGAAAGATAAAGCTATGTTGATGATTATAATAATTGACTTATAAAGCAAAGCACCTTTGTTTCCAATTCAGGTAGGTATTAGCAATTAATCCATCACCGTATCTACCGGTGGTGTGTTTCCTCTCAACGCTGCACAAAAACCAAGTAACAGATATCTACAAATGGAGTCAAATTACAGTTAGTGACAGCCAACGGACATGTCAGAGTGGTCGCGTATCCTATTGGTCATAAAAACACATGTTGGGAAGTGTATATATCCTCTGTGTAACGGCGCCGCGGTAATAAAAGTAGATTTAGGGCCTGTATAAAATACTAGATGCTGTTTGTCACTATGTAGGTTGGGAACAGAAGGTTCACTTTATTTTCTATTCGGCCTCAAGACTCATCATCGTCATAATCTTCAGCCTGCAGCAGTTCAATGCTGGACATAAGGCCTCTCGGTAACTTTTGTCCAGTTCCAGCCTTATGACAACTTCGACTTGCGGTCTCTGTTTCAGTTTAAGAGAATGTTGAATGATTAGCTTCAGGCAACATCTTGTCACTCTTTTACGAAACCTATTTTACAATAAGTCCAAAACTTGATTAAGGAGCTTTGCTGTTGCCTAGATAATACGCATACGTAGCAATTAAGTAATTAACACTGAGCTAAAACCATTAACAAGAACATACAGTTAAAAATTTATTTTGTTTGATCAAGAACACAATAATGTACAATCAGAAAGGAAGTGCTTTTCGCACATTTTTATTTTGCATCCTTTTAGCACTTTTTTGTTGAAGACTTAACATTCAGACATTACCTGCTTACTGTTCTTTCTGGTTTAATTATACGCATGATTTTGATTAACCTAGTGACTGCCGGTAATTATAATGCCACTGCACGTTATACGGGTTAAATTCCGTATGATACTGATAAACCCTTGTAAAAAACAAGCGTCGAGTTTACAAGTGGACGTTTGAATTTCCTCATCACTATGGGCTTCGTAGTTTAATAATAGGAAAAAAAATTGGAGTATCTACTATATTTTACCGTTAGGAATGGAGTTCTATTTCTTAAATAAATTAGAGGAATTCTTTATGTTTTCAAGCCAGTGCTAGTTTAAATGAAATAACTACAGTTCCACGCCTACATCTATACTATATAATATTATGAAGAGGAAAGATTTGTATTTTTTTATGTAACGAATAAACTTAAAAACTACTGGACCGATTTCAAAAAATCTTTCACTGTTGGGAAGCTACACTATCCCCGGGTGACATAGGCTACTTTTGATCCCTGTATTCCCACGGGAACGGGAACTACGCGAGAGAAACCGCTAGGCATCCTCTAGTTTTTATGTCCCAGTCAAATCAAGTTGTCCAACTATTTCGAAGTCTACTTCCGATCAATATGAAAGCATTTAGAATTCCTATATAAGTCACTAGCTGACCCCGCGGCTTTGCTCCCGTCAAAATTATAGCCTATGTTACTCGGGAATAATCTAGCTATCCCTATATGATAGATTTTTTTAAATCGGTCCAGTAGTTTCGTAGCCTATTCGGTACAAACAAACTAACAAACAAACAAGCAAACAAAAAAATCTTTCCTCTTTATATTTAACTAGCGGACGCCTCGCGGTTTCACCCACGTAGTTCCCGTTCCCGTGGACATACAGAGATAAAAAGTAGTCTATGTCACCCGGGGATAGTGTAGCTTCCCAACGGTGAAAGAATTTTGGAAATCGGTCCAGTAGTTTCGGAGCCTTTTCGGTACAAACAAACACACAAACAAAATAATCTTTCCACTTTATAATATTGGTATAGATTAATGGCAGAACTTAAGAGCGGAATCTAGTCAACAGGAATTTGAAAAATAGGTATTTGAAGAAACTATTGCCGTCGCGTCACCTCCAACCTCACCCCGTAAAGTGCGAATTGCAGCTCAGGCTGATTTTACCTACAAAAACTTTGACTAAAAGACGTTTCGTATTCTGCTGTTTTCTTCATGAAAACTGGTCTGATCTAAAAAATTCTTATATCAAAATTTAGAGGTATACTTTATCTATGCCTCTATCATTTTCTTTTTTCTTAAAAACCTATCAATTTTGTCTGAAAGCCGTCTGAACATGGCGGTAAAAACGGGCATTTTGTTCGGGTTTTTGGATTGTCATATTTATTTTAGTGATTATGTTTTTGAAAAAAGGAAATTATAGGGGCACGTACTAAATAGACCCAGATTTTATGGGAAAAAATCATTGCTATAGAGACATTTTCCACGAAGAAAACAGCAGAATGTTTTTGTATGGAGAAAGTCTCACTACAGTCCCCTCTTAATACCAACGTAGTGAACCTTCTGTTTATCTCCCTTCACAGTGGCTCAGATAGTCGGCGTCGAGCCGATCACTGTGACCTACATAGTATTGAAGGCTGTGCAAAGAATTAGAGTGTGATGTTTCATTTTTTTTTTGTTTCTTCGTCTGAAGGGCAAAGGGCTTTGGCAATCTGATAGTAAAGGAAAGAGTAATCTGTTCTGTAATGAGTTTAATTTTCTTTTTATGTCTGCAAGCGAGAAGCGACCGCGACGTATTTAAAGTATTTCCTGCCAGTATTCCATGTCTGTCTGTCATGATATCCGCAGGAGAACCAAAGTTACCGACATAGCCCGAAGAATCGCCAAACTTGAGTGGCAGTGGGCAGGGCACATTGCTCGCAGAACGGATGGCCGATGGGGCCGAAAAGTTCTGGAAAGGGGACCGCGAACCGGAAGACGATATGTTGGGAAACCTCCCACTAGGTGGACCGATGACCTGATTAAGGTTGCGGGAAGGCGCTGGATGCGAGACGCACGGGATCGGTTAATGTGGCGACGCCTGGGGGAGGCCTATGTCCAGCAGTGGACGTCTTTCGGCTGAAATGATGATGATTCCATGTCTTGCAACAGATAATTCAGCGTGACTTCATATTCATGATTATTTTCACCTCTGAACCATCATTGCAATATATCAAAAGACACCCTGAATTACAGGTTGACTGTCCCAAAGCCGTGTTTAAAGTATAGTTATCTTATCAAAGATCTAATTGTGTACCAAATATTAATTATCAATATTTGCAAGTGAGATTCACTGGAGAACAGATAATATAATACTAGCATACATATGCCTCATCCTATACAAAGAAACTGGCGTTTTTCGTCTGATTAAGATGATTATTTTTATAAGTACTTCGATCGCGTTCGGTGTTAGCAGCGACTTGCAAGTAAAAGGGTTTTATCGGTTCACAACATTTTTTTTTTAATGCTGTGACGATTTCTTTTATAGTATTTTTTTGCAAGTTTTTTAAGTAGCAAAATGTTTTAAAATACAAATTTAAAAAATCGAGTGGCTTGTCTCAGAAATTTAAAACCGCGCCATCTATTGGAATACATTTTTAATGATCCGTTCAAATAATCTTTGAAATTTCATGATTTTGTGCTTAGGAGTTGGTGTTGGTGTTGATAAAAAAAAACATTAATTAAAATGTTAATTTTACACACAGTTCAATAACGGATCGATGCATATATATTGCGCCATCTAGTGACATTTATTTGAACCAAATTTTCTTTGACAGCGCTGGAACCCCGTGTACCGACTGTAGTGTATTTCAGCACTGTGATCAGTTACCAAGCGTCTTCAAAGAAGTTATATCATCATGGTTCTTCCCAAAAACACAGAATGGCTTTAAAAATGGGACGTCTATGGTTTGATAAAGACCAAGTTACTACGAAGTCAAAGCTCTCACTCTAAAAAGTCGTACGTACTGTATATCGGTTACATCAAGTAGAGTAGAGATCATAAACTGGGCATCTAATACCATTGCCAATGTCGTTCCCTTGAATGATGGTCATCATCATCTGCCTAGCCTTTTCCCAACTATGTTGAGGTACGCTTCCAGTCTAACCAGATTTAGCTGAGTACCAGTGTTTTACATGAAGCGACTGCCTATCTAACCTCCACAACCCAGTAACTGGGTTACAGCGGTACCCCTTGGCTAGACTGGTGTCAGATCTCAAGCGTCTGACTATTCGTAATGACTGTCAAAGATCTTCAAATGACAGCCGGAACCAACGGCTTAACGTGCTTTCCGAGGCACGGAGGAAACTCGGTATGTTGAAATGGTCACCCATCCACGGACCGACCTCGTCAACCGTTGCTTAACCTTAAAGATCGACCCTTGCGGCTGTTATTATTTAGCCACGAGTTCCCTTGAATGATGGTATTTTATTAATATTAACTAGTTGTAGCAGGCTCGACCGGACCGTGCCTCGGAAATCACGTTAAGCCGTTGGTCCCGGCTGTCATTTGAAGATCTTTGACAGTCGTTACGGGTAGTCAGAAGCTTGAGATCTGACACCAGTCTTGCCAAAGGGTATCGTGTTACCCAGTTACTGGGTTGTGGAGGTCAGATAGGCAGTCGCTCCATGTAAAACACTGGTACTCAGCTGAATACGGTTAGACTGGAAGCCGACCCCAATATATACGTAGTTGGGAAAAGGCTAGGCAGATTGACAATTGACAACTAGTTGTAGCAGGCAGGTTTAAGTTAGTTATATAGACAAGGCTCTTCATTGATTAAGGCGGTACCCCGAGCAAAACGCCGCGCTAGTCGTTTTTCGTGTTGTTTTTAGGAGCTATCTACTCGTTATTTAAAAAGAAATATCATCTAATAAAAATACTTTAAATTTCTACATATTATTGATTTTAAAATGATAGTTTTTTTTTAAATGATTTATAAGTTTCACACCAAAACCATAAAAATGAGAAATAATTATTGATAGCATGCGTCTCCTCGTAAAGTGTTCATTTAAAATATTGTGTACTAACACTAATGGATAGACAATTTAATAACGAACATTTTTGTCGTAAAGTTTTTTTCAATAGACCAAAATTCGATTTTATAAAGATTTTATTCTAAAATCTGGGCGTTTTCACTACTGTAATTCATGCGCCACCAGTGCCGCTAGGCCAATAGGAATGCTCATATCTCATGCCGATTTTTTGGTCAGGGTTCCGCCTTAATGTTACGGAGAAAAGTGGATCGGTTTAAAAAGTGATCAATCTGCCTCATAGGTTTAGTGGTGTGGTTGCACGACGCCGAGTGTAAGGTCTCTGGGTTCAATGCTCGGCAGGGTTATTACGTATCTTTTGCAAGAGCAGAACGATAGCGATTTTTGCGGAATAATTGCTTTTCAATACAAAAGTTTTAGAGTTGTTAACAGCTTTTTTAGGGTTCCGTACCCAAAGGGTAAAAACAGGACTCTATTACTCTGACTCCGCGGTCCGCCTGTCTGTCTGTCCGTCTGTCACCAGGCTGTATATCATGAACCGTGATAGCTAGACAGTTGAAATTTTCACAGATGATGTATTTCTGTTGCCGCTATAACAA
The DNA here is from genome assembly GCA_949775005.1 of Orthosia gothica. NCBI lineage: Eukaryota > Metazoa > Arthropoda > Insecta > Lepidoptera > Noctuidae > Orthosia > Orthosia gothica. The sequence goes on from OX459068.1 coordinate 4,231,077, forward strand.
CAAATACTAAAAACAGAATAAAATAAATATTTAAGTGGGGCTCCCATACAACAAGCGTGATTTACGATAATGATACGGAACCCTTCGTGCGCGAGTCCGACTCGCACTTGGTCGGTTTTTTTTTAAATAAGTGCATTTGACAAACAGCGAGCGATTAGCAAACGATTGTGTATGACCTACCATACCTACACTGTAGGTAATGCCGACTTTTATGACATAAAGCGTTTGATCGCTATCGTTTTGCTCTTGCAAAAGATACATAATAAGCCTGCCGGTCGAGCGAATCGTTGTTGGGTTTTCATTCAGGATTTTTTTAGTATTCAAAATCAAAATCAAAATGTATTTATTCAATTAGGCCATTAAGCGGCACTTTCGAACGTCAAAAAATAAATAAATTGAATCTAGTACTAAACTCCAGTTTCCCAGCTCAAAATCATCGGCGAACCAATGCGATAAACTGCCAAGCAAGCGCTATCCGCTGCGATTGGCTGTTGAAAATTCATTCAACCAATCACAGCAGACAACGCGCGCCCGACAACCCGCCACACCAACCCCCCGACAATTCCGAGCTGGGAAACTGGGGGTAATTGATTCTACCGTCCATTCGGAAATGTAGCTTGTTGTGGAGAAGAATGGACAAGAAACTCCACACATACTCTTTAACAAAAAATGTGTTTTACAAGTATTTGGTTACATTATCTTGTTGCAAAAAAAAACTTGAGATAACATATTAATTCTGGATCTGGGTTGTATTTAAACATAATAGGAAAATCGTGGAAATCTAAGTACGACCTCCTGTCGTCTTTCGTTCAGCTCTACCTTGCCCTTTAGAGAATACTTACAGAGTAATTGATAGAACATTGTAGATAGGTACTTTACCTATGAAAAGCTAAGTAACGTAAACCTACTTAGTTATTTTATTTATTTATTTACACTTTATTGTACACATCACACACATCATCTGCCTATTAATGTTCCCACTGCTGGGACACAGGCCTCCTCTCTGTGAGAGGGAATGGGCCGTGGCTTTATTGTACACCAAGAAAAAAATAATTAAAAAATACATCTTATAACAAAAACAAACATACAACAGGCGGCCTTATCGCGATTCGCGATCTCTTCCAGGCAACCAAGAATGGAAAGAGACAGCCTGGACACAATATGGGGTTGCACTTGGTGCAAATAAAAAAAAAAAATGTTTTAAGAAAGTAGGTACAAAATACAAAATCCAAAAAAATAAATAGATACATAAATATATCATCATCATCTGCCTAGCCTTTTCCCAGCTATGTTGGGGTCGGCTTCCAGTCTAACCGGATTTAGCTGAGTACCAGTGTTTTACATGGAGCGACTGCCTGTCTGACCTCCACAATCCAGTAACTGGGTAACAGCGGTACACCTTGGCAAGACTGGTGTCAGATCTCAAGCGTCTGACTATTCGTAACGACTGTCAAAGATCTTCAAATGACAGCCGGGACCAACGGCTTAACGTGCTTTCCGAGGCACGGAGGAAACTCGGTATGTTGAAATGGTCACCCATCCATGGACCGACCTCGTCAAGCGTTGCTTAACCTTAAAGATCGATCCGTACGGCTGTTATTATTAGCCACGAGCTCCTCAGATACATAAATATGTCGCATCAAGGCTGGCCGATAGATGTAAACCATCGGAAAGTCAGGATGTTTTCCCATAGGTTAAGACATCGTGTGTGGGCAGGTCGTTGGGTACAATCGTGCAAATGAAATCACAGAAGTTATTCGATACACTGGGTTTATTTAAATAGTCACAACTCAGTTACATTCTTGCTTACTAATATTACGGATCGACACTGATTCTACAACGTGTTAGCTCTACCACGTTCAGTACTCAACTCCCATATTCTATGTTCCCCACCACGCAAGTGGTTAGAAATAGCGCGCCAATGCGTAGTTGTTCTTGCTTTGCCGCCAGATGGCGTGCTTGCGATTTGTTTTAACGTCCGTACTATTGACTAAACCCGACAAATACATTCATAGTACTAATATACAGACAAGAAAACAATTATATGTATAAGATTATGATCACAGTAACAAGTAGTGCTCCTTTACAAGTCGCTTAAAAACAGGTAGTGATTGCGCGCGCTTTATAGTCACAGGCAATGCATTCCATAGACGAGTGGCCTGGACAGTAAAAGATTTGTCTAGGAAGATAGTGGAGTGCATTGGCATTTTAATTTTTATATTATCCGATCTTGTTTTGTGGTAAAATAAAGGCATAATAATAATATGAGGTAAAGTTGTAACTTTAAACTCGACCACAGAAATTGACAGTGAAATTAATACATTACTTTCCATTCTCTTGGCTTTTACCAAGTTTGAGATATCAGTTATTTATTTATATAAAACTTCATGCAGAAAGGTACAATGGCTGACTTAATGCCTTAGGCATTCTCTACCAGTCAACCAAGGGTGGTGAAGAGACAACATGGCAGGCGCATTGTTTAAAATGTTGAAAGTAAAAAATATAAAATAGGAAATTAAAATAAAAAGTTGCTTAAAATACACATATCATTTCTATACAAATATTATAAAGCTGAAGAGTTTGTTTGTTTGTTTGAAAGCGCTAATCTCAGGAACTACTGCTTGAAATTGAAAAAATCTTTTGTGTTGGATAGTTCATTTATCGAGGAAGGTTATAGGTTAAATAACATCACGCTACGACCAATAGGAGCGGAGCATAAATGACAAATGTTTCGAAAACGGGTAAAAATATTCCTTTTTGAGAGCTTTTTTTTTTTTTTTTATAACCTATATGCTCGCGCTTGACCACAATCTCACCTGATGGTAAGCGATGATGTGGTCGACGGTGAAACACGCTTGCCTAGAAATAACCTATCCACTCTTGACTTAAAGACCCCTAGATTGTAGCTATCGGGAAACACAGACTCCGGCAGGGAATTCCACTCCTTAGCTGTACGCATAATAAAAGTGTTCCCAAAACGTTTTGTGCGTATGGGTGGGATGTCTACCATGTATCGATGGCGCATCGCCGTACGTCTGGTAGTCCGATGATGGAACGGGCTAGGTGGAATTATATCGTGCAATTCCATCGCACACTCCCCGAAATGTAACCGATAAAAAACCGACAGGCTGGCAACTCGGCGACGATGTTCAAGACTCTGGAGCTTTGACTTGACCAGCGCCTCATCGCCGATGAGCCTCTTGGCTCGCTTTTCGATCGACTCTAGTGCGTCAAGCTGGTATTTGGCTGATCCGTCCCAGAGATGAGAACAGTACTCCATGCATGATCGAACTTGCGCTTGATACAAGTTGAGGAGCTGTTCCGGCGTGAAGTACCGTCTCACCTTTGCAAGGATCCCCAGCTTTTTGGCAGCCAGCTGAGCCTTTGCCTCAATGTAAGGGCCAAAATTGAGAGTAGATGTCAACGTAACGCCAAGAAGCTCAAGATGGTCAGTTATTGGCACGGTCGCATCTCGGAAAGTTGGATCTGGGTAAAATTGGCTCTTTTTAGCGGAAAAAAGACACGCCTGGGTTTAAGCGGCATTAAACCTGACCAGATTGGCATCGCCCCATTCGGAGACTGCTTGCAAGGACAGGTTCAAGCGCTCCACCATGGCCTCCCGGAGAGACCGGATCTTACCAATAAGGCTTTCGTGCCAGACCCTATCAAAAGCCTTCGAGATGTCGAGGGAGACGGCAAGCGCTTCCCCGTGTCTCTCGATGGCCTCACTCCAGATGTGAATGGCATACGCTAGAAGATCCCCAGTAGACCGATTTCGGCGGAAGCCGTATTGGCGGTCACTAAGGATATCGTTAGATTCTAGGAATGCCAGGAGCTTCGAGTTAAGTACACGCTCCATACTCTTACAGAGTATGGACGTTACAGAGATGGGTCTGTAGTTGGCCGGGTCAGCTCGACTACCCTTCTTGGGCACGGGCTGTACGTTAGCTAGCTTCCAAGCATTCGGCACTTTTCCGGTCTCATACGAAAGGCGGAATAGCTTCCGTTGCGTGCGCTGCGTAAGCGGTTAAAGTTACGCAACATTCATGTATGTAGGGTGGTTAGGGTAGGGCAGGTAGGTAGCCAGTTGACGGGAGCGAAGCCGCGTGGGACAGCTAGTATGATTAATAAAATACACACACATCACATAACATCATCAGCCTATTAATGTTCCCACTGCTGGGACACAGGCCTCCTCTCTGTGAGAGGGAATGGGCCGTAATCCACCACGCGGGCCCAGTGCGGGTTGGTGGATGTCACATGTCTTCGAATTTTTGGTTCTAGGACATGCCGGTTTCCTCACGATGTTTTCCTTCACCGTTTTGAGAGCAGTGGTGAAGAAATAATTTACACAAAGTAAAGCGCCTGCCTGGGCTCGAACCCACGACCTACAACTTGTGAGTCGCGGTCGATACCACTGGGCCACCACTGCTCCTAAAAAAAAAAAAACACACCAACATGAATATCAGTTATCAGTTCAGTTGAATGACAATCGCAATATATTATCAAACAATGGTTTTCGATTGCTGAGTGCTGCTAATGTATCAACATTATCATCCAATCTTGGAAACCAGTGGTTTAGCTGTGTAAAACCCGAAAAAGTGCCGAAAAAAGTTCACGAGCGGACACAGTGAGTTTCGCGTGTCGGGAACAGAGGTCTTAGTGCAAGTTTTGATTCACGCTCAATTGCGTTAACGTAAACGATCTCTTATGTCAAAATGTATACAAAAAAAGAGGTTTCTCCTTACCGTCCCCAGACGGCGCTTATCCAGTTTCAATACAAATTGACGTTTACGTTTCACAAGTGAGCGTGAGTAAAAACTCGCACTAAGGCCTCAGAATCGAGATGTGAGTGACAGTGGTAGCGGTACTGAGTGCAAAAAACCAATAAGAAAGAGGGTAGACCGATTTGTCTCCTTAAAATCACCCACCCGCAAGAACTTCAGCTTATCCGTGATCATGGTGCTTGCAACAGCACCGAAATATCGGCAACTCGCAACAAACAGTAAACATGGCAAATAGCCCGCTTTTAATGTTAATGTTAGTATCATCATCCAACTTCGTCCACAGCTCCACGCTTCTGTCCCAACCTCATCCGAATGTATTCAGAAAAGTTTTTGGGGTATCTACTTATTACTCCCGCAGTGGTAACCCAGTGAGAAAGGCGTCAAGTAACGATATTCAGGTCGTCATCCAGGCAGGCACTTTGTACAAGTATAACCCCGAGTTTCCCACCTTAAAATTATCGCAGAATTAATGTGACAAATTGTCAAGCACGCGTTATCTGATGTGATTGGTTGAATGAATTTTCAACAGCCAATCACATCAGACAACGCGTGTGTCTAAGAAGCAGAATTCAACCACCGACTATTATGACCCTTCCACAGAGGCCTATGTCCCAGCAGTGGGTAGGCATAGGTTGATTCTTCGACCCCGAACGAGATTTTTTACAAGGACCTCTTTAATCAAAATTAAATTTATAACTAAAAAATCTCCGACACAAAACCTCATTACATAAACAATAAACTGGATAACTTTTGAACGGCTGAACCGATTTTAATCAAACAAAGCTAAGAACACTGTCGACAAAGTCACCTTTCAAACAAAATAAACCAAATCAAAATTAGTTCATCCGTTTAGGAGCTATGATGCCACAGACAGACACACAGCAACACACGTCAAACTTATATAACACTCCTCTTTTTCTGTCGGTTAAAAATTATATTAAAACAAACTTAAGCCTGTACTGCAGCCACAATACACATAAATCAAAGTCCAGAAAATTAACAGCTGTATCGCAATCAGTATTGACAAGTAAATTGCCTTGCAGTACTTTGATACCTTATTTCTAAATCGACTCAACACTTTTGCAAGAATATTTAAGTCAAATAATAATATCTACAGTTTGTTCAGTACCTAGTAAAATTTCCTTTTGACGGCTTAGTGGATTTTAGAATAGCAATATTCTTACCTGGATTCTGAAAAGCTAATTAACACAATTTGCTTGCAGATTCTTCAATTCGTTTCAAGGGATTTAATTGGTTCTTGTTTCAGTCGACAATTATGTTAGTTGAAATGATTTTGACAGTCTTTTTTTTTGGTACAATCCCACCGCACTATTCCCAAACCACTGCAACTCCTGAAAGCCAGAATCAACAGTGGCGACCACCAGAAAAGCGCTGAGGCTATGAAGCTCGACTAAGTTCCGGAGAATGAATTTAACTGTCTTGGATCAAAATTCCACTTTGACAGTCTATTAGCAAACTGTGTTGCTTTTCAGAAACTGGGTGTAAGGAAAGAATTCCTTGCTTGGCTAATCTTTTTATCACGATATTATCAACCTGAACTATCTCTACTCTTACAGTAACGGATTCCCAATAAATTATAAATAAAATAGTTTTACGCAACCTAAAAGTATTCTAATAAAAGTAGTTGATGTTTTCTGAATCAAAAGCATTCTGTATTTATTTGCTTGTGGTATCTAGTTGCAATTCCAAAATAAACTATTGAACGATTGGAAAGTCCAAAGTATTCACAACACATGTTTCCGTAATTGAAACAAACTGTAAAAATAACGCAGCGATAGTCCAATCAAATCCTGAAACTCATTGAGTGTAAAAGTAATTGGAGATAGAGTGCGCGCAAGTTAAGTCTGCGCGCGGCCAAAAACGGAACTAATCGTTTGTCATTTATGTCAGGTGTCAAGAGAGTATGTTGTTTTTCGTGTTTTTATTCGTTTCCGCAGTAAATAATCGCCATCATTATGATGAAAGTAATTTAAAGTGATGGCAGGGATGTTTTCTTCAAGTGCACAAGACAATAACGGTCCAAAGGTACCGTTTTACAATGATAGAGCCCGCGTTGCTTATTTGACAGGTAACTCTTAGGGATACCACAATACTAAAATTTCCCTAAATTTTCGTACTACCGGTGCCCGACAGTATTGGTTTTTGGGTGGTACATAAATATACCGTTATTTTGTTTTAGGCGTTCTGAACGCACCGTCACCCAAATAACTCAAGAGGGTTATGTGGCAGCACCTTCTTCAAAAATTGTTGAAGAAGAAATTAAAAAAGAATTGAAATTGAAGGTATTAGCCACTGCAGGACCATTGTTAGACCAAATTTAACAGTAGGTACTACTAAGTATTCAATAAAAGATTAACAATAATTTCATGAAGCTTCTTTCATCATATTCTATGCAAGTATAAAAAGCTAGTAATTAATTATGCTTAACTTAAATTACTTTTAAGTTTCGAGAGAAAAATTACTATTGATTAAATGTAGGAAAAAAGATCAGTTATGCTGGCAACATTAAGAACGCCACCCGTCGCGCGCAGACTTATCGTGCGAGCACAGCGAATTGCTTCGGCTTTACTCGGTTTTTTTCGTAATATTATTTTCATCTCGCTGGTAAATACAATTTGAAATGTTAGTTAGAGATATAATATAACCTATTTTATCTATAGTTCTTGGCCGCCCTGAAGTTGGCTTTCCAATGCAACGCACGTATCGGTGCTGTTTTTACCCGACTGCCGAAGGAGGGTAATGTGTTTATCAGTCTATGTATGTATGTATGTTTGCTCCTATGTAGCGTTCTAGAGACCAAACGCGTTTGATCTGTCCCCTTACTCTAAGAGTTTATGGACTCCCCTGGTTAGGTTTACCAATTTGCAGTAATCGGTTCTGCGGCTGTTAGATAGGGACTTGGCCATTACAGCTAGCTTATTCGGATTCTTTACATAATCTTATTTCATTCCAGTTCACACATTACATCCCTAGACACCTACGTTATGCAGGCTACCTATCTGCAACCCAATCCGCCAATGGTGGCGATGTCCGTAATGCGATATCAATTGTCACTTGCGTAATTCTATGTAACTGCAGTATAAGTGTCGTTACGCCTGTCTAGAGTCTGTGTTATGCAGTTAGATGTGAGATTGTAAGTGCGTTTGTCCACCGCTTAAGGCTATAGTAAATACTATAGCCGCTTGTCCACTGCAAGCCCGTCGCCCGAGCGCCGTGACCGCTAGAACTCGGCCCGGGATTGTGCGGTGTACATCATCCGACGTGCTCTCGTCACCGTCGGCATCCCGGCCGTATTAGAACCTCTTGGCCTGGCACGCGGCGATGGCAAAAGACCGGACGGGATGTCTTTGTTTCCATGGAAGATGGGTAGGCCTTTAGTTTGGGACGCTACTTGTGTCGATACTGTTGTGCCATCCCATCTTCCTAGCTCGTCGTGCTGTGCTGGCGCTGCCGCTGCGGCTGCAGAGAACCTCAAGCGGCGGAAATATAATAACCTCATCGGTAGTTATATTTTCGAGCCGTTTGGGGTTGAAACTCTTGCCGTTTGGGGTCCGAGTGCTCATGGTTTGTTTAAAGATCTTTCCAAACGCCTAGTTGACAATTCGCGTGACCCAAGGGCTGGCTTTTACCTTGGTCAGAGAATAAGCATTGGCATACAACGTGGCAATGCTGCCAGTCTTTTGGGTACATTACCAGTGGACAACGATGTGTTTTTAGTATATTTTTAGGTTTAGTTAGTGAGTAGTTTTTGGTTACAGTGTATATGTTTGTAGTCTTAGTTTTAAGTATGTTTTTACACTGTATATACTTTTATCTATGTAGATAAATTTACAATACAAAATAAATTTAAACTTGTCCACCACACGCGTCGTGACGTCGCACCGCGCCGGTTTTTGTTAGGGTTCCGTACCCAAAGGGTAAAAACGGGATCCTATTACTGAGACTCCGCGTCCGTCTGTCTGTCTGTCTGCCTGTCTGTCTGTCTGTCTGTCTGTCTGTCTGTCTGTCTGTCTGTCACCAGGCTGTATCTCATGAACCGTGATAGCTAGACAGTTGAAATTTTCACAGGTGGTGTATATCTGTTGCCGCTACAACAACAAATACTAAAAACAAATTAAAATAAATATTTAAGGGGGGCTCCCATACAACAAACGTGATTTTTTTGCCGTTTTTTACGAAAATGGTACGGAACCCTTCGTGCGCGAGTCCGACTCGCACTTGGCCGGTTTTTTTTTTCAAGAAATTGTGCTTTGTATACCACCGAGATCATTGCGGTGGACAAAAGATCGTCGTCAAGTCACCGTGTTCTCGGGCAGGAAAAACCTCATTCTCGTTGACGTCCCGGGACGGCGGCAGTGGACAAACGCTCTGGGTACCTGGGGAACTTGTCATGTTTTATTTACTGGCCGACTGGTAGAAAATATCTTAGGTACTAAGTCCGCCTTTCCAGTTGTACATTAAGTTTTAATAAATTCATCTTCTACGGACTAACCAAAGAGATGTTGAAAACATTAAAGGATTGAATTAAAGCTAAAAGTTCATATGAAAGGAGCAAAAAAGAAAGAAAGAAAGTACATAAAGATGAAAGGTGTGAGAGAGAGGTCTGTATTTCTACTGGAAGCTCTTGTAAATCTTGTATCTAAATAGGCTCCATTGTTTTATATGATTTAGAACATTGTACAATATAATCGGTCGAGCAATGTTGCCAGATGCGTAGAAACCTTGAAAAATTGCCCCAGACTACGCATCTTTTTAACCCCCGCCGGAAAAAGAGGGGTGTTATAAGTTTCACGTGTGTTGCTGTGTATCTGTGTGTCTGTCTGTGGCATCATAGCGCATAAACGGATGAACCGATTTCGATTTAGTTTTTTTTGTTTGAAAGCTAATTTTGTCGATGTTTGAATAAAATCGGTTCAGCCGTTCAAAAGTTATGGGGATTTTACTGTTTGAATCGGGGTGTTTTCGCAAGATAAATGTGTCGGGGGTTTATAAATTGTGAAATTTTACTTGTTAGAAAATCTATTCTTATATCAAGCCTTTTGTCAGTCAAATTTTCTGCGGTTGCTTACTCAAAATATGTCATTCAACATGTCATGAAAAAGCGTGTGGGACTAACGACTGCTCATACTTGACCAATAACATAATATGTCAAGCTTAGATCTGCTAGTTCATCCATCATTGTGTAATATTATGTGTGGAGTTCCGGCACAGTGACGAATAAGGCACTGAACTGACAATGTTACCCAATATTAGTCACACAGTGTATAAAACAGATTGATGCGACTGTTGTGACTTGCTGGAAAGGAGAAGAACCAAAGGATAGTGAGAACATCTCAGGTTCCCCTAGTCGACGGCACGAACTATTTTGTGCACGAGATTAAAATGCATGCTGTCTCATCCGACAACACGTGCGAAAGAGATTGATGATGTGATGAGCAGTGAGAACCTAGTTCGCGTACGAATTAGCACTTTTCCAAATTTGTAGCGAAATGGATGAAGATTTAGGACGAAAACGAGCGCGCGAAATTTTATAAACAGACCTTTGGGAGTCTAGATATCATGAAAAAACAACTAAATGTATATTTTCAAAATAACATTATTTGCATTGTTGAATTACTAATCTATCCCTGTATGGAGGCCGTTTTGCAATTTTCCTTGTTCTTATGGTATTTATTCCCGACCAAAGATGCGTTAAAATTAGTGGAACAACTAACAACCCCAACTTTCGGCGCTCCAACGCTCATAACTTTTAAATATTGTATTGCTTTTACTGTCATCCTCCTTTCCGTGTAGCAATAGAATTTATGCCTTTCGTTTTCAGACCTCTTTGCCGTATCCGTGACCTGTATGTTTGTTTTATCCTAGACGTTTTATATTTCACCTAATTAATCAATCTTTTCCTTGGACCATTTTCTTAATAAACCTTAATAAATTAAATCATGTAAGTGAACATCATCCGGCAAAATCTTAATTGTCAGTCTCAGTTGTTATAAATGAAAAGTGAATTTATATTTTTTCCTACTCTTCCGATATTCTTTTCTGATTAATTTCGCTGCGGGATCCAAGACAGTTAAATTCATTATCCGGGACTTCGTCGAGCTTCATTACCTCGGCGCTTTTCTGGTGATCGCCACTGGTTGATTCTGGCTTTCAGGAGTTGCAGTGGTTTGGGAATAGTGCAGTGGGTAAGGTGGGTAATAAGTGGTTTATCCAATTACCGCGAAACCTACAGTTTACTACAAAGTTTCTACCTTTATTTACTATAAAGAACCCGCCTTCACAAAAACCGCTTTAAAAAAATGCAGTTAACGAAGCGTTTATCTAGAAACTGACCATTAGTCTGTGATTATCGCCGGTACCATATATCAAAGGCTTTCTTATCCGGTGCTAGCGGTACCAGCTTCCTAAGCATATTCTGTGAAAAACTCACAGGTTTTTCGTGTAAGGATCTGATGCCTATGTGATGTAGGAAGAATTTGATTATGGCATCGGTTCAGGGATTCAAGGAATAGTTGATCCTGTTTGGGCGTCGGGAGTCGCAAGCCGATTCCCGGCCACCGTATGCGTGGGCTTGCGGAAGGCGAGTAATAAGTAGCTCGGGTTCCGTTAAGGGCCTACATACCCTTTAGTGCCGTGAGACGGTAACTTTCTGAAGCATACTCCTTAGTAACGGCTTGGTTAAAAGGTTTGAAAAAAATAAGTAGTATTTATTATTGATTCATGTACATAATTTTGAACGCAAGGTTTTTTCGTGTAACTAATAGTTTTGCTTTAAAAAAATAATTAACAACACGATATTTTTTCGCAACTTTTGGACTCTCTCTCTCCTCCAAAACGACTTGGATGTATAAAAATATTTTTACACAGAAAAATTGATGGCTGGAATTTCTTCTTATCTAACATAACATAATTATGTAAATGAAATAATATTTTGCAAACAAAACTGTTCAAAAGGAGGTTCAATATTGATATTTTGGCATCGAGCTGGCGCACGGCCAGTACTGCGTTAACATTGGAGCATATACATACATAAACTCACGCCTTTTTCCCATGGGCGTAGGCAGAAACTACAGAACGCCACCTGCTACGATCCTTACATACTTCTTTTGCTTCACACACATTCATACATCTAGTCATACACACACGCCGGTTATGTGTACTGCGCACTTGGCCTTTCTGAAGAACATCACCTATATGTCTTTCTAGGGCGTCCCCTCCCGGCGTTTCCATTCACGTCTGCCTTGTAAATACCTTTCGTTAGTCGCCTTTCATTCATCCTCTCAACATGGCCAAACCATCTTAACATACTCTTTTCAATTTTAGTCACTACATCTTCATTGGAGCGTATATTGCGCCTTAAGAGATTCCACACACGCCTCAAAGAGATGTTAGCTAAACTGACGGGGTCCGCTAGGTCCGATGCCTGTCTGGGTCGCGGATAAATTTGAAAGAGAGTTACCGCGGCTCTGGCACAAGCAACTGAAGGAACACGGTTGGATGATTTCTCAACCCAAAAAAAGAAATGAATAGTTGATCCTTGTAATCCTTCAATTTGGGCAGTCTGTATATTTGTTAATCAATCAAGCCCTTACAACGCAGCAACGGCTGAACGGGTTTGGATAAGGAACGTGGGTAGATCATGGCCTAGTTTAAGATTCAAGATACTTTTTAACCTAATTATAATGTTTTTCGGCTTTCACGTTGGTGTTGCCCCGCTCGCATAAGCTTGTATATATAGCCTATTATAGGAAATGTAGTGTTTGGAAAATTTCATCAGTACAGTTCATCTGTTAGTAAATATTGTCGGTTCGGTAACGTCACAAAACAATGTGAGTATTTCCTTCTGAATTGTTACAGTCGCTAGTTTGGAATGATGTACAACCACTTCGTACTTTTCTTTCACACTCTGATAGTGTTGGATGATAAACAAAAACAGCGGTTTTCCTTTTAATATTATTGTCTTTATCAACCCGCTTGAATCCACTTATCTTTCGGTTTGCCAAGCTTTGTGCTGTTCATGTCTGGGACACCTTTCGCACATCACACTTCCTTTTCTAAATATCAAACCTTAGAATAAAAAGGCAGGTTTATTACGTATCTTGCAAGAGCAAAATGATAGCGATTTTTGCGCAATAATTGCTCTTCAATACAGAAGTTTTAGAGTTTGTGGCGGTTGTTTTTTTAAATAAGTGCATTTCACAAACACCGAGTGTCTAGCAAATGATTGTGTAGGCAGACATACCTACACCGTGGGGTCTCATCCCATACAAAGAAACTGTCCCAACGTACTGTACTGATTATTTGATTTATCTATCGATATCGATTGATTATTAGATGGTGATCTATCTAGCGCCGTGGAACGGAACCGAACGCGTTCGATTTACAAAACATAAACGGTCTAATCCGATGAAAAACACTAGTTTCGTGGTACGGTTTCTTTAAATGGGATGTAGCATCTGTATGCTAGTAAAATATTATCTGTGCCTACACTGTGAGGAATGCCGACTTTTATGACATGCCTTTCGATCGTGCAATGATTGCTGATTTTCATACGTAATAAGCCTGGGTCGACTTGCGAATCGCCTCCCTGTTTTTCGTCGCTTAAAAATTGTGCCGAGAGATACAAGAATGATTTCACTTTGACAATTTTGACACAAAAGTCCAAAGATTAATACTGCCGTTTTCTAAATGCCTGTGTAACTGGTTTTATAAAAAAAAAGTTAAATCAAAAAATCAAAAAACCCGACTGCTTCAAAAGCGAACTAAAAAGACGTAAACAAGGAAAAAATCATGCTGTGCAGTCGGAGGATACATATTCGCGGGCTGGCTGACCAAAATCTGGTGTATCCTCCACCTGCACAGCATGATTTTTTCCTTGTTTACGTCTTTTTAGTTCGCTTTTGAAGCAGTCGGGTTTTTTGATTTTTTGATTTAACTTTTTTTATTTATAAGTTTTTAGTTAAGTTTTTTTCGAATTAGATACATTTAAACATATAAGTGTTATATATGTTTGAAATCACCTCTTAAAACCCTTTATTTTGATACCCCACACACTGGGTTTGGAAGAAAAAAAAAAATTGGGACCCCACAATATGGCGCCCAAAATCCGCCATTTTTCTATTGTCCAATTTTAACGTAGCCTATGACACTCGCAGGGTTAAGACGAATCGATTGACGTATGAATCATCAAAATCGGCCAACGCGTTTGGTCTCTGGAACGCCACATAGGAACAAACATACATACATACATACATACATACATACATACATACATACATACATACTTACATACATACATAGACTGATAAACACATTACCCTCCTTCGGCAGTCGGGTAAAAAGTTAAACCAAATAACCATACGTCGCCGTCGTACAAACTGTTTCCCAGCTGTAAATATCGCAACAAAACACAAAAAATCGAACAATACTGTTTGTGCGTGATTGTAGTCGTATTGTTAGACGATAAGGCTGCTATCGATTGGAACTTAATGATGCAGATATACCAGTATGACGTGCTACACGTGCGGTGGATTTGAAGTGACGTAGGTTTGTGTACAACTGGCTTAAGAATTATGCAGAGGCAAGGGAAGAAGGACGTGGAAAACATGGAGTGGTAGTTCCTCTTTTGCGAGGGTTGAGAGACAGTAAAGGAAGATGTAATTGCGGAAGCAATAGTAATGATAACTCTTTTGTAAAACTCGTCAAAAACGTTGCTAAAAGGAAGAAAGCTAACAAGGAAGAGAAAAAGGGAAAACTATAAAAAGTACATTTGGAGAAATTTGAAGATTTAGTGGAACTTGAATTTAAAATTATGTTATATGTGGCAAATGATGACTATTGGTCGGGTCAGGAATGCAGTACCTATTTGTGAGCTTCTGAAAAACTGCCAGATCTAAAAGCCTGATCAAATCTTGTATCAGATAATCTGCTGAAATCTCTTGCTAGCTGACGTTGGGTGTATAAATTGCTGGTTGACGAAATTCGCAAAAGCCAATCTTGTTTAACTCATCAGGAAATCCGACAACAATCTGACCTTTTTAAAGTCATGTCTTAAACTACACCATCTAATACACAATCATCTTCAGATCTATGACATAACACATTACAAAAGCCGACATTTTTTCATCAAAATGAACTAACAGTTAACTTAAGAGTTAACGCAACAGTTTGAGATAAGCTGGTTCCCATCACGACGAAGATAATCTAACTGTTACTGCAGATCGTGACCATGGTAAAGATGCTGTGTATCTTAAGGTAGTAGACGTTTTTATTGCCATCTTAGATCATTGGAGATGAATTATAAATTTGTTCGTGATGCTCGGGAGATCCTTCGAGAAACGCTACAATTTATTGCTTAACGAGTTATAGGGCAATCGTCTTTTATGGTACTTATATATATTGGCACATAAATAAATAAATAATTGCTAGCTTTCAAAAGTGGCGACCACCAGAAAAGCGCCGAGGCAGTGAAGCTCGAGTATTCCCGGCGAATGAATTTAACTGTCTTGGATCCCGCAACGAAATTAATCAGAAAAGAATAACGGTGGAGTAGCAAAAATACAAATTTCCACTTGACTTCATATCAAGCAGGAGACAGAACAAACAAGGCCAATAGGCACAAAGGGTCGTTTACAACTGGGATAAGCCCAGTTGCCTAGCACCACGGATAAAAATTAGCAGTCCTAACATTCTTTTTAAACGAGTGCCATTCGATTTTGTCTTCCTCCTTCTTAAGTCTGACAGAGGCCAGATATACGTCCAGTCTACTCTTCAATCAGTTTCAATAAAAACCTGATTATAATAATGAATCAGATACGTCAAAAATACCTGCTAAAATCTGGAAGCAGCAGATGCCTAATGTCAAAAATAAACATTTTGGCATTTGCATTACTTCCTGTACCAAGGAAATTAAACTGATATTATCAAACACGCCTGTATCCAGTAATTCATAAAATGAGGTAGGCACATGAACAATAACAATTTGTAGTTTATAGATACAATAGAAGCACCTCTTTGTTTCACAAGGACACCGCTTTGTTCTTGATTTCTTTCGTTTGAGTGTATAGTTCCGGCTATAACAATATTACTACTTGTGTTTTATAATTGAGTTAAATAATACATTACGTTAGATCTGGGCAAATACATGCTATGATTTAGTTAAAATACAAAATACAAAAAACTCTCTCGCATGTATATAAAATACGAAATACCGTATTTTTTTTATTTTTTTATTTAACTATTTTAATTAATTACGATTACTATTGAAGCAACTAAGTGGACGGAGCCTCTTTGCGCGGGGCACCTATTTCTGTCTGTTGTAGGGTCTAAAGTAACCTAATATGAAGGAAATGACGGGAGCTGAGTTCGCCCGTCATCTCCTTTGAACCTTTTTTTTTTTTTTTTTTAATTAGCGTGGAGAAATGCTCATGCATACTGCGCTACCACGGGGAGATAGCGCAGTTATGTGGGACTCTAACCCACTAAAACTCCACGGTGTCCTCCTGTGCCGCTTATGGCGAGAACACGGGAACGCGTTAGCATACATCCGCGAACCCGCCGCGGCTGTCCTTCTCCGGACCCTCCTCTGGGGTTTACCCCCATCGCCGGCGCACCAGAACACACAGTACGCCGTGACCACCTCGGGGACCAAACCAGCACATGGGTACCAGACAACCCCGTGTATGGCACCCTTGGTCCCCCTGTGACGGGTCAGGTCAGTGGCCCCGCCACCTACCACTTTTCGGCCGCAGGGGATAGGGAGAGCGGCCAGCGCTATACCGACACTCCTCCTCCCCTG
This sequence comes from Orthosia gothica, assembly GCA_949775005.1. Lineage (NCBI taxonomy): Eukaryota > Metazoa > Arthropoda > Insecta > Lepidoptera > Noctuidae > Orthosia > Orthosia gothica. The sequence continues at coordinate 4,247,682 of OX459068.1, forward strand.
CGGCCCCACCGCGTCCACCATCAGACGGTGGCGACCCCGTGCAGGCCGCGGAGGGTAGGGCGAGCGGCGCACCGTAATACCGGCACTCCTCTCCCGCCGCGGCCTCCGACCTTCAGCCGCGATGCCTTCCATACCACATCGCGGCCCGCCTCAGTTGCGATGTCGCCTAGGCAACACCGCAACCTACATGTTGGCCGCTACGTCGTCGGCTTATCGGCAAAAGCCCTGACGAGCGGCCCCTCCTCGGGTTCCTCTTGGCTTCACCGTGGTCTTCCAAGCCACGGCTACTGAGCCCCCCCGCCTCGACAATGCGGGAACCCACCGGGGGGGATCTCCTTTGAACCTAACCTATCCGTGTCGGGGTGCAATAAGCGCTCGAGCTCGATTCGCTTGCTCATGGACTAATTCGTTGACCATAATTATCGAATTGCCCAACCGTTACCTAGCAATATTCATAATGACCAGGCAATGTGATATCTAGAGAAGTCTAAATCAGTATTCATTCCATTGTCCGATTTGACTCGACTAGATTCATAATGCCCGGGCATTATACATAGTGCCCTGATTAATCAATTGATCCATGACATATATCCCTGGTATTAGCTCTTATAGGAGTCATAAGATTATAAAGATCCGCAGATGTTCTCTTAAAAGCGCTTATAAGTCGTGATTCCTCTTAAGTGCAATAACTCTTGATGTATGCTTTTATAAGTCATGGGCCTATACCAGCCAGGAAATATGTTCTTGTAAACGGTAACAAAGTAAAGTTATAGTAGTGAATGTACTTATGTTAAAACAACATTTTTTATGCTGTTAAAAGCGCATCAGTAATATTGATGCCAAATTAACCTTAGAAAGTACGCGTTCCAGGATAATTTTGCTAGTTTAGATGTTCAAGGCTCTGAAGCCTAGACTCGACCAAGTACCTCATTGCCATTGAGCCTGTTGGCCCGTTTTTCTATCGACTCAATCGATCGATTTTTAGATCTAGGTCTCTACTAAAGTTTATGTTTAAGTACAATTGCAGGTTTCAAGCTCAATTAACTTTGTTCTTAAACTAGAACATGTATTTTTAACTATGATTGATGAATGCTAACCTACTTCCTGATTTATTAACCATTATGTTTGTTTAATTACAGGTAAACCCACAATATCAACATCATCATCTACAATTAAAATTGCGTAAGTCAGCCTAAAAAATGGTAAAACCAATATTTAAACAATACAAACATCCAAAAAACTTAATTCCCATACTTAATGTATCGTTTTTAAAGTTGATAAAGGAGTTAATGTAGTTAAAACCTTTTTTCTGTATTACAAAGTTCATTGATCTGAAGTACCAGCAAACACGTCATGACTTTATTAGAATCAAAAAAATAAAGTTGTTTCTCATGTTAGCTTAAAACTCGGAGAATTGTTATCCTTCCTTACATGCAATGGCATTCACACTGTCGCTGTTCAGTTTAAGAGGAAATATGGGCAGAGAGCGCCGACTAAACTTCCTAAGTAAAAAGTCATAATTCGAGGTTTGGCTCTCGTCTATTGCCTCCTTCAACATTGGACCAATTTAAAAGATATTCCATAAACTGGTAAAGTTAAGATATATACTATGTCCCTATGTTTTCCTTTTTTCATTTATATTTGTCAAATTTTTACACTAAGCCTATGTTGACAGCGCAATTTTGAGCATTTTTGAGGGTTCTAGTGTTTCTAAAGATAATGTATCATCAAAAAGAAAACATAGGGACATAGAATATATCTTTCATTTTCAGTTTATGGAATATCTATTTGTTCAATATTGGAGGAGAAAATAGACGAGAGCCAAAACTCGAATTATATCTTTTTACTTAGGAAATTCAGTCGGCGCTCTCTGCTCCCGTTTCCTCTGAGCAAAACGCCGCGCTAGTCGTTTTTGTGCAGTTTTTAGGAGCTATCTACTCGTTATTTAAAAATAAATATCAACTTATAAAAATACATTAAATTTCTACATAATATTGATTCCAAAATGGTAGATTTCATTTTTTATTCTATGAAGTATTAATCTCCTTCCAACAAAACCATAAAAATGAGAGATAATTATTGATAGCATGCATCGCCTCGTAAAGTGTTCATTAATTAATGTTTGTACAAACACTAAATGGATAGACAATTTAATAACGAACATTTTTGTAGTAATTTTTTTTTCAAAAGACCAAAATTCGATTTTATAAAGATTTTATTCTAAAATCTGGGCGCAACTCATGCGCCACCAGTGTGCTGCTAGGGCACTAGGAATGCTCACGGCGGTGTTTTGGTCAGGATACGGCCTTAAAAAAATATTATTAAGACGGTACCCTGACCAAAAAATCGGCATGAGATATGAGCATTTCTATTGGTCTAGCGGCACTGGCGGCGCATGAATTACAGTAGTGAATACGCCCTAACTGGGTCGTGAAGATCGAAGAATAGGCAGTCGCTTCATGTAAAATACCTGGTATCCGGTTAGATTGGAAGCCGACCCCAATATTATTGGGAAAAGCTTAAGTATATTTTTTGCCTTCTCTAGTCCATTCCGTGCTCTGTGGCCAAGCATCAATTAAGGCCGCTCGTGTTGCGAGCAGCTGATTGCTTTGCGACATCGTATTGTTGAAGGGACGTCGAAACTTCACGTCCATGTGTGTGCGTTGCTACACGAGGAAGATTCTAAACATTTGTGGTTGAGAAATCTGGGTTTTTGTATCTCCTGTTTTGAGGTAGAGCAAGCTTTAAACGCCTCCTCCACGAGATATTAATAACAGGGCAGTTTATAGACTAACTTACCAACTTGATACAAAGTAACGAGAAAACTATAATCTTTAGAATACATTGTTGTCTTACAAGATTGAAGATCCGAGGTCTTTAGGACTTCAGCCTGATCTGCAAAGATATTTAACATTAAGTCGGCTTTTTGTTTTATAGAAGCGTATACAGATACACCCAGATTTCTGAAGTTATATGCAAGTGAATTTTAATAGGGGGCAAATCTGTTGCCATTACCGGCAAAAACTATGACTCCGGGCTGCGACTGAGAAATTCCAGATTGAAATACTTTTTTTTCTTTTTTGTCTTTACCTTCAAAACACGCCTGGCCTTTTGGAGAAAAAAACAGGAAGTGTGGGCTTTTAGAACGCCTGTTAGGGCCCGTCCATTTTTTTTTTAGTTTGTATATCATCCAATGACTTCTCCCGCTCTGGGTGAAGCGGGAGGGCGTGACAGACTTTTACTGACTAAAACCCACCCGTGTTCCTTAAGTTGCTTGAGCCAGGGCCACGGTAACTCTTTTTCAAATATGTCCGCTACCCAGACAGGTATCGGCCCTCGCGGACCCCGTCAGTTCTGCTGACATCTCTTAGAGGCGCGCGTGGAACACAACGCGCCGCCGAACCAAACGGCCTGGTCCTTATCGGACGGCGAGCTACCCATTACTCGGCGCCCGCAAACCCGCGCCCACGGTGGCTGGCGACTCCCGACGCCCAGGGCGTTTCCTGCGGTGGCTAGGGGCGTGAGGGCATCTCCGTTGCGTCTCCCTCACACGTTCAGGTTAGGGCACATCCCTGGGGAGACTGGAAAAAGACCTCGCTGTGCACTTATCACAATGCCACCGTCATTCCTGGAGTCACTTGGTGGGCGGACAAAGACCCCAATCTAAGCACCTGCTACCCCGGAGTCCCGCCGGTTTCTCCGTTTTAGGCGTCGGGGCGATTGCCTCCCCAATGCCCTCTTCTCCGAGCGAGATCGGCTATCCCGCGATTCCACTCGGCAGCCTCCTTCTGCACCATCACGGTCTCACAGAAGGAGGTCATTTCCCTCCAGTTTATTGTCTCTGCCAGCAAGCCTCACAACTGCTGGCAAGGACAGGTCTCGCACGATCCTGGTGACCAAGACCAAGATCGAAAAACCTAATAGCATTTGAGTAATCTTAAGATCATTCATTGAATCATATGAATGCAATGACACAGCATTTATTCAAACTTGAAACAGTAACTCCAGTCACGGACATAGCATTAAGATCTTGGAAATCACCCGTTTCTCGAACTTTCCCTAAATAATTGCACTGCACTTGAATCTGAACAGTTTGTGCGTAAGAATTAGTAACACTCTTACTGTTAGAGGTGATCATTAAGATGGGGTGATGTAATATTATGTGGAGTGACGTCATTTATGTAAAGTTAATTATTATTTTTTTACTTTTTAAACTGCTTTAAAATGCGGTTGCAAGATTTAACCCGAACATACATACATACAGACCTACATACTTACATTGCAAGATAATAAAAAGCTTGTAATAATATATTAGACACACATGTACCCCTAGCTTTCCACTGCCACGAACCGTGGTTTCGTGGGTATAGACCTGCAGATCCTGGAGTCGCAAGTTTTCGTTGAATGAAACTGAGACAGGTTTTTTTTCAATTGAAATATATTTTTAGCTTACCCTGCATTGTCATCCAAACCAAACGTGTATGCAAAATTTCATCTTAATCGGTTGAGGATAACTGCTTTAAAATTCAGTTGCAAGATTTGACCCGAACACTTATGCATTGCAAGTTAATAAAAAGCTTGTAACTTGTAAATTAAGCTATTTTTTTCTCAAATCAACAAACGTAATTATCTGGCTGTAAGGTACAGCCACAATGGCCCAGATAATTACGAAAAAAAAAGGAATCTCTAATTGATTTTAAATTACTTCTCACATATTATAACAAATAAAATAATTACACAACGCAGTACGTGTGAATATCTCAGTAATTGTGCCGCTTACCGCTACACTAAACTATTTCTGTTGGGATCGAGAAAGCGGAAAACAGTGAGTTTTTCACTTTTACTTCTAAGTAACGTATGAGTATATACTCGTACCTAGTATGCGGTATACGCCGCTTCATTAATACTGATAAATGGGTATTGTAATTAGTGGTGAGATACACGGGAAATTGATTTATACGGTGATTAGTGTAGTGTATAATTTCAATTTGCTGTTTATGGAAATTAATGTAGAGGCACTGAATAATAAACATATTTAGAACTAAGAGATGTGTTTGTAGCTCAAAACGCCAGTCAAGTAGATACTAATTTGCTAGGATAAAAGTATGTACCATACGTTCTTCTTTAAGTATAAATGTCCTTATTATCGTTTAGTTTCGATAAAGTTTAATTAGTTAGTCAAGTTTATACTAGCAGGAATATCCCACTTAGTCGATTTTTACTAGTCGGGTACAGTTCTGCCTTATAAATTTTCTACTCTAGAAAAAGGTAACTTTATTGCAAAAATTCTCATCTACGATGAACGAGTCATCTTATTTTCTAAGAGTCTTGTTACTCTATTCTCTGCCAAGAAACTGCTAAGATCAAGAACTCGCGCACTTTAAGTGAAAAGAGTCAATCTGTCTGGTCTGTTCTCAACTGTTTCGGCTTCTAATCTTACCAGATGCACTTAAATACCACTAGTAAAAATACCATTGACATACTTTTTCTCTTCAATCCCGTAGAATACTATTCAAATTGTAACAACAAGACTGATCCACATATCACACTTGTCAAACATAATATTTACCTCATCACCGTTTACTTAGAAGTGTTAAGTATCTAGTAAGTGTAACTATTGACGATGGCTCGCAAAAACCCATGTCTTACGTATTGCCAGCACTATTTGGTAACCACATTATCCAATACTGGCGTGGGATAATGTTGGGCCAATGTGTTGGCCATTATGTTGATTTTGAAGAAGATCGCGATGATAATGAAGATTGGGTTAGAGATTGAGGATATAAACCATGAAGTCGAACTAAAAAATATAATAACTAAGGATGTAAAAGAAATGACAAAACACATTGATAAATTTTGAAAACTTTAACACTTTCTTCAGTGACTACTACCACAGATAATGTAATACTAACATATTACATTATCTGTACTAAACTATTTTGAACATAAAATATATATAGTTGGGACGATGAATAGTAGTGATGCTCATTCTTTAGAAGCAATCCTTTATGTTGCCTTTCAGGACAATCAAATGAGATGGAAGTTCGATGAAGGATTTTTCGAATGAAGAAAATACGTACCTACCTAGGTAATAGGGTAGTTGACAAAAAATGTCTATTTAGACTGTTAGTTCGATAACTTAAAAATATTGGACAGGTATATTTTCTTTTGCCACGTAATCAAAAACTTACGACGGTATAGTGCTTTGAAATATCGTGTGACATCACGGTGTGCTACAGTTTATACTGGCAAAGTGACGTCATAACCCCCCTCTCCTGAACTATGATGCACTTTATCTTTGTAAATTTTAATTTATTTGATAAAACAAAAAGTACAGGTGCAATATTTTTTGATATTCTCACTGACGGACTAAATAGAATTATCATTTTTCTACCCAGGCAACATCCCTATTGATCAAATAGAAGAGAAGACTACTGTAGATAAAGAGTTTTGGCGGGAACGTGATGGCGTCTATGTTGCTTCTCTGTTTTATTTTCCTAAAATTGTGTTTAACTGAATATTAATAGTGTAAAAATGGTGGTGTTTAGTTCTAATAATATTAGTGAACGTGCACGAGTGTGGGAAAGTGAAACACAGCGGTAGAACATGGGTTTGTTCATGTTGTCGACAAAACTCCGTGGAGGCTTCCAGTAAAGTTACCGCCATTTTACTGGGGCCTAACTATTATATATTAGTCTATGACTAGGACATTGGACTAAAAACTAAAGAAACTAGAACTTCTATACTTGACACTGGCTAAATGCACAAAACGTCCGAAGCCAAAAAAAAAAAAAGACTACTGTATTTTTGCCTAAATAGTCTAGATTTTTTTTAAATAAGCCACAAGCCATTGTTGGGTAAGGTGGAAGCCACCCAACATAGTTGAGAACAGGCAAAGCACACAACATGCAAAAACGTTCTAGAATATGCCAATCATCCGGTACCTCATAACTTGGACAAGTTCGCCTATGAATGTCCCATTATCCTTTACATAAGACGTGAGAAGCGTCGTAACCGTGCGTACAGTCGTCCATTCAAGTCGCCACGGATTTCACACCGAGATAACAGGGATAGCGCTGCAAACTTGCGTTGATAGGTGTACGTGAGTTTAAGCTAAATAGTGCCTTGTATGAAATTAGCAAGTTTGTTGCTGCATTATTTTAACTCTCTCCGCTAAGTGGCTGATAATTAAGAGCTGTTTGCACGGTAAGTGTTCCGGATTTATGGTTTCCTAGTAAGTTGCGTTCTGTGTCTGCATATGGTGTTCCTATTATACTGATAGAATGTTTGTAAAACACAGCTGCTATTGCTTAGAATATAGTTTGGTGTCCGAATAGGTTTTCAATACAGGAAGACTAACTAGGGGTCTTTTAAGAGGAAACGGGGGCAGAGAGCGCCGACTGAATTTCCTAAGTAAAAAGTCATAATTGGAGGTTTGGCTCTCGACTATTCTCTCCTTCAATATTGAACCAATTAAAAAGATATTCCATAAACTAAAAATGAAAGAGATATTCTATGTCCCTATGTTTTCCTTTTTATGATACACTATCTTTAGAAGCTCTAGAACCCTCAAAAAATGTTCAAAATTGCACTGTCAACAGAGGCTTAGTGTACAAATTTGACAAATATTAATGAAAATGGAAAACATAGGGACATAGTATATATTTTTCTTTACCAGATTATGGAATATCTTTTAAATTGGTTCAATATTGGAGGAGAAATAGACGTGAGCCAAACCTCGAATTATGACTTTTTACTTAGGAAATTCAGTCGGCGTTCTCTGCCCATATTGCCTCTTAAGTCATGACCGTCCACTGTCTCATCCTGATGGATACTGGTCAAACACGAGTCGCGAGTCTAAAAAAAAAGACAATAAAAAAAAATTACCTTCATTTTTCTAACACTTATCACCTATCGTAAGCAGGAGATTGCGTATTCTAAGATTTCTAGGAAATAAACATAGACGGTGATGTTTTGAATCTGATGATTTTACCAAGAGTTGTCAATCTAGATTCTAGATTGACAAAATTCATGTAAAGACATCTTCATGAATTTCTACGAGGAAATTTTTTTTCGATCTTATCCATCAGACATTTTCTTTCCATGCAACTGCTTTATCAGATATAAAATTTCGTATAAAGCAACTTGTTACACATGTTCGCCGTAACATCGTTTGCGAAATTTCTTTGAATTAAACAACTTATGTGAGCAAGTATTACGAAGTCTGCAATGACAATAACATACAACTTACAATCCTCAAGTGTATTCTTAGAATCACAAAATCTCGTGAATATACAGAAGAAAACGGCCAAAAATGTTAATGTTTTCGAATTTAGAAAAGTACATTTTTTCAGGCTGAAGCTTGCAATCAAATAGACAAGTTTTTAGAAACATTTTTCTGCTCCATATAATTCAAATCTCGGCGAATGGAGATAAAATCTCTGTCGTGAGAAAAGTTTTGAGTTTGAATGTAGATGGTTGTAAGGTAAGGGGAAAACCAAAAAGCGTCGGATGGATATGAATAGAATAGAATAGGTCTTTATTTGCTTAGAATGTAGGTGAAATGTGAAAGATGATATTGATAATAAGGCCGTGACTACTAAGATGACGAATAAACAAACAGACAAACAAACATACATACACATGAATTTTTGCACACGTGGATTTTTGAAGTCAGTAAAAAATAAAAGTAAATAAATTGACACGTAACATGCTCATGCTTACTCCCAAACTAGACCTGGGACTGTATTTTGGGGCTAGTGATCCAGCCATTACATAAAATGAGAGGTGTTGCTACATTCCCTAATGCTGTGATCAATTAGAAACAAAAAAGATAAAGATAAAAAAAATAGGAATACGGAAAACGAAGCTAAATTGCACTGACCCCAAATAAACTGGGACAGGAGGATGACGATTGACGATTGCTGGACACAGTAGATTTACAGCTACATCACTATTGTTTATTTTTAACCGACATCCCAAAAAGGAGGAGGTTCTATGTTCGACATTAGGTATTTTTGTATTTTCATCGATGTCTCCGTCAATTGTGGACCGATTATAAAATTCATTTTTTTTTGTTAGAGTATTTTGCGAAATGGTCCAATTTTAAGCTGGTGAAGATCTGATGAAGAACTTCTAAGATAAACAACAGAACTCTTTAATAAATAACGGCAAATCTCTCGGGATTGCTGCAATCGCATGTCTGTTTATTGTCTATACCACTTCATAACATAACATCACGCCAGTAAGCTCTAAAGGAGTACGCAGATGTGTACAGCTTACCTTGGTATACTCTTATTTCACCGGTTATGTTCAAGTTTCATGGTATTCGGGTAATCTATTCTGGCATTATAGGTACCTAACTAAAGGCAAGTTGCCTATTAGGTACAACTAAAAAGTGAAAAATATAAATCCTTTTTTGCAAAAAAATACTACCGACTTCCAAATAACAAAACTACAAATTGAAAAATAACTTTGTTTTAGGCAGTCCGTGTCCATAACGCAAAAGAAAGTTATTTTTCACTTTGGAAGTCGGTAGTATTGTTTTGTAAAAAAGTTTTTTTTAGTTATAAGTTTGGTAACCATTTTGAAGACTTTGTATTCATTAGTGCATATTTTGTTGACTACAATTCCGCATTGAGCTTGGCTGCACTATACCTAATGAATAACCTACATTGAATGCCGTGTGGGTTCCCATTATATGTTAAAGCTTAAGACTTATGGTCGATTGTTCTAAAGTTTGTAGGCCTCAGGAATGTAGGCATTCTATTGTGATACCCGGTTAAGTACAGGCCACCCTCTGCGCTGAGGTCACCTTGAGTGGCGCAATAGGCTAAGTAGGGGTTGGTGACCAGAGGTATCGGGGCAATTGGACTTGGCAGTATGCGGCCAAGAAATTATTTATGCCTTGCGTGTTAAGTATGGACATTGATTTTAGAGATGGAGTAATGTCTGATTGTTAACTTTGATAAGTATAAATGATAAGGGGTATTGCTGCGAAAACATACGATTGTCTTACTCGTTTTCGGCCTTAGAATCTTTACCGACTTCTAAAAAAAGAACGTTAACAATTGGACACGTATGTATGTAATATTTTTGGAATTGCTTCTAAACAGGTGTGCTAAATTTCATAAGTGTATGTTTGTTTGAATGTATGTAAGTTTGTCCACGCATTTCTCCGATTCTTTTTTATTAGAGTAGGTATCTGTCAACTAAGGGAATAGTACAGTCGGTAATAGCTGTTACCTGACCCACCCTAAAAAAAACGAATTTGAACTCTCTGCCTGCAACATTAAGGATTATTTGACTTGTTCAGTTCGACAATCTAGAACCTTCCTATTACTTAAAATCGTTCAAATAATTTCTATCTATGCTGCTATTTTGATCTGTCAAAGAATTACCCTGCCTGAGATTTTTGACTTGAGAGACGACCACAAATTGGCGATGAAAACATAGGCGTCATGAGCCTAGTAGACGCCAGTAGCTTGACGATGGCTGGTAGGGTAGACTTGATGCGGAAAACTCTAACCAGCCATCATATAACTTACTAAGAATCGATTTACCCATTTCCTGAAGAACTTAAGACCTTTTTGCTGCTCGTTAAGTAACGTAATTCTCATGCATGCAAGCTTAATTGTAACACTTTGTCAAAGTGTCAGTCATTCGCAGAAAATGGGGAAATCATGGGAAAATCTTGTGTCACATTGTAATAGACAGGTTATTGCACTCACTGCCGTATTCTTGATAGAATTCGATAAAAAAGGTTATTGAAAATATATGCCGATCCAACCAAAGTGCATCAGTTCGATTATTTAATACCGTTTTGAGGGTTCCGTACCCAAAGGGAAAAACGGGACCCTATTACTGAGACTCCGCGGTCCGTCTGTCTGTCACCAGGCTGTATCTCATAAACCATGATAGCTAGACAGTTGAAATTTTCACAGAAGATGTATTTCCGTTGCCGCTATAACAAAAAATAATAAAAAGCAGAATAAAATAAATATTTAAGTGGGGCTCCTATACAACAAACATGTTTTTTCTGCCGTTTTGTGCGATTATGGTACGGAACCCTTCGTGTGCGAGTCCGAGTCGCACTTGGCCGGTTTTTGTTTCCTGTTTGTTTTTGATTATGTTCCTTCAACTAACAACACTTAATATAGTTGTAAATGATTAGCATTAATGGAAATGGCCGGTATGTCTTCAAAGCTACCAAGTAAGTCGAGAATCCCAACTTGAAACTATCTTCTACTCACTCGGACAGCACATCAGATTTTAACCCGCAATAATTGACTGAATCCTCCTCAAATTCGTCAGTTATCATCGCAGTAGCCCTCACAAATGCGACATCCCAACTCGAAGTTATCTACCAATCTACCCAGACTGAACATAATCAGGTAGATATCAAAGTTTCACACGGAGAAGACCATCCCGCACCAGCTTGAAAACCATCAATTTAGCCACTGCCCGAAGTCATCCTAACACCTTACCATCCTGGCTCTAAAAAGCCATGTTCATTACATGTATCTATTACGCACAGTTAGCACTGATTGCTAACTGATTACGAGTTGTTAGTAATTACAGACACAGCTAGACTACGAGGCTGTAATTATTGCTGATGCGATGCCAGAGTGTTAGGAGATGAGATCTTTCTGGTTAGGGTTTATGTTATCTTTAGATGCTGTGGTGGTAAATTACACGGAAACTGGACCCCACTAATGAAAATGTGTTGAGAGAGGATCTGTAAAATAAAATCTTAATAACACAAGAGTGTTTGCTGCTAGACATATGCATCTGCCAAGCATCACCTTCATCCTTCCAGAGGATTTCCAAATTCTTGAACAACTTTATTGCTTTCACAGGATTTTGGCAACTCGGGTCCTGATTGATAACTGATTATCCTATCCTATACCTGTAGTTAACTTATTACGAGTCGGTGTCAATAATTAGAGACACAGCTACTCTGCGAAGCTTTAATTATTGCTGTTGCGATGCCGGAGTGTGAGGAGATGAGATCTTTCTGTTTAGGTTTTGTGTTATCTTTTGATGATGCTGCTAATAACATCCGAAGATACTCGTAGTACTAAAACTGGAATCGTTAGGATATAATATCTACTATTCGTGCAACATCTGAGGATTTCCGGAAAAGCTTTTTACCCAACTGCCGATGGAGGGTAATGTGTTTATCAGTCTATGTATCTATGTGTTTTTGTTTCTATGTGGCGTTCTAGAGACCAAACGCTTTGGCCGATTTTTATGAGACTACGTCAATCGATTCGTCTTAACCTTGCGAGTGTCACTGGCTAGGTACTTTAAAATTAGAAAAGAAAAATGGCGGATTTTGGGTGCCATATTGTGGGGACCCAATTCTTTTTTTCTTCCAAACCCATTGTGACCCACACCATGATCAAAATAAAGGGTTTTAAGAGGTGATTTCAAAAATATATAACACTCATATGTTTAAATATACATCAATAAGGACTTACTTACTGTTGGAGTATTATGATCATATGCTTGGGTTGAGCACGCCCGCCTCCTCCAAAATATCTTCTTCTGAAAATCGTGGTAACTCGGCTTATATCTGATAGTGTAACTAAATTTACAAATGCCAAATAAAATTGTGGTAATTATGTACCAGTGTACAGCAGCAATATTGTGGGCAGTGGGTGGAAAGTTTGTCGTTATCTTTACCAAACAATACTGATTAAAGCTACTAAGTTTTCCGATAGCCACTCCTATAACCTGGGGGCTTTTCAGTCAAGATTGAAAAGGTTACTTCTAGGCAAGCGTACTCCATCGTCATCCACATAAATTCACACCCATCAGGTGAGGTCAAAGTCGAGCCTACCGATAATATCCTAGTGGTTCCAAACGGGGGGCTACGGTTAGGACCTAGGGAGGGCCTTTTTAAAATCCCGGGAACCCGTACAAATTTATTAAAGTTTGCACCGGTGATTCGTGGAGTAAGAATACTAAATAAGCATCTCTCTACGTTTGGACATATTTTCTTGCTCTTTGGCGAAATTCCAGAGGTACGTAGTACACTTAGTATGTTGTCCACTGTGTAACTTGTGCTTCTACTCAGACCCGTTACTTGGGACTGTACAATTAGCAATTTATGACTACTGTTGTTACCTTGGGTCTTACCTGTTAAAACAAATGTATTAATGAATAAATAAATAAATGTAAAACATACATAAAGCTTATTTGATCGGAAGACTACGATAATCAGCAGATGATCCTGATTTACATAATGGTCCATAAGCCTCCGGGATTATGTTTATAAGCAGTAGTAATTGCAGAAACGGCTCAGTAATAACATGTGAGATTATGAAATACACTCGTAACAGAGAGACAGTTATGAAGATTACCTTGAGAGGCTTTATTTTGTTACGCTGAGAAGATTGTCGCATTCCTATATGGAAGTGGGAACGGGAAACTTGGAGATATGATCTAACCTCAGAGTTATTGTATGGTTTGGTGAGAAAAGTTCAATTCAATGCGGTGCTCAGGCTGACAGACCCGCAGGCTTATTATGAATCTTTTGCAAGAGTAAAACGATAGCAAACAAACGCTTTATGTCATAAAAGTCGCAATTACCCGCAGTGTAGGTATGGTAGGTCCAACACAATCGTTTGCTAATCGCTTGCTTGTTTGTCAAATTCACTTATTTCTAAAAAAACCGCCAACAACTCTTTAAACTTTTGTATTGAAGAGCAATTATTGCGCAAAAATCGCTATCGTTTTGCTCTTGCAAAAGATACGTGATAAGCCTGCCGTATGATTTTGAAGTGGTGTTGTTGAACTTGCGAGCATTCAGTATATAGGACGAAGGGGTAGGAAAAAATTTATTACATCCAAAACACCTATGAAAATTGTATTTTCACTTGTTAATGAAATTATTCATTGTATGTAAGGGCCAAAGAATTGAAAAAGTAACTTCAACATCTTTCAGTTTTGCCAAATTATTGCTGGTAATATGCGTTTGATATAAAATACATCTGTCTACCTTCTATCTACGTATATATATAAAACAGAAAGTTTGTATGTATGTTCCTTCGAAACGACTGGACCGATTTCAAAAATTCATTCACCGTTGGGAAGCTACGCTATCCCCGGGTGACATAGACTACTTTTTATCCCTGTATTCCCACGTTAACGGGCACTACGTGGGTGAAACCGCGAGGCATCCTGATATAAAATATATTACCCCTCTTTTATTTAGCACCATTATAGGAAAATCAAGATTAGTTAGTTTTTAAATTTTAGTCCACCGAATACTCTGCTATCCTCGAGTACAAATCACATCTGTGTTTTTACAAGCTTTTAATTAATTTGCAATGTATGTATGTAAGTATGTTCGGGTCAAATCTTGCAACTGAATTTTAGAGCACTTACCGCCCACCGATTAAGATGAAATTTTGCATACACTTAAGTGACGTCATTCTAAATCCAATATGGCGGACGGCCTAAGATGGCGGACTAGTTATTTTTTGTGAACTGCCATGATATGGGTATCAAATGAAAGGTGAGAAGCATACGAAAAAAGCTTGTTTAATAAAAAATATTGTTTTATGAATAAATTTATTCAATTTACTTCCCCTTCAGTTAGGAGAAAGATAAACTATATTCTATCAAATCAAAGCTTAAGTTTGTGCAATAAAATTAAAACCGATACAATACAATGATCTGCTTCTCACGTAAAACATTTGAATGCTCACTCACGAACATGTTTTAATGAAACAATGCTTCGTTTTTACGGAAGGTATTGCCCAAGAGTTTCGTGTGACCTTTGTACTGAGGTCTAAGGCATGGGAGATTTTATGGTGGTATAGAACCTCCATGGTGTAAAGAATTTTAATTGTTTTTTGAGAGAATGAGGTATAAAATGTTGATGAGTGATGCGGAAGCGTTGAGTAGAGGGGACTGTTGTAATGAGGAAGTATGTGGATGAATTGTGTTTGTAATAGGTTATTAATAATTTAGTACTTATATAATTTTATTTATGGAGCAAATTAGTTCTCAAAGGTCAGTAAAATCTTGTAGGGGATAGAGCTTTTCAACGATGGTCAATCTACCTAGCCTGTTCTCAACTATGTATCTTGGGTTCGGCTATTTTTTTATTATTGATGGCTCGTGCTTGACCACATCTCACCTGATGGTAAGCGATGATGTGGTCGATGGTGAAGCATGCTTGCCTAGAAGAAACCTATTCGGTCTTAACTTAAAGACTCCCAGGTTGTAGCTATCAGGAAATTCAGACTGGATTTGTGCTTGATATGGAGGGAAGTGGAAATTTGCATTTTATCCTACTCCTCCGTTATTATTTTCCGATTAATTTCGTTGCGGGATGGAAGACAGTTAAATTCATTCTCTGGGACTTCGTCAACCTTTTTTCCTCGGCGCTTTTCTGGTCGCCAATGACGATTCTGGCTTTTAGGAGTTGCAGTGATTTGGAAATAGTGCGGTGGCATTATCACAATCCAATCGCACAGACCACTGGACAGACCGAATGAATAAAGCTTACCAATAAGGCTTTCGTGACAGACCCTATCAAAAGCCTTCGAGATGTCGAGGGAGACAGCAAACGCTTCGCCGTGCCTCTCGATGGCCTCACTCCAGATGTTAATGGCATATATAAGCTAGAAGATCTCCAGTTGAACGATTTTGGCCGAAGCCGTATTGGCGGTTACTGAGGCTTCCAGTATAACAGGATCCAGCTGAATACCTATGGATACATGGAGTGACTGCCTATCTAATCTCTACAACCCAGCAACTGGGTATTAGGTTTTCTGGCTCCTGACTACCAGTAATGTCAGCCAATGGTCTACAGGCAGGTGCTTTACGTGCTTTCCGACGCAATTTCTTATTTAAATTAATTAATTTATGATATCTTCGAAACTATCCATTTATGGACCGCATATTCTAGGAGGTTTTGTATTATTTTTACTTATAGAAAATAACCCTAGATATGGGATATAAAAACACATTGTGTAAGCGATCTATCGCTGCATGTTTTAATAGATTGAATTGACTGCATAAATAATGTTTAGCGCTACAGCGAACTTTAGTTCTAACTCACCAGTATTTAAACAAATGGTTTTCATGAATGTGTCAATGCCCATATTATTTAGTCAAAACCATACACCAAAAATAAAAATTATAATTTCAAAATACGAACACAGCTGTCAAACTTCTCCCGCCATCGCCCTCGCTGTCACCCATAACTTGCGGCCATTTTAATTGTATTGGCAGCCCCGATTGTAATCAGCGGTGTTCCTAATTCATGCCCAGGAATGTAGGCCGCCTAGTTCTACTGATGAAAGTGCAGTTACTGTGAGTACAGTCGACAAAAGAGTTTTAATGCAGACACTACCAGTGGCCTTAGTGCGAGTTTTTACTCACGCGTGACTCACGCTCACTCGTGTTACGTAAACGATCTCTTATGTCAAAATGTATACAAAAAAAGAGGTTTCTCCTTACCGTCCCCAGACGGCGCTTATCCAGTTTCCATACAAATTGACGTTTACGTTAACGCGATTGACCGTGAGTAAAAACTCGCACTAAGGCCTCTGAACAGAACTTGATGCATAACTTTGTCCTACGAAGATATCTATTACTCCACCTGCCTACCTTCATAAATTACAGCACATATGTTATTCTTATATAAAGCTATATTACTGTAAAATTTCATTAACATTCGTAGTTTATGCGTGAAAGAGTAATAAAAATCCATCCACCAATCCAGACAATTTTCGCGTTTATAAATAGAAGGATTCTTTTTAATTGGAATACTTTTTTGCTTTACGAAGTCAATCATTTATCTCAACTAAAAGTAGGTGCTGTCAGCAAAATCCAGATATTTTGATGATGATAATAAAGATACTTTATTCAAATACACAATAAGAATCGTTTTTATTTTCAGCATAAAATGACTAAATAATGAATACCAAATCATCATTTTCCCACTTATTTATTAAACAGCTCTTAAGTGTCGGTATAGTATATAACACATTCATCATATTTCATTTCACAGCCTGTGTTTGTTGACTGTACATAATTGAAATTATTTACGCTGAAATAAATAGCTCTTCTCTATGGTTATTGGGATGTAAAATACTCATCTAAGATTGTGTGCGAATGAGTATGTGAATGAAAGAAAGTGCTGACAGTTCGGTTTGATAAATCTTTTTAAATTATTGGTGTACTGCTTTTTTCGAAGTTTTTCTGATTTATGTCAACTGCACGAGAACAACAAAAGTAAGATTAGTTAAAATGAAATTATACGCAACACCGACTAGTTATAAGCAGGTTATATGCAACCGCAACATGTTATTAGGTTTTTTTTTTTACTTGTAAATTAACGCTGTTGATTTATAAAAGTGTGTAACATTCACGTAGCCATTTGCACAAATTACAATTAAATCTGATATTAGAACATGCTTATTTATAACTTCGTGACATACAAATAAAAGGATTAGCTCATCAACTCATCACGAAGAGGTAAAGCTTAGTCATATTAAGCGTACAGCGATTCTCAAACTTTATTCCACCACTGGATCAAATTGTGAAAATCCACAATCTTTATTTCTTGACGCTGTTGACAATGAGTGTTTAATTTATTTTTTGTTTTGGAGTTCAAATATTCTCTAAGATACTTTATTAATTTTTAAGATAGTAATACCGCAAAATGGCTTAGAAAAACACAATAATTTACGGATTTCTATTTCCTCAAACGGCGCAAATACAACAACCTTATTGGAAGTTATATATTTGAGCCGTTTGGGGTTGAAACATTAGGTCCATGGGGTCCGAGTGCTCTTCAAGTATTTCGAGATGTAAGCAAACGGTTAGTCGACTCTTCACGTGACCAGAGGGCCATGAAATCAGAATTGCCATCCAACGTGGCAATGCTGCCAGCGTTCTAGGCATTTTTCACGTTGACAGCGATGTGGACGAATTTTATGACGCCCTATGAGCCCTACACTTTTTACACGTTCGTAGTTTTATTGTATTTTTATTTAAGTGTATATAGGTAGTTATTGTTAATAAAGTATATTATACTATGTAAATTTTAATTGAGATAATGAAACGATTCAAGTTCTGAGACAAAAAATAAATAATTTACGAGCATTTTATAACAACCATATTTTTTTTAGTTTTTGAAACACGAATTCTTAAAAAGTTTGACAACTAATGGTCTACCCTACCATGTTCGTTACATTTCCTGGTCATTTATTTAGTGTGTAACCTTAACTTTAGTGCTAAAACGATGGCTTTGAGATATGACAGGCCAATGCCACGGGCTCAACAAAATGTGCAATATTCTGTGTAGTACCTATTCATGACATTGTTAATTTAACAATAACAGGTATATTGTAGACTGTGTTCCGGGATTTAGTCAGAAATTATTCCTAAATGGCCATTAGCAAAGAATGATATCTACACTCTTTGCGCTGCAGCATGGTGCGAGTGACAGTTTCAATAACATTTTTTACGTATACGCATTTTTTGTAGTTTAACGTCATACCATAGTTATACCAAATACCATAGTTGCCTGTATGACGTTAAACTACAAAAATGCGTATACGTATATGCGTAAAAAATGTTATTAAAACTGTCACCTGCACCATGCTACAGCGCAAAGAGTAGAGATACTTCAAAAGTGCTATGTTCTATGTATTCATTACAAATGGTTAATTTTTAACCCCCGCCGGAAAAAGAGGGGTGTTATAAGTTTCATGTGTGTTGCTGTGTATCTGTGTATCTGTGTGTCTGTCTGTGGCATCATAGCGCCTAAACGGATGAACCGATTTCGATTTAGTTTTTTTTGTTTGAAAGATAATTTTGTCGGGAGTGTTCTAAGGTATGTTTAAATAAAATCGGTTGAGCCGTTCAAAAGTTATGGGCGCTTTAGTGTTTGAATCGGGGTGTTTTCGACAGATAAATGTGTCGGGGGTTTTTAAATTTTGAAATTTTACTTGTAGTATAATAGGTTCAGTCTATGTAGACTAAACTGTCTGCCAAAATTTACACGCGTTTCTGAATTGGGTATTTGAAATTAAGAACGTGTCAAAACCTACCAGTGCCAAATTTTGTCAGGTTTTCCGACAAGAAGACAGAGAGTATAGTTTAAAAAAATACTCAATTTCAAAGTCTTAATGCGGAAACCGGGGGTTAATCAATTTAGTCTTAAGGTTACACTAGTCGATCATTCTTCGATACAAACGTAGTCTGGCGATAACTCCACTGCTTGACGATGCACGTTCAAAATAAAAATAAATATCAATTTGTCTCATAATTATCTAGCCCTGTATGGATACAAAAAATTAAAATTAAAAATTAAGAGCGTCGAAATTTTCATATTTCATCACCAGTTTTAACGCATCTTTGGGCGGTAATACCATAAGAAGAAGGAAAATTGCAAAACGGCCTCCATACAGGGATAGATTAGTAATTCAACAATGCTAAACAATTTTATTTTGAAAATATACATTTAGTCGTTTTTTCATGATATCTAGACACCCAAAGGTCTGTTAAAATTTCGCGCGCTCGTTTACGTCCTAAATCATCATCCATTTCGATACAAAATTGCAAAAGTGCTTATTCGTACGCAAACTAGCTTATTACTGCTCATCACAGCATCTTTCTCTTTCGCACGTGATAAATGGATGGCTGAGGGGATAGCATACATTTTAACCCCGCGCACAAAATAGTTCGTGCCGTCGACTAGGACAACCTTAATGCGGAAACCTGGGTTTAGTCAATTTAGTATTTAATTGGCCATTGGCATAAAAGAGCTTAGACTATTTAAAACTGGTTTAACTGAATTTTAAGATACTGATTTGACTAGACTTAAAAACGTGATTTGCGTTGTCCTTACCGGAAGTTATTATATCAAAAACATTAACGTGATAAATAGCTTCTGACCCCAATTTTTGTAATATAAATAGGTTCCTCACGAACTTGATTTAAAATTCAAACACTAGTTAAAGTAGTCTAGTTTAAAATTAATCTAGAAATGAATCAACGTTTCTTGGAAATACAACATTTGGACTAATACATCTACAGGACAATGTACAGCTTCTACTTATTGTTCGTTCCAAGAAGATGAAATTTTGCACAATAATTATGTATACAACGAAAGTGAGTAGGTACTAAAGAAGGATTTATTGGGGAATAATTAATAAAGGTTTGAATGGAAGTAAGTAATTTTTGCTTATGGGAAATTTTATAGTGCGCACGGCTTGCGGTTTTATAAAAGAAGAAGGTTGTCTGTAAGAGATTGCCTAGTGCGATAAGACCGCCCATTGTATGTACACTTGTTTTTGTAAATGTTTGTCCTGTATGTTTTGTGGTGTACAATAAAGTATATAATAAATAATAATAGTACCTAATAGCCGTCTTTCCAAGCCATGTTACCTAAGTATTAATATTTGAGTAATAGAAACTTGGTCAATCAATCTGGCCAGCCTTTTCCCAACTATATTAGGGTCGGCTTCTAGTCTTACCGGATTCATCTGAGTACCAGTGTTTTACATGGAGCGACTGCCTATCTGACCACCACAACCCAGTAACTGGGTAACACGATACCTCTTGGTAAGACTGATGTCAGATCTCAAGCTTCTGACTACTCGTAACGACTGTCAAAGATCTTCAAATGACAGTCGGAACCAAAGGCTTAAAGTATGTTGTAGGCAACTCGGTACGTTGAAATGGTCACCCATCCACGGACCGACCTCGTCAACTGTTGCTTTACCTTGATGATCGACCAGTGCGGCTGTTATTATTTAGCCAATCTTGTTACAAATCAACGAAAACAAAATATCTCGAATACATTCTCTATTATGATCGCTATTGGTGCATTATTAGTATCAGTGAAAGTGTAACAGACAGACAGACGGTTGCGTAGTCTGTGTGTATGTATGCCGTCTGCGCACGAGTCTATGCATTGTAGGTATGCTACGTGTGTCTGAGGTAGACAGAGGCGGATTGGATTTGTAGATATATGATAGAAAAACCTTGATAAGGGAATCTAATCTTGATTGCTATTTCCTAATTGGCCAATTATTATTTTTTTCAAGAGAAAAACTTTTATTAACATAATATAAAATTGAAAATTCTTAAAACAAAAACAAACCTATATACAAATACAAAAGGGAGACGGAAAGGACCTCATTGTGCATCAAAAAATTCGTCCACATCGATGTCAATGGGAAACGTGCCCAGAACGCTGGCAGCATTGCCACGTTGGATGGCAATGCTGATTCTCTGGCCGAAGAAAAGGCCAGCCCTCTGGTCACGTGAAGAGTCGACGAGCTTTGTACTAATTTCTCGAAAAACTCGATGCGCACTCGGACCCCATGGACCTAATGTTTCAACCCCAAACGGCTCAAACATATAACTCCCAATAAGGTTGTTTTATTTGCGCCGTTTGAGGTTTTCTGCACCGGCAGCAGCCGCCCCAGCACAGCCCGCCGTGCTAAGAAGATGGGATGGCGCAAGGGTGTCGACACATGTTGCATCCCACACCAAAGGCCTACCCACCTTCCAAGGCATTATGGTCATCCCGTCTGGTCTCTTCCCATCGTCGCGTGCCAAGCCATTGGGTTCTAAAACAGCTGGCACCCCGGCGGTGACAAGAGCCCGACGTATGATGTCATTAATGCTGGCGTGCCGTGCTATCCGGCCAGCGCTCCTACTGCAGGATAAGCCATGGTGACCGAGGCGGTCGACTGCTTCACCACATTGACAACGATGTGGAGCTCCGCTAGGAGCACCCAAACGCAGACATGTAGCGATCCGGAAGGTGTTGTCACTCAACATAGTACCTATGTTGAGTGACGGTAGCCTGTAGCCAGAGGCCAATTAATTGGATTGTTTGAGGAATAACAGGAGCAGAAAGGAATGCATACATACATACATAAACTCACGCCTTTTTCCCATGGGGGTAGGCAGAAACTACAGAACGCCACCTGCTACGATCCTTACATACTTCTTTTGCTTCACACACATTCATACATCTAGTCATACACACACGGGCTTTCTGAAGAACATCACCTATAAGGTCTATGTATGTCTTTCTAGGGCGTCCCGTCCCGGCGTTTCCATTCACGTCTGCCTTGTAAATACCTTTCGTTAGTCGCCTTTCATTCATCCTCTCAACATGGCCAAACCATTTTAACATTCTCTTTTCAGAAAGGAATAAAAAGTGAATTATAGCGATTGACGGTTTAAGGATGAAATAAGAAAACATGTTTCTCCAGACAGGGCAGTTGGTGACGATGAATTTGCCACATAGTGTAATAAAAAAAACTGGTTGGTTTTTGATTGCCGTATTAGTCTCTTTCCGTTTTAAAACTTAAATTAATGAACTTTGTTTTATATACAAAATTAACCTATCTTATCTAATATAATAAGCCTTAACGAACAATTATTGTTTTTATGTTATAGTATAGGTATAGCTCCGCAAAGTTTAAAATTATTAAGCGTGAATTAAGTGACTACAGTAAAAATTCAGCAGTATTACAGTGCATAAAAATCTATAGTGCATATATATTAATAAAAAATAAACTAAACATCGAATAAACTCAATAAAAAACAAAATGTGTAGTGAAGTGCTCTTCAACTGTGTGTATAAATAAAATATAAACCTAATATACGAAAACTCAGTGCCAATAGTCATAACACAGTAAAATACAAATGCTATAATATATCGACAGAAAGTTATTAACTTCATAAAACAGTCAATAAACTCAAACAAAAGTAAAAAATAAAAGTCGTAACCCAGTGTAAACAGTGAGTCATAGAAGCAGCTCGCATCCTATTGGTGATTAGTTAAACACGCATCGGCCGACAAATCACCTTATAAGGTAACAAAGCGATGACAGGCGATAACGAATAATACTAACTGAGGAAGCGAACACCATATTTCACCACAGCAGTTAACTTACTCGGTAGCCGAGTAGTATCGGCTGCGCCTGACGTGACCGAGGTCGATGGTTCGATCCTCAGCTATAACACCAACAATAGCACTTTTTGGATTATTAAATTGGATTATATTCTAAAATAAAATATTATATAGATATATAAGCAAAATAACAATGAACTTCCTAGAGAATATTACTTTTCGTCGTGCTCGTACACATTCGGATACGACGTTAAATAACAGCGAATTGACGCCGGGTTTAAACGATACCGTAAGTAGCATGCCGGAAATGTCCGACGATGAAAGTGAAGAAATACAAAAATGGAAGGAACAAGTAAACGTGCTTAAACTGGAGCTACAAAGTGCCCATACAGAAATTGAGTCATTGCTACTAGAAATCAGTGATCTCAAAGAAATTAAACAAAGACTGACTAAGGAAAACGAACTATTTAAAAAAGTAACAAACAGCCCAGCAAAAGTGAAGACATCTGTAAAAAAACTTGTTAAGAAACGCCAAGACCATAGCACGCAAGGTCAAACACAAACACCCATTGTAAATAGTGTAGAAAAACCGGTAATAGCACCTACAAATCAACTCTGTCCTAATTTAATAAAAAAACTTTACACTGGTCATGACACACCAACAAAACTCACACCCAACCTTCAAGAAACTATGGAAACTCGAAAAACCTGCACTAAAAACCGCAAAATATGTATAATCAGTGGTAACAATAGGAATAAAATATTGACGATCGCTGAAGATACCTTTTCTAATGATCGTATTTGCCACTATTTGGCGCCCAAATGCGGAATAATAAGTCTCCTCAACAACATAGAGCATAAATTAAAAAAATTCACTTTAAATGACTATTGTGTGATTTTCATCGGCGAAGAGGACTTTATGCAAACAAACAATTATGTGGACTTGATAATTACTATGCGGGAAACACTTTTAAAAGTACAGCATACAAATATTGTGATATGTTCTCCCACTTTTAGACTTAATGACTATTCAAATGTGTATAACGGAAGGATAGAAACATTTAATAGTCTGTTATATTTGGATGCAAATACCTATAATTACGCGTGGTTGTTCGATTCAAATTTTTGTTTGTCCTATGATTATAAAATGTTTTGGGAAATGACTGGCTTGGTGAACAATCATGGTATGACTAATATATTTTTTAATTTAAATGTAATGATAAAAGAAATTATTGATGAATATGAAATTTATGTACCTAAACTTTCCTCCGGTGTTAGTGGACAAAAAAATGAACTGTTTTTTCTCCAATAAATACGTAAAAATTATGCATCAAAATATTGCCGGCTTATTGAATAAATCGAATAATCTGGTAGTATGTTTGGACGAGTTGTCTGAAAAAAACGTGAATGTAGATATTGTTTGTATTACGGAACATTTTATGAAAGATGGATTCCAAAATCAATTGTATATACCGAATTACTGTTTAGCTAGTTGTTTCTGTAGAAAAGAGCAAAAGCGAGGAGGGGCTTGTATTCTAGTGAAAAACGGTATTCAATGGAAGGAATTGCCTAAAATAACAAAATTGTCATCTCCAGGCATATTTGAATGTTGTGCAATAGAGCTTACGGACTACAAGATAATTGTTGTATGTATTTACAGAGTGCCAAACGTCAATAATCTAAATTGTTGCATGGATAAGCTCGAAATACTTTTGCGTGAAATATCTCGCTCATGGCACAGTAAGAACATTGTAATTTGTGGCGACTTCAACATAGACATGCTTAAAAAAAATAGTCACACTATCGCGTTTGAGTGTTTATTAATGAGATACAATATGAAGCTAGCATTAAATCAACCAACTCGTTTGTCCAGCATGTCATGTATAGATAACTTTGCGCATAATTTTGGTAAGTCATGTAAGACTGACGTTATCGAATTGGCATTATCCGATCATACGGCACAGCTATTTCATTGTCCAGTACAGAGAAGATATTCCATCAAATATTGGCTCACGACAAAAAGAGATTATAGTGTAGAAAATCTTGTAAAGTTTAAAAGCTATTTAAAAGGTCTCTCATTCTCTGAAATCTACGAGACTGATGATCCAAATGTGGCATATAATAAATTCTATGAATTATTCAAATTAATCTACGATTTATGTTTCCCTACAAGATTAATAAAAACAGAAATAATAAAAAGACCTAAGTGGTTGTCTAGAGGAATAAAATTATGCAGTCGCAAGAAGCGAAAACTTTTGTGGCAATTTAGACTAAATAAAAATAACATTAATAAATTCAAATTTCATAAATATTCCCGTTTACATAAGAAAATTATACTTTTAACACAAAAAGCACAGAACAATAATAAAATACTAACATCTAAAAACAAATCTAAAACTACTTGGCAAATCATTAACCGCACAAAGCATAACTTGCCCAAGCATAATATTAATAAAATTCGTATAAAAAATGAGGTTCTGACAGGTCCCAAGAGAATCGCAGAGACTTTTAACAACTACTTTATAGACAATATTCAACCAAAATTAGATAGCACCTACTCCCCTAAATTTTGTAAAATAAACTCCAATTGTAAATCTATGTTTATGGCACCGAGCGTACCTTTAGACATACAAAAGATTATAATGTCGTTAAACAATACAAATAGCGTGGGATATGATGGAATTTGTACAAAGGTATTGAAATATGTATCGTATGAAATCTGTACTCACCTAAGCCATATTATCAATTTAAGTATTGGTGCAGGCATTTACCCTGATGCGTTAAAAACATCAATAGTAAAGCCGTTGCTTAAAAAAGACAAAGATAAAGAATTAATAGAAAATTACCGTCCTATTTCGCTGATACCAGTAATTTCAAAAATTTTCGAAAAATACATATATAAGGAATTATATTCATTTATTGACAAAAATATTATTCTATCTGACGAACAAAAGGGATTTAGACCACAAATGACGATTAATATGGCTATATATGACTCAATACATCAAATAATTAATAATGTTGATAAACGTAAACCTATCTGTGGCATATTCTGTGATATGACCAAGGCCTTTGACCACGTACATTACACAACTCTTCTAAAAAAACTTGAAATATACGGCATTAGAGGCAACGTTCTTAAACTAATTGAATCCTACCTAAGAAAAAGAAAACAAGTAACAGAAATTAACCAGATTAACTTAGCTAATAATATTGAAGAAATATATCATTCGACAGAGCGAGAAGTTTTATACGGTGTACCACAAGGGAGCGTCTTGGGGCCGTTTTTGTTTATATTGTATATTAATGACCTACCTAAAAGTATCGAACAACCTATGACTCTTTTTGCCGATGACAGCACAGTAATAATACCCTGTAAACATGCAGAGACATATGAAAATGACATTAATGCATCTTTAAAACTAGTTGTAAACTGGTTGGAAGAGAACAATTTAAAAATAAATTTATGCAAAACAAAAGTTATACACTTTAGACAACGTATGCCTAGTATGAACCTAACTGTAAGTTGTAATAACGTTGTTGTAGAAGACGTTGAAACTACAAAATTCTTAGGTGTTACGATTGACAGCCAACTCAACTGGAAATCACATATACATAATCTGTGCAAAAAACTAAGTAAATCTGCATACGCCTTACATAATCTATCCTACACTATAAATACGGATGCATTGCTGACTGCGTATTATGGCATAGCAGAATCACACCTACGTTATGGAGTCATTTTCTGGGGCAACTCAACCGATAAAGTAAGTGCATTTAAGGCACAGAAATGCTGCATACGGGCAATGTTCAATCTTAAAAGTACGGATAGCTGTTTGCCCTATTTTAAAAAATATAAAATTTTAACACTGCCTTGTTTGTATATATTGGAAGTGGCTATATTTGTAAAAACAAACAAAAGTCGTTTTAAGCGTATAGCTGATGCATTTCCAAGAAACAGGCGTGATAATAGTCAATTATGTCACCAGTCGTCTAATACTGCACTAATGCGCAAGGGTGTCTACTGCATGGCACCGGTCATATTTAATAAAATCCCTAAGAGCTGGAAAGAGTTACCACTTACACTGTTCAAAAAAACACTGCGAAAATTCTTGAATAATAAGGCATATTATAGTGTGACTGATTTTCTAGCAGAGAAAATATTGATTTGATTATAATTGTAACTTATTTATTTATGAATTAAATTATGACATTTTGAATTAAATTATGAAATTATGACATTATGAATTAAATTATGAAATTATGACATTATGAATTAAATTATGAAATTATGACATTGTGAATCAGGATTATGACATTATGAATTAAATTGTGCATTGTAATTTTTATAGTCTTGACCACTAATGCTATTTTTGTTAGTTGACATGTTTTTGTCTTATATTGAATTTTTTAATCAAATTATAATGAAT
The DNA here is from genome assembly GCA_949775005.1 of Orthosia gothica. Taxonomy (NCBI): domain Eukaryota; kingdom Metazoa; phylum Arthropoda; class Insecta; order Lepidoptera; family Noctuidae; genus Orthosia; species Orthosia gothica. The sequence continues at coordinate 4,275,018 of OX459068.1, forward strand.
GTTAATGCTATTATTGTTGGTTGACATGTTTTTGTTTTATATTGAATTTTCTAATCAAATTTTAATGAATGTATTTGCATGCCGCTGGTAAAATATGGCTGAACATTGTAACCTATAAATGACATCAAGCATGACTGTACCCATATTTGCAAATAAAGTTTCTTTCTTTCTTTCTTTCTTTCTTTCTTTCTATGTATATATAATCTGAATCTCGGAAACGGCTCCAACGATTTTTCGGGGGCAATACATCGACCAAGCTATGTTAATTTTTAGAAAACGACGTTTTCTCTATTTTACCCGAGCAGAGCTCTGTCGCCCAGGTACTTTTTCTAAACTCTGCAAACATATTAAGATTCTTCAATATAATAATTTAGTTCAAATGTATACAAAGCGCAATAAGTAATTTCTTAAATCCCCTGATTTAATCGTCATTTTTGTGATTCTGGGATTTAAGAGGAGGTATTATCAACTCTTATGTTACTTAGTTCCTCAAACTTTAGGTAAATATACTCTACCTATTCAGATCTCTGGTTATGTTATGTATGAGCTATCTCCCGTCTGTATATTTATCCGTATTTGTCTCTGTCTATTTTTTTCGTACAACGCAATCCTCAAAACAGAAAGAAGAAAACAAATTCGTACCTGCTATTATGTTTTAATATTATGACAGCGCTGTGACTGACTGGCGACTCTTGCGCGTGCGCAGGTCACGTCACGTCACGAGCGGCGCGCGAGCATCCATCCTAATCAATTCTAATCGATCATCTAGAATTCTGTAGGGAACCTGATCGATAGAATTGTACGGGCCTAATTGTTAAGGTTTCACTTCCAAAACTAATTCTGAATGCAAATATCTGTAATAATGCTTAGGTAAATAAGATTACAAGAGATTAAGAATTAGATTATATTTATTAGTCTATTGTTTTAGAAATTATTTATGTATTTTATTAGTTAGGTAGTTTTTTTTTAATATCCAAATTTAATTATTGTTCATATTATTATTATTTTTTTTGTACACCTACCACTGTTGTGTCTTTTTGAACCCAAAGGTTGACTGGTAGAGAATGCCTTGCTGCATTAAGTCCGCTGATCATCATCATGTCAGCCGAAAGACGATAACTGTTTAAAAAAAGAAAAAAAATATTTTCATAAATAAGGTACAGAAGGTTGGTAAAATGGACAAAATGGTTCTCTTATTCTGCCTTTAATTTCGGCGTGCAAATATAAAATAAAGTTATAAATTTTATTAAAAATTGCTAATGATCATAATCATGCTGTCACTAAACACATAACCCCGTTAAAATTGTATAATTGAATTAAATAAATGTCAATTTAATATGAAAAAAAAATAAAGATAATTATCATAAGTTTCAATAATAATCATGACAATAATCGGAGGGATTTGCCACACAATAGTAATAAGCAAAGACAAAATAATAACTATCTTAATTTAAAATTACCGTGCAATTTACAAAAACTTATAATTTATAGTCCAAAAACTCATGTACACTATAAAAGCATTTTTCAATAAGAAACCTAATCAAATTATTTTTAAATCTAGAAAATCGCCATTGTGATGATCCTGCAACAGCGGTTTCCCGCGATATTCACAAGTCTTACAAATTACCAGGCAACCTAAAATTGCCCATCAACAATATCATATTATGTAACTTTACCTTTTCAGTATCAACACCGACAATAAACCACAAAAATTCTCCAACTCTCACAGTCACAACAGACAACAGAAAAGAAACACCAATTGTGCCATCACAATCGCGTCTCGTCCTAGACAATACAATTCTCTCCGTCATTCATACAATCACAACAACATCTAAAGCTTGTACCGTCAAAGTAAAAGTGGTAAGAAAGATGTGAAAACGCCCCAGATCATATACCCAAAGCCATCATTCTCTGGTATGGTTCAGGGGTTCACATAAGTTGACAAGTTGTGCTGCAACTGGGTCAGTGCGCTTGCTAACAATGACTTTCGACAACCCTAGTTTCCATGTAGTTTCTAATGTCAAAATGGTTCTTTGCTTTGTAATTAATTAATTGTTGTGGAGATTGTTTAGAGGTTCTCTTTGATGAGTTGATGACTTGGTGGGTCCATCTGTATGAAAACCAAGCGTGCCACTTTTTCACAAACTTTTTAAAAACAAATTTACTTACCAATCAAAGAAAACATTTCCAATGCCTCGGCCAACTTTTTCTATACATTCTTTACAGCTCAATATGGCTAAAAAAAATTCTAGATTTCGGTGGGTTTCCGATGTCGATAATGCTAAATGAAAAGCTCTGATTACGATCATTGATCGTAACTTTACTCCGTTTTTTGGCACGCGAGGTACATACAATCGCGTCATCTAGTTAGATTTATATCTGTGGTTCGTACCTGCTGTATGCTGATGCTTTATCTTCAATGTTTTTTTCGCCGGGTCTCTCAATCTTCGATTCAATTCAATTTACGTCTGATTCTGTAATATACTGGTTATTTTCTTTGACTAACATAGACAATTTAGATTTCTCATCAATTATTTTTATTGGTCGAAAGCCGAATCAGGCGATATGACTTAATTTGAGAATGACAAAGTTACTCGTGAATCCAGTTTTATAATACCAACGCGACCTCAAAACAGAGGAATATAAGACCTAAATTAGAATTTGAGGATCGTTATTTTGAAAGAATGATGATAATAAAGCAGTAAATTCAATATCATCACAAATATGATGTCAGTTAAATAACGAAACTGATCTAATCCTTTGTTTAATTTCTAACAAAGGGCAACGTTTAGTAAGAGTTATTTAACTAAAGATAATTTAAATACACACAATACAGGACAAGTTGACGGAGAGTAGACTGAGATGGTATGGACATGCCATGAGAAGGACAGAAGAACACGTCGTGAGAACGACTCTGAGGCTACCTGAAGTCAAAAGAGGACGAGTACGACCTCATTTGACATGGTGGACGAGTTTGACGAAGCTCCTCAAGAAGGAGAAATTGCCTGACCGACAACCCTCGACAGAACAACTTGGCGCCGTGAAATAAGGAGAGGCGACCCCACCTAAAGTGGGAAAAGGCTAGGAAGAAGAAGAGCTTTCTATAACTACCCATTAAAGCAGAATTTTATCAATGTCCAGATTAAATCCAAGACATAAAGTTAACCCGTATTATTATGGTAGATCCGGCCATTTAGCTAGATACACTGATCCGGTATTAATATAAGGAAATAGTAAATTATCATGTCTCGCAGTTCTAAGTGTTTTTCAATGGGTTGAATGCACAGGTTATTATCCGATTAATGGGTTTTTGATACTAATCAGTTTAGCTTATCGTACTGTTTTGCTGCACGTTAGAACATATTGTAGGTAGAAGAACTTAAGGCGCCGATTCCCTTGAGTAGCTGATTTTAAAATGAGAATCACTTTTAAACGGCTAGTCGTAATTTATTGGAAAAAATATATGTTATATAAGACCATTTTCTTAATAATTTCATCTGAGCAAATTTTGAGTTTTATTCGTATAACATAGTGTAATTAATTTGTAAAGTTATGTCTAAAACGGACAAAAACACGTCAATTACACCAAAACCGCTGGGCGTATTATAATAAAATTGACACCATATCAAAGACAATTTAATTGTCTACATTTTGATCTAAAGTTTTTTTTAGAGTCAAAGAATAATAAGGAAAGTACAAAAAACTACTAAATTTTGGGTCGCGCGGGTGTGAAACGAGTGCGCGTTTTGTTCCCTCAAGGTCGTTGGCGTTAGTCGTTGTCTTAATACTTTTGTTATGTTCTTTCCTTTAGAAGTTTTCAGATCTCGTAAATCGGACATGCGCGATGCGACAATGCGAGAACGATGCCTATCAGATGCGAATTTTTCATAGAAATTTATCTATAATATGTAGAACAACTTTTACTATAACGCACTGTATAGAATCGTCGTCAGAGTGTCGCTTCGCTCGTATCTGCTTTAATGAAATGGCAATTTTGACTATAAATTTTTGTTCTTAATTGCTTTGTATTATTATTTGGGGAATGTAATCAAATACTTACTTGTTATGAACTGTTTCATAACCAGTTATTGTTCTTGCCTCTAAAAGCTTTATAATTTTCAGCTTCAAAACGATGAGCAGTTTATTCTGCAGTTTTATTCCATCGCCCCAGTTTTCGGTGGCAACGTTTTTGCTAATAGCCCATTACAGAGATAAAGCCCACATCGACTCACTTTCAGTGTCGGTCACCAACTCACTCTCACTTCCTGATAATTAGGAAGACATTCGTGAATATTGAAAGTGAATTTGTGAAATACGCTGATATTCAGCTGTTTTTTTTTTTACTTTTAACAAAGGATTGGAATAATTTGACTCAAAACCGGGCACAATGTATAGAATTGAGGGAGGCCTTTACCAGTTCAGGGTAGCTTTTGATATAATTGTAAAAAATGAAATAAACTTGAATTGGTAGATATTTATGATGTAAATTAGATAGTGGTGTCTTTATAGGTAAAAAAAAACTCGAATTCGTGGCCATTAGTGCCATTGTTTTTTATTTTATTTTTTTATTTACTCTAGTTATTCATAATGTTCGATCCTGTTATTTCTAGAAATTTTGACTGCAATCCATAATCCTTAGTTAGATGGTTGTTTGACGTAGTTGGTTTATTTTTGTTCTGGTTGCAAACCTCTCTTGCTTTGTTTTATTTTATTGTTACGAATGGCTGGCGTCAAATTTGCACAGATGCTAAATAATTGTAACAACCTTCTGTGACGATATATTTTGTTTTGTCTATATCTTTTATATTTGTTTAATATGGTAAACTGACGCATTTTTAATTATATCCTTTATTGTTGTATAAAACTATTATTTTTGACAATATTTTTGGTGTTGACTTGTTGGCAACTGCTAATACTCTTTGTTTCTTTTTGCAAAGCTCCAAAAGAAATCAACGAAATCCTATTGATGAATCAAAAAATTAAAAAAAAATATCATTTGACGTCCCTATGCTAAAAATATCAATACATTTATCAACTTTTTTTGTTGGCTGTATGATCTACAATGTCTTCAGCCTATTAATGTTCCCACTGCTGGGACATAAGCCCATTCTCCTCTCTGTGAGAGGGAATGGGCCGTAATCCACTACGCGGGCCCAGTGCGGGTTGGTGGATGTCACATGTCTTCGAATTTTTGGTTCTAGGACATGCCGGTTTCCTCACGATGTTTTCCTTTACCGTTTTGAGAGTAGTGGTGAACAAATAATTTACACAAAGTAAAGCAGTGTAGCAAGTACCCAATTTATGTCAGTAATTTCTAAATTACTCTCGCTTTTACTTCAATCTCACAACAAAAACAAAATACACAAATCTTCATAAAACTAAATCATTACCCTAAGTGAATCAAATATTTCTTATGATTCCCATAGACAAGAACAATTAAGTTTATTTGCGATAACGTGTAAACTATGCTTTCTAATAACACACTTTACAACCAGAGACAATGGATGGGAATCAAGATGGCGGCCGGAAATGCTTCGTTCACATTGTGCTTCCGGCGCGGAAATGATAAAACACTTTTTTGTTAATTCTTGTGTCTTTCAATTAAACCGTTCAGTGCTTTTTAATTAGATTTGTTTACTTTATTTAAGACATAAGTAAATTTTGTGGAGGTTGACGGACTTACTCACTTGCTTCAAAGGTTAATTAAAAGAAATTGGTCCATAAGGATACACTAGTCGAAAATTCTTCCATACAAACGTAGTCTAGAGATTACTCCACTGTTTGACGATGTACGTTCAAAATAAAAAATAATATCAATTTGTCTCATCATTCATCATTCATTCATCTAGTCCTATATGGAATTAAGACGGTACCCTGACCAAAAAATCGGCATGAGATATGAGCATTCCTATTGGTCTAGCGGCACTGGTGGCGCATGAATTACAGTAGTGAATACGCCCAGATTTCAGAATAAAATCTTTATAAAATCGAATATTGGTCTTTTGAAAAAAAAATTCTACAAAAATGTTCGTTATTAAATTGTCTATCCATTAGTGTTAGAACAAAAAATAATTAATGAACACTTTACGAGGAGATGCATAATATCAATAATTATTTCTCATTTTTATGTTTTTTTGGAAGGAGATTAGTGAAATATATACAACATTTAAAAAAAAACTAAATCTACCATTTTAGAATCAATATTATGTAGAAATTTAATGTATTTTTATTAATTGATATTTCTTTTTAAATAACGAGTAGATAGCTCCTAAAAACAGCACAAAAAACGGCATGCGCGGCGTTTTGCTCGGGGTACCGCCTTAATAATGAAAAAAAAATTTTAGTTAGGAGCGTCGAAAGTTCCATATTTCAAAACTAATTTTAACGCATCTTTGGGCGGAAATAAATACCATAAAAAGAAGGTAAATTGCAAACCGGCCTCCATACAGGGATAGATTAGTAATTCAACGATGCAAATAATTTTATTTTGAAAATATACATTTAGTAGTTATTTCATGATATCTAGACTCCCAAAGGTCTGTTTATAAAAAATCGCGCGCTCGTTTTCGTCCTAAATCATCATCCATTTCGCTACAAACTTGCAAAAGTGCTAATTCGTACACGAACTAGCTTCTTACTGCTAATCACAGCATCTATTTCTTTCGCACGTGTTGTCGGATAAGATAGCATGCATTTTAACCCCGCGCACAAAATAGTTCGCGCCGTCGACTAGTTCAACCTTAAGTTCAAACTCTTCTGAGTTTTCCGCTGTTTCAGTTTTAGCGACAGTACCTATTCTGTTTCCTAGGAATTTCGAATCCTTTTTCGAGCAACAACGTAATCCTTTGGCGTATTTGCATTGATTCTCTGTTACTATGCACCTAATTCTTATATCTAGCCCGTACTGACTCACTACTGGCCAACAACCTCCCTCATTTTTTTCCATCTTGCTGTGTTCCCGTTTCTACTCTTCATGCACATACCAAATGACAACATATTAGTCGTCCCACCATCTTCTTCATCGCTTCAGCCTGTCGAGGAGACCTGTCTTGCGATTACAGGAAACCAGTCTCGGAAAATTACAAAACTGACGAAACAATCCGAAAAGAAAAAAAACATTAATTATTGCTATTGATATAAACAAAACACATTTATATTTTTTATTATTGACTAGTTGACCCGGCAAACTTTGTTTTGCCATAAAAACACCAAACATTTATCTACCCAACCTACCCTACCCTACCCTACCCTACACTACCCTACGCTACACTACCCTATCCTACACTACTCTACCCTACACTACCCTACCCTACCCTACCCTACACTACCGTACACTACCCTACCCACCCTACACTACCCTACGCTACACTACCCTATCCTACACTACTCTACCCTACACTATTCTACCCTACCCTACCTTACCCTACCCTACCTTACCCTACCCTACCCTACTCTACCTACCTACCCTACCTACCTACCCTACCCTACCCTACCCGACCCTACACTACCCTACCCTACCCTACACTACCCTACCCTACGCTACACTACCCTATCCTACACTACTCTACCCAACACTACCCTACACTACCCTACCCTACACTACCCTACCCTACCCTACCCTACCCTACCCTACCCTACGCTACCCTACCCTACCCTACCTACCTACCTACCTACACTACACTACTCTACCTACCTACCCTATCCAAACAAACATTTTTTTTATTTTTTTTTTGCTTTTAAACCTTCCCTGTATTCTGTCGAACATAACAAAAAAAGAATTATTCAAATCGGTCCAGCCGTTCTCGAGTTTTAGCGAGACTAACGAACAGCAATTGATTTTTATATATATAGATAGTTTCACGTTTAACCACTATCTCACCGATGTAAGGTAATCGATGATGTGGTCAAAGGTGAAGCACGCTTGCCTAGAAGTAACCTATTCACTCTTGACTTAAAGACTGCCAGGTTGTAGCTATCAGGAAATACAGACTCCGGCAGGGAATTCCACTCCTTAGCTGTACGCCTAATAAAAGTATATCCAAAACATCTTGTGCGCATGGGAAGGATTTCCACCAATACCGACGAAGCATTACCGTAAGTACGTCTTGTAGTCCGATGATGGAACAGGCGAGGCGGAATCAATTACATCTGAAGCACAATATTGTCTTCAGTATGGCAAAATTAGCGGGCTCAGCAGAAGTTGAACAGTTTGCATGGCTACTACGGTGGTCAACGCTTATTTTAGATTAAAATTTTCTCTCAAACGCTATTGAATAAGTCATTACGGTCCCCATAATGACCCTTTAACTTATTATCTTCTCTTTCTTCCCAGGAACTAGAACAAGAGAAACACCTGCTGAGACGGCGGCTGGACACAACACAGGGGGAGTATGAAGCGCGGATGCTGGAGCTACAGAACGACATCAAGGAGCTCACCGCCAAGATCGACTCCAGAGATAATAATGTTAAACAGGTTAGTTAGAAAACTTATTAGTTTATGAGGAAAAACATGATGGTTCTTCATGGTTCTACAGGGTACAGGGATGGCCTCATTTTGACAGTCAAATTTTGTGACGAGATTAAAATTGACCCAGCAAGGTCCTTATGACAGTCTAAGGAACTCGATTTGTCAGGTATTCTTATCGAAACACAGGTTAAAAAATATATATTAAAAAAATATATAAAATATAAAAATATATATAAAAAATATATTAAACCCTAAGAGTGATTAAAAAAATACTGATGATAAATCGAGTGATTGGAGCCTTTAAACAAAATTTTCATTCAGGCTCCCGAAGAAATTTTACGTTTTTCTGACTCTTGGCTTCAAAATTTACCCACTTGTTTTCTAGAAAGAGCAATAGTTTGGTTGGTAGGTATACCCTTTATTTCAGTCCTAGACCTGGTGGTCCTTATTAGCGAACCTTCATGATTATGACATAACGACCTTCCAGAAGAAAACTGATGTGGCGTAACTGCTTATCTTAATGTGGTCCTCTTTTAATTTCGTTAGTATCTTTACAATGAATGTACTAGAAAAGAGCAATTTCCAAGCAACCAAACTGTGCGGAAAGTGTAATTTTTTTTTCACTAGTGCTTTTTACTTTTCTGTTTTTTTTTTAATGTTTAATTCCGTCGTCAGCCGACGTATAGAGATTTTATTATTTGAGAAAAGTTTTACAAATTAGTTAAGTACAGATTATCATTCATATAAAAGGTATAACTAATACTTCATTAAAGGTGATTTTAATTACTCTAGATTTAGATTTGATCAATAAATGAATTTTAAATTTTCATTAAAAAATATGTTTGGAAGAACGTATATTTTGCTCGTCCCTATTTGCGTTACGACGTGACAGCTATTTGCACATGCGCAGTAGATATGCCCGATCTGTAGATATGCTGAGCACGCTCGAATAAGCCCGCCATTTTATTAATTTCTTGCTTGGCTCAGATATTTTTTTTTAAATCCTCGCATAATGCATATTAAAATGTTGTATGATACACGTACGTAAGATGATTCCCGACTCGTGACAATTTATTACCACTCATCGGGAATCACATACCTTCCGCACTTGTAGCATAAATAACTTTTATCTAATTTAACATTTTGTTTCTTCATGACAACCAATATGACAACACTTAACCACACAACATTATCAATAAATGCAACAGCTGATTTATCTTATACAACTATTAGTCATTGCTATGAAGTAATCTATTTACAGCATAACTCTTACTCAATAAGATACACCGATCGCCCATGAATACGAGATCAGGTAAATATACCATAAATTCTATTAGGTTAAGGCGATACCCCGAGCAAAACGCCGTGCTAGCCGTTTTTCGTGCTGTTTTTAGGAGCTATCTACTCGAAATTTAAAAAGAAATGTCAACTAATAAAAATACAATAATTTCTACATATTATTGTTTCTAAAATGGTCGTTTACTTTTTTTTTAAAGAGGTATATGTTTCACTAATCTCCTTCCAACAAAACCATAAAAATGAGAAATAATTATTAATAGCATGCATCTCCTCGTAGAGTGGTCATTAATTATTTTTTGTACTAACACTAATGGATAGACAATTTAATAACAAACAATTTTGTCGTATTTTTTTTTTCTAAAGACTAAAATTCGATTTTATAAAGATTTTATTCTTAAATCTGGGCGTATTCACTACTGTAATTCATGCGCCACCAGTGCCGCTAGGCCAATAGGAATGCTCATATCTCATGCTGATTTTTTGGTCAGGGTATCGCCTTAACATATAAATTCAAATGACTAATACTGAAGATCTGTTTAGGATGCAAAGACTGTTAGTCTATCCGCTATCGTAACATCTGTGAACGAGTTTCAATTGTGAATAGATTTTTAATGTTTACCAAGTGGACGAGTTTCGATTGCAAATCATTGTATAGAATAGTTTACGTAAAAAATGATGCAGTGTTTGTTTTCAATATTGAATTGTTGATGAAGGAAAAGTCTGATGCAACCCCACTAATATTATGAACTAGCTTCTGCTAGCGGCTTCGCCTGCGTGCAATGATTTTTTTATCCCAAGGGGAAATTATACCGGGATGAGAACCCGACGATAATCTATCTCTGTGCCAAAGGAGAACGGCAGGTTTGTATGGGAATTTCGTACCGCTAATAAATTTTCTTGTTTTGGGATATTTTTTGTCTTAATTGGTACTTTATATGATAGATAATCCATTTTTAAATTCTTAGATTTTTAGAACTTGGGACGTAAAAGTTATAACCAGTTTTAAGTTTTAAGATTATGTACTAGTGTACCAATGTTACATATAGGTAAATGTTACATATTGTTACATAATGTGTAAAGTAAATGTTCTAAATAGTTTTTTGCTATCTTTGTAGTGTTTTACTTACCATTAAGCAGGTAGATTGAGATGAGGATTGTAACTACTCAGGGCATTATAAGATACCTATGTCCAGCAGCGGATGGCAACATTTTGATAATGATGAGTTTGATAATATTTAGTGTTATTTGTATTTCTAAATAATTAAGTATCATTTCAATATTTGTGTTATTTTAACCAAGGCAACTTATAAAACATAACTGCGTTTAATGTACGATTTTATTACGTTTATTTATTATTATTTTTTACTGATATTATGAATTAATCCGAAGTTCTAAAAATAGTTAACTTGCATAAAAATAAATGGCTTAGTTGCCTTAATAAGTGGTACAAATTCTATAACCGAACAACAAAAAAAGTATGCGGTACGAAATCTGCCGTTCACCTTTCATCTAGATCCGTTCAGCCGTTCTGGCGTGATTGACTATCAAACATACATCCATCGATCCAAACTATCGCCTTTATAATACTAGCTGCCACCCGCAGCTCCGCCCCGCGATATTAGATTGAGTACTTCTCCCAAAATCGAATTAAATTAGAGCATATGCGTTATTCTGATGTAAAACTATATTTCTATAAAGTTTCAGTAGATTTTGCGTGAAAGAGTAACAAACATCCATACATCCATCCATCCATCCTCACAAACTTTCACGTTTATAGCACTAGCTTCTACCACCGGCTTCGCCCGTGTAAAAGACGAAAATTAGTCCAAGGGAAGATATTCCAAGGATAAAAAGTATCCTATGTGCTATTCTAGAATACAATATATCTTTGTGCCAAACTTCATCCAGACCGGTAGTTTTTGCGTGGCAGAGTAAGAAACTTACAAACACACTCACAAACTTTCGCCTTTATAATATTATATTGTGATAAGTAGGATTAGTAAGATAGTCAGAAGTAAGGTGAGCAACTCTGAGACTGTGTTTCGATATTTTTATTTGTTTCTTTGCTTAGGGACATATCACTAATTTCCCCGTTACGTACGGGGATATTTTCGAAACCATGCTATTGAAAAAGCCGTAAAGGATTTTCTTTGAAACTGGCACTTCTGAATGTAGTAAGAGAGAAAAGTTATGTAAAACTAGCTGTCTCTCGTGGCTTCGCTCCCGTTTACTGGCTACTTACCCTATCCTACCCTATCCTACCTACCTACCTACCTACTCTATCCTATCTACTTACCTACCTACCTATCAACCTACCCTACCCTTTTTTTTTTTTTTTTTTTGGTTGGGAAATCATTCAATGACGTCTCCCGCTCTGGGTGAAGCGGGAGGGCGTGTCAGACTTTTACTGACTAAAACCCACCCGTGTTCCTTCAGTTGCTTGTGCCAGGGCCGCGGTAAACCTACCCTACCCTGCCCTACATACCTATCTACCGTACCTACCCTACCCTATCTTGCTTACCCACCATTTCATTTTATATGCAAACTTTAGTCTATGTCCTACCTCAAGATGCCATCTATCTCCTTGGCATATTTCAGTGAACTCCGTTCAGTGGTTTCATTAGTATATTACAATGGATAAAAAAAGAAAGAATGAAAGGCTTAACCGTAAAAATATTTACACCTTATTCACCATGACGAATTCGTGACAAAATCATAAAGAAAACTTATAAGGCATGGCATTTTTCATTTTTATATTAACGTAGCTTGTAGTTAAAAAAAAGCGCATCAATAAGCTATCGAAGCGTGGTGGCCTACCACCTTTATATTATCTAGTTAGAGAGAGTTACGGCACAGACCTTTTTGTTCAATTTCATGGGCAATTTGCGTAGCGTTTTTTGGCAAAGTGCGTTGAAATTAACCGATGGCTTGTCGAATGTCAGAAGCTTGATCGTTTGTCGCTCGTCTATAACATATTGAGACATTCTGGTACACACAAAGATGTCACATAAAGATGTATTCCCCGCTGACATTAGCAGATCTTTGGTAGTCGTTAGTCGTTACGGACAGAAGCTTTTTTAATTATAATTGGTAGGCTCGCACTTGACCACTATCTCACCTGATGGTAAGAGATGATGTGATCGACGATGAAGTACGCTTGCCTAGAAGAACTCCCAGGTTGTAGCTATCAGGAAATTCAAACTCCGGCAGGGAATGCCACTACTTTTCTGTACGCATAATAAAAGTATTCCCAAAACGTTTGGTGCGTATGGGTGGGATGTCCACCATGTACCGATGACGCATCGCCGTACGTCTTGTAGTCCGATGATGAAACGGGCTAGGAGGGATTAGTTCATGCAATTCCATCGCACACTCCCTGAAATGTAACCGATAAAAAACTGACAGGCTGGCAACTCGAAGCCGATGTTCAAGGCTCTGGAGCCTAGATTCGACCAATACCTCATTACCAGAAGCCTAGAAGCCTTAGAAGAGGTAGCTGGTATTTGGCAGATCCGTCCCAGAAATGAGAGGAGTACTCCTTGCATGATTGAACTTGCACTTGTACAAGTAAAAAACTGACACCAGCCTTGCCATGGAGTATCGTGTTACCCAGTTAGTCGCTCCTTGTAAAATACTTATATTTAGTTTCATCCGGATAAACTGGAAGCGGACTCCAATAGTTTCATGAAAACGCCAAGTAGATTTATTGATATGGATGGTCCCAATAGCAAAGGCAGCCTTATCTTTCAAATCATCCTTAATAATAATAAATCTTTATTCAAACTGCAAATTTGTGAACTATACTAATAAATCTTAGATATAAAGTAGATACAACAATGTTATGTGACTGTACTAGGTAATCCTGTATCACAGGCGGCAGGGGAGCAAACAATCTAATTGAATTGACTAAAACAGATGTTACTTAAAATTAAATTACATTAATAATGATAAACGGATAATTCCTAACATAGCTCAGTTTACGTTAAATTGTTTGCACTTAATTATTTACACGCACGGAAAACGAACAATGAGCGTCAGCGGAAATTTGAGCTGGGTCAACCACTATTGCAAAAATTTTCAAACCATTTTGCCAAAGTCTTGTTTGTCTTTATTGTAGTCCAAATGCACCACCATCCAATACCATAAAGCCTTCAAATTAGTCCTTGGTCCTTTTCCCAGCAAACCTTCATCTAATCCAACTTTATTACTGAGAACATTAATACCACACAGAACATTCACTTAAGTAGATAATAAATAGTGTCATTTGCCAGGGAGTTCGAACACCTGCCGTAATAACTTTGGCATTACGCATAATGTCTATTTTGCAATGTAATGTAATGTCATTTGATTGTCAACCACTCGTTATGAGAATTACTATTATCGTTTCTATTATGGTTTCGTGTTTTTGCTTTACTTAGGTGAGTGTTAGATCTTGAAGAGTTATTAATGCAACAAGAAATATTGTCAAGTTACTTTCAATTCAATATAACTAATTAATTATTCACGTGTATATTACTAAGTTAAGAGAAAACTTTGTACCTCCTGTCAAGTATTGCTTCCTCGGAAAACTGAGATTACTAAGGCGTAGTTAAAGTTTGTATCGAGTGCATAAAGCTACTTTTTTAAAGGAATTATGGTAAAATTAAAACATATAGCAACCAATAGTTATTAATATGCTTCATTAGTCTAGTTAGAGGATCCTCTTTCCATGCTGGACGCAAGAACTGCAGTCTTGACCACTAAATTCCTGAGTAGTATTGGGTCACTAACCGACTTCTTCCTAAATTAAAGTTATTGTGTGGTATTATGATTTTCTTTATTAGGTGATTCCTAACAGCAGCCCGGTGGTATTGGTGTGTTAAATAATTCCTCAGGAAGATTGCCTAGGCCGTCCTCATGTCTAATAACAACTTGAGTACTGTTACTCCCAGCCGTGTTAATTACATAGCAATATCTTCAACCTAGTCATTAGGAAGCCCACACTCAACTGTTGACGTTTTCAGGCTAATATGATAATAATTATAATTACGGCTTCTGCCATAAACTTATGCTTTATGTAATGTTATACGCAAGAGTGTCTTAAGTGCCAATTTGTTAACGTCTTCATGAAGCTTAGGCTATAATTTTGCAACATAAGGCATTAGCGACATTAGTCGTGATTTGCAGATTGTCCATTACATAGTTGGAAGCTTGGAAGCTAGGTAAGATTGCGAAACCCTAAATACGGAAGGTATTTAAAAGAGCTACAGACTAAAGAAAAGGTCATTATAACAGCTTAATGTTTTTTTCTAAATTCAATTTGTAGCCAAATCGCAGTATAGTAACCAAATTAGTGGTCATTATTAAGAACAATGGGATAATACATAGCAGCAAAGGGTGACTAATATATGAAAACATCTTTTGATGACCCCTAATATATTTGGATAAGGGCTTAGAATCAAGACGGTAAATAGGCAGCAATAGAATCCACAAGAGGTTTTTAAAGTGCTCTGATTTTCAAACAAGGTAGGTTATAGTCTAGTCAGAATTCAGTTTAGACATCCTATACAGTTTCAGACCACAATAAGGACAATTTAAATACTAGCTTTTTCACATTGTTTCACTGTGTATAATGCAAAATGACCACAATTTAAAACAATAAGCGTGTCCCCTTGACCCTACATTTGGCACAAAAAGGCTTTGTGTCCAAACTTCGTACTTTCAATGTAATTAACATTGAAAACGTACATTACCACTATTAGTGAACTGAGTCAAGGCTGAGGCGAGGTGCCTGTGTTAGCGAACTGTCAACTAGATTTCTTAAAAGGAAAAACTTAAAGAAGTTGTACTTTTAGAGAGGCAAGAATATAAATATTGATAGATGCAGAGACAGAGAAAGACTAGGTAAAAAGAGGAAAAGATGGATGGATTGTGTAAGGAATGGCATGAAAGAAAAAAGTGATGATAGTTTGGCGGTAGACCGTGGTAGATGGGAGAATAAAGTATGTTGTGCCCTACTCCGAGTGATGGGGGGCAAAGACAGGAAGAGGAAAAATATTTTTTTTTCAAGAATTGGAGAAAAAGATGAAAAGGAGAGATTGGTAGAGATCACACAGATAAAGTAAAAGAAAAAGAGTTACTGATTGGTTAATTATAATTATTAATAATTTATAAGTGTACTTAAATTTTGAGTATTTATTGTATGTGTATCTAAATTTCAAACTATGGATTTCATATCTGAGACAAAATAAATAATATAATATATATATATATATATATATAGCACGACAGCTGACAGGATACAATAACATAGGACAAGGACAGAAATAAGTATAATTGGGCACATTCCCTATGACAGTAAGTATTGTGTATGACGACAAAATGTTATGCACGGAAGAACACAAGGATATGCTAGCAGCCATGAGCAACGACATTGACGAAATTCTTAAATTACGTGGTTGAACTTTTTCTGCTATTTTATCCAGGGTATTAGGTATTTGGTAATGAATCTCTTGTTATAGTTTGAAGTAAGTCTGACAATCTTGACATCAACAAACACGAAGACGATGATTTCCTTGTTTGTAATATTATTATCATTTTTAATCGTTTATTGTGAAGCTTCAAAATAAAATTGCGCCAGTTCCCTTCTTATTAATATCATGAGTAACGTGACAACAAGAAAGCCAAATCTTCCAAACTGCGTACAACAGCACCGCACCAAGACCGAAACCTTACTTTTGTTAAAAAAACGTGAAGGAGCTTAATTTCGTTGATCGTGATCCTATTACCGTGTCAAGGATTACCCTAATGGCCTCCATCAGGTTTCGTTAAACGTGCATATTGTTAACTAGCTTATGTTATTAACGGCTTGTAAATGTCCGAACCTTATATTAAGCCGTTTATGTATGGTTGATGGGCTGTCTGCTGGTTTGACCTTAGTTTTAATATTGTGGTCTACTAATGGAGCACTTCTGATGTTATAGGTTAGGACACGACTTTAAGAATATAAAAGATCGGTGGCCTTTAGCCATTACGTTGCGGTCATCAATCTTTCTGTAACCTGTTTAGAAATCTGCTCGGGATCGAAGGACCAATTTTATAATAAGGTTATTCTTTATCGTATGTTCTTCATCATCATCGGTAGACTTTTTCCACCGACTGCAGAAAATACCTTCCTTCTGTGCGTTTTACTGGTCTGAGCGAGGGTTATCCCCTTATTAAATACGTACAAAAATATCCCATTTTTGCAAAAAAAGTACTTTAATATCGGTTTAAGCTGTTGTATTGACTCCGAAAACCAGGTCACGCTTACTCAGCCCAGCGCACGTTTCGTGAAAGCCCGTCCATCACTAAAGGGCTGTTTTTTGCACTAATCAATTTTCGATGGACGTAACCACCACGAGTGACGAAACTCCGTTAGATTCCGATACGAAGCAAAAAAAACTCGATTACTCGAAAAATTCGAACGTGAGAGGTCGACTGTCAAATTCTGCATACTTTCGTAATTTGATGAGGATATATGTACGTGTAATGTTGGGTTTAATTTTATTTATTTGGGACAACACATACGTGTTACGGAAGAGTTCAAAGTTCTTGTAAATGATGTAGATAATGTGTACAAAGTAGATGTTGCATCGATTGTAAGTGACGTGAAGAAAGCGTTTAGAAATCTTGAGATTATTACTTTGCCATTAGTGTTTCTAATAGTTATAGATAAATAAACGTTTCGCATTCTAAGCAATTCGTGAAATACAGTTAATGACACTAGCTTTTAGATTGAAATACATATGATATCCACCAACCTGTATTGGGCCCGCGTGGTTGATTACAGCCCGTTCGCTCAAAAAGATTTCATTTCAAAATCATAATAATTTTTCTTTATTTACATATACCTACATGGGCACTTATAAAACAAATCAAATCAAATCAAATCTTTTTATTGTGGGCATAGGTTATACAGACAGATGTTAGGTAAATTACAGTTCCATTATGTCCTGCCTAGTAGGCATACAATAATTAAGTAAACATGCAAAATATTCATAGGTATCACATATCACATTTATAGCAAATCTTACAAAAAAATAATTAAATGCGTGGTGACAGATTGTAGTAAGTACTAATTATTAAGAAAATCTTGGATCGTATAGTAAGCTTTGTCAATTAAAAAATTACGTAATTTATATTTGAATAGTGGCAGTTCCTTAGTGCGTCGATAAAAGGTGCACGGTTCGGGTTGGTCGTTTCCTATGGAGAAGAACCGGCAAAAAAACTCCACGGTTACTCTTTAAAAAAAAAGTTTGTTATTACAATATTTCCATGTTACAGCATTAGAACTTAGGTATGGGGGGACAACGTAGGCCGGCAATAAGTCGTAAGAAAGCAAAACAAAAAGTTTATATATATAAACAAAAGAAAGTAAAACGAGATAAAACGTTAACAAATGTTAACAAGCATCAAGAAATCTAGAAGACCTACATCTACAGGCCTTTGATTTCGAGAACGTAGGTATATTTAATTGACACCTAGGTCTTGTACCAAGACCTCGATTAGGAATAATAACCGTGATACAATTTCATTTAGTCACCTCGTCTTAATGTTTCTCGATCGACAAAGTGATTATTACACAATGACTGACTCACATATTATGTAGAAGGTAGATGGGTAGTTGCTAACTTATCCAGCCAGCGATCAACCTTGGTTCCAAACAATCTGATCTTGATAGCCTCGCTCTCTTGCCGATTTCGACTGTTTTTATATAACATTTAAGTGGCTAAACTACTAAGAAAACATTTAAGGTTTTAAAAATTTTGGCTGAATATATTTCATTTCTTGTTTCTTTCAAATTTTCTTGGGAGATTTCTGAGCCCCACAATCAAGATTAGATCGTCAAACGACGAGTAATGGGGCATTCGCCAGAGGGCGGATGTAACCGTCGACCGGTAGTGGTCCATCCACAGCCTGAATTGTATAAAATGAATGATATCACTTGGATATCTAATTAGCTAGGGATCTGTTTGTCATTGTAAACAAGGTGATAACTCCAAAGCCATAACTATATATGCCCAAAGGGAACATTATTTTTCCATACAACAAACTAACACCAAAAACAAAGTACCATTTTCCAGGAAACGCAAAATATATCATTATAATAAACGTAGGTACGCCGACGAATATGGCAAGAAAGTCAAGGACACAGTGACATTACACGTTAGAATTACGCAATTCTAGGGAATTTATCGTCATCGGGCCGACCCCTGAAAGCTTTCAGGGCCAATTAGCCAATTAGCGCCACACCCTGCTGAAGCACTTTTTATTTGATTATCTAGCAGCTGTTTGTCATTATGAGCTATCGTTCTTATCTATTTGATTTGGTGGTTAGCTTGGGGAAATGGATTTAGAATAGGCAGTTTGACTGCGAGCCATGAGTTTCTTAATTACTTTTTTGACATGCGGATGAATTTGTATGCATATTTAATGTGGATGTCACTCCTTTTTTCTTTTTAATCTTTAGCAGAGAAAATAAACCTTTTGCCTAGGTTTAATTGCTGCATTTTTCATGTAAAATTAACAAGTCGTGAAATTCAATTAATTTGATTTCAAAGTAAACAATAACATTCACAACCTTCATTATGTCTCTCTGACCATGATAAACATCTGTCTGTTTTTCTTCCAAAAAAATAATCATCAGATTCTTCTAGTTCATGGTTGCATTGGGACCTTCATGGTCTTCCTGCCAGGATGCCATGGCTTGGCTTCCGTCCCATCACATCCTCTGCAATTACCTGTGTTGGCAATTGGCTCCCTTTCGAAGAGTTGGGTAACGAACCTCGAAAAAAATGTATGCTGTTAAGTAAATATTGTTCTGTGTAATAATTGGACAAGCATCGTTTAGATAAGAAGATGGACATAGCTAGTCTGCTAATTTAAAATGGATGAAAATCATCATCATCATAGCTTGTTAAGAGAGCATAACGATACTTCCAATATAATTATTTATTACCTTGTGGTTTACCAAACGGATATATTAAATCAATGTAATGTTAAACACAAGGCCATATAATATTTGGCCTTGCCTAATTATATACACAATAGGAAAGTAAAATATTGTTGGAACTTGCTAAAGGTTATAGTCAAATCAGTGTTATTCATGTTGCTCTTCAATAATGACAATATCATGACAATAATGCAGATTTAAAACATAAGCAAACATCTTTCGGCAAAGACAATGTTGAAACGCGTCACGCCTCTTGATCTGACGTCCTTCCAAATCTACTCGGAAAAAACTCTTTCGCAAATTATCTGGATGATATAATAATGATCTTTAAAACTATCGGATGTAAGTTCAGATTGCTCTAACTTTATGCTGTTGCACCTATTAAGACGGTTAACCACGCTTGATGTTAAGAACAATGTGGTTTAGAAGTATGGTTAAATGTTTGATTGCGGTATCAGTAAAGGTGTATTATTAGTCATTTGTTTCGCTCGTTGGTATGATAACTGGCGAATTTTGAGTGTCGGCTCATATTTTATCTGGATTTAGATTAGATAATGTTTGCATTTTATTTCTGGGTATAGTTCATTTACGCAGCTCATAAAAGTGATTGGCAATGTTTCGCAGAAATGATTCTAATCTATGTTTGTTGTGTTAAGTGTTAACTTGTTAAATTGTATTCGATAACTGGATATAAAATTATTAGTCTTACACTTAAAGCAACTACTAAGAAACCATCGTTTCTGATATATATTAAACAAACAATATAGGTATGTAATTCTACAATATGCATTATGAATGGTGTGAGTCTGAAAACAATAATTTTCCATGGATATCAATAAACTAACCAGAACTACCATTTTACGGTTTTTATGATTTCACGTATCACAACCATGAAAATGTTCTGGCCTTGGGCTTTATGTATCGCATAAATACTTCCAGATGTGACTCAGTCGTAGTTACAATACCTGCGTATGCTTCAGGTATAATGATGTATTTTAATCTTTTTTTGTCTCTGTTAAGTTCTTAAAAATTCTGTATCTGGAACTAACAGATGAACACTGTCATATAGTTACATTTATGGTATCATCATTTGAAATATTTTCTTGTATAGATTTGATTAATGACACTTAGTACTGTGTCTGAAAGACTTTAATAGCTTATTCGCAATACCATCAATCAATCCATTTAATTGCAATCAGCCGAAGGTCAATGATTATGCTCTCGACCATACCGTTGATATTGATAGCTATCATCAATTACGGTTCCTCTGTTGCTTACTTTCCTACCGTATTGAAATGAACATTATACGTAATTGCCCACACATACTCAATTATTCATACTAACTAACGTATCTAATTGTTTAGTTATTTTATTCAATAAAATTAGACTTTTACTGTGTGAATAATTTCAAACTCCGTGTATTTCTTTTTCGATTGTGACCTAACGGCTTTTATTGCACAACCTTTTATTTGATAACTTAAGACGTAATATATGACAGGATCTTAATAATGAAAATTTCTACTCTTAATCTTCCTGTCCCAGGTTACTTGGGATCAGCCCAACACGTTTTCTCCTTTCAATCTCCCCTGTCAATCGACAAGCTCTCACTCGCATATAACTAAGTGTCTTCAATATTTGTCCACAGCGCGATGAGGAAAAACAGGGCCTAATAGCAGAGCTGACTGCACAGAACTCCAGGCTGACTGTGCAACTCAAAGAATCATCAGCCACAGAAGCCCTCCTTTTGGCCCAACTCGAGGGGCTAAAGGACCAATGTTCTATGAGGAAAACCAGCTTACAGGTTAGTTATATTTTTATTAGATGGTAACAGGCTGCGACTGTCCACATGATGTTAAGATATAATAGATACCAGAACATAGCAAATGAATACAAACGTTGTATTAAAAAAAAAACTAAGAATTATAGCATACATCGCACTAAAATTGCGAATGAAATATGTCTTGTATGTCGTACCTACGGTATCGAGTGTCGATATTTATTTCAACAATCACCAGGATTACTTCATGTTCATTTATCGAATTCGTTTCAACAAACTGGGGTAGCAGAATCTTTACTTTTCTAGGTAACAAATGCAATTGCACTTCACTAATTAATAACCCTGAAGTGTGAACCTTAAAATTTGTTAATTGGTGAGTGGTGCATAGTATGCTATTTACGCAATCCTAAGATTCATTATATCCATGGTGCAAGCGTAGCCAATCTGTCTTTAATTGTTTTAGTTAGAACGTCTGGCGTTTGGATACTATCTCAACTGAGCGATGTTATTGTGGTCGACAATAATCCACGCTTGCCTAGAAGTAACCTATTCACTCTCGCCGTAAAGATTTCAATGTTTGGGCTTCAAAAGTTACCTCCAAATGTATTTTTTGTCATTTCAAAGGACCCAGTCATCTTAGAAATGCCACATAGTCTTAACACATATTTTTTTTCATAGTCTTAAGATAATAATTTCATTTTGTATTAATGTTAGCTATTGATAAACCAGAAGACTTAAACTCATCAGATAAAAATAGCAATATTCAATTTAGACTCATTTTCCAACAGGACCATGTACAAAGTCTGGAATCCTTGAAAGCGGAGCTGGCGATGGTGACAGACAAAAAGTCAGACCTGGAGAAAAGGTTGACGGGATCGCTAAACGACAAGGACAACCTGATGCAGCAGCTCGATGAGGCCAACGACAGGATAGTCGCTTTGGAGAGGCAGTTGAAAGAACAGGTAAACAAAATGAATTTATTTTTTACTTGAAGCAAAATCAAAAAGGGCACTATTTAAGGGATTAAATAAAAATGTGTAACATAATATTTAAAAACTGTATTTGCCATCGACACGCTTAGAAGAAGAAAAAGGGTAAAGAAAATCATATTAATGAAATAATTTAACACTTAATCATTATTATGAGTGGAATGCAGCTTGAGTTGGAACATAATTTCAACAATAAACATTCCTGGATAACTCGTAAGTAGATACAAAATTAGTAAAAATATTTCAAGCTTTTTAACTCAATGACACATCCCATTACAATGACACTTAGTGTAATTAAAACCCTGTCGTTAACGATACATCAATAGATAATTAGGGGATATTTTCCTTGACCAATGGCTATTCTTTGCCTTGACAATTTTAGAGGCATGGAGGAATGTAGCTTGTAGAACTTAATAGGAGGTAGTGGAGCTACTTGTATTTAACGAAAATTTATGTTTATTCAAAAAAAATTGTATTTAGGTTCTAGGTATCGAAACCTTTGTAAAGCCAAGAAATTTATTACACCCTTTCCGGGAAATACGTGTTTATAATTTTATAGCTCTCACGTTTGTTTCTTAGTACGCAGTATTTCTATTACTATTTCATTGTGAAGGCTTTTTATGAGTTTTGATGGCAATTAAGTTATTTAGTTACATTGACGTCACTGCGTAAATCCTATAAATCTATTTATGTTAACAAAGCCACATTAGCTAAAACCTGGATCCAGGTTCATTGGCGATCAATTCGTGAATTTCTCTTCTGTTCCGATTCTCATTTCTAATCTTTGAAAATTGATTTGCCCTAAGCTTCTGATCACTAGAGAATACCTGGAAATCATAATATACCATTACAAAATAACCTCAATCAGTCAGCTGATTGTATCGATTCCTTACTTTTTGCTTCACATTGGTTTGTTCCAAACCAAATTCAGAACGACCTCTAAAGTAAGCTCTATTGTAATAATTTATTATTGAATCGGCTTTCATAATTCTAATGACGTCGGTTACGAGATCAGAGCTACCTTATTTGATTCAGATCTAAATAGAATGATGGATGTGCACTGTTGTGCAATGGACTGGATATCTCAAGTGTCTTGCTACAAGGACTTCCGTTTGTTACTGAAATAAAAATATTGATGGTTGATTTGTAGTTACATTCACTCTTGATATATTTAATATCTAGATATTACGTATCGTTCGTGTTTTATTTATTATTTAGTTGAAACGCTAAAGAAGAAAGAACTATATTCTTTCTTCTTTAGCTTTTCAACTTTTCTGTTTATCTCTTTTATTATTAAAGTCGTGGCTATCTTAAAAGTTGGTTTTGTCAGCTATAAAATACGTTATATAAGTTAAACTTGATGCTTACGAATGATACTTGTTGTATTATTCGCAAGCATTATGTTTTGTGTATGGGTAACATAGTAATTAATTAGGATAATAATTTTGATTTTTCATAGACCTTCATACAAAGTTATCGTTTCATGTTAAATGAGAAACGTCACCGGACTTCTTAGATTGTCACAATTATAGGAGATTAATTTTTCCACTATTAAGTAGGTAGGTAGTATTTTAATTGATTCAGTCAATATTGGTTGCCCAGTCTGAACACAGTCTTGAAAATATATTGTTACGCAGGAATTGGGTTGTGGTAGGTCATATAGGCTCTATGTAAAATACTGGTTAGATTACCAGTCCAACTGCAACTGCAGCATGACTTGATAAAGTCTTAGCAAGCTTGTCAATTTTGTTTTAGTCTACAACATCATTGATTTATTCGTCTTCTTCTTTCCTTTATTTCGTTGCCTCAGTTATATTAATACGTAATATGGTAACATGATTTCCTGTGGAATTTGCGATATAATTAAATTGTGAGAAATATCATCAGATTTGTATGGCTTCGTAAGTAGTTGTATGTGAAGTGCTCGTGTATCGCCTTATTACGTACTAAGCCCTTGCTTAGGGTTTGTAGTTGGCGACGATGTGATATTATAAGCAAGTATGCATGTATTACTAATTTTATACGTAGCATGTCTCACAGAAACCGTGCATTATTCAGGGATGGAAAATAGCCTACTATGGGACACAGTGGTTTATGCCTACAGCCAACTATCGGTCAACGTGGCGACGCCTGGGAGATGCCTATGTCCAGCAGTGGACGTCTTTCGGCTGAAATGAAGATGATGATGGGAGGATGCAACAGTATAGCTTTCTATCAGAGAAGATATCGTAATCAGACAAGTCTTCAAATTATTTCACCTGTTTTAAAATGAGATAGAACAACAGAAAAATATACTGATAGAATATAACACATTTATTCAGAGAAATAAAAATATAAATGGTATGCCAAAATCAAAGTGTGTGCCATATCGACTGCTAGTCAATACATAAAAGAAGTGGAAGTAACAAGAATAGACTTTGTTACCCTATACGTTTTAATGTCTTCGTAATGTGCAGCTGAAAGGTTAAATCAACACCGAAGCAAATCTAAAATTGGAAATAGTTTCGGAAATACATTTCAGTATTTATGCTCTTTCTCAAGACCAATAGAATGAATAGGTAGAACAAGACTTAAATAAAAGGATTTAAAGTGCTCATATAATGCATCAAAATTTGTTTGCATCGCTATCAATTGGCAAAAGTGGCCAAAAGGCTGCCCACTTTTTCTGCCAATGAACCAGCATTGTAATGACTTGATTCTTTGGCTCCACGTTGAATGTGTCTTGGCAATGCTGTGATTATGGTCACTTTTGTTTGCTCATGCATTCTCCGTCTGCACGAGTCGATGACGCATTGGATTTATAGTAAGGTCTTTAAACCCAGAATCCATGGAAAAACAAATCAGGAAAATTACCTAATTAGTAATTTCATTCAATTGTAACCCTAAACAAACTAATCTCTTCACGCAATATCCGGCGGATTAGCAAAGAACAATGGACAGTAATTAAAAAGTAATCTTAGCTCGAAGGTCATACTGTTGGGCAATGCTCTGGGCTTTGATTTGTCCATAATGGTCCTTGTATATAGAACCTTTTGAATGACGCTTTGTGTTGCGTGGTTTTATATATAGCAAGGTTATGTTTAATGATTTATCTTGTGCCGTGTGTTTCTTCTTCTACTGCTTGAGATATTGATGTTTATGTTAGATATAGCCCACGCCAAACTTCTTGGCCGCCCTGAAGTTGGTTTACGGGATGCGTGAGGCGCGAAACAGTGCTGTTTTTTTATGAGATTTACTACTGCGCAGCCATTGTAGCCAACTTCAGGGCGGCCAAAAAGTTTAGCGAGAACTATACTGAGTATTTCGAAATAGAGACTTTCGGTGTTTTCACTGACGAATGTGTTTCTATGGACTACTATACGTATATCGAGCAAATTTTGTACCATATCCTACATATTCTTTGTCTTTGTAATGATTTTGGAACCCGGTAAGGGTTTGTATCCTGTTTTGTACGAAACACATGGCTTAGTAACCGAACCTTGCCGATATTCTTTAGAAATTCTTATATTCATTGTGCTTTCAATTCAGTTAAGTCTATAATCGTATGAACGTGACTATTCACACTTGATATAAATTGCACAATGCTCAGATGGTATTGCTTCGTTTTCCAAGGCTTTCTTGTTTGTTTTCAGAACACCTGTTTTTAGTACGTACTTATTATTCTATACATATGGCCCACAACCTTCACTGATGTCTTTTAAAGTTTTTGAAACAATATCCTTTTTTATTTCATTGTGAATAGGCAGTCTGAATTTTAATCTGTTGATTTGTTAAAATTTTAGCAATATTTTTAACCGACTTACAAAAAAAGGAGGAGGTTCTATGTTCGACTTTATGTTTGTTTTTTTTTTTTTTTTTTTTTTTTTTTTTGTGTATGTTCACCGATATCTCTGTCAATTGTGGACCGATTTCGAAAATACTTTTTTTGTTGGAAAGAGTATGTTTTGAAATTGGTCCCATTTTAATTTGGTGAAGGTCTGATGAAGAACTTCGGAGATACACAACAGAACTCTTCAATATATAACGGCAAAACTCTCGGGATTGCTGCAATCGCATGTCTGTTTGTTGTTTATACCATTTCATAACATAACATCACGCCAGTACGCCCTAAAGGGGTACACAGATCTCTCATTTCACCGGTTATGTTCAAGTTTCATATTATTCGGTTAATCAATTCTGGAGTTATAGGGACCTTAATAAACAACTTGCTATTAGGTAGGTAAAACTAAAAAGGGAAAAATAAAAAAACTTTTTTGCAAAAAAATACTACCGACTTCCAAATGAAAAACTACAAAGTGAAAAATAACTAAACTTTTGGAAGTCGGTGTCCATATCGCAAAAAAATGGTACCTACGAAAGACACCGACTTCCAAAAGTTAAGTTATTTTTCACTTTGTAGTTTTTCATTTGGAAGTCGGTAGTATTTTTTTGCAAAAAAGTTTTTTGTATTGTTTGTTTTAAATACCATCTGTAACGCTGCGAAGGATTATTAAATGAACTCAATAACAATTCTCACTATAATGCAATGGAGAAATAACTTTCTCACATTTATCTCAAACCAAGGGCGATTTGACATAAAAGTGAGAAAGTTTGTGCAAGCCAAAAATCTTATGCAGGTATAATACTCCTTACTCAATCTTAATTTTCTTACAGGAACATCTCTACCAGAACACACTCAAAGAACTGGAACGCCTACAAAGATCCCACGACACCTTAGCCGAGAGGATTGGAGCTCCAGACCCCATCGACACCACAGATACCGCCAGGTCTCTTCATGCAGAGATGGAGTCAGAACCTGAAGACCAGGACGATGGCTGGCTGAGGAGTGAGGCAGTTCAGGTTTATAAACAGCTGAGGGCGCTGGCGCTACAGCTGAATACTGGACATGATGATGATTCAGGTATGTGGTGATATAAGCATTTCATAAGGACAATGGACTTGCAAAGCCAACGGTTGGAATGTAAATAAAAGTAAATAAGGACAAAATAATAGGTGATAATATTACTATCGATAGCAAATCAAATAAAACACCTTCTACTGCTTTCGAATCAAATCAAATCAAATCAAATATTCTTTATTGACATAATAATTGTTTACAGCAATGTTGAAGCCTCTGACTCCCGAACTAGGCGGACCTGTATGACAGGAGTCAGCGCCCTCCCCATTTTATTTCATCATAACATACAATGTCAAATAAAATTAAAATTAACATTAAATTTGGAGTAAAATTAAGGAGAGGTTAATAATAATTGTCATTAAAATATCGAATGTCAAATCAAATTAAAATAAATATAAAATTTTGAAACAAAATGAACAAGTAATAGAATTTTGGATTAACATACAATTCAACAATAACAACTAAAACTAAGTCTAAGTCGTGCTGTGTGTGTGTGTGTATGTGCGTGTGTGTGCGTGTATGTGTGTGCGTTTTTGTGTATGGTGTAATGGGTAGATGACTGAATAAGTTTCTATGTAAAAAAATAAAAATAAATGAGATTGATTTAATTTAAACATTAATTAATGAATTAGGTAATTAAGTAATCAATTAAGTATTTCTCCACACTATCGTAATCAAGAGTGAAGAGCCAGTTCTTTACCTTTAATTTACAGTCTCGTAAAGACAGCGGATAAAAGTTTAGGAGCCTATTAATTTTGTTGTAGACATAACCAGAAAGATAGGCATATTGCCGTCTTGCAAAAGCCGTTCGACATCCACCCGACTCAATGACATCTGGTATTTTCCGTTTATTTTGAAGTTTTGTACGATCATATGGGGCACATTCATGCTGCTTAGTTATTAGATGAAGAATAAACAGTTGTCTCACCGTGAGTACCCGGCATAGCTCATACAAAGATTTTGTGGGAAATCTGAATGGTTTAAATGTCATCGTCTTCAGCAAGGACCGTTGAGCTCTTTCTAGGCGTAAGAGGTACGTTTTGCATGCACCTCCCCAAGCCCCTATACAGTAACCAATAACTGATTGAGCCAATGCTTGATAGACTATACGGAGGAGATCACCGTCTGTCACATCCCTGAGATTTTTAAAGACCCATGTTAGTTTCCTGACTCTTGACGAGACCATGTCGATATGGGGTTGCCAGGTTATTCTCTCATCCAAGAGAACCCCAAGATATCTTACAGTTTTAGTGTTACTCAAAGTTGTACACGAGCACTGTTGGGTAAACGGTGGTTCGCATGTGTGGATCCGAACAGTTATATTTGGCTGTTTTATGCGAGCATTAGTGAACTGTACATATGAGGTTTTAGATATATTAAGGGTCAGCAAGTTATGCCTCAGCCACGAGCTGGCTTTATGGAGCCCTATCTCCGCATTTTGTTGGACTTCATCCCAAGTCTCTCCCTGAAATACCAAGGCTGTGTCATCTGCGTAAGTAAATATTTTGCCTTTATCGAGTGTCATTTGACATAAGTCGTTTATATAAATCAGGAAGAGACTGGGACCAAGAATGCTGCCCTGTGGGACTCCGTAAGTGACTGTGACATCTGAGCTAATGGCACTGCCCACCCTAACCTTTTTCATATAACATTCTCTTTTACCCCAAAGAAGGTATTTCTGATCATGATGAAGACAATAGAGCAATAAAAGTAAATAAGGATAAAACAATAATTACTATCGATAGCAAATGAAATAGCGATAATATCGATAACACACCTTCTACTGCTTTCGACTAAAACATTCTCTTTTAACCCAAAGAAGTCATCGTATTCACACCATAAAGTC
This sequence comes from Orthosia gothica, assembly GCA_949775005.1. Taxonomy (NCBI): domain Eukaryota; kingdom Metazoa; phylum Arthropoda; class Insecta; order Lepidoptera; family Noctuidae; genus Orthosia; species Orthosia gothica. The sequence goes on from OX459068.1 coordinate 4,304,266, forward strand.
GTAATCGACACCAAATAAATTCATATAACCTAAAAGCCTAAAACGTAAAAAAATCGAAACTTTCAGACGTATACGTCAAACAAAATACCTAATAACCTCAATAACAAGTTTGGACATCACGCGACCACATCGATCGCTTTGTGTTCAGCCTAGTTGGATTAACTGCGTACGAATTATGTATGGGTGTTAACATGAATTTTTCGAATGTTTGGAATGGCTTTTTATTTCAAATATTTTCTTCAGCAAACAACTACTATTTTTCTTTATGCTGCTGCTGTTGTTTCAATGTGTCTGGGGGGTAACCACAAGCTCTTAGAGTAAGGTTATTTTGAGATCGAGTAAGTGACAGATGTATACAAGTCACATACTATAGTCCTTTAAGTATCATCATCGTTATTTCCATGTTCATACTTGATATCAGCCTAACTTATGTGTATAATATGAAATGACAAGCATATAACGAATCTTTAAATTGGTATAGTTAACATGAATCTTTCTTTTGTTTGATTCTAAGTTTATTTACAAAACTTTCGCGTTGGTTTGTCTGTTCGCTTGTTCAAGCACTTTGATCTAAAATCTAAACCAGCTATTCAGAAGAGCTTTCCGAGGTAACACTATTATATTTTTGTCTTTTTCTCAAATTTCAGTATTTTTAATGCGTTTCTTGTTTGGTGATATCATCAGGCTAGCTAGTTGTATTGACACAGGTGATACTTTTTGTATTGCGGTGAGACTCTTAATACTATCGTCGAAAATAATAAATAAGTAGGTAAAAAGAACGTTAAAGAAGTGCGTCATACTCTAGGCTATTAACATTTGCCACCCCTCTGTTATTGCGTCATTTGTACTATGCTACACTTTTTGTTAAACATATTTTCAATAATGGATAACGGGAAAATTTATGATAGGCCAGAACAACCTATCAGTATTGACGACTACATTCAGACTAGGAATATGTAAAGTGACTTGTTCCTTGAAAGATCTGTCTGTCTGTCTTCTAACATCATCTCCCTTTGCCAACTGAACTTTGCTTCAACCTCTCTCTGCTTCCCAGAATAAACATCCACCTGGATTCAGTATTTGCTTTACTTATATAAAAAGTTGGTTAACTAAATAAATGGTCCACAAGCATACTTCCTGCACGGAACGGCATAAATATCCAGTTAAATGTAGCCTCAGCTCGCGTGACCGTTTTGTAGGGCAGCGATACTGTAGATCAGTGTCAGAAGTTGCAGTTTGAAAAGACTTCCGAAGATGCTCAATTGAATTAATACATAATCTGTGTTTGCCCTTATCATAATTTATTAGGGATCAACGCAATGTTTTTTTCTTACATTATTTATTAATTATATATTAATTGTGTTCTCTGTGGCCTTTCTATATATAGTTATATATAGGTTGAATATCTTTTTCTTCTTCTTTGGCCTCGCCTTTTCCTGTTATACGGGGTCGGCTTTCCAAATCACCATTCACCATTTGTTTCGGTCTTATGAGTCATTTTCCGTAAGTCCGTGATGTCATTTCGGATCTTCGTCATCTAATTGTTTTAAAATCTTCCCCCTCCCCTCTTCTTTGTAGCCATTCTTCTTTGTTTGAATACCTTCTTCTTTATTGTGATTAGGTAGATTGTATTTTTTTTGCTAGTGTATGTGATTGAATTTCAAATATCTATTTGAGATTTCTCTTCAATCTTACACTCTTTCTCTTTGTCTCAAATATAATTATCGTAATCTGATTATAAGGAGACAGTTTTAATAATATTATGCGAATAAAAGTTGTTGTTAAGTCGCTGCCCTCTCTATGTGTAAAAGCAATTCCTCGGTGTCGGTCTCATTACAGATTATGCAACACAGGTTAAGGGATGCTATAGACAAAGATTGCGATATAAATAACAATCATAATGTTATTTATACTTTAGGTAACATTAGGTCATTTGATGAACTCACCTTAGGTCCGTGTTACTGACTGAACACAACATGACATCACTGTTACTCTCAATATATTGTTGATGAAATCATCGTAAAGTCACTGCCATGATTTGTTTCAATAACTGCGAAGGGACCTTGGTTACCGTGTTGCATACATTTTGCCAAAAAGAGTAGTAAAGTGTATTTTTTGTTATCATCTTCTTCAACTTTTGGATGGTAATTCCTACCAAAATAAAGGCAAAATTCCATATGATTTCAAGCTTTATTAAAAGCTTAGCTTTAGCCTTTTTTTCAACTTCTTTTTCTATCTTTTCTTTGTTTTCCTCCATCGTAAGTAGACATCACTGTTACCCTCAATATATTGTTGATGAAATCATCGTAAAGTCACTGTCATGATTTGTTTCAATAACTGCGAAGGGACCTTGGTTACCGTGTTGCATACATTTTGCCAAAAAGAGTAGTAAAGTGTATTTTTTGTTATCATCTTCTTCAACTTTTGGATGGTAATTCCTACCAAAATAAAGGCAAAAGGCCATATGATTTCAAGCTTTATTAAAATCTTAGCTTTAGCCTTTTTTTCAACTTCTTTTTCTATCTTTTCTTTGTTTTCCTCCATCGTAAGTGAAGTGTTGATCTCTTGGTTTACTGTCTCTTCTTTGCGCAGTGGCACCACATCGGCAGTATACGCAATTCTGCAGACAATTGTGTTCGACCTTCGTAATCGGTTCCTGGATTGTTGCCTTACGGAAACATTAGAGTATTAGACGATGTATTAAAAGCATTAAAATTCGATCCAAATCACGATTTTGTAGTTAGATTTCTTTGTGTAATTGCGCTGTAACAATGTTCATGTTTAAATACATTTTTTAGCCTATTTAAAAAGGAATGAGCATTAATCATCGTGATAGGATGCTGGTGCCGATGATTCCACAATTAATATTCCCTCATGATATTTGTGGCAAGACTAGTGTCATAATTCGGGGGATTACCCCTGAATGAAAAGCGGGCGGGATGGTGTTTTCGGAAGGGCGGCTAATTAATTGAAAAGCTGAAAATTATGTCAGCTTTTCAATTAATTATGAATCACTACCTTCCTATCTAAGTTAACTCTGAAGTGAAAATTCCAAACAGAATCATGTCTCGATATTGTAGATAATCAAACTAACAAGATTATATTTTAAGAATTCGATGGCTAGCTCAAAAATACCAATTACTTTATCCTCTCTTGATTCCTCTAAATTCGAATTCATCTTCAGTCTTTATAAATTGTAAACCATTCATCACTTTCGGTTCAAATCGTATGCACCCAAAAATTTTGGCATTATTTACCAATATGCGCCGTTTGACTGCCGGCATGCCGTGGGCCAAGGTGTCATGGCGTACCAAGCTCCGACCTGACGTGACGGTATATATGACATCATTCTGCAAAGGAACGCGCTTCAGAAGCTTTTAGGTTGACATTTCTAGAACTAAAGTTAGGAAGGTCAAATGGTCCTTAGGGTTTTAATTACTTACGACTTTCTTCAATAGATGCCAATATTTTATTAATATTTTTGTGTTGTAGCACGGTCAGATATTATTTGGTAGGATCGGTAACTTAGTACTTGTCCATTACATACCTACCTAATTCAAAATATATTCTGTCTTTAATTCGACAGTGACAAAAACATCAAATGGAGACCTCTGTTAGATGTGATGTCACTTCTAAGCTTCAAATATTATAATCTGGTCGTCTTCTAATAGCGATCATGATCTGTCTGCTTTTGCCTGACTATGTTTGTGCTTTGTGTCGGCTTCCAGTCCAACCAGATGTACCTGAACACTTTTTATTACATAGAATGACTGCCTAACTGGCCATTGTCTTCTAATACCTACTTATTGGCAATATATTCAAAATAGCATCTTCAACAACAAATTCCGTTTAAATCTCAGGTCAATAACTTTCAGAGACAGTTTTTATTCGACTGTCAATACAGTCGAAATCAGTTTGGTGCAAATTGCGGGTACATTTCGTAACTGTTGTATTTCGTTACCAAATCGAATGCACTTTGCAAACAAGTGCAGTTTTTTCGTCGATGCTTATTCGGTGATTGCTTTTTAATGTTCCACATTGAACGGTTTCTTCGTTTTCTTGAACTGAAATTTTGCCAGTTGACCCAGTGAATATTTGCTTTTCTATTTTATTCCTAACCCTTTTTTGTTAATTTCTGAACAACTTTGAGACCATTCATGAAAGATCTACTGACTGAACTATTGCATTGAACTTCTTGAATAGGCATAATAACTTAAGAACAATTATATAACCTGGGGAGAGGCTAAACTATTTGCTTAAAAGGATTATCCCCATTGTAATTAGAATAAGTTATTTAAGTTGATGCATTAACCTTTTTTGTTTTGTCATCTGAACCTTCTGCCTTCACAACCTTCTTGTTCAAGCCTTTCAAATTCGTTGCCAAAAACATCGCTAGTTGAAACTACACTGTTGCATTTATCCGATAACATCTAATATAATATATTAGATGTTATATAGGAAAAATGCCTGGAAACAATTGAGAAATTCTACCTTGACGTAAATAACACTATCCAAGAACATGCCCACAAAAACCTAATAGTCATGGGAGACTTCAATGGACAAATTGGAGCTAAGCGCCCAGGAGAAGAGACAGTACTGGGACCATTCACCTACAGTAATAAAATTAGAAGTAGAAATGGAGAAAAACTTATAAACTTCACACTAGAAAATAACTTAACCATTCTAAACACAGTATACAAAAAAGATACACAGAAAATGTGGACATGGATTTCACCAGACGGAAAAACAAAGAATGAAATCGATTTTATAATGACCAATACAAACAACTGCTTTACAAATTTTGACGTCATTAACAAATTTAACTTCAATACCAACCATAAACTGATCAGAGCTGAAATAAAATCAGTACAACCAAAGAAACCTAGACCGAGACAAGAACTAGCAATTGGTAAGCTCAGCAAGCATCAAATGGAGCAACTAGTATACATCCTAAGAGATAAGTTCACAGACTTCAAAGAGAACACAAATACCGTGGGAACTCAGGAAAAATACAACTGGATAGAGAATACAATCAAAGTTCAATTACAACACATCGCTAAGATCAGATCTGAACCGAGAAAATGGCTAACAACTAATACTATGAAATTACTAGAGCAAAGAAACCAGCTAATCAATGCAAAAGAAGTAAAAGACAGAAGAAGGCATTTAGCGAAAATTTGTAAAGACATCAAAGAAAGTATAAGAACGGACAGGAAAAAGAGTAGAATGGAAATTATCGAAAAACATGTAGCCAAAACTAACTGACAGAATTAACAAATTCAAAAGACTGGATCACAAAAATTAAAAACGACAGTGGAGAATGGAACCACAACAGAACTAACATATTAGGAATCGCCACATCCTATTACAAAAAATTATACGAACATATGGAACATAACACCGCTCGAGACAAAAACGACCTAGCGGAATCCTCAAATATCCCTAACATCCTTCAGACTGAAGTAATAAAAGCTATAGATAGTCAAAAGAGAGACAAAGCACCAGGACCCGACGGTATAAACAACGAAATCCTAAAAGAAAGCAAAGAAGTTATAACACCAGTCCTCACTGACATTTTTAACGAGATAGTAAACACCGAAATTATCCCACGGCAATGGACAGAATCAAACATTATTCTTCTATATAAGAAAGGAGACAAGTATGAAATTGGGAACTACCGCCCAATCAGCCTTATGTCCAACATATACAAGGTATTTGCCAAGATCATACTTAATCGGATTGAAAAAGTATTAGACGAACACCAACCCATCGAGCAAGCGGGTTTTCGTAAAGACTATTCAACGATCGACCACATTCATGTAGTACGCCAAGTTATGGAGAAGTATAAAGAATACCAATGTACCTACTACATCGCATTTATAGATTATAGCAAAGCATTTGATTCTTTGTTTCACGAAAAGATATGGGAGGCATTAAAAGAACAAGGAATTGAAGAAAAATACATCCGCTTAACAAAGAATGTTTACAGCCAGAGTACTGCGAGAATCCAATTAGAAAAGAAGGGTGAACCTTTCAGAGTAGGCAAAGGCGTACGACAAGGAGATCCACTGTCACCAAAAATATTCTCTGCGGTACTTGAATCAATATTTAGACGTCTAAATTGGGAAAATCTCGGTATTAATGTAGACGGTGTCTCATTGACCCACTTGAGATTCGCAGATGATATTGTGTTATTTGCAAAATCCCCGGAAGACATAACAAACATGATAAAAGAATTGGCAACGGAAAGCGAGAAGGTAGGGTTAAAACTGAACCCAGAAAAAACAAGAGTAATGACAAACGGAGAGAGAATTACCATAAACTTAGGAAACAACCAAATTGATTATACTGATGAATATATTTACCTGGGACAGATAATAACAGATGATAATCCGATGCGCAAAGAGGTTGAAAGAAGAATAACCAATGGCTGGAGAAGGTACTGGGGTTTGAAAGAGATTATGAAAGATAGAAATCTTCATATAAATATCAAAAGCAAACTATATAACACTTGCATACTACCAGTTCTCATGTACGGCAGCCAAACATGGGCCTTATCACAAAACACGACTAGCAAACTTGCATCATGCCAACACGCAATGGAAAGGAGCATGATGAATGTGAAAAAGTCAGACCGACTGAGAAACTGTGTAATACGAAGCAAAACAAAGATTATAGACATAACGGGCAAAATTAGAAGGCTCAAATGGCGATGGGCAGGGCATATGGTAAGAGGAAAAGACAAATGGAGTAAAATTGTGACACGATGGTATCCTAGAGAAGGTAAAAGGAAAAGAGGTAGACCGCAAAAGAGATGGGATGACGACATAAGACAAGTGGCAGGCGTCACATGGAACAGAGTGGCTCAAGAAAGACATGAGTGGAAAAGGTTGGAGGAGGCCTTTGTCGACTGGCAAACAGATCTCCAGAAAATAAGTAAAATTCAAATAACAGACTAGATTAAGGTTTACATTAAATTTAAGTTTTCTATGTATTTTAATCATATATTTGTAATATGGATCTGAATAAAAGGCTATATTATTATTATTATTATTAGGAAAAATGCAACAATAACATCTAATATGAACAAAAAATACAAAACACAATAACATTTTCTACTTTATAAACCACAATCATAACTTTTCTAACTATTAAGAAGCCATCATCGATCAACTCACTTGTTCTGGTTGTAATATTTCCGCGAATGCTGATGCGGCGTGGACAATACGACAATACGCGAAATTGTGAACACTTAGACATGGGAAAGTGGTATAGACGGTGAAAGTGGTATCATTACAATATGCTGTTATATTTTCCTGGGATATAGATGTATGGGCAATTAAGAGGTTATTAGTCTTCAGTATAAACCACGAGGACACGTTAGTGGTCTGACAGATTATATATAGCTAGAAAAAGGGACACTACTACCTGTAGTATAGGGGCAGATATGGAAGAAGGCGTACCAAATACATTGGGGTAAGGATAGACAGATGATGATAATATTGATGAAACAGTGGTAAAGAAGAGGTTTAGTATATCAGTAGAGAAGTAATCCTTCAATCAGTTGGGCATTATGCCATTTCATTGTTCAATACAAGACAACAGAAGTTAAAACTCTCTATCAAGACCATCTCTTATTGCCTTTGTTATAATAATAATATGTGTTATAGGTAACAATTGGTAAAATATTATGGAAAATCGATTTAAATAAAAGAGTATGTTTTTTGTTAGTTCTCTTTGTTCTGTACCTCGCCTGATAATTTGTCCATAACTTTCGGATGTGTGAAAAATTTAAACAAAAATAGTGAAGGTATCCCGCGGGCTGTGGGCTTGTGCTACTTTACAACCACCTTATTAAAAACAAACCGGTTTTTTACGAATGCTGTGCAATGGCTCTTAATAGACTGCTGAATACACCAGCCAGCCCGTGTAATGCGCCAACATCTGCCGAAAGTTCGTGTGGATCAGTGCTCAGTGATTTAGCTGCTCTATCATCATCACCCTCAACCCGACTTTACTCATAGCTCCACCAAGTCTCTCTATATTTGTTTACTCACGTCTATGTTCCTTCTTCCAGGCCTCCACTCCGACCTATCCCTCACATCGCTAGACGGCGAAGAAGGCGAGACGCTCCGTCGCGGCGCGCTGGCAGCGGCCTGCGCAGACGCAGTGGCGGCGTATGCCACGCTCGAAGGCTCCCGTGTCAGGGACTCGATAGCGGCGCACGCGAGGAGGGCACTGGACAGGGAGAGGCAGATTGATGAGAAGAATGAGATTATTGCTGATCTGTCGTCTAAGGTGAGTTTTGTCGGTTATTCTAGTAAGTGTTTTGTGTAACTGCGAGGTTGCGAGGCACATCAGGCCATAAGCTACTACTATTCTTTTGAAAGGTTACTTGAACCAGACTGAGGGTTCTTTCAGAAGATTGATGAAGGAAATATTATAGGAGTATGAACATGCTGGCAGGGATAAATTTGGTGTTGGTGAGAAATGTAGAACTAAGTGACATTTTTAAATGGGCTGAAATAAATAAGGACAATAAGAGACGGTTTGCTAAGTTTCAGTGCATGTTTGTTCTTGATAACGATGATGTTAGATGATGGCAAAGACCACGACGGCTTTGACTCTGTCTTTCGAAAAATACATTTTTAAGATGTAGCAGTGTATATATAGTTTTAAATAAGACTACACAACTATTTACTTTTACTACCTACTATGTATATTTTACGTAGTCGCACATGTAGATATTTCGGAGCCAATAAGATGTTAGCCATGAGGTCCTCGCCAATCGTGCGTGTAAAGCCTTTAACACCATCAAGTATGCTGCCATATTGATGGTGACTAATGTCCTTAAAATGTCAAAGAGACATCTATAAAAAACGCACTCAGAAAATTCAGTAGCCCAGAAGCTAAACGGTGAACCACGTGCTAAAAATCAATCAGTAGCAGTACACAATGATACAACTATAAGTAACGGTCGGCCTAGGACAACAAAAAACGACAACAAAGAGTTTTCAATGAGGCAATGACTGATACGCATCGATTTTTACCGTAAGGACGTGACAATGTCCAATGATGGAGCATTTTTGGACTACATTGATTTTTATTAGGTATAGAACTGTTGGAACAAACAGTAGCGAGTAGGGGAAGACTATGTGAAAGATAATAAAGGGTTAGAAAAACGATGACAATTTCTAATTCTGACCGAGTCAATGGTAAATATAAAATTTTAAACATTATATTCGGCCCAGAATACGCCTACAGTAACACCATTCGATGATGCAGTCATAAGGTCCTCGCACTTATAGATGACAGGGCATGCTGCGCACTCCGAAAGGTGGATCATGGTCTGCAGAGAGATGCCGCACAAGCATTGAGTTATCAATTAATAACGAAAATATGACAAGACATTTTAAATTGACCTCAAATAAATTGGGGATTAAGATAATGATGACAATGATTTGATTGATTTTAATTGAACTTATGAAACGAACAGTAGCGATTTGTGACTACTGCAAATCACAATACCTAGGTCATAGAAAGAAAATTCGTCTTACACACGCGTTTATATATTACCCTCCTTTTGACTACGCCGTAGTCGAGTTTAATATTTAAGTCAGGCTATTCTCGTGTAGGTCGTTCTATGAAAAAAGAAAAAGGGAGTACAGTTTGACACTGTAGTTTCAGCAAAATTAAGATTCCTGAACCAGGCATTGGCTAACTTCTATTAGCATATTTCCCAGCAGTATTTTGCTAGATATGTGCCCCTTCCCTGTTATGAAATGAACTTGTCCCTTGCTTCCTTCTACATGGGCTTGAATGGCGAAATATACTAGAAAAACTTCCTTGCGCCGTTTGGAGAGTAATAATTTATCTGCTACATCATCTTGTAGAACTAAGTACAAAAACATAGCTGAAACTGATAAAAAATTAAAAGAAGGGAATGAAAATAGTAGTTTATGCAATGGTAATATAATAGGGGTTATTAAAACACGAGCGTGGGTTTATCACATAAGGCGAAGCCCAATGTGATAATAATATCACGCGAGTGTTTTAATACCAAAGTATATGCCGTTGCATACACTACTTTATCTTCACTCATACAGTTGAAATAAAATATAAGTGGAAACGGAAAAAAATGTGTGGTATGGCGGACAATTTAGATTCTCATGGCGCATCCATAGACAATGACACTACTTTTATACATTAAGTCAATGAGCCCATACGCGCCAGTAAATTAAAAAGTCAAAGTGTTCTTTATAAATTAAAAAGTTGTTTTAAGATGCAATTGTTTGAAAATCGAAGAAAAATGTTGCACTGTAATGTTTTTTTTTTTTTGTAATTTTAACTATCCACGAATATAAAGTACGTGTTTATTCAATATTTTTTTAAATTCATATTTGGAACATTACGTTGTGAGTGTAGATAAAAGCATTTATACTTTAACGATAGTACAATTTATAACTGCATCTTTCTATAACATTTTATAATTCCATTGAGAACTGGAACTGCTAACAAAAGCGATACCAAAGCTAGACTACTGTGGTCAAAGCAAGGCCACTGGGTACACCAATAACCCATTCATCTACATAACCCCATAGATTGGTAGTAGACTAATAGCTATCGATTTCAATACAGTTAACTTTCGATACCCATGCAGTAGCTACACCACAGATCACAGAGACGTCTCAGCGGCCACTGCTAGGGATGACATTATCAAAAATGTCCATACAAACCAAGCGTGTTAATTAAATTAAATTAAAATCGTTTATTCAGGTAACTTAAATCCCGCATCTATACTAGTATTATAAAACTGAAGAGTTTGTTTGAACGCGCTAATCTCAGGCACTATTGGTTGGAATTGACAAATTCTTTTTGTGTGGAATAGTCCCTTATAGAGGAAGGTTATAGGCTATATAACATCACGTTACAACCAATAGGAGCGGAGCATAAATGAAAAATGTAGCAAAAACGGGCAAAATTATTCCTTTTTGAGAGCTTCCGTTGCGTGCGCTGAGTAAGCGGTTAAAGTTGACGGGGGCGAAGCCGCGTGGGACAGCTAGTTACAAATAAATTCATAAGAAGACAAAATAAATTACAAACAAAATGTCAAATGATATTATTTCTCAGCTATTTTGGGTTCGGCGTCCAACCTGCGGAAACAGATGATTACCAGTATTTTATTTGGAGCAACTGCCTTTGCAATCCATCGCAAGACTCAGACTTTCCGAAATGTGACTCTTCGTTACCACTGTGAGATATATGCAATTGAAAGCCGATCAGCGGCTTAACGTGCTTTCCGAGAGTCTTGGTAAGTAAGGGGTAGTCACCAATCTACGGACCTCAACAAAGTTTGCTAAATCTGCTTAAAGGATATTATGAGTATGATTCGAAATTTTTGCTCAGCGCATTGCCGCGGCAACGAATACGCAATGACTTCTCTAAGCATTGCCTTTTCTGTGCTCTGTGGGCTTCACAGTTAGTACACGTTAGACCAATTGAAATCCCGTTTGTGCTCTAAACCGATTTAAATCGATTAATGCGAAATCGATCCGGTTAGATCGATGATCGGTTGGCGTTTAGTTTTGTAGTTGAACGATATACTTTTGTTTTTGAGGTAAATAGAGCTTGGTGGGTGTAAGTGGGTGGTTGTAGAGAGATGTGAAACAAAACTAGTTTTCAGACAGCTTGGCAAAATAGATTTGAAATTTGGATTTTATTAATTTAATTCTAGAAGTACGAACAATAATATAGTTTTCCTTTGCAAAAATTGGGACTTATAGAGACTTAGCTCATACGTGGAAACTAGAAATATCCACAAATATTCTTTATTATAAAAACATTTGTTACCACATGCCGGGCGACACATTTTATCATGGTTTTTGCTCCCAAACTGTGATAAAAATGGGTGACTCAACCCTGTCACAGTAGGCCATGCTCGCCCGCCTAGTTACGCATATTTTCCTTGCCAATGAGTTTAAACCTGAAATAATCATTTAAAACAATATCTAAACACAAGTTATTTATACAAACAATAGTACCAACACTAAACTACAAGTGAAAACAACAGTAACTACAAAAAAATACCAAATTATTTAAACAAGAATTCGAAAATAATAGGTGTTTATGGTATTGAAGAAAACTTATGTAGACCTATTACTAAGCAGAAAACTGCTACCCAATATGTGCGTCAGAAGTCAGAAGCAGAAGTCAAGGGTACAGATGATTAGTAAGTAAAACGTGATCGTCTAACAGACTTATAAGGATTATCTTGTAAGGAATTTAAGTGGTTTCCTTAGTTAATAGACAGACCGACGATGTGGACGATAATAGGATCAAAACTTGCGAAATGTGACAAGCAGCTAAATTCAACCACATAAAATACATCTTCGCGTAAGAAATTAACACACGCAAAAGCGACACACACATATTTGTTCAAATAAGTTGAAGAGTTAATTATTGTGCTCTTTTAATAGACTAATAATTGATGAAAACGTCTTTTTCCGAAATAACTATAACATATTTAACTATGGTTGAGTGAACTACGAATAAAAAAACTGGGCCTTAGGTGATTAATCATTGACTCGAATTAAAAAACTTAGGTACTTAGGAATTAACTCTCCCATAATAATAATATAAGCTTTTATTCAGATCTTCGATTAAGGATACACTACACACAGATATAGGATCCCATACAAATTCTCTTTAAAACTGACGCCAATTGTGTTTAGGTAATTCTAAGAATTCTAGTTGAAATAAATATACATTAATGCAAATTCAACCTTAAATGCAATGTTTAAAGTTGCAGTCACAAAACTATGTACGAAAAGCAATAATTATGAGCTCAATACAAATTTAGTCTTACATGCAAGTTTTAAACTTACCGAAAGGTGTTACCGTAGTATTTTGCACATTTTTTGAACGCACATTGCGGCATTTTTAACGACTTAATGTTGGCTATGATTGGACCATACTAATTTGAAATAAGACCACAACCGTATTTGTGGCCATATTTTTCGACGCGTTTTTGAAGCGCTGACCGGACCGGACCGCTGACCATGTAGTGTATCGAAGATCGAAGATTCAGCCACATAACCCTATTTTGACACAATTATTTTACTTAAATTGTGACTCTGGTGAGTCGACATCGAGAACTTGGTCTGTTTGCCCATATTTGGCAAAGGCCTCCTTCAACTCTTTCCATTCTCTTCTATACAATGCCATCCATCCTGGTCCACGCTTTCCGTGCTTTTGCTGCTATGTCAGCGTACCATCTTCGAAACTGTCTTCCGCGTTCCCTTTTTGCGTTCCTGAGATAACAAAAAACTAAGGTTTACCTCCATTTTTCAGTATTATTACGTGACCTGTCCCTTTCCATTTGAGTTTCGGAATCATTCTCCCATAAGAAACCACCAAATCTTTGAGGAATATTATCATTTCTGGGTTTTGCGTCGTTACTTCAAACCGTTTGTCTGATAAGTATTATCTTAGCATTGCAATCCAATCCAAATTTCGCAACGTGCCTTAACAAAAAAGACTCTCTGCAACGCCTCAATTGAGAGCAAAGATAATATCGGCTAGATAATTATACTAAGTGCGGCTGATTGAGGAATCTATGTAGAAATCCAATGTATTGATCAGCTGAGGCTTAGCTGTGGTATCTTGATCTTCGTGCTTCATGATGCTTGTTGCCAAACACGATAGGTGATTACCTAAGTAAATAATGATGATTAAATAATCATCAAAAAACCGGCCAAGTGCGAGTCGGACTCGCGCACGAAGGGTTCGTACTTGGTAAATTGCGGTTTACGATTTATGACGTATTAAAAAAAAACTACTTACTAGATCTTGTTCAAACCAATTTTCGCTGGTAGTTTACATAGTAATGTACATCATATATTTTTTTTAGTTTTATCATTCTCTTATTTTAGAAGTTACAGCCCGGCGAGCATGGCCTACTGTGACATCGCTTAAGTCACACTTTTAATCACAGTTGGGGCGATAAACTCATTTTGTCTTAAATGCTAGCACGGCGGCGTGAGATATTTTCTTGACTTGTGGCATAACTTCTTGACGATTATTTTTTTCTTTTTCGGAAATTTTCCAATTTTATTGCAGTATCGGTTTAACCTTGGCCATAAAAACCATTTATGTTCTGAGAAGCAAAGCCCTACGACGCACTGTTTCCGAATTATGGGCCTCCGTATTTTATTTTATTTTGCATAAAACGCTCTATATTTGTAAAATGATATCTCGAAAACGGTATGTCCTAGGCAAAAAATAACCAAAATTTAGCCCCCCCCTTTGCTGCCCCCATGTTAGCAGCATCCCAACATGAATTATAAGTTTTTTTTTTTTTTACATTGCTTGGTTTTCGACTTGAACTACGGTCATGACAAGTTATGATAGAATATGTCATGTCTTACAATTTGTCTTAAATGCTAGCACGGGACAACCATGTGACATAGTGTGCAGTCGCGACTTGCTTTTCTTGTTGTTGACTTCATAGTGCGACATAATTTGAATAGACGACCAAATAAAATAATACGTAAAAAAGTATGCCGTTCATACAGCCATAAGTTCATAATTTTGTTGGGCATAAATTAATATTTGACCCACGACCATAGACTTATGCACACTTTATTTTTCTTTGTTTGTTTGATAACATATTTAGTGTTTGTTTGAAAGATTTACTAAAAAATATAATAGCTTGGACCAATACCGGTGGGCCCCTATTTTTTATATTTAAAATGTTTTTTGGGGGATTTTATTTAAGAAACAATTAAAAATGTAGAAAGTAAGAAGAATATGGTATAAATGAAAATTATAATTAAAAAGAAACAAATTATAAAAAAAGAAATTACAATTATGAAAAAGTAATAATATGCAATTAATTAATAATCCTGTAACATTTCAATTAATTAATAAGCATTGATCACCATACACACAAAATTAATTTATTGCCATTTGGTGCAGTAATTAGAAGGCAAATATATTTATTTTCAACTGTAAAATTTTATCACCACCTCCGAACGAAAGTGATAATTTTTTCTAAATCATCTGTCCAAATGTGACATTTGTGACAAAATGGGTGCGCCCGTATTAGCAATTAAGACCCGATGAGTCCCAAACAAACGTCAGGAAATTTTCTCACGCCGCCGGTGCTATTATTTAGGACAAAATGGCGTTATCGCCCAAACTGCGATGAAATGTGTGACTCAAGCCATGTCACAGTAGGCTGTGCTCGCCGGGCAGCAACAAGAAAGGCATGTTGCGCCTTTAAAATATGTCACATGTTTGACCCGTGCTAGCATATAAGACAAATTGTAAGATATGACATAATTTATCATATCTTGTCACAAATGTCTTGGGTACGCCCATGCTCGCTAGGCAGGGGGGGACACACACATTTTACCACTTTGGCAGAGTCTCTCGCGCAAACTATTCAGTTTAGAAAAAAAATATATTAGAAACCTCAAAATCATTTTTGAAGACCTATCCATAGATACCCCACAAGTATGGGTCTGAAGAAAAAAAATATTTTTAGTTTTAGTTTCAAGTATGGGAACCCCCAAAATTTATTGTTTTATTTTTATTTTTGTGTGAAAATCTTAATGCGGTTCACAGAATAGAATCTACTTACCAAGTTTCAACAGCATAGTTCTTATAGTTTCGGAATAAAGTGGCTGTGACATACGGACGGACAGACAGACAGACAGACATGACGAATCTATAAGGGTTCCGTTTTTTGCCATTTGGCTACGGAACCCTAAAAATGAAAGGGTATAAAATGAAATCTTGATAGGTATATAGGCTCGAGGAGAGTCGCTGTGCAGTAGTGAATTCACTCAATGAAAACCTAACTTCACAAGCGCCTTTTTACAAGCTTTTATTTTAACTTGCAATATATGTATGTATGTATGTAAGTGTGTTCGGGTCAAATCTTGCAACTGAATTTTAAAGAACTTATCCTTCACCGATTTTGATGAAATTTTGCATACACGTTTAGTTTGGATGACAATGCATGGTTAGGTAAGTGACGTCATTCTAAATCCAATATGGTGGACGGCCCAAGATGGCGGACTAGTTATTTTTTGTGCTGTGCCATGATATGGGTATCAAATGAACGGGTTTGCTGAGACGAATACGAAAAAAGCTTTTTTTTTTAATACAAGCTTTTTTCGCCGGTTATGTTCAAGTTTCATGTTATTCGGGTAATCTATTCTGGCGTTATAGGGACCTTACTAAACAACGACTTGCCTATTAGGTAGGTAAAACTAAAAAGGGAAAAATAAAAAAGCTTTTTTGCAGAAAAATACTACCGACTTCCAAATGAAAAACTACAAAAATAACTTAATTTTTGGAAGTCGGTGTCCATATCGCAAAAAATTGGTACCTACGAAAGACACCGACTTCCAAAACTTAAGTTATTTTTCACTTTGTAGTTTTTCATTTGGAAGTCGGTAGTATTTTTTTGCAAAAACTTTTTTTGGAACGAATTATACAATAACAAGTTGAAAACAGAAATTTCATTAAAAATAAATACCTAAAAACAGTCACGCGTAACGGATATAAACCCAATAATTACGACACGCATTTTTTCTGCACCACACTGTATTTTCATCAAACGTTCAATAAAGACCCGGAATGAAGGCTCGGCAGTGCACCGCAATGCATTTTGCGTCACCCAGTGTTACGAACATTAATTTGTTGCGTAAGCCGTTTAGCTCATTTGCTGTTTAAAGAGAGTTATGTAAGGCATATTCTTCTGTTTAGCACTTAGTGCGTGATAATTTTTGGGGCTACGTGCTCTTCATTGACTTTAGATTAGGTGGAGTATACTTGATTGTGCGAAGTATACTTTGCTACTTGATTAATACCCCGCGATCTGTCACCTACTTTATCACTATTTCTATATCTATAAATATAAAACAAAGACGGGTTTGTTACAACACTTATAACTCGAGATCTGCTGGACCAATTTGCATGGTTTTTGATTCGTTGGATTTGTCTCCGCCCCGAATAGCAGAATACATCTTAAAAACGTAGGGTAGGTAGGTTAGGTAGGGTAGGTAGGGTAGGTAGGGTAGGTAGGGTAGGTAGGGTAGGTAGGGTAGGTAGGGTAGGGTAGGTAGGTAGCCAGTTGAAAGGAGTGAAGCCGTGGGGGTCACCTAGTTGCATATAGATTGTAACCCGGTATGAAAGAAGTGCTTCAGGGAAAATCGACTTACAGATACATATTACAGGGTTAGGAAGTATATTAGTATCTCTACTATAAAACTCTGGAACGTGCTTCCCCTTGACATAAAAAAAGCTGAGAGTAAATTTTCATTTAAGCGTTAAATCCGGAACTATTACTTGTCCTCTCTTACATAGCTTGGTCTTCGTCATATATATTATATTTAAATTTCTGTTTCATTTAGAATATTGTATTTATTATAATATGTTTTAGTCTATTGTTTTAGAAATTATTTATTTATTTTATTAGTTGGATAGTTTATTAATATCCAACTTTAATTATTGTTTTGTTTTTTTTGTACTCCTACCACTGTTATGTTCTTTTTAACCCAAAGGTTGACTGGTAGAGAATCACTTGCTGCATTAAGTCCGCCTATGTATCACCATTGTACATGAAGTTTAAATAAATAAATTAGTACTTCAGTAGTGCGTCAATTCTGGCGGTTTTTTTTTTTAATATTTTCTTTAAGCAAATCCGTTCAAGTGTTGAGGGTAGTTGAGGGGTAAATGATTAACAAACATACTCGTACAAACTTCCACATTTATAGGTTTAATGATAAGAAGGAATTTCTTATGAAGGAATGCTTTCTTAGGAACGAAATCATAATAGCTTCAATATCTATTTCATATCATAGCACAAAGACAGTTTAAAAAGCCGCATATATGTATATCACATTCAAATCTAGACTTCTTTCAACCATATGTCCTCATTGTTCCACTACATGACCTCACCGGTTTCCAAATCCTGACATCAACCAAGAACCAGTTTTATATTGTTCTACACAAGTATTGCCCAACAAGGATGGTTGTAAGAGGCTATTTATTGCCCACGCGTGGGTGTGGGCAGGCGCGTTACTCATGTGATAGATCTAGACTTTTGTTAGGATAACCTTGGTTGCGACAGATTTGGCTGAGAGGTTTTTAGAGCAATCAGCTACAAATGATCTTTTGTTTGCAAAAAGGTTGAAACGATAAGACGTGAAATTCTCTTGATCTCGCTGCTAATAGAATAAGTTTGTCCTTAGACATTATTTATTTATTTCAAGGAAGGCTTACAGACTTATAACAACATTAAATAAATCGTAGGTAAGGAAAATGGCTAATTACAACCTTCCACATATAATCACAAACATCGTGTATATCGCGTTACAAATAATATGAAATAATACAGCGATATAAAGAATAAAATAATAACTAACAATGGGTAAACAAATATTAAAATAGAAAGATTTAAATAAATGAATTCGTGCAACATTTCAATAATAAAAATAAACAAAAACTATATTGCGCTCACTTCCGACTGCCGCCGCCAAAATATTCTCTGCTGAGGATTTTTCTAATTTTGTGTGTGCCGCCGGTGCAAAAGAGATCGACTTCCAAGTGTGTTGGTTGTGTTATAATATACAGTTACCCTCTTACTAATAAACGCGGAATAAAGTTATACCAGGTATAGCTAAAGTATACCCATACATTTTCATAGGTTTATACCTAGTATGACTTTATTCTGCGTTTATTTGTAAGAGGGTTAATATTTAAATTAACTAAAAAACAATACAGGAAATAAATAAAGCATGCGATGCTGGTATCGATTCCCCGATTAGGTAAAGCGACATTAGGTTTTTCGTCAGGAAATTGTCAGTAGCAGTCTTATTGCATGGGACTTAGCTTATCTGGTGAAACATGGGTATCATCATCATCATCATATGCGTTACCACATTGACCGGTTCCGTGCGTCCCAAATCTAGTGGATCCCCGCATCCTTCACCATGTCACCGGTCCACCTGGTGGGAGGCCTTCCAACGCAACGTCTTCCGGTTCGCGGTCGCCACTCCAGAACTTTTCTACCCCATCGGCCATCTGTTCTGCGAGCAATATGCCCTGTCCACTGCCACTTAAGTTTGGCAATTCTTCGGGCCATGTCGGTAACACTGGTTCTCTTACGGATCTCTACATTTCTGATTCGATCACGCAAGGACACTCCGAGCATAGCCCTCTGATTGCCCTTTGGGTAAGCTTTCTGATGAGCCCCATTGTGAGCGACCATCATCTCAGAGCCATAGGCCATAACTGGCAACACACACTGGTCATAGACTTTCGTCTTGAGACACTGTGGTAAGTTGGACGAGACGATACCGCGCAACTTCCCGAACGCTACCGAGCCGAGTCCGATTCGACGGTTGACCTTTTTCAAACATGGGTATTCTATACACTATACCTATGCACACATTAAACACTTCCTGTACCTGTACAGGCATGATTATTATTGACAGCTTGTTATTTAATCCATTTCGTATTCTATTTTGTTTCTCCTTATCTAATTCTAAACCCATTGATGACCTGACAAGAAGTCAATATTCTTAATTTTTCAACATTTTCGGTCATTTTGTTCATGGCTGGCTATTTATGTAATGTTCCCTTCATTCATCTTTCATAGTTCAATTTAAACATCCGCAATTTTTGGAGTCATATTCTAATGAGCTAAGTAAAAGTGTGTTGGACTTTTTATATAATTATTTATAACCATAATGATTTTAATTGCAGGTTAAAAATATACCTCCGTAAAGATTATGTGCCTCATTAATTGCGTGAATATTTAATTAAAAGCAGAAAATGTTTTCCATTTGTTTTTAACTCAAAAGCAACAACTAACTTCTGGTCTTAAAAAAATTAACAACGTTGGTTTTGCACAATGAATCCAGGTAATAATAACGTATAGAACTTATCAGATGTTTAAACGAAAATACTTAAGTTCTAAATCCAGCAGGTATAGCCTCAGCCTCTAATCAAAGTCAGCGATCTAGAATTCTAGACTAGACTGCAAGTTAACCGCATGGCGTGACCCTTGTGACGTAGCCTCACGTCAAAAGGTCAATTACCTCAGTACGGACGTGGAGTAGGCATTTTGTAGCAATTCGCGGGTTTTTGTACCGACGCCATTTTTGATTCGGTATTTAAAATGAGTGATTGTTAATTTGTATTTTTTGTGTTCATTTTAGTTAGCTTAGGAGTGGTAAAAAAGTAAGGTATTAGGTATAGATAAAAACACTGAAACTACCTAAGGTTGATGAACTGACATAGGTGTGTATTAATTTACCCAACGAAGTGATTTTTGTTTTTGGCAACCTTAAAAATTAATGCTCATACAAAAAAAAAATGAGATCGTTTTTTCCTTACGTAATATACGCATCCATACACAAAACGGGCAAACCTTGTTGTGGCAGTATTTTGTGAAAACCTCGAAAGAACAACGAAACACGGTCTGGTCCTTCAAGCATGAAGCTTTGAGTCGGTTATCCCAGCGATCTGACTAAACATTTAAATTAGGTACAATTATTCGAAGCAGCTTACCTACTCATTCACTTCCTGAAATCGGTGATTCAAAGTGTTTCTGAAACTAGGGAAAACCCTTTTCCGTACCTATAAAGTCACGTCTTTGCAGCTAAGAAGTTGTAAAACATGGAAAATGGACTGAGCAATATCCACCAAAAATATAACAATATGTAGAAAGAGACAAAGTGACTGTGCGGCCAATTCCGGTCTCTTTTCTCATTCTCTATGGCTATGTGCTTAGCTTAAACGCTAATGCAAGCCTGTGACGTGGCCTAAATATAATTTTAGAAAAAGACAACCACTAGCCGCACGATCGGTTTGTCTCTCTCACACTTTTCCGTCCAGTTCGTACGCTCAGTTCATTCTCTGTATCTACATCGACTACATCACACCACGTTTGCAACGATGCGACTTTATTAAGTTCTTGCAACACCATAAACCGCATAACCATACCGCTAATGTATCCCAAGCCTTACAACAAAGAGAATTTATTCTTTTTTACACGTACTTTTAATTATGCATTAAGGCTAGTTCTCACATTAGCTATGATCTACCATAAATGTGTGGGTAACATGCAATGGCCCACTTTCTTTTTTTTTATTTGGTCATTTATATTATGGCCGAGATCATATTTTTCGTTATTGTTCTGTTCAAGGTTGAAAGCTTAGAACCATTTTGTGTGAATTAATAAGTGTTTTATGACGCCTTTCTTTGTCTATTAAAATCTTATTTCTTAATTAATCTGTAATGGCTTTTTCTGTGGGACTTATAAAGGGCCAATTTTAAATCAAAGAAAGTGCAGAAAATTTATCTGTTGCCAATAGATCCTTACGTAGATAATATCTATGTAATTATTGCAAAAGTAAAAATGTACTAGCCTGGAACTGTGACTTTGAAGGGCATAAAGCCTCTTCTAATACAAGGAAACCACGAGCAACGATTTCAGATTTAAAGTACCATAGCTACCTATGAAATCTACGACCAAAATATGCATGATTATTTCCTTGACAACACACGAAATCACAATACGATGCGTTACGAAGCGCAAACACAAACAATAGTGATCTCAACTTCAACTGCACCGGGCACTTCGCGGAACGACCGGCTGATGCGGAAATAAACCGTGGGAGATACGGAGAAAACAACGTTTATGAAATATTGTTGTTGTGAATGAATTGTCTGTGTAGATATTTGACGTTGCTGAAGCATATTGTTTATGGGGAATAGCTGAAATTTTATTGTAGACACACGTGCTGCTGCACGTTTGCTGTAGAGAAAGAAAAATGATTTAATTATCAAAGAGATGAGCCGTAGATAAATAATAATGAACTTATTACTAGAAACTCTTAAAGATAGTATTCGTAGTCTACTTATATTTTTTGTACCATAAGAGCGGTCACGCACTGCATCCTATCCGAATCCGAGAAATTTCGGTTCCGATGTAGCCGTAATACATCTTGTAGGGAAGCTTTCGCACTACTTCCGAACTCTATCCGTCGTAATTCAGAATATTTTCAATTCGGATAGGACTCGGAAGTCAGATCACGAACTCGGATCGGATGTGGTGCGTAACCGCCCTAACACAAAACAAAACTTCAGATATTGCTCATGGAGTTTCAGAAAAAGCGAGAGAGTAGAGCGCCGTCTCTATCACTCATGTCTTAATGGCCTTTGTCTAAAACTCGATGTGCAATATCAAATGAGCATTGTACTTCTTTAATCCTAACGTACCTAGCCCTTTCTGGGCATAAGCACAGTCATGGTCGGCTTGTCATATATGATCCAGTCACGGACTCGTTACCAAGCGCACTATGCTTTCTTTGTTCGTGTTTTAGAAAGTTAATTTGAATTAGGTAGGCATCCTTTGGGCAAATCAATCTCATCGTGTAACACGTTAACGATTAAAGCTGAATGTCTGCAGAACTGTCTATCAGGTCTCATTGAAGTTAAGACTCCACCTAAAAGGTGCCAAGCGCGATGCCACAACAATAAGACGTCGCGTTTTCATAGAAATTGTTCTAACTGTAGAGATATTTTAGAATAATGTCCATTAAAACGCGTCGTTTGTCGTATCATTGTCGTTTGCTAAACCCTTTAGGATTAACTGATGATGCAGCAAAAAAGTTTTGTTGCACAAGAAGACTCCAACACGACTAACATGCAAACAATTCTTCTTCTTCCAGCTGTCGGTGGCTGAAGTGGAACTGCGGGCGGCTAACGAGGAGCGTGACAACCTGCTCAATGATGCCAACTACAGCAGTTTGCAGAACGACGAGGCCGTCACCAAGGCACGGCAGGAGAGAGACGAGGCCATGGAGAGGAAGAAGGCTGCTGAGGTAAAGACTAATTTAACATCTCTAGGAAGAACAGATCAAATAATCATATTAGCCATTATTGTGGCCTTTGACGAAAGCGTTTTTAGAACAAATATATTAGAAAGCCAAGTGCAGCATCTGAAACAAGGACCAGATAGTGCAGTTGCAGTAGGTACTCTTGTAAAAAAATCCAAGTGGCTATAGTTAAGTACAGTAATATTTTTACTCCCACAAGGTAGCAGGATCAAATGGTGTATTAGAAGATCCATAGGATCTCTGACCTGATTGATACCGTTTTAGGCGGCAGTTTGGTGTAAATCCTCTTTAAAATCGGCCGTGAAAACATGTAAATAAATGTCGTGAAATTCTGAGAAACATTTAAATGTATGTTCTACTAACTTTCCAGGTGTCCCTCGCCAAGACCAGGGTGGAGCTAATGCAAGCCAACAGTCAGCTTTATGAAGCTGTTCGCCAGAAGGTGGACCTTGGGCAGCAACTGGAACAGTGGCAGGTATGTAGCAAAACACATCTTTATTGGTTATTCTACTGCTGGGCAAAGACATCCAGCTGTTTCGGTCCAGGATTATTTTACACATAGTTCTTCCGTTATAATCATACCCGGTAATATTGAGCTGTTGAAAGCAGATTGGAGAGAAAGATTATCTTGGTCATTTCTATGATGATCCATCAAACAAGACCCACTTTTCTATCTTCATGTTATAATGATTATATAATTTAAAAAAGAAGGCAATGAGAAGGCCGTAAGGACTTTTTACCAAGAGATTCCTAAATCTCTTTTATAAAAATGTACTTTCTTAAATCAGTCACAGTCTACAAATTCCTAATCATAAGTACTGAATCTAACAGTTTACTTAAAATTAACGTGAAGTCTCTAAAACATTTTTTGAAGTGGCTTAACTAATTTTAGAAGAATCGTTAAAATAAATGTTAGTAGTGGAACCAAATGAAATAGCGCCGTGCAGCTCCGATGCTTTTCAAGTTTAAGGTCTTTGGTTACTTTCAACATTTAAATTACGATATTATTTGGTCCTTTTGGTCACAACGCACGGTCATAATCTTATTATTTCACAATGAACCCGCTTGTGATCATTGACCACGACTAACCAGAAAATCGATATCCAGACGGATATCGTATAGTATTACCCAAATAAAGACCAGTAGAGGAAATATAGGCAGTTGCTCCATGTAAAACATAAAAGTACTGGAATTCTGCTGCAGATAATGTGGAAACTAATCCCAGAACAAATGGGAGAAACTGGGCTAGGGATTTGGTCCTTCGAATGACATTATTGAATAACCAGGGCACACAAGCTAGGCTGATGATATTGGTTTGGTCCTTTGAATCACATTATTGTACAACAAGGTACACAGGACCCAACACAACACAGTAGAATTATTGTGAGATATTTCCAAAATCCTTAACTTAAAAACTTTTCTGTCATTCCAGATGGACATGCAAGAACTCATCGACGAGCAGATGAAACACAAGCTGACGACGCAAGAGAAGCGAAGGAAGCTCCCGGAACAGCCTCCACCCACCAGAACGTCTCGACTCCTCGGATTTTTTCACCGGTGATCTGTTGTACCCCACTCTTGGTGCGCCTCTATAGAGCCATAGACCACTCTACCATATCAACTCTCTACCTTATCATCATCAAATATTACCATCCATCAACATTACCAGCTGCCTACAGTTTGTTTTTAATACTTTTGTACAAAAATCTGTCAAAATTTATCGCAGTGTCGGCCATCTTGGCTTACCGTACAGACGTGGCCGCGATCACCGAGTTTTTAGGTTATTTTCTAATTTTATTTTACAAACCGTGTGATGTTTACACTATCGCAGTGATGTTTAGTTTCGTAGTTAGATTGTTCATAGTTAGTTTACGTTTAATTTTTAATGTTTTATTGTGTCTTTTTAGTTTTTCACTCTAAAATGGCTGGTAGGATTTGGCATTCTTATTACCCGGTAGGGCGGATTTAGTACAACAGATAGGTTTATTTAGCGGACAAACCCAAGAGATTTAACATCTTTGGTCCGTTTCACGACTAACGATAAAATTACAAATACGATTCGATGTGAAACAAAAATTAACTCTAACCTAAAATAAGTCATAATAATCCGCCATTTTAATACGTCAGCCATTTTGTAAACTTACCTACCCATTGCTTTATTTGTAAATAATGTTTTAATAATTGAGATTACCTTAACTATGTATGTATATGTAGTTGTAACTCTTCACTTCAAGTGAGATGTTTGGTGCACCTAAAAGTGTAAATTTAGTTTTACCGCCTGTTTTTACCACGGAGAATACGAATTACGTAGATTTGCAATAATTTAATACAAAATATATTTCTAAAAGAGGCTGAGTAGTACCTAACTTGAGGGTAGGTAGACTAATGGATTCTACCGTTTGCAAGGTCTTGCTAGCTTGGAGGGTTTAAAACTCGGATCAGGCAAAATTATAATTGGATTTTTCTATTAGAAAAAATCTTAATTGATAGTAAGCAAGTTGAAATGATAGTCCTATGTGGGGCTATAGATTGCCCTCAGTCATTTTGTGACCAACAAAAATAATATATTATGTGTCACATAAGAATTAGAAGTTTCGAGGATCGAACGATCGTAAAGCTGTAAGATTTAATATTTAAAAAGAGATTAAGAGGGCAAAGGGCGTTGAAAAATATGGAACCCTTTAGAATATGATTTTAGAAGTATTTTCTAATCTGGTATTACTCAGTCTCTTTAACTAAATGTGAAACTAAATGTGGTAAAACAGGCCTTTAGATAGGTATAATAGAAATAGATTGCTAAATAATGAAGAACATTTAATAGCCATATTATTTTCATTACTATAATGTTATACAGAATACTGGTAGGCTCCACTTTGACGTCTAATGTTCACATTGACCGGCAAATATTGATATTGTCTTGTCGTGAATCATCGACTACATATCTAGTATCTTCTAGAAAAAAAAATGTCTATGGTTATTTGGAACACTGATTACCAGATTCGTAATTTAAATTTTTCATAGAATATTTGAATCTACTAACTATTGCTTATACTAAGCATTTTATGCTTTCATATTTTTTTATAAAGATTTCTGCATATGGTACGTAAAATAAAACTTTAATCAATCAGTCTGCAGAGTTGGTTGGCAGGATTAGACGTACTTTTAGTTGCGTTTTAGTCTAAAGTGGTGACATATCATCAGATTTTATAGTCCGATTTGTTACCAGATATCTATCTCCTGTTAAACGATGCCTAGAGACATAAAAATAGTCATTGTCATTGATCTACATAAATGAGAATAAAATTTATATCTCTGTTTCGCCAAGACAATGTCACGCTTGTTCCGGTCAATGTCGATATTGACCAGTAGTATAAAACAGACGCGAATTTAACATGATCTGGTGGAATTTTTAGAATAATTTTGTGTGTAGCATAATTCACGAATATTAGTAAAATATCACATAATTATTTAAATAAAATATATATATATATTTTGAATGGTTTTGCAATAGTAATGTAGTTGGTACTTAATTATAGTTCTGTGCCTTAAAAGTACCTGGCCTTGTAAAGTGCCTTTTCTATAGAAATGACAATTTTATTGTATTTATAATACCGGTACAGCCTTAGAAAATATTCTGGTGGATTTTCACACTGACTTATAAGAAAACTGTTAGAACAACTCAATTTCTAAACTAAATAAAATATAATAATGTCTAGATTTTTGGGTACGAAAAAGTCAATTTAAAAGAAAAGTTTTTCATCGCGACTTTCGTGCATGGCAGTGCACTTGCCAAGTCCAACAACAGTTTTCAAAAAATCAAATGAAATCATTTATTTGCTGGAAAGAAGGTAATTTTAAAATAAGATGGTGAAATGTAACAGGTGAGCCATACATTCTGCCATTGAATTGGCATTCAAATGGGCAGATTAAGAAGATAAAAGATTTAGTTATAACTTTTAACTAAATGAGGGCACACTTACCTCCATTACAATAACAGCCGGGAGAATTGAATAAAGCTCTCTTAAAAGTGCATTTATGCATAAAATATATTATCTATGTGTGTAAAATCTTACCACCACTTTTGTCACTAAGATTAAGTTCAGAAAAATAGATAACTTTACAAATAATATATTTAAAATATTTATATTATAAACATGCTCAAGTATCTATACAGAGTCACTGGTAATTCGGTGCATTCCTTCAAAAGGGTGGTACTAAACATTTGTAAATCTTGGTTTCCGTACTGGTTTTGTACGATGATAAATCAGAATATTCAGTGACTCTGTATAAAATAATATATTGCTCATATATACCTACATTTTGAATACTTGTTTTCAGTTTAAAAAACCCTAAAATGCAACATCGGTTATTTAAAAATATATCTCTTGTAGTCGAGAATACCAAAATTCATGTATGATTTTACAAAAATGTTTTTGCTCTGTTCAGATCCAAAATCAATAAAAAACAACGCAAGGTAAAAAAACATTTAAAACTATGTTTAAAATTCAAATGAACTTCGAAAATCAATTAATTAATTGACAATTAAAGAATATGAACTACTTAGTTAAATTCATATAATTCAATGTAAATTTTCTTAGTCTACAGAAAAATGGAAAATAGGATAAAACTGAATTGTCACCTTACTGAGTTCCTCAAGTAGCCGGTAGGGGCGCTGGTGTCGTCTTATTTTTTTATACCACTGCGGATAGTTCCATTTTTCTTTATTCTATGGTATTATTATTATTTATAACAATGCAATATGTTAGTGCAAAAGCAATATAAATTATTGCAAAATGTATTTATATGTATATAGTTGCACCAACAACTTTATACTTTATATCATTGGTATAATAAGATTTAAAATAAAATAATTTTCAACACTTATTCGGAAGAGATATTACTATTGTACTTAATTTATTTTTAAGACTGAACTAATTATTGAATTTTAATGCCTATTGATTTTATAAATGCTGTGTTCGAAATTTAATTTGCAAAACATTTAATAATTTTTAACAATACTTTTCTGTAACTTTGCTTTATTTTCTATTCAGCACAAAACACTGTTATGGCGAGTATAATTTCTTAGTCATTCCATTTTTCTATAAATTCTTCGGCAATATTACATTACTAACAGCAACAACCGACTTTTCATCTACTGAAAAAAACTGTTTCAAATTAATTCTACAAAACTAGTATTATTTTTAACTCCCTCTACGAAACAATTTCATTTTTAACATTTAAAAATGACTGATTGTTTTGCTAGAGGGAAAATTGCAGTCGCCATTTTCTGCCACGGAATAAACCAATCAAAACGCTTTATCGAAGTTGTTTTTGTCAGTAATGTAATAAATCCATTTGAATTATTTTATGTACATTATTACATATTTTACTATATGAACCAATCCATCGTTTTATTAGTGCAAGTGTACTTAATAAACACATTTTCATAAGTACTTAAATAATCGTAATTTATAAGATCTTAATAGTGACTAGAAATATCATTATAAATAAAATAATTAATTATGTTTATTGAATTAATAAATAAAGAATGAGTTTCAACTGTATTTTTTTTTAAATTTCTTTTCGTTTTTATTCCTATGATAAAAGATTAAAAATATATAGAAGGTAAGCAGCATAATGTGCCCAGTGTTGGGACACTCACTGGCCACTGTGAAAAGGAGTAGGGCCGGCAAAGTCACGGCTCACGGGCCCAGTGCTGGTTGTAAAATAGTGACACACCTAAATGATTCTCATCTTTGGCACTAGATGTCGCTACTGACTTCGTAATTAAACGTAACATTGCTTTTAATTGTTGAGCAAGATTGTGAGAGCTGTGGTAAAGATTTATGAATTACACCAAGTGCTTGCCTGGTTCGAACTCTCGACCTACATCTTGTAAGCCACGGTCGTGATAGGGCCACCACTGGCCTGAATATAAAATAATCGGTCTAAAATGTGCTCTGCTGGGAAAACGCTCCTGTCTGCAAGAGGGAATGTGTCGTATTAAATTAGGACTCAGGTTCTTCGTGACAAAAGTGTCACCAAAAAGGCCAAACAGACCGCTCAGGGCTTTAGAACAGCATTGTTTTGTGATTCGGCCCGGGACTCTGGAGCTTTTGGGGGTAAGTCAGGGTGTAAAGTTCCACAAACCTCCATAGAAAAGGGAGGATCCTCCGACCAGACGCGTGTAGTTTCTGTTCCGGGCAACTGCCCAACGGTTGTTGTCGAACTGTTGTATGTGTTCTAATCGCGCCGAAAACTTTGCTTGCGCGATGCAGGATTTGTGTGACGTCATGTCATTAGTTCTTAAGTTGTGGCGTCGGTGCCGCTACATCACTCCCCTCCGGAGACCGGAGGTCGATAGTAGGTTGAGTCGTCCGTACATCTTATGATGCGTGCCTGGCCAGAGGAAGGTTGGTTCCCGTGAGTCGGAACCGGAAGTCGCAGAGTTCGCGGTGAGTTGCAACTGTATGCGGTTGTGCCCCAGTGATTCGGGGTGATGATATCACCAGTGAGTTGGGATAGTGTTGCTGGCTCCAGTGGGTCGGAGCGGTGATGATGTCCCAGTGAGTCGTGACAGTGCTGCTGGCTCCAGTAAGTCGGAGCGGTGATGAAAGAAGCTGAGGGTGATGACCAGGAATGCGCGTCCGCTGCATGCTGGTGGTCAGGATACCCCCGTAGATGCTGTGGTTACTGGCTGGTTGTGTGACTCGCTGCTCGAAAGCTTGAGGAAGTGATGATGACGTCACGATGAAGTAGCTCTGCACGAAGGCTGCCCTGATGTTCATGTTCGGGGGTCACCAGTTTGGGGGTATGTGGTAAAGGGTGTAAAGTCCCACAAACCTCCATAGAAAAGGGAGGATCCTTCGACCAGACGTGTGTTGTGTCTGGTCCGGGCAACTGCCCAACGGTTATTGTCGAACTGTTGCATGTGTTCAAATCGCGCCGAAAACTTTGCTTGCGCGATGCAGGATTTGTGTGACGTCATGTCATTCGTTCGTAAGTGGCGGTGTCGGTGCCGCTACAAGCTTATTACTGCGGAGCCTACACGAAAAGCTTAAAATGCACCTGGACGTGTTTTAACAGTGTCAGGGCGTTCCAGAGTCTCAGTTGTCAGGTAAGAATAGAATTTACTTACAGGGTTACAGTTAATAAAATCAAGGATACATATTCGCGAGCTGGCTGACTAAAACTATAAATATCCTCCGACTGCACAGCATGATTTTCTTCTTGTTTACATCTTTGCAGTCGGGATTTTGATTTTATTAACCGTTTTTATTTACAACTTTTTAGTATTACTTTTTTTATGACTTTTAAACATATAAGTGGTATATATTTTTGTAATCACCTCTAAAAACCCTTTATTTTGATACCCCACTCGATGGGTTTCGAAGAAAAAGTGCAACCCCTACAATATGGCGCCCAAAATCCGCCCGCCATGTTTCTTTTTTTTAACGGCACTTCCATGGGCGGCCAAGAAATATCTTACGATGTCTTAAGTATAAAAATCCGTCAAGTGGTTTGAAAGATACCAGGTAATAAAGAATATTACATACATACAAACAATATACGCTGGAAAAACATAACCCTTTCCTTGCAGCCGGGTAAAAAGTCTTGATTCAGAATGCAATGAAACCTTTCTTCTTTTTGGCATCCTAAACAAAGAATAAAAAACATAAAGAAGAAATCACATTTCAAAACTATAAGATGTCAACTTGAACGTCTAACATTTGTTTACTGAACATTTTAATCATAAATAATATTGTTTTCTTTTATTGTATCCCTATATTTTAGTAATCTTTATGAAAAATGCCGCCGCAGGAGGAACGGAGGCCTAATCAGGTGGAACAGAAGGTGGCGGACCCTGAAGCTGAACTAAGCAATGCCGTGAGAACGGTAAGCGAGTCTTTAATGTCTTAAAGAATATAATAGAAATACATTAAGCAAGAGTAGAAGACAAATTCACTCGCAGACAAACTCAGCATTTGCTGGGCCT
Organism: Orthosia gothica; assembly: GCA_949775005.1. Classification (NCBI taxonomy): domain Eukaryota; kingdom Metazoa; phylum Arthropoda; class Insecta; order Lepidoptera; family Noctuidae; genus Orthosia; species Orthosia gothica. The sequence continues at coordinate 4,335,181 of OX459068.1, forward strand.
CGGACACCCAGCGCAGGTATTCAGTTCGCACCCCGCAATATACCTTTAGAATAGTTCAGCACGGTGGCCAAACTCTGCAGAGATTAGCCAAATATGCAACCAATATTAAAGTGGGCAAGCTTGTGCGCTAACACAGATGTACGCTTTGATCCTTTACTTACAAAGACCTATGGGACTTGGTCAGCAATGCCGTGAAATCTATGACCGAGTCTTTAAGTTCTTCAACACATGACCAGTAGAATAGTCCAGCACGGTGGCAAAACTTAATAGAGATAGGTTAGGAATGCCGTGAGAACTGTAACCGAGTCTTTAACTTCTTAAAGTAGAATAGAATAGAAATACATTTATTCGACACGGACACAACACAACAGCAACAAACAGAGTAAAAGACAAATTGCGATAAACGTGCCCATACCGAAAAGGTTACTAACTGACCATTTGCTTGGCCTCAGACACCCAGTGCAAGTTTTCAGTTCGCACCCCGCAGTGACACTCTACCTGTAGAATAGTTTAGCACGGTGACCAAACTCTGCAGAGATTAGCCAAGTAGGCAAGAAATATTATAGTGGGCAATCGTATGCGTAAACACAGATGCACTCTCTGATCCTATACTCACAAAGTACTAAGTGACTTGGTCAGCAATGCTGTGAAAACATTAAACGAGTTTTCAACTTCTTTAACACATAACCATTGGAATAGTTTAGCACGGTGGCAAAACTTAATAGAGATAGGTTAGCAATGCCGTGAGAACTGTAAGCGAGCCTTCAACTTCTTCAACACATGGCTGTAAAATAGTTCAGCACGCTGGCCAAAATCAATAGAGATTAGGCAGGTGAGCCGGATATGTTATTTATCGTGCACAAATGTATGCGCAAACAGTGGTGCACTATCTGTTTCTTTACTCACAATGGTTAGCAATGCCGTGAGAAGTCAAGCGAGAAGAGAGAGAGAGAAAAGTGAGAAGTAAGCGATTCTTCAACTTCATGACACGTAGAATAGTTCAGCACGGTGGCCAAACTCTGCAGAGATTATCCAAGTAGGCAGGCGATATTATAGTGGGCAAGCTTGTGAGCAAACACAGCTGCACTGTGCGCGGCGTAGTCCTTTCAGGAGACTTCATGCCTTGGAATATTACCTAGTCATCAAGGTGGTAGCAGAGGTCCTGACGTAAAAAGTAGAATTTCATTAATGACATTTTATAGGCACATAACAAATCCAGAATTGGGCAATAGTAACCATTGACTGGATTCCAAATGACAGGAACCGACGACGCGGTAGGCCCAGAAAGAGATGGCGTAACGAATTAGACGTCTATCTGAACGACTGGCTGGAGATAGGGAAATATGGAAAGTCGGAAGGGAGGCCTTTGCCCTGCAGTGGGACATAACAGGGTCATAATAATAGTAACAAATCCATGCGTGCATGATATGAGGGAGGCCTTTACCCAGCTGTGGGACAACATAGGCAAAGAAAGAAAATAAAGCTCCTAAAAGTGATTATTCAACTTCTAGCTAAATATAAAAAAATTGGTCACGGAAGTGAAGCTCCGGGATAAAACTAGTCTTACATACCTTTCACAATCACTAACAGCAGCATAATATTATCTTCATTATTCTAATTGTTCCTGCCCACAGTACCTGAAACTTGCGCCACAATGCAGCGTGGAGAAGCGAGCTGGTGGTATACCGCAGCTGGCTCCTCAGGAGAAGCAGCTCGACATCCTCACGTATGAGCTTAAAGAGACCCTGCTCTGCATCAATGTTAGTTATCAAAATCTTTATTCAGTTTACTTAAATCATGAGACTTTAAGGCTAGTATTCCATCTTCGCTGCCACATCATCGCTTACCATTAAGTGAGATAGTGGCCAATGAAGAGCATATCAACAATAATAGGGCGCACGGTTGGCGCAGTGGTTGAGCGATTGACTGCTGCGCTGCGTGTCGCGGGTTCGATTCCCGCACGGAACAAATATTTGTATGACCTACAGATAATTGTTCCGGCTCTGGGTGTTGTGTATGTGAGTTTATATGTTTGTAAACGCACCCACGATACAGGAAGAAATTCCTAGTGTGGGGCCGCGTTTTTATAAAAAATAAAATAAAAAAACAATATGCTAGTATTATATTATCTGTGACAATAAATAGCAGAGGTCGTTCTACTTGATATTATTTGGATTCTGTCACCCATAGTCCTTTAATTGACTAGACAAGAATTGATACGATTGAGCGGAACAAAGGCTCCAAGGTCTTTGCAAGAGATCTGTCTATTGGGCAGAGCCAGCTCACGAAACTGAAGACCGATGATGGCAGGATCGTGTCCGCCAAACCGGAGCTTCTGAGGGAGATCGAGAGATTCTATGGACAGTTGTACACGTCAAAAAGTAAACCCGTCGCGAATCTAGCGAATGACCCAAGAGCTAGATTGACCCGACACTATACCGAAGACATTCCGGACGTCAGCCTGTATGAGATTAGGATGGCTCTGAAACAACTTAAGAACAACAAGGCACCGGGTGATGACGGAATTACGGCCGAACTCCTGAAGGCGGGTGGAAAACCAGTACTTAAGGCCCTTCAGAAGCTTTTTGATTCCGTCATACTCGAGGGGAAAACGCCACAGGCATGGTGCAGGGGTGTGGTGGTACTCTTCTTCAAGAAGGGTGACAATGCCCTACTGAAGAACTATAGGCCCATCACACTCCTTAGCCATGTCTACAAGCTGTTTTCAAGAGTCATCACGAATCGTCTCGCACGCAGGTTTGACGATTTCCAGCCTCCCGAACAAGCCGGATTCCGTAAAGGCTTCAGCACCGTAGACCACATACATACGCTGCGGCAGGTTATACAGAAGACCGAAGAGTACAACCTGCCTCTCTGCTTAGCGTTTGTGGACTACGAGAAAGCCTTCGACTCGATCGAGACTTGGGCTGTACTGCAGTCTCTCCAACGGTGCCAAATTACTATATATATATTATTATAGATTTTGTACTAAAAATCTATACTAAGGAGAGCTTTAAATAACCGTTAACGTCTCTGAGTGTGGCAGTTAGCTGCCTACTTACTGTCTTGTAGTTGAAATCTTAATCTACCCTCGTCTAGTCTTTATATGATCCACTCATCTTCAGCTCGCCAGAAAAGGCCAGCATGCAATCCGCGACAACTACGTGAAAAGCGGGACTAACAAGTCCATCGTGGAGTACGAACAGTTGGAGAGTGAGCTGAGAGATGAAAGGGCCCAACAAGCAGAGCTGGATTGTCTCAACTACCTCGCTCAGAAGAACGTCATCGAACTGTCCAAGAAGGTTCCTACTGAGGCTGATGTGAGTACTCGCAAACGCAAATCATAAATTGTTTCGTCTTATCTCGATATCTATCAAAATTTAACTGGAAATACTTTTTTGGGGATTTGCGACTTCAATAAAGGTTGGCTTTATTATTCGGATTTTTAATTTACTTCCAGCGCCTTGTTAGTGGCTGTTTTTTTTAAATAAAGAGCTTGTTTTAACATTGATATAATTCATTTTATAGTAAACCAAAGAACTCGATACTCTTTGTTAAATATATCCATGGTGTTAAATACCAATACCATATTAGCTTTAACAGGAAATTATATAACTTAATTGGAATAACATCAGTGCATGGTAAAATATAATTTCTTAATCGTTGTGTTAGTAGACCATGCACATAAGGGTTAAACTAGTCGACGGCACAAACTATTTTGTGCGCGGGGTTAAAATGCATGCTATCTTATCCGACAACACGTTCGAAAGAAATAGATGCTGTGATGAGCAATAAGAAGCTAGTTCGTGTACGAATTAGCACTTTTGCAAGTTTGTATCGAAAGGGATGATGGTTTAGGACGAAAACGAGCGCGCGATTTTTTATAAACAGACCTTTGAGAGTCTAGATATCATTAAAAAAAACTACTAAATGCATATTTTCAAAATAAAATTATTTGCATTGTTGAATTACTAATCTATCCCTGTATGGAGGCCGTTTTGCAATTTTCCTTCACCTATGGCATTTATTTCCGCCCAAAGTTAATAGTAGTTAAAATTAGTGTTGAATTATGGAAATTTCGACGCTCATAACTTTCAAATATATTATTTTTTTACATTTTTGTTTCCATACAGGACTAGATAAAGATGAGACAAATTGATATCATTTATTTTGAACGTACATCGTCAAACAGTGGAGTGATCTCTAGACTACGTTTGTATGGAAGAATTTTCGACTAGTGTAAACTTAAATGCCGATTTGACGAACTTTAGAAATATATTGTCACTCATGTATAGTACAACTATTTTCTTAATTTCCCTTGGCAAACTTCGTGTTTCGTCAGTCGTTAGCTTTCTATCAGTTGCCTTTTGCAATCGGTGAAGACCGGACACTTTCAATCAACTTGGAAATATATAGAGCTGTTAATCATGATTCATTCATTGTTCATTTAACTTAATGTAATTTATTTTTTAAATGCGATGAAAACTGCTGCGGTTTAAAGAAAAATATTTTTACAACTCTATATAGTTCACACGGCAATCAAAAGAAAACAATAAAGTACTAATTTCTGAATTCAAATTGTTATACACAATAAATCTACTAATTGATGGACTTTGAAATTAACATTCGTTTGTATTCGGAAATACGATGATTGCCGAGGGGCATTAAGAAAGTTGTTGTAATGTAGTTTGTATGATGTACCTACCTACCTATAGGTACAGTGAGATGGCCAAAGAGCCAAAGGTTTTTAAAACTCTTCCCTTTGGTTGAATCTCGTAATTTCTAGAATTTATACAGGAACTAGCGATGATAGAGAACGCCAACAACCGCCTTCGCCGGATGGAGAACAGACTAGACCTGGCCACCAAGAGGTTCTGCGTGGTCAACACTGATAACCGACGAGTGAGGGAAGAGATACACAGACTTCTAGTAGAGAGGTGAGCACTGTTATTATTCATCATCATACCAGCCGAAAGACGTCCACTGCTGGACATAGGCCTCCCCCAAGCGTCGCCACATTGACCGGTCCCGTGCGTCTCACATCCAGCGGATCCTCGCAACCTTCACCAGGTCACAGGGCCACCTAGGTAGGAGGCCTTCCAACGCAATCTTCCGGTTCGCGGTCGCCACTCCAGAACTTTTCCGCCCCATCGGCCATCCGTTCTGCGAGCAATGTGCCTGTATGTGACTTAAACAAAATAAAGAAGGTAAAACAAAGTAGGATACAACCTCTGTCCCTATCTGTAGCAGTTTTACTGAGCGCCATGACGGCCGAAACACCCTCCGTGTTTAATGATCTTCGGCCGTCATGGCGTGTGACCTGCAGATGGTAGACTTGAGGAGTCTGTCGCCTGAATAGTCATAGGTCGGAGACAGGTGCGCCTTGTTCGCCGAACGCTTCTTTAGACGAACTGTATCCATACGGCGGCACGAGAGTGAGAGGGTTCGAGTGAATTCATGGAGGCCAATACCTGTCCGGGAGAGCGAGATGAAATGCGCAAGCGCTCCAGTGCAGCAATCAAAAGTAGCTGCAGAAACCCATGACGTTTTGTAAGTAAGTCTGATAGACCCTTCCACCCTCCTCCTCCTTTGTTCTAGTTTCCTTGTGGAAACTAGAACAAATTTCCGTGCGTTCAAGCGTTTTTGCCATACCTATTATTGGAACCAAATATAACAACTCACAATGTTAGGACCCATTAATATGTATTAATGCTAATTTTTTATCCGTGGTGCTAGGCAACTGGGCATATCCCAGTTGTATATGACCCTTTGTGCCTATTGGCCTTGTTTGTTCTGTCTCCTGCTTGATATGGAGGGAAGTGGAAATTTACATTTCTCCTACTCCTCCGTTATTCTTTTCTGATTAATTTCGTTGCGGGATCCAAGACAGTAAAATTCATTCACCGAGACTTCGTCGAGCTTCATTGCCTCGGCGCTTTTCTGGTGGTCGCCACTGTTGATTCTGGCTTTCAGGAGTTGCAGTGGTTTGGGAATAGTGCGGTGGAATAGTCCCAAAAAAAAAAAATTACCCTTCCACCCACCCTAAGGCGGAAGACATCCATGAGGAGGAAATTCCACATAATAAAAAAACTCAGGTACCTAACTAATAATGCAGTTTATGAGTTTATGTATCCAGGAACGGCTTCAACATCCAATGGAACCGGACCATAGGCAAGCTGGTGAAAGGGAAGATGTACCTCATGGATATATTCGAGATAGCATCGGTGGCCTTCGCAAACAGGGACGAGTGCTGTCGGAAAGTAGAGGCTCTGAAGTGGAAAGGACTGTTCCAACTGAATAAAGATATTGCTGTACGTATTTTGAAGACTGCATTTTTTGATGCCATAGCCAGAGCTGGGCATAATACATGCTTTGCTTTAATTACAATACAAATTACAAAATACTATTTCGCATGTATTTAAATTACGAGATACAAAATATTTGTAATTGTAATTTGAAATAAAAAATACACGAGTAAAATTCGAAAATTTAAAAACCCCCTCCACATTTTTATTTCATGTTACATAATTTATCTAGTACATAGTAGATACGCTTCGATCGGCAATCTATTGAACACGTAATTATGACATGATATCTTGCGAAAACACCCCGATTTAAACAGTAAAACGCCCATAACTTTTGAACTGCTGAACCGATTTTTTTCAAACATAGCTAAGAACACTCTCGATTAATTCACCTTTTAAACAAGAAAAAACTAAATCCAAATCGGTTCACCCGTTTGGACGTTATGATGCCACAGACAGACATACAGATACACAGACACACAGATACACAGCAACACACGTGAAACTTATAACACCCCTCTTTTTCCGACGGGGGTTAAAAATACAGTACTTCTATTTTTATTTGAAATACCTACAAAATACAATCGATCATCCATTGTCACATTCGTACTAGAAAATTGAAATGGAAATGACAATTTGACAAGATACATAATAATTTGACGTACGCGGTCGCCATTTTGCTTACGAAAGCTATCGACTGCTTTTCGCTGCGCAGTACCCAACATAGAATATAGTAACTATTAAAGTACATACCATACATACATACTATTACCGTAGCCCTCGGTATCACATGAATTTGCTTCTGCTCAGTGATTCACCCCGTGTATTGAGCATCCTGTTTGAATCGTAGCAACAACTTTTAAAGAAGTCTGTTAGAAAGATTTTCACCAAAACTTTTTCTACAGGAGATGCAATCTTTTGAAGGAGAACTGAATCACTTGGCGAAGCTGGAAGAGTTTTTGCGAGTGAAGGGTTCTCGAAGGATCTGTGAGGCAGATGAAAAGGAGGAGATGAAGCGGGTGGAAGAGATGCAGGCTTGCGAACGAGACATCGCCAGGCACGACAAGTTGCTTGAAGAGATATTTGTAAGTGAAGAATCACCTTGGACACCTCGGAGACAAAAATACAGCTCGCACACGGAACTGTACACTTCTGTCCAAAACACAAATCGAAGGCAAAGACAACATAGCCGTTAAACTAAAATGGAACAGGGCGCTGGCGGATTCAGGGGGGAGAGGGGGGCTAAGGGGCTCAAGTTCTCCCCAAAAGCATTCTAAGTTTTTCCGTGACAATGACCGAAGACAGGTTAACCAGTTCGGCTGCCATGAATATTCACCGAGACACCTCTGGTAGTCTACAACTTCCAGAAAAGTAATCCGAGGAAACTAAGCATTTTGTGTGCTTTATTAGTGTTTTCTTTGCTAAAATCTACCCGCAGTGGAGCCAAGCCCCTCCCAAATGACAATCCTGGATCCGCCACTGGAACTGGGCTAGCCATCATCTGCCGCATGTCGTAACAGAATTGGCCAAAATAAAAGTTAGACTCATATCCAATGATATTCAAATAAAAAGATACGTTATACACTCACAAAACAATTGAAAAAACTGTTCCGCGCAGCAGCGGCAGCACACATACACACTTTTCATTCATCTGACATTTCACTACAATGTCGAAAGGGATGGCTTGATAAAACAAACAAGAAAAAAAGAGACAGCTAGTGTTTGTCACTTGCGTGTGAATGTAAACAAACATTATTCTGACAACCAATGTTTTTTCTTTTTGTAACCTCCAAATATCAGAAAATTTGGAAAAAAAATTGAAATAAATTAGTAAATTGAGGTGTATTGCGTATTTACATATGGTATGAGATCCCTTCTGTTTTATGTAATTTGGTATTATAATTGGTACACTTTCTAAATACACACGATGGCATTTTTTTAATTTTGTTTTTTTTTCAACAAAGCGTATCGCTCTTCGCTATGCGTGACATAAACTAAAGACTAAATCATACAATTGTCTACTATTCGAGTCTTCACAATGCGCGCGCTTATAACATATCTTTGTATTTGAATATCATTGCTCATATCTAAACATTTTTTCTCTATCATTTGCTACATTTGGCCTGTCTGGTGCCACATATAGTAAAAGATAGGGAAAAAGTTTTATTAAAACTGTAACCTGACTACGGTTTTTTTTAGTCTATTTTACCAGGACCTTAATAACAAATCGATTGACACCATATTCATCAAAATCGGATGAATAGTTTAGGCGCTACGGAGGAACATACGTACCCTTCCTTTTGGGTTCGCCGTAGTCGGGTAAAATCGAAAAGACGAACGAAATGAACATTGCAGTACGATAACATAACAAAAACAAGTTTTCAAATGAATCTGATGTTCCAGGCTTACGCTGGTTCCGACGTGGTGGGTACGATTATCAATCGCTTTCAAATCCATGAAATCGAGAACTTCTCCTGCTTTATCCTGCTGTGTGAGGTTCTGCAGGAGGCTATCATGCTCAGGAAGGAAGTGGAAAATTTACGGCAAAGTGTCTGTGAGTTTTATTTTTATGATTTTCGTCTGTCACTTAAAAATAAGTAATTTAACTTCTAACCGTGGTTTCAGGGAATATTATACCGGGGTGAAACGTATCCTATGATAATCCAGGTTATGAACTACCTGTGTGCAAAATTAAATCCAAATCCACTCTGACGTTTTTGAGACACAAACATACAAGCTTTCACATACCTACCTAATTACCTATATTACACTTATAATAAAACAGCTATAGGAACCGTAGTATCTGTACATAAATATACAAAAAAAAATGTCGGTGATAAAAGGAGCACAAAAAAAAACTTTTTTAGGGTTCCGTACCCGAAGGGGCCAAACGTAGCCCTATTGCTGTCACTCACGTGTCTGTCATCTGTCATACAGAAAAAAGGGGGGCGTAAAACAAAATACGGGGCATCGTTGTTTAGAGCTCGTTGGTTAGATAAATAGATACTGTATTTTAGTTTTAAAAACTATTGGAAAACAAAGGAATGAGAAGCCACCAAAGTCAGCCCTTTTTACCAAATTTTGTTCCGACTTCCAATCGATTTATGTACTTGAAATTTGGTGATAATGTTTATTATTACGTATAGTTTACCAACAAATACTAATATATTGATAAATCTGTTTTTTTCTGTGACATACCCTCATTTTGAGGGTTCCGTAGCCAAATGGCAAAAAACGGAACCCTTATAGATTCGTTATGTCTGTCTGTCTGTCCGTCCGTATGTCACAGCCACTTTTTTCCAAAACTATAAGAACTATGCTGTTGAAACTTGGTAAGTAGATGTATTCTGTGAACCGCATTAAGATTTTTACGCAAAAATAGAAAAAAAAACAACAAATTTTGGGGGTCCCCATACTTGAAACTGAAACTAAAAATATTTTGTTCATCAAACCCATATGTGTGGGTGGGGTATCTATGGATAGGTCTTCAAAAATATATTGAGGTTTCTTGTATCATTTTATTCTAAACTGAATATTTTGCGCGATTGACACTTCCAAAGTGGTAAAATGTGTGTCCCTCCCCCCTGTAACTCCTAAAATTAGAGAATGTTAAAACTAAAAAAAAAATATGATGTAAGTAGCTACTACATTACCATGTAAACTGCCACCGAAAATTAGTTTTAACGAGATCTAGTAAGTAGTTTTTTTTAATACGTCATAAATCGTAAACCGCAATTTACCAAGTACGGAACCCTTCGTGCACGAGTCCGACTCGCACTTGGCCGGTTTTTTTTCCTATTACAACAAACTTAATTTTGCGGTTTGGTACGGAACCCTATATGTGCGAAGTCCGACACGCATTTGGCCGGTTTTTATATTTTTGTCTGTTCACGCCAAAACTCCGAAACTACTGAGCTAATTTTCTTGAGGTTTTCGCAATTAGATAAAGCATAGTAGGCTAGAAATTAAAGTCAGCTTAACAAATTCCAGTTGATCAGCGTGATATTAACGAGGCTAAGGAAGAGAAGCAAGACAAAAGATTAGCGCAAATGACGAATCAGATGGAAGTCCTACGAGCGAGCACGCAAAGGAAGCAGGATGCCAATAATTTGGCTGATGCCACGACGTTAAAAGTGCTGAAGGGAATTAATGATCTTGTTATGTAAGCAACTAAACACGATGTACTTACTGCTCGCATTTACTGTACTTTATAAGGCCTCTGCCTCGAATTTTGCGGGCAGCGAGGCGGCGGCGGAGGCGACGCGGGAGCGGGGCGGGCAACGCAGACCCGCGGGCTTATTACGTAAGGAACAGCAATAATTGTACAATTATTGCGCGATCAATTTAGTGACCTGGCTACTGAGGCCTTTAAGCCAAGTCTTTTTTTTTGACAGTCACTTTTAACAGAAGCTATTTTATCAGTCCGATGATTAATAAAATGTATCGTTTGATGAATTAACCAGCTTATGAAAGAGCAACACTTCGTGGAGGCTATTTTTTTACACTGTTTTTACAATAGTCAATTTGATTACTATTTAGCTCCAATATTCCGATAAATTAATATTCGCAGATGTAAAGAATTTGTGTTAAGTACATAGGGCAGTGAAAATTTGATATTTGCATTTTATTTATTTATTATTTATTTAACCATTTATGCACACACACATAATATACAAACAAGAAGAAGAAACAGAAAAATAGGTACATTTACATGTATGTCAATGTGTAAAATCAATTAAAATTTCTTCGAATTGTCGATTGTTTTAAAAATTGAATCGATAACGCATTAGAACATCACTTAGTAGACTACATTATCTCGTATTTGAGCTATGAAACATAAAAAAGATTTTTCAAATTTAATTTAGACATTGGCGGATTAGTCGACATCGGTGTTTGCCATATAAAAAAAATATATAATAGAAGATACTTATTGCGGACTTATCACATTCTCATGTGTTTGTAAGCATTTAGTAGTAAACATATAAGCTTCGCTGAGGTAGCCAACACAGATTTTTTTTATACTGTATAGAAAAAAATCCTCCACTATACCGTGATCACTTCTGTTTCAATGATTCAACAAATAGTCCAGTTGCGTAGACATTAGAGACTGAAAACAACACCAATTTGTCATTTACATTTACAATATTCACTAGGAATTTGTTATTTCAATATTTATTCTTATATTATTATTCTAATTTGCGGATAATTAAAGTAGTCACAAAATAACATACGAAAAAAGCCGCCAAAAACTCAAAAACTTCTGTACCTACTCAGCCATCAGCGAGCGATTGGCAATCGACCAACAACAAGGGAAAAAGTAATCGCAATTTGACAGCCACATTTGCTCGCCGATCGCTGTCGCTCTGCTGTCAAAAACCATACGTAATACGAAATTAACGCGATCACCTTGCGATAAATGCACATTTCAGTTGATAGATTTTTATTGTTAGCAGTGCTGTCGTAAAATTATTATGGTGTGGCTATAGCTCATATATAATGCGGATTCGCGATTGAAGAGCAATTATTTCGCAAAAATATGCCTTCCAATTTTTTGACGTAAAGCGATATTCGCGCGATGATTGTACAATCTCTGCGCAAATATTGTTAATTGCTGTTTCATACGTAATAAGCCTGCCGGTTCTCGAAACCAGCGGGCAGATCGCAGAGCGGCGTAGTGTTGTGTTTGTGGTGGTATCGTCGAGATATTTGTTTTTTTTTTTACGAACGCAATGTCTGAACAACGGCGACAACATTTTTTTGATTAAAATTTATTCCTCAAGCTCTATTTATTGTAGGCAAAAGAAGAAGTGAATCCCTACTATAGGGCAAGGAAAAGAAAAGGCAAGTTTTATCGATATTATGAAAAACAGAGACAATGTCCTGACAAATTCTACTACTACACCAGAATTAGCGTAGAAATTTTAACTATATATGCTCTTGAAGCTATCAAGGGTGATTTAGAGTCTGGAATTAATCCAAATCGATACAGAGGTATATTATATCTCAAAAAATTGTGAAATAATTTGTTCTAGCACGTCCGAGGACATTTCGACACGTCACAAAAATAAATTGCACAACACTACAATGCAATCGCGCGGGCGGTCACCGCTTGACTGGAGTGCACCGCTCGTTGCCCGCCCCCGCGCCGCTACCGCGCCGCTGTTTTCGAGGGCCGGTCCATTTGATTGTATGCATTAGATCCGGCCGCGCCCGCGCCGCCGCCGCCGCACAGTGTTCGGAATGATTATATTACGAGCTACTTTAGGTACAAACATCATGGCAATATAAATTGAAATTTGCAAGTGAATAGGGTACACTATTAGTTATACAATTCTTTCCACGAACAATTTGCCGATTCCGAGAAATGTTCGCCGCTCAGCACTGCTCCAATCCTGCGCGATAACAAAACCGGTCAGTCGCTTTTGTTAGCCGCTACTTATCGCACGTGTTTACGTTCTATTCTTGCAACAGTTTTCGAGTTTTTAAATATTTTTTTTGCTTTATCATGTGTTCCACATCCACAGGTATGATATAAACCAATTTGTTAATCCTACATAAATTCGTATTATGAGAAAATAAATAAAATTTGAATTGAAAAAAATAACGAAATTTGCAAAAAGTTTAAACGTTCAATAGACTCCAACTTTTTCCCAGCCAATTCCAGCCGTCCATGTTTTTTTGTGATTATCGAGTATTTATCTAGCTCTCGAATGAATCTAGTCTCAATATTCGACTCGCCTCGACTTTTGAGTGATGTAATTTTTTCGTTCACCAGGTGTTACAGAAGTTTTACAGTTATTGAAAGCTCCTGAAGCGCCTGAAAGGACGCACTCATCCGATGAAGAGGCAGACAGCGAGTAGACAAAAGCCAAAAGCCTTTTTCAGGGCCGCCTATCTAAAAATGTCAAATATCTAAAAGTTAACTCTAATAAAATATTTTTTTTATTTAAAGACTTATAAATATATCAATACTTAGTTAACACATGTGTTTTTCTCATATAAGTCCACACGCATGTACCTACCTACATTTAAATTAAAATATTAGTATAAAAAATTAAAGTAGCTCGTAAAATAATCATTCCGAACACTGTGCGCCGCCGTCCCGCTGCCCGCAAGATTCGAGGCAGAGGCCTAACTGTGCACCTGGTGCTGACACATCACTCTAACGTTTGATTCTCGCTATTAGAACACGCGGGGCGCACGCGGGGGCCGGGGTAGGCGGGAGTGGGGTCGCAATACTCGCAATCCAGCCAGGTGCACAGTTAGTTTTGACCGTGCACGTACCTATGGAAAAGGAGATTGCTTTGCCCCATCTAAAAGACGACCCACTGAGCCACTGACCAATAATCGATATAATGGTCTTTCGATAAATAATGTTTCGAGATACCATCTTTCGCGCAGCTCATGTTTCGAGCTTCCGTCATTCGCGCTACTCATGTTGCGAGCTTCCATAATTCGCGCTACTCATTATTCGAGCTTCCGTCATTCGCGCTACTCATGTTTCGAGCTTGTAGCTATTCGAGATTTTTATATCCGAGTGAACGGCATTTGATCTCAAGTATTACGTACATCCCCTTAACATATTTTGACCTAACTAGATATTACCTACTACTTAGAGACGTTTTACATATTATTTTTTTTAACTTTACTTATTCCACACTAGAGATTTCTCCTATAGCGTGGGTGCGTTTACAAACATTTAAACTCACATACAGAAACAGCCAATTGTAAATTCCTCACAGATTAGCGAAATGTGACGTCAACCCGCTGATGTCTCTCCTGGGTAACCACAACGAGGTGACCAAGTGGAACGTCTCCAAGTTCCTCAGGATCCTGGAAGTGGAAGCCAAGAGCCTCATCCAAGTTGTGTACGGCGCTGTCAAGGTTCGTTATTTCCGTTTTTTTTCTTGGACTTCGCTGATAACGATAAAGGAAACCATCGTGAGGAAACCTGGGGGGTGACCATACATAAGATTCTAGATAAGGTTATTTTCAGTGTGTTTAAGGGACACATGAATAAGACTTGTATACATTTGTCCCTTAGGCACACTCAAAATAACCTTATCTTGGAGCTTATGGTCACCCCCCAGGACTTAAAATTAGTTTGTTATAAGTGTAATTGCTGATAAGAAACTTAAACATTTAAGTATTATAATATATTCAATAAATGCATTTTAAAAATGTCTTGGGCCACAACGTGGCTATGATCTCGCAGCTCGCTTTCGTGTTTCAGGTCGTGGGTTCAAATCCGGGCAAGTACCATTCTCACCAATGTGACGAAATCGTGAGAGAACCTAATTAATATAAATTTCGAAAATCCCCTTGAACAAGCGTCGTTACTTTGTGAGAATAGGCCTTTGCCCTGAAGTTGTTGAGAGCAGTGGTGGCATAATGGTAACGGCTTACGTGTCGTAGGTGGTGAGTTCGAACCTAGGCGGGCGCTTTATCTACCTTGTGTAAATTATTTCACCTCTGCTCTTAAAATGGTGTAGGAAAACATCGTGAGGAAACCGGCATGTCCTAGAACCAAAAATTCGAAGATCTGTGACATTCACCAACACGCAATGGGCCCGCTTGGTATCCACCACCGGTTTTAAGGCCCATTACTTCTCTCACAGAGAGGATGCCTGTGTCCCAGCAGTGGGAACATTATAAGGCTGATGATGATGATGATAATTAAATTGTTAAGATGACTGGCAAAATGGCCTCAGCTCAGCATAATTTCCGAAAGCAACACTCGGTAGCAGCAAAGACGACTTGTCGTTTCTCTTTATCATTTTTAACCCCCGACGTATTATAAGTTTGCTGTGTGTTGCTGTGGCATCGTAGCTCCTAAAGGGATGACGCGATTTTGATTTAGTTTTTTTTGTTTGAAAAATGACTTGATCGATTGTGTTTTTGTTCAGCCGTTCAAAGTTATGTGCATTTTACTCTTTGAAGCTGAAGATCCAGATATCGATGGATTGTGTCTATACTAGATAAATTATGTAGTTTAAATGTCAATTTAAACAGCATGAGTCAATAAGCATCGAAGGTTTTTTAATTTTTACTTGTTGCACTAATTTATTCATGTCTATATTTCCGTAACAGCCACCAGCTCCAACGCCTAAAGCCCGCAAAATGTCACTTCCTGGAGCGACAAAACTAGTAGCGGATCCATACGTAGAGATCATCAGGCCGAACAGGATTGAGAAGCTCGTGCCTTACCAGCCTTGTGCATAGTAAGTTTAGCAATAAAATTAATAGGAGAAATTTGGAAATCTACCAATATTTATTTGTTTTACCTGATGGCAACATTCCTTTTTACGCGACTGCCGAAGGAGGGTTTATCAGCCTATGTAAGTATGTATGTTTGTTCCTATGTGGCGTTCTAGAGACCAAAGGCGTTGGCCGATTTTGATGATTCTTACGTCAATCGATTCGTCTTAACCTTACGAGTGTCAGTGAGACTACATTTAAAATGGAAAAAAGAAAAATGGCGGATTTTTGGCGCCATATTGTGGGAACCCAATTTTTTTGTTTCTTCCAAACCCATCGTGTAGGGTATCAAACTAAAAGGTTTTAAGAGGTGATTTAAAAAATATATACCACTTATATGTTTAAATGTGTCTAATTCGATAAAGATAATGTTAGCTAAAAAGTTATGAATTAAAAAGATAATTCTTAAAATCATGTTGTGCAGTCAGAAGTCGAAATCTTAGAGGATAGATAGATAGGTTTTGGTCAGCCAGCTCGCGAATATGTATCCTCCGACTGCACAGCATAATTTTCTTCTTGTTTACGTCTTTTTATTTCGCTTCGGTATTTTTGACTTTATGAATTAACTTTTTTTGGTACTCCGTCCCGGTGTCCCCTAGGAAGGCATCGGGATCCCGCCGCCGAATTGTCTAATTTTTTGTTACAGAAGGGTCAGTAAATGACTTCGCCTTATTGATTTAAGGTGGTACCATAAAAAGTCTCTAGACCCCTTCCATGAGCTCTTAAAGCAAGGTTATTTCCATTGTGTGTAAGGGACAGACATATTATATGACGTGTATACATCTGTTTCATAGAACATGGTAGGGCCCCAGGACTTTGGGTAATTTTATTTTGATACATATCGTTGCTACGAACCATGTTTTTGTTTTAGTTGCGTGGAGGACTACATAATGAACCTGGTGTTCGAGACTCCAGCTGTTCCAGCTGACAAAGAATACGTCGACTACATTTTCCACCTCGAGGATGTTAACACCAAGTTCGAGATATACACCCTCACTATTCCTGCGTAAGTTTATACAGAACCAACCACGATTTACTTTAGGGCGATATACCATTGAAAGCTATTTAACTAGAAGATTTGTAATTAAAGCAGAGCCTGCAGGGCTTTTGTTCATATCTGTGGCCCTAGTGAAAAGGGGTATAAGTCCGATTTTGTCGAATGAATCAAGTATACAAAAGTGATTAGAAAAATATGCTCAATCGTTTGGTGAAAACGCATCTAAGCTATCTCTAAAAATAAAGAAGTTGAAGAGAGTTGTTGTTGTTGTTGTTGGAGTTGAAGTTGTGTGTGTTGTTGTGTTGTGTGAGTTGTGTGTGTTGTGTGTTTGTGTTGTTGTGTGTTGTGTTGTGTTGGTTTGTTGGGTCCAACTGACACCAAAAAACCTACAAAAGTCGGTTTCAAGTACTTTTGTATGCTTTTAAACGGAAACATAATTTTTTCTTTGTGTTTTTAATCCAATTTAACATATTTTTTTTTGTTTGGTTGGTGTTCCGGGCGAGCACGGCAAGGCTTAAGTCACACATTTTTATCACAGTTTGAGAGCAAAAACCGTGACTCGAGCCTAGTACAGAGGCCGTGCTCGCCCGGCTGGTCCTTAAAAATGGTTTAGTTAATGGTTTGGTTTGATTTATTATTAGACATGAATCAGTTTTCACCAAAATAAAGGGAAAACAGATGCCCACCGGTATCGGGAACAGAGTCCAAGCTACCGGTGCCACGGTGGTCAGAGCTCTAGAGGGAGGAACCTCCTGACAATACGAGCCGTGTCCAGATGTACTGCTTTCTGAATCAAGCTCTTGACTCAACCGCCTAACAAGAGCCTCCTAAGGTCGAGGCTCGTGGCTATTAAGCCATTGGCTGACATGACTATCAATACAATGATCGCTGAGTCCTCATCCCACATGTCGAAAAAGTCGCGAGCCAAGTCAAGATACTTGATTTGCTAATCTTTCTCGGCGTTCACGAGGTGCCTATCATGCGGAACGGTAATCTCAACAATCTCATTCGGTCTGCTAGCTAGCAGAAGAGCTAGCTAGCTCTGCTAACTTCCCTAGCTTCTTTGGAATTTATTCACTCCTATTTTTCGCTAACATAACCGGACTATAGTGACAAAATAGTTATCAAAACAAAAATAATAATAATGTTTTTTTTTTCTTTTCAGTAAACGTCATCCATTCCGAGAAAAGAAAGACTGATTGAGAAAAAAGAAAAATACTATATTATATTCTTCTAATAATTATTTATATTAATATATCAAATCAACTCCGAATTAAAATATTATTGTCATAAATTATGTTACATAGTTTTGCATTAAAGCTATTTACACTAAAGTTATGGTAGTAATTAATATTGTACATGTTTGGCAAAACTATTTTTTTAATACTGTTCTGGGTTCTTTGTGGAAATATGTATTGTAAAAAGTGTTAAATAAATAAATAGGGAAGCATTTCAAAATGATTTTTATTTAAAACATAATTCGCACACATGTAATTATGCCACGATAACCACACTCAGTTTATTGCAATAATAACCCTTCTACACAGTCAATCGGAACAACTGCCCGACCAAGGTGCCCGTAGTCGGCGCTGGCCAACCACCGTCTACATCTACAGAATCTTTGTTGGTGCTAAGATGCCCTTGGTCGGGCGTTTGTTCCGACTGTGGAGATTTATGGACCCTAAGAACAATAGGACTGTACGAGTATAGTTCTTGCCAAACTCTTTGCCCGTCCTGAAGTTCGCTACAATGGCTGAGCAGTAGTAAATCTCATAAAAAAAACAGCAGGGGTTTAGGACCCTAAGAACAATACGACTATAGTTCTTGCCAAACTTGTTGCCCGTCCTGGGGGGAGACCATAAGCTCTTAAGCGCAGGCCACACCGCCAGCTAGCGGGTGGGCGGGCTAGGCGGGTGGGCGAAGCGAACGAAGGAAACTATACAAACTACGCGAAATATTGGCGAGCTAAACTATGGGGTTCACACCGAAAACTACGGACAGACGAGCGACGGGTGGAGCGCGCGGAGCGGGCGAAGCGGGGGGCGCGGATGGGAGAGTCTACTCGAAACGGGGAGGACGGGCGAACGAACTGGGCGAGCTAAGCTAGCGAAGCGCGGGCGCGCCAACGAGGTGAACGAGTAGCTTCGCTGGAATCGTCGGATATTTCGTTAGCTTAGCTCGTTAGGTTAGTCGTTAGCTCGCGGTGTGAACCGAAGTATGTAAAGAGGTGAAACGATGTTCGCCCGCCTAGCCCGCCCGCGACAGATGTATACAAGTCATAAACAACTGTCCCTTACACACACTCAAAATAACCTTACCTACTCACCCCTCTGAAGTTTGCTACAATGGCTGAGCAGTAGTAAATCTCATACAAAAATATTAAGTAATAATCTGCGCCCTGCAGTGGGACGTGTATATAGACGGGAGTTTTTGGCAGGATTTTGTCGAGTGAAGTTCAGTGGCTGTTAATATTATTTGCAAATTGATTCCTAGTGGATATTGTGATATATTATTGGTGTAGTTTTGTATCTCAACTGTCTCCGCAACTGGACAATTTGTAAAATCATTGACAAAAGCGATCTCGGGATAGTGGAGCGGTGTATTTTATTGTAGTATTGACTGCCTCTGCAAAGCTTACTGGGAAGACTGACTCGATACAATTTGCTGCCAAATACTCCAAAAAACATTAGAATCTGTTACATCCGCATTCTAATGCATACTAAAGAATAAATATAAGATCCAAAACTCTTTCCAAAGACGTGGCTAAAAGGTCCTAGCAACCAGGCCATAAAACTTACATAAAAAAATATATATAGACTGATGATGATGAATGACTTTAAGTAACATGATACATTTTATTATTTTTTACAGACTTTATACATAAAGAGTTTGGTTTTGAATATGTTAAATGCCAATGAAAAAGAACCATTTTGATGGAGAGAGATGACATAAAAACTACAAAGATACAAGTTTTTGAAATGCCAGTAGAGTTCATGGAATCGTATTCTAGTTTTCTAGTTCTGAATGAGGTTTTAAGTTATTAGTATGATTTAAATGCTAAATAATAAATTAGTACATAAATTAATATTCAATTGATTTATTTTTCCTATGTTAAGAACACGATGTATAACAACATTATTCATACACATACCTATAATACTCACAATGGATCTTTGTGTCTCTGAATTGGTTGCAAGACCCCGCGCAGTAGCTATTTTTGTGTCAATGTTGAAGGTGAAGATAGCATTGTATAACTGTCTCTTTCACTCGCTTATGTATGTCACATAAGCTTACGGAGTTTCTTGTGCATTCTTCTCCATAACAAGCTACTTTCCGAATGCACGGTAGAATCAACTTTTATTCCATGTAAATTTAAATTGTGACATTCAAAAGTGCCGCTTGGTGGCCTAGTTGAAATAAATATCTTTTGTCTTTTTTGTCATCGTCTTATCTCACTTACTCTATGCAGTATACTCGATGAAAAACTGTTTCTTACGCAATGGTTGGCAGGACCAAGTTCAAAGACACAAAGATCCGTTGTGACTACTATAATAAATAGGTACCTCATGTTCATTAATACTAAAGACATAAATAAAAATTAAACAGTATCAAGATCGTTTGATCCAATTTCCCCAGTATTGCATACAACAAATTTTTATTTCCCTTTTTGCCATGAGATTCTGGTACACCTATAGCACGAAAATTTAGGGAAATTTTAGTATTGTGGTATCCCGAAAAGTTACCAGTCAAATAAGCAAAGCGGGCCCTATCTTTGCAACATTAAGCACGCCACCCGTCGCGCGCAGACTTATCGTGCGAGCACTCTAAAACGGTACCGTAGCCGTAGCCGTAGCCCGTTATTGTCTTGTTCACTTCAAGAAAACATCCCTGCCAGCATTTTAAATAACTTTTGGCATAATGATGGCGATTATTTACTTCGGAAACGAATAAAAACACGGAATACAATACACTCTCTTGACACCTGACATAAGTGACAAACGATTAGTTCCGATTTTGGCCGCGCGCAGACTTATCTTGATCTTATACTCTCTCTCATTCGCTGGATAAGCGCCGTCTGGCGGCAGTAAGGAGAACCCCTTTTTCTTGCATATAAATTGACATATAAGATTTTTTACGATAATCATAACGGCGTTAAAAAACTCTGAACATTATAAGGACAAGGGCACACAGTAGTACAGTTCGTTAATTTGAAAATGTAGTAGAAACTATATTTATTTGATGGCAACATTTGATCTTTTTGTATTATTGCAACATTATAATATTTTTACAAGTTGGCAACACTGAAATGTAACAGTGTTTTCAGTAATAAAAATTGACCCATAAATCTCGTAAAAATAGTTTATTGACTGGTTTATCAGCAACCAATAATAAGATTGATTTGGGTTCATTATTTCTTTAGACCCTTTATTCATATCTATGGCAACAGCGTTGCATTGTACAGTTTACGTTGGATTAAATTTATCTATACTAATATTATAAAGAGATAAAATGTATGAGGTTGATGGGGAATCTCTGGATTTGCTGAACCGAAAATGAAATTGAAAATGAAAATGAAATTTGGCACGAAGATAGTTTACGACCCTGGAAAGGCCATAGGATAGTTTGTATTCCCTTGGGATGATAAAACACTTCATACGCGGGCGAAGCCCCGGGCAGAAGCTAGTCATTTATATACTTTTAAAAAGCATACATTGACATTTTTTTTGTTGACAATGCTTACTATACGTGTTAATTTTGTAAAATCTAACTTACCACTGTAAAATTATGTCATATCCAAATAAAAATCGATGACTTTCTTTCCATTTCTTCACTCCCCTTAAATGTTTTTCGAAAAAAATCGGGGAGATGTGATTCTTAAGCTGGAAACACCGATGATGTGTTTCCCTTGTTTGTGTGTGTGAGTGATGTCTCCGGCTCTCCGCCATTGAAATTCATTTTAGCCGAGAATTGAAATAGGTTGTACCTTTCACAAATCGGCAAATATCTTCATAATCTTTCTTCCTTTGCCTGTTCTATTTAGCTATATTCCGTGCACCACAATTATATCAAATGGCAGACAGAGACACAGATGAGTTAAACATCGATAATGTAATAAAAAAATTGTTAAAAGGTAAATGTTGATACGGTTTGAAATAAACAAAGTTTACAAGTGTTTTCCCTTAAGATCAGTGAAATATTTATAATATTGGTGTTAATAAGTGGTAAAAGTGTGAAAGAGTTGAGTTTTTACGTGTTGGTGATATGTTTACGTTTGTTTTCAGTTCGGGGCGAAAAGCCTGGAATGAATGTACAGTTAACGGAAATAGAGATCAAAGGGCTATGCTTGAAATCGCGGGAAATTTTCTTGTCACAACCGATATTACTTGAATTGGAAGCGCCGCTAAAAATTTGCGGTAAGTACTTGGTGTTGTATTCATTTTCTAACCAATACTGCTACTTTCCAATACTAACTTCCACTTTCGAAATGATGAAACTGCATTTTTAGTCGTTTATGTCATTGTTGAACTTTTTAAAAGGTTTGTAGAACATTGTTAGGTGAAGGTATTTTGTTAAACACTTCGTAATTACCCTCTTCTATGCCGATGTCTTGAGGTTCAAATATTTGAGTAACCGTTTTTGTCTCTCTGATTTCTATACGCGCATTCTTGAAAAAGTTTTAATAATAAAAAAAACATGCATTATTTGAGACTTATTTTAAACGCTACGAATATTAAATCAATTTAACAATTTACAGTTCATGTACAGCAATTTAATAAAATGCATGTTGGGCCCTAAGTTATCCTGTTACAATATTTTAAGCCTTTGTTGAGATAATTATCTAAAGGTCATATTAGTATGCACTTGATAAAGCCAGGGTCGACACTGTTACTTAAATAATATTGTGTCTACATCTTGTTTTTGTTATGCATATAAAATATATCAGTCGGTCTGAGGCAAACATTTTATATTGAGATTGAAAATAGCTCCAGCTTAGATTTGTGTTACTCTAACATGTTTTCCAATTATTCTCTGTCTACTTTTACAGTATAATGCATGTGGTGTTTTTTTTTTATCTTACACAGTTGATAAATTTTGTTACACAAGCCAGCTAAACTAAGCCTTGATATTGACAATGGAAAACATGCAGTTCCATTCACAAGTTGACTGTAAAATTAACCTGCTTTCTGAGCATAAATATTGATTTATCGTTTGATAACAGAATATCAGCATCATTCTCTTTAATTTTTCCATATTATTTGGTGTCTAGTCAAACCCTGCCATAATAACCTCTTGAAAAACCAGCCAAGTGCGAGTCGGACTCGTGCACGAAGGGTTCCATACAATTATTGCAAAAAACAGCAATAAAACACGATTGTTGTATGGCAGCCCCAATTTAATATGTATTTTATTCTGTGTTTAGTATTTGTTGTTAAAGCAGCAACAGAAATACATAATCTGTGAAAATTTCAACTGTCTGGCTGTCACGTTTCATGAGACCTGGTGACAGATGGACATGGGAGTCTTAGTAATAGGGTCCCGCTTTTACCCTTTGGGTACGGAACCCTAAAAAGTAAAATTTACACAGTCCTTCCACTGTTCTATGTTCTATCTTAGGGGTTTGGTTTCCACACTTAGTCCTTCAGGTGGACCATGGTACGGGGTGAAGAGTGATCCTTCCATTGTTTCTTTGATCTTTCTTTAAACATAGCCATCCGGCATTGTAAAAAGAGAGCATAATATGGAGCATGCCTTGTACACAAGTACCCTTAACATTTTACCATCATCACCAGTAGCCTACAGCAGACTACAGCTCGACATACGCCTCTCCAATTGCACGCCATTTGCATTGGTCTTCGTCAACTGGCATCCAGCTGCTACCAGCCATATAAAACCTCAACATTTAAAACAACCAAAATATCATTGACACTGCAAATATCAATACCAGATACCATTAGACTAATATCAACTTAGTTCATTAAACAAAGGTGATATCAGTCTTGTTTAGCTATTATCTAATCGAGAATGATTAATTTCATGAAATCAGTCATTTCCGTATATCTTACCTGTAATTTGGTGTACGAAGTTGATTTTTCGCGATTAATTTTGGCTATTCATCGGTTCAATCGTAAATAAATAGAAATTACTGAAGTGAAGGAAAAAACTGAAGGAACCGTCATGTCTTAGAACCAAAAATTTGAAGACATGTGACATCCACCATCCCACACTGAGCCCGCATGGTGGATTACTGTCCATTCCCTCACATAGAGAGGAGACCTGCATGCAAAATGGACCAAATATAAAGTGTGGAAAATGGGGTCCATCTGTCCTATCCATCCTATGGGTTTGGACTAGTCTCTGATATTATAGACAAGAAAACATTTAAATGATACACACTGTTATCACAGTTCCCTATGTATGAACTAAAGCAGAACATTTTTGCAAAATACCCACTTGGCCTCGGAGTTGCAGATACCAGCCTTATATACAATGTTGTCCTAAAACTAGCCAGAGAACATAATATCTGTCTCAAAACAAAACACATAGTTCTTCTTCTTCATTGTGTCGATGATTCCATTTTTTTGTGTTTTAATTTAGATGTTGTGCTTCGACCAGAACTCAGCAACAATGCCATGCATGTGAATTCACAGGCAAAAGCCAGTTTATGACATATCATGTAGGGGGATTAAACATATCTTTCTGGGAACTTGGAAAAGGCTACTGTGATGATGATTTTATCGACAAAAACAGGATAATATAAAAATTTATTACTAGTGAATATCTATGTTAACACATAGTTGTAATGATATGTCATAAACTGGCTTTTGCCTGTGAATTCAAATGCATGGCGTTTTATTATTCCAAGAACCTACCTACCGGGGTGAGAAGTGTCTTATCTCTTAATCTAGGTGTCTAAGTAAGTTTCCATCAGTTCTACGGGACAAACATGCAATTATAACAGACAGATATACATACACTTACGCAATTATATAATTAGTATGGACTCCGCCTAGAAAGTCATAGATCCCTATCATAAATCTATGGAATAACAAAGAGTGAAAGTTCTGTGACAGTAGTCCAACAAGTAATTAAAATTCTTTTGACTTTACATTCATCAGATATGATTGTTATGATGTTACCGATTTAAATTGTGTACGTACGTACGTACGTATTGCAAGTTCGTGTTCGAGGAGCTCGTGGCTAAATAATAACAGCCGCACGGGTCGATCTTTAAGGTTAAGCAACGCTTGACAAGATCGGTCCGTGGATGGGTGACCATTTCAACATACCGAGTTTCCTCCGTGCCTCGGAAAGCACGTTAAGCCGTTGGTCGTAAGTCAGAAGCTGACACCAGTCTTGCCAAGGGGTACCGTGTTACCCAGTAACTGGGTTGTGGAGGTCAGATAGGCAGTCGCTCCATGTAAAACACTGGTACTCACCTAAATCCGGTTAGACTGGAAGCCGACCCCAACATAGTTGGGCAAAGGCTAGGCAGATGATGATGACCGTATTGCAATTTCGTTCATTTTACAGAATGTAAAATATGGCTGTGTTAGAATTTGTAACTGGTGATAAGTGGGAATGCTAGAGGTGTACGTCTGGCTAACTCTTCAGGGAATACTGGTTTGATGTTATGTTATGTTATTTTTAGGGTTCCAAAGGAACTCTACAAGAAGGAAGAGAAGGGTCTATTACTAATACTCCACTGTCCGTCTGTCTGTCCGTGATAGCTAGACAATTGAAATGTTCACAGATGTATTTCTGTTGTCATATAACAACAAATACTAAAAACAGATTAACATAAATATTTAAGTAGGGCTCCCATACTAAAAACGTGTTTTTTGCCGTTTTTTGCGATAATGGTACGGAACCCTTCGTGCGCGAGTCCGACTTGCACTTGGCCGGTTTTTTTAATACCCATAGCCAGTATCATTTTAATATTATGATAAATGTTGTAGTTTCAACTGGGATATACTCTGATATAGTCGAGTAACAAGTAGAGGGTCGGCTCTCACTGGAGGACCGTACTCGAAGCGCAAATATGCACAGAACGCGTCTGCTAATGGCTTGAGAAGCCGATCGCAGGAATATAAAAAAAAAAAAAAAAAAAAAAACAACTGCGGCATGACTCATATTTTCTTTAAAATATTGCGAAATAACATCATGAAGTCATGAATCTTTCATTATTTTGTTTATCTGTTTCAAGTATTGTGGAGCAGTAAATGCTCGCTTGTTGCCCTAAAAAAATAATGTGCTGGGCCAGCACCAATAATATGGTTTCTCTGTTGTTATTGCATGTCCATTTATCAACAGCTGATCGTGGTAAAATTAATATTTTTTACTTCCTCAAGCAAGGGTACACCAAAAGTTAACCAAGTACGACATAGGCAAGCTTGCTGAAGCTTCTTCTCAGATTTTCAGGGAAAAGAAAATAGGATAATCACCGCTATCAATTCAGCTAAAAACTATCCACTGCTGACAATAGGTCTTTCTCAAGCGTCAGCATCGTGAAGTCATTCATAATATACTCGATTCAAGTTTGTCACCTCTCACCTTGCTGTCACTTGAATTTACTACTGCCGTGATTTGATTCTACCTGTACCTATTTAGAATTCTAAACAAAAAATCTAATTCCTCCAATTTTTCCACAGGTGACATTCACGGACAATACTACGACCTCCTAAGGTTGTTTGAATACGGAGGCTTCCCCCCCGAGTCGAACTATCTGTTCCTCGGTGACTACGTGGATCGCGGGAAGCAATCCCTGGAGACCATATGCCTACTCCTCGCGTACAAGATCAAGTACCCAGAGAATTTCTTCCTTTTACGTGGTAACCACGAGTGCGCTAGCATTAATAGGATTTATGGGTAAGTGGGAACTAAGATTACTATATTTTTTTCAGCTATATTGAAGAATAATTTATTATATTTCAAACAACTGGAAAAAAAAAATGTTTTCCATTTTTCTCCTAAGCAGAATATGATGTGTCGCAAGCTTGTCCTTGTTACAGATTGAACTGAATCATTGTGTGCGCAAGTTCCTAGATTTTTACGCGAATGTCTTCTGCCTACAGATTTAACCAAAATGAGATTTGTTTAAGGCGCTATATACGCCCCAATGTTAACGCAGTACTGGCCGTGCGCCCGCTCGATGCCAAAATATCAATATTGAACCTTCTTTTAAACAGTTTTGTTTGCAAAATATTATTTAATTTACATATGCTATGTTAGTTATGAAGAAATTCCAGTCATCAATTTTCCTGTGTAAAAATATTTTTATACATCCAAGTCGTTTTGGAGGAGTTTCCAAAAGATGCGCAAAAAATATCGTGTGTTGTTAATTATTTTTTTAAAGCAAAGCTATTAGTTACACGAAAAAACCTTGTGTTCAAAATTATGTACATGAATCAATAATAAATATATATTTTTTCAAACCTTTTAACCTAGCCGTTACTAAGGAGTATGCTTTAGAAAGTTACCGTTTTACGGCACTAAAGGGTATGTAGGCCCTTAACCTTTTCTAGACGTGTATTTAGGCTTCAAGATCAAGGTCTACCCTCAAGTGTAAATAGATTCTTCTTTTCCATTTCAATGTTGAATTTGGGACAAGTGAGTAAATTAGTTAGTAGTTACTATGTCCCAAAAATAAGTTCTAAGAATTCTAAACCGAATAACACCGCGTATTTTGAATACATGTACAAATTTTACCTCATATTTGATGGATGGTACACACGTATGTCGGGCCCAGAGGTCGCTATTACTCACCATACAAAGGAAACCCTCAATTTCAGCTAGGTACCTGCAAAATTTTGAGGATCGCGACCAATGCCATACCTTTTGTGGCCTGGGAAAACCCGAACACTCCTTTTGTAGGCCTCAACCTTGTTTAAAATGGGCGATCGTTATCTGTAACATACATTTAAACCATAAAAATAGATGATAATAATAATCTAAAATGTACCTAACATTAAAAAATCATGTGCTTTGATTAAGGACAGTTTTATCTGCTAATCAGTTTAAAACTGAATCACTATTGATATGTTTTATCGTCAAGACACGTCAAAATTACGCTAAATAATTTAACATGCGCAAAATACTTTCCCTCTTACTAATAAACACGGACTTAAGTTATACCAGGTATAACAAAGGTATACCCATACATTTTCGTAGGTTTACACCTGGTATAACTTTATTCTGCGTTTATTTGTAAGAGGGTTTTAGTTTATTGAACTCTTGCATGATGATACCATCATAGACAAAAGAAAATATCTTTACAAACTTTTGTATCTGTGGCTCGAAAAAAAAGTAATAGGTATACTTTTTTTCTTGCCATAGATACAAAAGTTCGTATCTGATATAACGTCTTCAACAGCTGTCTGCCGTTGTATCATAAATTCATGTTTTTTTTATGTAAATTAAGTTTGAAAAAGTTTACGTATTCAAATGCGCGAACGTTGTCTCGCGGAACGCCCAATGTCATCGTGAAATTATAAAGAGCATAGATTAAACGTGCATAGTTTTTATGTAAGACACTACGTCATAAGATATGCTAGCAGTGTAATCACAGACATACATCTAACTAGATAACGCAAGTCCCTCCATTTCTCCAGAAAACAGAGCGTGCCACTTTTTCACAAACAATTTAAAATCAAATTTACTTACCAATGAAAGAAAACGTTTCCAATGCCTCGGCCAACTTTTTCTATACATTCTTTACAGCTCAATAAGGCATAAAAAGGCATATTTCTAGATTTCGGTGGTTTTCCGGTGCCGATAATGCTAAATGAAAAGCTCAGGTTACGATCATTGATCCTAACTTTACTCCGTTTTAGGGTTCCGTACCCAAAGGGTAAAAACGGGACCCTATTACTGAGACTCCGTGGTCCGTCTGTCTGTCTGTCACCAGGCTGTATCTCATGAGCCGTGATAGCTAGACAGTTGAAATTTTCACAGATATATTTCTGTTGCCGCTATAAACAACAACTACTAAAAACAGAATAAAATAAATATATAAGTGGGGCTCCCATACAACAAACGTGATTTTTGTGGCGTTTTTTGCGATTTTTTTTTTTTTTTATAACCTATAGGCTCGCGGATAATGGTACGGAACCCTTCGTGCGCGAGTCGGACTCGCACTTGGCCGGTTTTTTATTTGGCACGTGAAGTACATACAGTCGCGTCATCTAGTTAGATGTATGTCTGTGAGTGTAATGAATATCAGGAACATAATAATAATCGTTATCTCCGCTACGGCTCGTGGCTAAATAATAACAGCCGCACGGGTCGATGTTCAAGGTTAAGCAACGCTTACCGAGGTCGGTCTGTGGATGGGTGACCATTTCAACATACCGAGTTTCCTCCGTGCCTCGGAAAGCACGTTAAGCCGTTGGTCCCGGCTGTCATTTGAAGATCTTTGACAGTCGTTACGGGTAGTCAGAAGCTTGTGATCTGGCACCAGTGTTGCCAAGGGGTACCGTGTTACCCAGTTATTGGGTTGTGGAGGTCAGATAGGCAGTCGCTCCATGTAAAACACTGGTACTCAGCTGAATCCGGTAAGACTGGAAGCCGACCCCAACAGCAATTGGGAAAAGGCTAGGCAGATGATGTTGATCTCCGATACGGGTAGTCAGAAGCCCAAAACGCAGACAAACAGTCTTACCAAGGAGTATCGTGTTTAGCCAGCCTGTTACTGTTCTACTTCAGGGCAAAGGCCTCTTCTGATTCCAAGAAGGCCCTTGCCCTCTAAAAGCGACGTATGTTTTTAATTAAAACCAAGAGTCTTGTAAAGGGATTAGGATTAATTAGTAGTCTTAACTCTTAACCGTGTGTCGTAATAATTAACTTAATCATTAAAGTTAAGTCTGCTTTAATAGTATTTGTAATTAACTCGTGGGCCTTGTTGTCCTTTTTGGACGAATATAAAGGTCACATTCAGAGTATGAAAGTCAAAAACGCACGTAGAATATTAAAAAAACAACTTTTAGTGTTAGATAATGTCTAGCGCCCTAAAAAATCGGTTGTGATGACAACTCGTCACTCTAGCTATGTTGTCCCTATCCTTAATAAGTCACTTTCACTAATACGTCACTTTGTCCATGTAGTCAGCTTCACAACTCGTCGCACGCTTACGTACACTTAAGCACAAAATATCTAAACATTTTCATCACAGCAAATTTATATTAATTTATATTTATATTAACAATAAGGTTAATTTAAACATATAAGTGTTATATATTTTTACCACCTTTTAAAATCCTTTATTTTGATATTTGCCGTCTCCCTTGCCAGTGTTCTGGTCTCCTAAAGTTCATTCAAAAATAAAATATCCCTTCGTTTTCGTAAGCGATTCTATTTATATTTCTAAGGAAAAAGGAACATCCCCTCTTCGTCTTTAATCGATAAAACCGGAACGAAATCAGTAACCGATATCCTAGCGTTCCGAAAATACTCGTATCCTTGAAGCTCCCCTGTACACGGGGTAAAGAAATCGCTCGAACGCATATTATGTTTAGTAAGAGTCATGGGAACTAAGCACGCATCTGTCATGCACCGACGGTTTTCAAACAAAACCAGACTGCCGTCTGTCTGTGCAGTGTGTATGTACTCTTTTGTGTGACGTACGTTGGATGGGTTGTAAGAGACAGTCTGACACTCCAATTAGTTTTGAAGATAGTCCTTGTAGCTTTTATCTAGGTAGATTCTGAATAATGATCTAGATGCTAGAGGTTTATGTGAGGTATCGCCAGGTACTGTCTATGCGATGTCTGATTCTGTAGTAAAACTATCAATCATTTGTATCTAACAAAAACTTCTTTAAATATAGGATATATATCTGATTTAATTCTAGTTTCATTGTGATTAATTTAATTTTAACTTGATTTGATTTTATTTGTGATCCGATTTAATTTTTATTTTATTGTTTTTTTTTTTGTTTTTTTGATATTGGTTTCATTTTACTTTTTTATAGATTTTAAGTGTTTTACTAGTGAATATGTGCACGTAAGATTCACATCTCGTAGATGTCAATCAGACTTTCTATCAGACTTTTTTTTTTGCTCGTGTGTTTGTACATCAGCTTTGTGAATTACAATAAAAAAAAAAACCAACAGAACACATTTCTAATTTTCTTGGAATTTTTGTCTGTTACGCATCACGTGAAATGTACGAAACCAATGTAGATAATTTTATACATAAAAATGTGCCTAACTTGAAGTATTACTTAGTTTTTGTCGCAATCGGTTGACTCTATCAAAAGATATATGAATTTAAAGGATTCAAGAAGTAAAATATCACAACTCAAGCAAGTTAGATACTCGAACAGTTGAACTCCATATTCGATAGATGGCGTTGTGCATGTGACGTCATTTTATGAATGGCGGTGTTGATTCTCTGTGGAAGAATTACCCTAGAAGAACATAATAGTAGAAAACATAATAGTAAGTGAATCTAATTAATTAAACTAGTAAAAGTGAAAATATAAACATAATTTTATTTGTGAGGGTTGCAGCAAAAAATTCTAAACCGTTTGTAACGGCAACATATCGCAACGTTCGAGTACGGACTTTGAGATAACAAAATTCAAGGCTCTCCACATAGCACACTTGGTCAAGCGGTATTAACACTGGTTTGTTGTGGCTAGTGTCGCAAGTTCAAATCCAAGCGACACCCGATCTCTTTTTGAGAATTTAAATAATTTGAAAAATGTCATCTAGTTTAAACAAGGCAGTGAGCAGTGACCGTAAGATGTCAGCACAACAAGTCACTTGTAATATCTGCAAAAAGAATGTCAACATAAAAAACACAGCTCTATGTTCAATTTGCAAGAAGCGATACGAATTTGATTGTGTGGGTTATCCGGAATCAACGTATCGGTTAAAAGACATAGAAGCAAGGAAAAAATGGAAATGCAAAATTTGTATTAAGAACAAAACAGACACTGATGCAGCTCCTTCTAACATCACACTAAGAAAAAAACAACATACTTCTTCAAAACTTTCTTCGCCTCAAAAACTTATGACTCCTGGACAAGATTTAGTTATATGTGAGAATATGTTTCAAATACCAGCCACCCCACAAAAATTTGAGGCTAATATATCTACTGGGAACTCTTTCGAGTCTTTACCGATGGATGAAGATGTCGATGTTTTGTCACATACTTTGAAAAGGAATCCAGAATTATATAGAAGCTACCCAAATATTAAAGCCAACAACTTTGATTTAATAGAGGAATTGGAAAAGAAAGTTTCAATACTGGCGAAAAACTTAGAAATTGCTGAAAATGAAATAGCTAACTTATTGTCAGAAAACTGCACCCTAAAAAAACAAATGTCTATGTATGGCACTCAAATTAATCAGCTAAAAAATATTTGTAAATCGACACCCAAAAGAAAGTCACAGAAGGAAAGTAGTATTGGTCCCTTACAAACTAAATTAGATTTTTCCGAGATAATAAGTCCAAACATACAATGCTCACAAGCAAAGGACGAAGGGCAGAGACTTCACAACCAAGGTACAAATCTGGAAATTAGAATGGATAATATGACTAATAATACATCGGTGGACACCCCTAACGAACAACGTAATGGAAACTTAAAATATACTACCCAATTAAGACGCAATACGAAAAGAAATATCTACATCATCGGAGACGAAAAAGTAAGAGGTCTATCAGCACGTTTAATTCACGCTAAGACTGGTAAATGGATTAACAGTTACAAAATCGAGGGTACAGTTCAACCATATGCTTCGTCATGCGAGATCCTACGAAATATGGATAATCTAAAATGTACCCTATCTGACAATGATATTGTTATAATCTCAGTTGGTAAACATGATAAAAATCCCTACCTGTTGCTAACTAATCTGTGTAGTGCTTTGTGCAGTTTGAGCAATTGTTCAATTTTGATCTTAAGTGTTTCAGAAAATAAGTATCTTAATGTTAAGAAACTTAATAATGAACTAAAATTGTTTACAAAAAGCTTTGAAAATTGTAAGTTTGTTGAAATTAATAAGTTGGATGTAAATTATCGTAAGAGGCTCTCAGAATTAGATTTAATTACCTATAAACTTAATATGGAAATTGATTTTATGCAACATGAAAGTAGTTCTACAAGACTGAATGTAAGTGAACGAAACTCACTTCATGGCACTAGTAATAATAACAAGACATTTTTTCGTTACTAAGTCCCCCATTCATATAACTGCCGTTAATTATGACAAACCAAAACAAGATTGTCAACATAGTAAATTGCGAATTCTACATCAAAATATAGCCGGCGTCTGCAACAAACTTGACACATTGGAAATAACTCTATCTGAATTAGTGGAAATAAACAAGGAGGTAGATATACTATGTTTTAGTGAGACTTTTGTTAAGCAGGGGACGGAGGCTAATATCAAAATTAATCATTTTAAATTGGCTGCAGCATTTTGTCGAGATAAATGTAGAGGGGGTACTTGTATTTTAACAAATAATAAATTTGACACAAAAACTTTAGGTATTCCTTCAAGTCTAGCTACGCAGTTTTACTTTGAATGCTGTGGCGTTGAGATTGTTGGTCTGAGCCTGATAGTTGTCACTATATATAGAATACCCGATCAGAGAAAGACGCAAGTAGGTATATTTCTTCATAAATTAGACAATTTGTTGAATTACTTGACGGAAAACTTCAAGAGAAAAAAAATTATAATCTGTGGAGATTGGAATATTGATATTTTAAAGCACAACTCTTCAACTAAAGACCTTTTAAGCATACTTGAAAATTACAATTTTGAAGCACATATAAGATCACCAACTCGGGCTAACTCTTGCATTGACCAAATCGCCAGTAACATAAAGTGCGTTCAGTCTGAAATTTATCACCTCGGCTTGTCAGATCACGAAACAGCACAAACGGTTACTATAAATGCGAATAAAATCAAAACAATAACTTGTTGGTTTGAGTTAAAACGTGACTACTGTTCAGATAACATTAATAAATTTTGCGACTGCATATCTTCTCTTTCGTTTTCGGAAACATTTAAATCAGACAATCTAACAGAAGCCTTTAATTTGTTTTATGAATCCTTTACATTATTTTATGATTTGTGCTTTCCGGTGATTAAGGTTAAAGTTAACAATAAACCAGTAAAACAAAACTGGATAACGAAAGGGATTAAAAAGTCTAGCAAAACGAAACGTCAGCTTTATTTGAAATTTAAATCTAGTAAAATCAATAAAAAATATAATGAGCAAAACTACAAACTTTATAATCATATGTTTAAACGTTGTGGACAGAGAGCGCAGAGACTTATGAATACAAGACGCATACAAAAGCATAGAAATAAATGTAAAGCCACTTGGAATGCAATCTCTTCAACAATAACTAATAATAATTTGTATAAAAATGACATTGACGAAATAAATTTTAATAATGTGACATATAAAAATCCATCGGACATCTGTAATATATTTAATGACTACTTTATAAATTTGACATCTAATAATAATTCTAATAATTCTAATACTTCTAATAATTCTAATAATCATAAAACCTCTTACTTTAACAAAAAAAAACAAAAATCTAAATACTATATTCTTAAATCCTGTAGATGCGATGGAAGTGCATAAAATCATAATGTCCCTAAACAACAGCAAAACTTGTGGATATGACGGCATCGCCACACAAGTTTTGAAAGCTTGTGCTAGTTGGATATGTCATCCTCTAGCGCATATAATTAACTTATCTTTTTTGGAAGGTGTGTTTCCTGACCAGCTTAAAATGTCAATCGTAAAACCATTATTTAAAAAGGGAAATAAGACAGACCCTAACAACTACCGGCCTATCACAATAGTACCGATTATTTCGAAAATTTTTGAGAAGGCAATGCTTGTTAGGTTAAATAATTTTCTCGGTACTCATAACATTTTATGCAAGGAGCAGTTTGGCTTCCGTAAAGGTAGTTCAACTGCTCTTGCAATCTTTAACTTTATTAAACTGGCAACTGAAAGCATAAACAATGGCAATCCAGCGATATCTTTATTTTTAGATATGAGTAAAGCCTTTGATTTTGTAAATCATTCTAAGCTGCTAAAGAAATTAGAATTCTATGGTATAAGGGGGCAAGCTTATGAATGGATTTCTAGCTATCTAAGTAACAGGAAGCAGTGTACAGAGATAGCCAAAGTAATTAAGAAAAATGATAAAATTTACTCCAAAGAGAAATTTAAATCGAAAACAATAATAAATATGTGTGGTGTGCCTCAGGGTAGCATTCTCGGTCCGTTATTATTCTTGCTTTACATAAATGATCTTCCGGAGGCCACTTTGCAGAAATGTATCCTTTTCGCGGATGACACTACAGTAATTATAAAATGTCAGGAAAAAAAAGACTACAAATCTGTTACCGAAAAGACCCTATTAGAAATAATAAGCTGGATGAAAGAAAATGGCTTGAATATAAATATTGACAAGACAAAATTAATAGAAATTAACTCCTATAACACAAAACAATTACCCTTAGATATTATGTATGAAGGCGAAAAAGTACAACAGGTAGAGGCATTTAATTTCTTAGGACTAAACGTAGATAAAAATCTAAATTGGAAAATCCATGTTGAACATATTTGTCAAAAACTTAATAAATTTGTGTTTGCTTTGAAAAAGCTGAGACAAAATGTGTCTGTAGAAGCTGCTCTTTCGGCTTACCATGGTTACGTATCATCTGTCCTAAGGTATGGACTAATCATGTGGGGCAACTCAACTGATGCCGACAGAGTTTTCAAGCTCCAGAAACGTTGCGTCCGAGTTATTAACAAGGCATGGTTCTTGGATAGTTGTGAACCGCTCTTTCAAAAATGCAAAATACTTCCACTGCCCTGTTTATATATTAGAGATATCTGCACTTTTACAAAGGCTCACATGTATTATTTTAAGCAGCATACTGAGGTTATAACAAGACAGAAAAGGGCAAAGTTTCGAAACCTTTTGTATCATCCACCTTGTCATAAAGATATCTATAAGAAAAATGTATTTAATATGTGTATATTGATCTATAATCACTTACCATGTGAATTTAAATTGTTACATGGTAATGTATTTAAGACAAAATTGACAGAGTGGCTACAAAAATGTTGTTTCTATAGCGTTAGGGAATTTTTAGAACATAAAAATGGATGTTAGGAATGAAGTTGTTTGCAGTGTATGAATTATTAATTGGTTATTATTATTATTTTCTTTTTAATTTTGACATTTTAATTTATATTTTGACATTTTTTATTTTTACTTTATTTTGATACATTTTGATTTTAGACATTTTATTTTATTGGCATTTTGCTTTTGGACATTTTACTTTACTGACATTTTTAATTTTTGTAATTTTATTTTTTATTATCACATTTTTAACTATATATTTTGAGTGAGTTGATGAAATTTTATTATTGATTTATGGACAGTTGCAATTTCATTAATATATTGAAATGCATCAGTGTTGTTATGTTTTTTTTTTTGAATGTTCACTTAATGTCTTACGATTTATATTATAAATAATTTGCACGCTTGCTTGCAGGCAGAATACAATTACTTTTAGGCTTTAAGATCTTCCCTTCTGAACAATGTATTTCTAGCAAATAAATATTTTGATTTGATTTGATTTGATTTGATTAGAAAAAAAATTGGTAGTAAGGTAGGTAAATAGGGTAGGCAGTTGACGCAATCGAAGCCGCAAGCAAAGCTAGTTTTATCAATATAATTAA
The DNA here is from genome assembly GCA_949775005.1 of Orthosia gothica. Classification (NCBI taxonomy): domain Eukaryota; kingdom Metazoa; phylum Arthropoda; class Insecta; order Lepidoptera; family Noctuidae; genus Orthosia; species Orthosia gothica. The sequence continues at coordinate 4,371,473 of OX459068.1, forward strand.
CACCTTAGTATTTGGAGTGGGCTGGGCATAACATGTCTTTTTCTTCCAAACCTTTCTAGTCACCCCTGTCTAGCCACATATTCTGTCGTACAGTCTAATCAATTTGTGAATGACAATTAATCACATTTTGAATGCGCAAATGAAAAAATGACGCAGTTGCCTTATCCAAAATCCTTATAAGGCTGCCGTCAAAAGCTAATGCGTATCAGTAAGCCTGTACGTTGACATCATCTTATAAAACTGGATGTACTCATACCTGTTTTGTGGCAGGCTGTGTCCAATACTGCCGGCTTAGTTAGTACACAGGACACTGGCAGGCAAGACATTTGTTTTAAGACTTGGTCGATTCTCTCCAGACTGTGGCCAATACGGCTTTGCACGCACAACACTGGCAGGCAAGACTTTTTTTTAAGATTTGACAGGTTTCGAAATACCCACATGCAGATTTATTGAATCCTACACTTCATAAGTACTCCTTTTTTTAAAGGTTCCGTACCCACAGTCCCCTGTCCGTCTGTCTGCCACCAGGCTGTATCTCATGAACCGTGATAGCTAGACCGTTGAAATTTTCACAAATGATGTATTTCTGTTGCTAAACTAAAAACAGAATAAAAAATATATTTAAAATGTGTTTTTTTGCCGTTTTTTGCGATAATGGTACGGAACCCTTCGTGCGCTAGTCCGACTCGAACTTGGCCGGTTTTTTTTTTCTTCTAGACAAGCCATGTGTCCCATCGGCCATCCAAATTATTTGTAAGAATGACGAACTTCCATAGAAATCATCCTTTACCCCTTCGAGGTATGAATTTTCAAAAATTCACAAATATGCTTCTAGATCCAGAGTGCGCCAAGCTATGCATTTTCTGTCAGTGGAAGACTTAAAAAGTCCTTTTTCAAATCAGATATCTATAGCCCACTTGCTCTGTGATTGAACATGGTAGGTTCTTCTGATTCAAAGTTTTTTTCAAACAAAAACATACTTGTTATTGTGGAACTGAACCTAACGCCTCGGGTCAGGTTTGTGGCTTTTTTGTTCAAAGTCCGATGAACTTCGGTTTGTTTTTTTTTTTGCGGATACTTTGTTCATTCTTTATGAAAATCCGCGTAACTCGGCGAACCGGTTACGTACAGGCGTAGTTTTTTTTATAAACTTCATGTTTTTCTTGAAGATAAAAAACAAAAAAAAAAAAAAAAAACTGATAAAAATTTGAAATTACCGGAAATGCTTAGCTTATCAGAATATACGTTTAGTCTTTGTTTTTTTTTTTCATTCAAACTCAATAATATTCCTATTCAGAGCTTTAAAGATCAAGGCTTCGAGTTTCGACATTGGTGAAGTTATAATACAAGGGTATGGGTATATTTATGCACACACGAATAAAATCGTGTACTGCTAAATTGATTTCATCATACCTACCAATTTTTCTAGTGTCTTCTTCACGAACTATTTTGTGCGCGAGGTTAAAATGCATGCTATCTCATCCGACAACACGTGCGAAAGAGATAGATGCTGTGATGAGCAGTAAGAAGCAAGTTTGTATACGAATTAGCACTTATGCAAATTTGTATCGAAATGGATGATGATTTAGAAAGAAAATGAGCACGCGAAATTTTATAAACAGACTTTTGGGAGTCTAGATATCATGAAAAAACGACTAAATGTATATTTTCAAAATAAAATTATTTGCATTGTTGAATTTCTAATCTACCCCTGTATGGAGGCCGTTTTGGAATCTTCCTTCTTCTTATGGTATTTATTTCCGCCCAAAGATACGTTAAAATTAGTGTTGAAATATGGAACTTTTGACGCTCATAACTTTTATATTTTTTTTACTCTTTGTTTTCATACAGGGCTAGATAATGATGAGACAAGTTGATATTATTTTTTATTTTGAACGTACATCGTCAAACATTGGAGTAATCACTAGACTACGTTTGTATGGAAGAATTTTGGACTTGTGTAACCTTAAATTCAGAAAATGACGTCAAATTCACAACTCACAACGCCATCTATCGAGTATGGAGTTCAACTGTCCGAGTATCTGAATTGCGTGTGTCATTATCTTGCTTTCCCAATTTATTTTAATTTCATTTGTTATATCATTAGCCACTCCCTTTCTAGGCAATCATTGGTTCTTTGATACTGCTCATTTCACTTACCAATCTAAAGAAAGCGCATTTCAAATCGATGAATCAAACGCCAGGCTCCCCTACCTGATCGTAATCAGTCACCCTGCCACTCGTTAGGCATATGCGCGGTAAACTCCAGTGAGTCAGTAGGCTGAATCATTCGGTCCGAGGTCGATAAGCGGTAAGCAGTCAAGTTCGAGGCGCTTGGTGATGTTAGATCACTTTCAAGTTCTATAATAAACAACAGAACTTACATACATAGACGCTTTTTTCCCATGGGGGTAGGCAGAAACTACAAAATGCCACCTGCTACGATCCTTACATATCTTTTTTTTTGACAACAGACAGACAGAACTTGATAACAAATAACTGAACTTTTATGTAATACAACATTCTGAAGCATTGACCGTTAAACCAAAAGGATTTTATCACGAAAGAAAGAAAGAAAACTAGTTTATTTGCCACACAAAGGATACACACAATGTAGGTACAAATAAGAGAAAACTTAATTTTAAAACAATTACATAGTGTGCCCCGCGGCTGCGCCAAAAAGGTCCAGTTCAGCAAAATGCCAGACAACTGGGAGTGGCCTGACGCTGGTTTTCAACTAAACCTTACGTTGAAGTGTACATGAGATTATTTTATCAGTCTATTTTGTTTCATTCCTGGGCAAAGCATCTTCTTTCTCCTCCTATTATATCTCTCTAGTTTTGTAAGATTTATAGATTCCATTGCCCTGATAATATACCACGCCGGTTTCGAAGCGGTCGTCGTCTGCGTCGAATGCGACGTGTTCTCTCAAGGGCAGGACCATTTTATATTGAATGCATTTTGACAATCTTCGTCTCTGCTTATTTGTCCGGGTGCACTCGAGATTATGTGGTCAGCTATTTCTCACTTCAGCTTGATTTACTCCAGCGTCCGTTTTTTCTTTTAAGTTAGGTTAGGTAACCGAATGTAATCAGTGTTTATGGCAGTTTGGCAGTCTTATTGCGTATCTTTTGCAAGAGCAAAACGATAGCGATTTTTGCGCAATAATTGCTCTTCCATACAGAAGTTTTAGAGTTGCTGGCGGTTTTTTTAAATTAAATAAGTGCTTTCGACAATTAGCGAGCGATTAGCAAACAATTGTATAGGACCTACCATCCCTACACTGCAGGTAATACCGACTTTTATGACATAAAGCGTTTGATCGCTATCGTTTTGCTCTTGCAAAAGAATCGTAATAAGCCTGCGGGTTATAACATAATAATAATGTCCTGAACACTTTCCCTTTAAGGGTCCTTCACCAAAACACTTCTTATGTCGAATGTGAAGAGGAACGTTTTATTAGACGTTATCTTATCTCCGGCAACAAAACAAATTGCGCCGAATGTCATGTTCCAATCGATGGAACGCCATCGACCCGTGCACTTTGATTAAGAATGCATTCTGACAAAGATATAGTAGTTGATACTTTCATATTTGATCGATAGAGCTGTCGAGCACCACTTGATACAGTTCAACCACGTATTTTAAATTGTATCGAATGCTTTTGAACCTCAAATGCAATAATAAAGCTAATGTGATGTAATAGAACGCTTTAGGTATGAGATTGTATTTTGTAACTGGTGAAGTGTCAGATTTTGGCTACACTCCTGCCTACGTCTTCGGAATGTGATATTATGTTGTGTGTTATAATAGGTTTCCAATCTAATTTTAATTGAAAGTGATGATAAAGATACAACCGCAGGCTTATTACGTAAGAAACAGCAATCAGCAATCATCGCGCGATCAAACGCTTTATGTCATAAAAGTCGGAATTACTTACAGTGTAGGTATGGTAGGTCCTACACAATCGTTCGCTAATCGCTCGCTGTTTGTCCAATGCTGTTATTTAAAAAGTAACCGCCCAAACTCTAAAACTTCTGAATTGAAGAACAATTATTCAACAATTATCAACTAAAATCAAAATGTACATGGTTAATTTCCCGAAACAAATATTAATTCTAACAATTATTGTGCAAAAATCGCTATCGTTTTGCTTTTGCAAAATACGTAATAAGCTTGGACCCTTTACAATTTTGACATGCTGATAATTTACAAAATAAATTGAGTTAAAGTTTGAGTTGGGCCCAGGTTGGCCGCTGTAGAAACAACCTGGCCAAATGGAGTATCATAGACCCATCCAAAAGAGCTCCTTCTCAAGATATGGCTCACCTCCTAGTCTGCCCTTCATGCCCGACCACCTGCACCTTTACGGGATTTGAACGTAGCAGATGACAGAGCTGTCCGAGTAGCTACTTACTGGTCGGTCAAAATCTGAATGGTTTGAGTTTATCGACACGAAAGAAGAAGACATAAAAACTTTTTTGCAAAAAAATACTACCGACTTCCAAATAAAAAACTACAAAGTGAAAAATAACTTTATTTTTGGAAGTCGGTGTCTTTCGTAGATACCAATTATTTGCGATATGGACAACGACTTCCAAAAATAAAGTTATTTTTCATTTTGTAGTTTTTTATTTGGAAGTCGGTAGTATTTTTTTGCAAAAAAGTTTTTTATTTTTCCCTTTTTCGTTTTACCTACCTAATAGGCAAGTTGTTTAGTAAGTCCCTATTACGCCAGAACAGATTACCCGAGAAACATGAAACTTGAACATAACCGGTGAAATAAGAGTTCTGCGTACCCCTTTCAGTATACTGGCGTGATGCTATGTTATGAAATAGTATAAACAATAAACAGACATGCGATTGAAGCAATCCCGAATGATTTGCCGTTATTTATTGAAGAGTTCTGTTGTATACCTCCGAAGTTCTTCATCAGATCTTTAACAAATTAAAATGGGACCAATTTCGGAACATGTTCTTTCAAACAAAAAAGAATTTTCAAAATCGGTCTACAATTGGCGGAGATATCGGTGAACATACATAAAAAAATAAAAAAACATACAAGAAGTCGAACATAGAACCTCCTCCTTTTTGGTAAGTCGGTTAAAAATACATAATTCCGCCATTATACCAACATGCAAATTTTAATACCTATCTCAAATGTTATTTTTCTAATGACGCCATACTCTTTATCAGGAGCTATCCACCTGATAAGGCCGGCTAAACATGATAATGCCATTGATTGATAGGGATAATCTTGACGAACTGAAACACAGAGTGATGTCATTGTTGTATAATATATTTTTAGAACTTCCCAAATATTTAGGTTCTTTTATAGGTGTTTTCCTAAGAAGTACCGATGTTTCTCTACCGGGGAATTCGATGTCGGTATTCCTGGAGTCGTTAATAAGCTATGTGCCCGGAATTAATTGTAGGAAGAGAAACAGTTTTCTTGAAGTGGGTTTTAATTTTAATTGAAGTAGGTACTACGAAAGAACTATCTTAACAACATCTAGTGAAATAGTTAAGATAGACCTTTGATTTCCAGCGAATAAGATGAATAAGCGAAGTATCCGAGATGAGTGTTGTTTATGAGGTGGAAACACTTGTCAATGGGGTCTCATTCCATACAAAGAAACTGTCTCAACGTACTGTACTGATTATTTATTATTTTTTGATTTATCTATATATATATCGATTGATTATTAGATGGTGATCTATTTATCGCCTTGGAACGGAACCGAACGAGATCGTTTTCAAAAAATAATCGGTATAATCTGATGATAAACGCTAGTTACGTGGCACGATTTCTTTGTATGGGATGAGGCATCTGTAGTAATACTAGCGTATTATGTTATCTGTGGAAATACATCTGAACTGTGCGTTTCGCATCCAGCGTATGCCCGCATCCCTGATCAGTGGGCTTAGTGGGTTTACTCACGTTCGATAGCGTTAACGTAAACGTCAATTTGTATTGAAACTGGATAAGCGCCGTCTGGTGACGGTAAGAAGAAACCTTTTTTAGGGTTCCGTACCCAAAGGGTAAAAACGGGACTCTATTACTAAGACTCCACGGTCCGTCTGTCTGCCTGTCACCAGGCTGTATCTGATGAACCGTGATAGCTAGCCTGTTTCACAGATGATATATTTCTGTTGCCGCTATAATAACAAATACTAAAAACAGAATCAAATAAATATTTAAGTGGGGCTCCCATACAACAAACGTGATTTTTTTGGCGTTGTGCGCGAGTCCGACTCGCACTTGGCCGGTTTTTTGCATACATTTTGACATTAGTGTGCTTATGCCGAGTTTTTTAAGGTACTCAATCGTGTTAACGTTACCGATCTCGCACTAAGGCCTAAGATATCGAGAACGTTAAAAAACTCGTCATTAGCCCCACAGGTCATCGCTCCACATAGAGGGCGATGTGGCGACATTTGAGGGAGGCCTTTGTCCAATGGTGGGGTTCTTTCGGTTGAAATGATGTTGAGAATATTTGTACTAAAAAAAATAGTCGCAGAAAATGAGATGATTCTTACCCGCAATCTAGAATTCAATTAAAGCTTATTTATTGGGAAACGACTGGTATAGGTTTCAATTAGAAAAAAGATTATGGTGAACTGAGAACCTCCGTCTTTTTTTGAATCGGTTAAAAGCAATATTTTTCCCTCCTTAGGCTAGGCAATTTAAAATGGGTGTTATTTAATACTTTAACTGTAATTCCCCTTTTTTCAATCAAAATATTCGAAATTACTACCAAAAATACTGAATTGCACACTAAATTTGCTCATCAAATAAATGAATTATACTATACTGCTAGATCTTTAAAGCTTAACTGTTTTACTGAATAACTATCTGTTAACTAAAAGTAAATCTAATAATTCTTCGAGTGCAACAAAATATTTAAGTTTTAAGGGAGGGGGGGAAACGAAACAAAGTCGACGGAGCCCCGCTGCGCAGGGCTCCTATTTCTGTCTGCAGGGTCTAAAGTAACCTAACATGAAGGAGATGACGGGAGCTGAGTTCGCTCGCTTTGCTCGCTCACTTCAGCTCCCGTCATCTCCTTCGAACCTAACCTATCCGTGTCGGGGTGCCCTAAGCTCCCGAGCTCGCTTCGCTCGCTCTTGGACTAATTCACATTTATTTTATATTTAATTGAATAATTTGTGTGCAAATCAGTATTTTTGTTTTACGGTGAGTAATATTGTTTTGCAGTAGGTTATTAGTGGAGATATTTTGTTTGCTTAAATTTCTAAATAGAGGTGCAGTTAAAAATTCCCCATTTAAAATGTTTGTACCTATCCATTTCTGTCGCACACTTCCGCGCAAGGAAGACGTATGTGAAGGCTACTTATTATTCTGACCACGTTGTGAGAGCGATTGAGGAAAAAGTTGCCGATGGCGACCAGGCCTTGTCAATTTAAAAAAATCTACAAGAATTTCCTCTATCAATGACTGCTATTGATTTCTTTAAGATACTAGCTAGCATAATCGGCTTTTAACTAGTTGAATGTCGTATTTATCGCGGAGCTCGTGGCTAAATAATAACAGCCGCACGGGTCGATCTTCAAGGTTAAGCAACGCTTGACGAGGTCGGTCCGTGGATGGGTGACCATTTCAACATAGTGAGTTTCCTCCGTGCCTCGGCAAGCACGTTAAGCCGTTGGTCCGGGCTGTCATTTGAAGATCTTTGACAGTCGTTACGGGTAGTCAGAAGCTTGAGATCTGACACCAGTCTTGCCAAGGGGTATCGTGTTACCCAGTTACTGGGTTGTGGAGGTCAGATAGGCAGTCGCTCCATGTAAAACACTGGTACTCAGCTGAATCCGGTAAGACTAGAAGCCGACCCCAACAACAATTGGGAAAAGGCTAGGCAGATGATGAATGCCGTATTTATCGAAAAAAGAAACCCACATTGCAGGCATTCATGGGGTTAATTTTGCTGGGACACTGTCACAGGCCTACTCTCTGGGCTCAGCTGGGCTGTAATTCCCAAGCGAGTCCATTGCAGATTGGCAGATATTATGACCAGCGTGTACTGTCCCACTCCAGGGCAAATGAACTCGCTTCCCCGGTCTCCTGCAATTTTTGGCCAGTCTTTTGTGAAGGGGTCCAGCTCATGCCGCTATCTCTTTGAAAATGACACTTGTCTTCGTATTTTCAGTTCTAGGAAGACAAATTAAATTATCAATTTTCAGGAAGTTTTTCCCATATCCCACATAAGAATTCATATATAATTAACACATAAAAAAAAAAAACCTAGCGTGGGGCAACGTTTTTTTTTTTCTTAAAAAATAAAAATAAATAAATAAATAAAATAACACATTAAAACCATTGCATGAAGAATTTAAAATTGATTGATTGAAAAGTACAATATTATAGTTGTAAGGTTAAAATTAGACAAGGACATGCCGCTTTCCTCACGATGTTTTCGTTTACCGTTTTGAATATAATAAGAATTATTTTATTTGCGCTCATGGCTAAAAAACCCATTTATCACTAAGCGCCATTCGGGTCTCGTCACAAATAAATAGGTTAATAATAAATCATACTTACTTCAGACATTAATTTATATTCTAACAAAACAAACGCCAAAAAAATGTTCAGTATTCACGAATGATCCAATTACTGTACAGTATGTTAGATTTTTAACCACTGTCGGAAAAAAAGGGTGTTATAAGTTTGACGTGTGTTTGTATGTGGCATCATAGCTCCTAAATAGATGAACCGATTTTGATTTAGTATTTTTTTTTGTTTGGAAAGAGACTTTGTCGTGTGTTCTTAGATATGTTTGATGAAAATCGGTTCAGTCTTTCAGAAGTTCCGAACCCCGATTCTTAAACCTCTAAAACTGGAAAAATCGGCCAAGTGCGAGTCGGACTCGCGTTCGAAGGGTTCCGTACCATTATCACAAAAAAACGGCAAAAAGAAAACAGGTTTGTTGTATGGAGAGTTGTATCGTGTTACCCAGTTACTGGGTTGTGGAGGTCAGATAGGCAGTCGCTCCATGTAAAACACTGGTGCTCAGCTGAATCCGGTAACACTGGAAGCTGACCCCAACATAATTGAGAAAAAGCTAGGCAGATGATGATGATCATGGCAGTGTACAAAAAAATTGTAGTCCGCCATCTTGGGCTGTCCGCCATATTGGATTTAGTATGACGTCACTTAGCTAACCATGCATTGTCATCCAAACTAAAAGTGTATGTAAAATTCCATCTTAAACGGTGGAGGATAACTGCTTTAAAATTCAGTTGCATGATTAGACCCGAACACACTAACATACATATATTGCAAGTTAAATAAAAGCTTTTAAATAGTGAGGCATCTATCCGATGGACACGAGCGGAGAAATGTATGCACGCACAGCTGAATAGAGTCTGCTATGCAACCTCGTACTACTCAGGTTACATACCGTTTCACAGCTTCGCATCCTCGCACAGTTTCGCTGTAAACAATCACACATTTCCGACAGCGCCTCTACACATTCTCGTGTCGCCTAGCTACGTCTGGTGGAAAACCACCCGAAGCCGAGTTCAGTTGGGGCCAATGTCCGCAGATGAATAGGTAGCCCCTAACTGCATGGTCAACGAAGGACAGTAGGACCTTGGTTAAAGTTGTAGGGATCAACTTGTCTGTATGTAAAACAAACATGTCCTTAATAGAGCCGGATATTCCTCGAAAACAGACTGTATTATTTTGGTAAAGCTCTTTGATCCGTACTGAGCTGAAAAGTGAATGAAAAAAAATTTAAAACATTAAAACTGCCTAAAAATCCAACTAAAAAGACGTAAATAAGAAGAACATTATGCTGTGCAGTCGGAGGATACATATGCGCGAGCTGGCTGACCAAAACCAGATGTATCCTCCGACTGCAAAGCATGATTTTCTTCTTGTTTACGTCTTTTTAGTTGGCTTTTTAAGCAGTCGGGTTTTTTTTATTTTTTGAATTAACTTTTCTTATTTATAATTATTTAGTTAACATTTTTTTTTTCGATTTAGGTACATTTAATCATATAAGTGTTATATATTTCTGAAATCATCTTTTAAACCCCCTTTATTTTGATACCCTTCACGATGGGTTTGGAAGAGAGAAAAATTGGGCCCCCACAATATGGCGACCAAAAGCCGCCATTTTTCTATTTTCCAATTTTAATGCAGCCAGTGACACTCGCAAGGTTAAGACGAATCGATTGACGTACGAATCATTCATAGGAACAAACATACATACATAGACTGATAAACACATTACCCTCCTTCGGCAGTCGGGTAAAAAAAGTAGAACTCATTTCAACAGCTCTTTTTTGAGATCTACCTTTCAGATGCAACGTTGAGGTTTCTTCATTAATACAGACCTCATTTCCGGGTCGCTGGCACAATGTTGTAATTGCTTCATAATCCTAGATTAAATAGTAAACACGGAAGAAGAATTCCAACCGCGTTAACGTACAAAAAGCAACTTCACCAATTTAATTACAATGAGCATAATCATAACAAAATCGCTTACAACCATTTCCCGTACGTTGGCTCGTTAATAATCGTGTCAATGACTCATAGTGGTTGGCAATCGTATGCCTTTGTTTAAAAAAACTTTTTAACAAAAACAATACTACTGACTTCCAAATAAAAAAACTACAAAATGAAAAATAACTTTATTTTTGGCAGTCGGTGTCTTTCAAAGGTACCAATTTATTGCGTTTTTTATTACCCGAATATCATGAAACATGAACAAAACCGGCCGGTGAAATAAAATAAATAAGTTTAGCCGTTGGTCCCGGCTGTCATTTGAAGATCTTTGACAGCCGTTACGGGTAGTCAGAAGCCTGAGATTTGACACCAGTCTAGCCAAGAGGTATCGTTTTACTGGGTTGTGGAGGTCAGGTAGGCAGCCGCTCCATGTAAAACACTGGTACTCAGCTGAATCCGGTTAGACTGGAAGCCGACTCCAACATAGTTGGGACAAAGGCTAGGCAGGATGATGATGGTTTCAAGAAGAATTCCATGTGCAAACTCAATTTCCTATGCAAATGTAGCATATGGAACAGCCACATTTGTTTGCAGGTGACCCAGGGGACTTAATCCGCAACAAATCAACTCTGCTGTTGATAATGAATTCCTTTGTTAATCCTCTTGTCATCAATATACAGAAAAGTTGGCACTGTGGCTGCTATTTTTATTAAATCTAGATGGAAAGCTTCAAAGGATTAAACATCCGTTATTTAAGACGTGTAGTCTTTCCCATGGGGGTAGGCTGAAACTACAGAACGCTACCTGCTACGATCCTTGCATACTTCTTTTGCTTCACTCACGTTCATACAGCCGTACACGCACGCTGGTTATGAGTACTGCGTACCTGGCCTTTCTGAAGAACATCACCTATAAGGTATGTCTTTCTAGGGCGTTTCCATTCACGTCTGCCTTGTAAATACCTTTCGTTAGTCGCCTTTCATTCATTCTCTCAACATGGCCAAATCATCTTAGCATAATCATTTTTAATTAGCTTTTAGAAATAACAATAGCAGATAACATTCTTCCATTGCAGAAACAGTTTTAGTCTAGAAATAGAATCAAAGGCCTCAAGTTCCTAGCATTCAGTTGTATTTGGACTTATCTTTAAAACTATTAGGAAAAACCAGTACATGAAATATGGTTTTTCAGCCACCCATACTACGCGTGACAATCTTCCTCACGATCAAAATTTTGCTGGCGTCTTAAGAACTCTGGAAATATAAATAGATTTCTATGAAGGCTTCTTTTGATAAAATACAAACGTGTCTAATATGCCGTGAAAGGTTATTAAAGAAAAATTACACCTACTCAGACAAAATGAATAAAGTTGTACCTAACAGAATACAGCTGGTATATTTTAATAAATTTGCGAATTAATCTCCGGGCACAACGACCTACTTTAGTTGGTGATATTTAATTTACATGGAATGTAGAGTATATAATAAAATATGCTTTATTATATTCTCTCTTTTCAAAAAGTGCGCGTGGGCGTTCTTTAGAGTGGAATGCCCTTAGCTACTGTTGACTTGAATATTTTTAAGCTGAAGATTTGATTATTTTTAACTGAATTTGTTTTTCGGTGAACTTAGCCTAAGCCCCTGAGTACATTATTTTTCTCTTGTAATATTTAGTGTATCTTTGTTGTGCTTGTTCACATAAATATTGCTGAATAAATAGATCTAAATAATATTTCTTTGTAGTCTTATCTGATGAATGTCTTGGATTAAGTTCGTGGCTAATAATAACAGCCGCACGGGTCTATCTTCAAGGTTAAGCAACGCTTGCCGAGGTCGGTCCGTGGATGGGTGAACATTTCAACATACTCCGTTCCTCGGCAAGCACGTTAAGCCGTTGGCCCCGGCTGTCATTTGAAGATCTTTGACAATCGTTTCGAGTAGTCAGAAGCTTGAGATCTGACACCAGTCTTGCCTAGGGGTACCGTGTTACCCAGTTACTGGGTTGTGGAGGTCAGATAGGCAGTCGCTCCATGTAAAACACTGGTACTCAGCTGAATCCGGTAATACTGAAATTCGACCCCAACATAGTTGGGAAAAGGCTAGGCAGATTGGTTGTCTTGGATTAAGTTTCTCATCTTATCGTGTATCCTGAAAACCGGCCAAGTGCGAGTCGGACTCGCGCACCAAGGGTTCCGTACCATTATTGCAAAAAACGGCAAATAAAACACGTTTATTGTATGGGAGCCATACTTAAATATTTATTTTATTAGTTTTTTAGTATTTGTTGTTATAGCGGCAACAGAAATACATCATCTGTGAAAATTTGAACTGTCTAGCTATCACGGTTCATGAGATACAGCCTGGTGACAGACAGACAGACAGACAGACAGACGGACCGCGGAGTCTCAGTAATAGGGTCCCGTGTTTACCCTTTGGGTACGGAACCCTAAAAATTATTTGAGATTATTCGAAAGCAAATCGTTATTTTGAAATAAAACTGACCCATCTATGATTATATTCAGCTTATTTCCCAAACAATAACAACAATTTTATATTCTCTTATAACATAATCTAAATGGGAAAATGTTGATCTTCGAACGACCTTGATAGCAACAGCACGTTTTCTCAAAATTCACGTTTTCCTGCAGTTAAATGATTAGTCGTAAACGTTGCTTTTATCTATAAAGTTTAAACTAGAACGACTAAGTTCTAGTTCAGACGTGCGACTGCACAAATATTTACGTCGACTTTATTTGGTCAGAAGACATTCATGTTTTGGTTATGACTGGCTTTGCTTGCGTTTGGTCTCACTCGATGGTGGACTATGATGATGGAGCATGCTTACCTAGGATTATTTACTATTTTTCTAAAGACCAACAAAATGGTCCTCTTTATGATTATCAAGAATCATATACAACGGTGAATTGGCATTAACTGTATGCCTATTGCGAACAAAAGTCCTCTGGGGTTTTACCGTGAATAGGAGACAGGCAGGCCCGTTGCTGATGGCACCGTGGACAAAGGGTTACTTACCTATTTACTGTGTATCCTCTGATGAATGCAAGTACACCTATGGATAGATATATTTGTGAAAAAGAAAGCCGCTTGTCTCCTTTGAATTCGTCGTTCAAGACTTTATCTGAGACTAACAACGTTTTGCGTTTCGTTTCGTTGTCTAAAAGTCGTTGATATGTGCGAGTCCTTACATTTAAATGTGGTTAAATGTTATCTCGGGGTTAACATGTGTCAAACATTAATAAATAACATATGGATGAGTCAGTGTTTGTATGTATTTATGTAAAGTATGCAACTAGAGCGCTAATGAGGTTTATTGCCTGATATGTTTGTGGGACTCCAATTTGAAGTTGGTTTCAGTTGAATTTTGCGTTTGTTATGAAAATATTTTTAAATAGTAGCTTTTCCGGAGCTTTGATCCGGTGAGGTTTTCCAAGAAAACATGTATTTCCCGGGATCGACAATATTATATCACTCCGTGGCAGTGTAATTTTTCTATTAACTAGATAATTTTCGAAATCGTATCTGTACTACGAAAGTACAGATCAGATTTCAATACAAACACTATATTTTCAATACAAGCACTAAGTTTGGAATGCAGTGGTGGCCCGTGGGTTCACACCGAGGCAGGCGCTTTACGTGTAAATTATTTCATCACCACTGCTCTCGAAACGGTGAAGGAAATCGGAGGAAACCGGCCTAAGTCCTAGAACCAAAAATTTGAAAACATGCGTCATCCACCAACCTGTACTGGCCCCGCGTTGAGGATTACGGCCCTTTCCCTCTCATAGAGAGGAGGCCTGTGTCCCAGCAGTAGGTAACTTTAAAAAGGCTGATGATGATGACTTAATTGTACCTCTTTATATTCGTTTCATAAGGTGTAGTTTCCAATTCTTATTTCCTTTGATATGATTACTCCCCTGTAGGCACTGATCGCTTCCCTACAATTAACAAACACAAAAGGTTAGATTTTATCACATTGAATGTCAGCAGACTGACCTTTAAACATTGATATCATCATAAAGAGAAACTTAACCAAAGAAAGCATTAGCAATTAATGTACTTTAACTCCACGTTTCCAGCAAACATTAACCGGGGCAATATTACGCCACAAAACATCAAATGTGACGTAGAATATGACGTCATTATTTGAACTGTTGCCAACCCGTGAGCGGGGAATGATGACTGCTGTATACAATTACAAACTAGCTGACAGGTATACAGAATACGCGATAATAAGTAGAAATTCATTCAAGGAGGGTCTGTAGGTGGAAAAAAGACGGATGAAAAGAGATTGCATGTAGCAGAGATGAGAATGTTGAGATGGATGTGCGGAGTGACTAGAAGAGAATGGGTAAAGTGAGAAATTAGTACATTAGAGGAAGTTTGGAAGTGGCGCCAGTGACAGAAAAGTTGAAAGGAAACTGTTTGTCCTGGTATGGTCATGTGATGAGGAGTGATGAAACGCATGTTACTAAAAGAGTTATGAATATAAATGTGGATTGATGGAGTGGGAGGGGACGGCCAAAGAAACTGTCTGAGGAGTGATATGAAAGAAAAGGGCGTCAGTGATGGAGTGACGGGAGACAGGACGGTATGGATGAACAAAACGTGTTGCGGCGACCCCAAGTAACGTGGGTCAAGGGCAGAAAGATGATGATGGTCTGGTGGATGCACTTATAAACTTATGTAATCCTATATATACCCACGACTTCGCTGCCTATGTCACGGAAATCGTCTATTTATCTGAGCCAAAAAAAGTCTTTAAAAGTGTCGAGAAAGATATGGGGGCCCAGCTGATTTCTTTCTTTTTTTTTCTTGTGAGGATGTGGCTACCACTGGTGTCACAGTTAATTAAGCTGCCTTTGGGAAGGGGAACCCCACAGGCCTCTGACTTGGCTATTTCAGACTTACATCTATACTAATATTATAAAGCTGAAGAGTTTGTTTGTTTGTTTGAACGCGCTAATCTCAGAAAGTACTGGTTGGAATTGAAAAAATATTTTTGTGTTGGGTAGTCCATTTATCGAGGAAGGTTATAGGCTATATAACATCACGCTATGACCAATAGGAGCGGAGCATAAATGACAAATGTTGCAAAAACATTCCTTTTTGATAGAGCATCATGTATGTTGGGTAGGTAGGTAGCCAGTTGACGGGAGCGAAGCCGCGTGGGACAGCTAGTTAACTATATAAGTCCAGGTTCCCTCACGATGTTTTCCTTCACCGTTGCCTGTGATGTCCAAGATAAAACTATCTCAAGCAAGACAAGCGAGGTTTTACACGACACTTATTCTAAGTTAAAAATAATAGCATTAATTTGAATTATCTAGATCAGTGTTTTTCAACCTTTTTCATGATGCGACCCCCCTGGTATGAAAAAATATTTCGCGACCCCCCGACCCTTCGCTTTTTTATCATGTATGTATGGGTATGTTACAGTGTTATAAATATTCATTCCATACGACGTTTTTATGCGTCTCCACAATGAAAGAAGAATTGTGTCATTATTTCTCAGTGCAAGAGGCATCGGAGAACACTGGGCAGAGGTAGATCTTAAATCCGATTTTAAATGCAGCTATAAATGAGGTAAATTTGCCAACTAAGTTCAAAGAGAATCTGCAAGAATTATCTGCCGATGGGATGTTACACTTGGAATTCAAGTCTGCTAATTTAGATACCTTTTGGTTAAGGAGAAAAACAGAATACCCGGAATTGACAACTGAGGCCTTGAAGTGTTTGATTCCATTTGCCACCTCGTACTTGTGCGAGTTGACATTTTCATCAATGGCCCAAATAAAAAATTAGCAAAGAAATTGCTTAAATTTGGAAAACGATTTAATTCTATGTGTAGCAAATACAGATCCACGATGGGAGAAATTGATTAATCAAAAACAAGCACAACCTTCGCATCAACATGAGTCTTAGGATTTTATATTTTGGTAATTTGTTTGTATTAACATACAATATATACTATATACTCATACATATACGATATACTCATAAACATACAAATGTTTATGAGTATATCGTTTTGTTAAAATTCTCACTCTTAATAAATCAATCTCAATAATCTTTATTGTTTTTTAACTGAAGTTGTTCTCTCGACCTCTGGCGACCCCCCTACAGAAGCTTCGCGACCCCCCAGGGGGTCGCGACCCACAGGTTGAAAAACACTGATCTAGATACTAAGAGCATTATCTAGAAGATACTTAGCTATATATATCTGCCTAAAGAACTCCCTAATCTATCTTCTCACGTTCAAATGTCATAACAAAATAGGTTTTATTATACTCGTAAACAAATTAGTCCATAAATAAACTTATAAACCAGGAAAATGAGCGAAAAATTATATAAATGTAATAAATAAATTGTTTGATCCATGCAATATTTATAATGTTACTTGATTAGTTTCTATTTCATGCGAAGCGTATAAAAGATTAAATAAATAAATTGATACGAAAAAGTATTTATTCAGCAAGGCGCATACAACTGCAAAAAGAGAAAAAGTAAAATTAAAAAAAACCCCGACACATTTTTATTTCATGCTACATAATTTATCTAGTAGTAGACACGCTTCGATCGACAATCTTTTAAACACGTAATTATTAATTTAAAACTAGTTAAATTTCAAAATTTAAAAAACCCCCTGCAGATTTATCTTGCGACAAGTAAAATATCACAATTTAAAAAACCCCCGACGCATTTATCTTGCAAAAACACCCCGATTCAAACAGTAAAATGCCCATAACTTTTGAACGGCTGAACCAATTTTATTCAAACATAGCTAAGAACACTCTCGACAAAATTACCTTTCAAACAAAAAACACTAAATCGAAATCGGTTCATCCATTTAGGCGCTATGATGCCACAGACAGACACACAGATACACAGCAACACACGTGAAACTTATAACACCCCTTCTTTTTCCGGCGGGGGTTAAAAACACTCCGATTCAAACGCTAAAACGCCCATAACTTTCGAACGACTGAACCGATTTTCATCAAACATGGCTAAGAACACTCGATAAAGTCACATTTCAAACATAAAAGAAACGAGATCAAAATCGGTTCATCCGTTTAGGAGCTATGATGCCACAGACATATACACAATCACACAGGTGCACACGAAAAACTTACAACACCCTTCTTTTTCCGTCGGGGATTAAAAACAACAAAACAAACATCGTAAAAAGATTTTGCGCTCAGCATCCCAAAAGACTTACCAACTCAGCATTTGCTAGGCGTTTAACACCCAGCGCTGACTTTCAATTGGCACCCTGATTTGTAACTACCCTGTTGCTAACGTTTTTTTAATTTTAATAAGCTCACGAACGTTTTCTCTTGTCCAATAGATTCTACGATGAATGCAAACGGAGGTATAACATCAAGTTATGGAAAACATTCACAGACTGCTTCAACTGCTTACCGGTTGCTGCGATAGGTAAGTCCATACACATCTCTATTAAAAAAAAACGTTTATTTCCCCCTACAGGATATTTTTCAGCTTACAAATTATATATCGATTACCAGGCAAGCATTACCGAAAAACGTGTTAAGATAATCGCTGCATTGATTAGTTTCGAACAAAAAGATCGCGTGCGATTAATCGCTTAATTCCTTCGTTATCTATACCCATTACACTCGATCACGTTCAAAGTATCAGAGTGCGGTTTCTGTCTATGGGATATATACCTAGCTAGGTAGCTATAGAAATTATCTAGAACGACCACCGTGTTGGTGCAGAACCTATTGAAAAAAATGCCGTGAAATTCTCGTTACAGGATATTTTTCAGCTTACAAATTATATATCGATTACCAGGAAAGCATTACAGAAAAACGTGTTAAGAAAATCGTAGCACTGATTAGTTTCGAACAAACAGATCGCGTGCGATTAATCGCTTAATTCCTTCGTTAACTATACCCATTACACTCGATCACTTTCAAGTATCAGAGTGCGGTTTCTGTCTATGGGATATATATACCTAGCTAGGTAGGCATAGAAATTATCTAGAACGGGCACCGTGTTGGTGCGGTATGGCAACGATGGTGAAAGCTGTGTAAACGCTTGTTCGATTGTAATATTGTATTTGTAGCAAATAGGTACAGTTCTCGCCAAACTTCTGGGCCTAAGTGAGATTTTAATGTTCTGGAGAGCCTTAAGATATAACTACGGACTTATTTTTTGAACACTGATCAACCGCCATCTGAAAACTGTTTTCTGTACAAAAACTGCCAACGCCGATGAATTAATTGCCCGCATGAAATTTACATTTATGACGTAAGAATGATGAACTCTTCTCATTCATCTTTTAAGCAGTATTCTGCAAGTTCAGCATATCTTCATTGCTGCTTGAGTGCCAAAAAACAAGGCTTCCCAAAACCAAGTAGTTGCTGCTTCCACATTCTTTTCACATTGCAAAACACAGCTTCACAAATATGCCAAAAAAGTTAGCAACCAGTCCTGTCCGTAGTTGCTGCGTCGAAAACCGGTTGTTAACAAGACGCCCACAAAGGTACTGGAAAAAAGTAAGGGAAAGTTTTTACGTCAGAACTTTACTTGAGTCTGTTTTAAGGCGGTACCCTGAGCAAAACGCCGCGCAAGCCGTTTTTTTTTTGCTGTTTTTAGGAGCTATCTACTCGTTATTTAAAAAGAAATATCAATTAATAAAAATACATAAAATTTCTACATAATATTGATTCTAAAATGGTAGATTTAGTTTTTTTTTTTATTGATGTATATATTTACTAATCTCCTTCCAAAAAAACATAAAAATGAGAAATAATTATTGATATTATGCTCGTAAAGTGTTCATTAGTTATTTTTTGTATTAACGCTAATGGATAGACAATTTAATAACGAACATTTTTGTACCTAGTTTTTTTTTTCAAAGGACCAAAATTCGATTTTATAAAGATTTTATTCTAAAATCTGGGCGTATTCACTACTGTAATTCATGCGCCACCAGTGCCGCTAGACCAATAGGAATGCTCATATCTCATGCCGATTTTTTGGTCAGGGTACCGTCTTAAGTTAGACTTAATGGGCCGGTTTCTGAATTGATCATTTGTATTTATCAACTAGATAAACCCTGCTGTCAAAGTTAGGTTAGAACAAAAATACTGAACTCCAAATTCGTAATTCACAAATAAGGGGGTATTTCTAGATTTATGTGTCTTGAAGAGCTCTAAATAGAACGTTAATATAGCTAAATGTCTTTCGAGGTCATAGAAATAGAGAAAATATTAGTATCTCATGAATTTTATGGCATTATTTCGTACTTCGTATGTCTAACGACCGACCCTGTCTGACATTTTCACACATTTACGTTACTGTATCATTACCTAAGCTCCGAGTCTCATACTCGGCTTATTTACGGTATGGTTTTCAACGCAGCTTTTAGTATTCCGTCTGTTATATTAAATATTGAAGAATCTGGATTTATTTTTAGACACTAACTAACTAAAATCTATGTGGATTTGTGATGTAGCTCTAGGTCTGAATAAGAGATTATGCTAATAAGAAGTAACAATATTTTCAACATAACTATTATTCTAATAAACTTGTTGACGCCATGAAGTTGGTCTTATCCTAACTCAACAAACTTCTACAGTTACGGAATGTAGAACAAAATTAATTAAAAAGACACCGTTTTCTATTTTTTTTTTTTGGGGCTCCTCTCATGCCGAAAACGGGAGATAAATACAAACCGGCACCATCCCGGCTTTAATGGATATTTTTTAAGCCCGCCCCATATTTGCTTGCCGGTTCAGTTCGGTGATTGATCTAATTAGTCGCTCAGCCGAGTGTGAACCCCGCTCAACAGATAGGCCCTGAATCCAGCTTAAAATTCGTTAGTTCGTGGATATTGTTGGCAATATTTTTTTTTTCGCCAATGTTGGTGCAGAAATGATTGAATCAGTGTATTTGGTGTTAAAAACCTAAATATATCATTTGGAAAAGTACACCTAAAATTATTTTGGAAAATAATCTGGTTATGGTGAGACTCGTCCGCTAAGATTTTCTGAACCGCTTTCGCGGTGACCATCTTTGGAAGGGGCAAAATAAATATAATAGAGTTTTCGGCGTATTAAACTGCTGTTGTATATGATCGTATACATAATTTTGTAGTCTTTGAAAAATAGGACATTGATTTTTTCACACAATCAAAATTTAGACAACAATATCACCGAACACCGACCTCGAACCTCGAAATATATTCAACCGCACTCCCAAAACCCATTTCTGTACAATTTCGCCTCAACCTTGTTCCACCAGAATTCCCTATAACATTGTATCTAGATCGGTAGACTCGCTCACCGCAACGCCAAGGTCGAATATACGCCCGGCTATATTTATCTGATCACGCTACACACTTTTGATGGTATATATATATAGAAAGACAGATATATAGTAATTATATGGATATTGTGTAATGTTGTTTATGAGACACCTGTCTCTTCAATGGTGTTTATGGATGAACTCTGTTGATAGATTGCGATGAAGCGTAGACGCGTAGTGTTGACGCTTTGAAAAGTAAGATGAGCGAAATTTGCTGCCAATATGTTTTGGTGTGATTAATTGAAAGGAAAAGATCGTTAGAATCGAACAGATTGTTTTATCAATATGCACGCGCTTGACCACTATCTCACCTGATGGTAAGTGATGATGTGGTCGACGGTGGAGCACGCTTGCCTAGAAGTAACCTATTCACTCTTAACTTAAAAACCCCGAGGTTGTAGCTATCGGGAAACACAGACTCCGGCAGGGAATTCCACTCCTTAGCTGTACGCATAATGAAACTATTGCCAAAATGTTTAGTGCATGGGTTGGATGTCCACCATGTACCGATGGCGCATCGCCGTACTTTTGTAGTCCGATGATGAAACGGGCTAGGCGGAATTAGATCATGCTATTCCATCGCACACTCCCCGAAATGCAACCGATAAAAAACCGACAAGCTGGCAACTCGGCCGAACGATGTTCAAGGCTCTGGAGCTTTGACTCAACCGGAATTTAATGAAACTGTTTGTCATACCGAAGAACTGCTTTACAGGTAACCTGTTACTGAATGCATCTTGGAATGTCGTTTTTGCTATCAATTGCTAACTAGTCCAAGAATTACTCATCTTACATACAGTGCACTAGAAAAGTATGTTTACCATTCTGCTGCTGCGTGGTGCTTATGTAGCAAAACAAAGTCTCACTTCCCGTACCTGATATCTACTTCCAAAAATCATGCAAAAATAATCAAGTAACGCTTCAGCACTTGCTTCCCTGAATCCGCCCTTGATCATGACCAAACGATCATGAATAATATTAGCATAAAAAATATGTTAACTTCTTAACAATAACATGCAAATTGTACGATAAACCTGCGAGAAACACGCAAACTACAACAGTAAACGGTAGTATTGCTAAAAGACTTGTATTCAAAACTGTTAAAGACAATAAGACTATCATGAGACGCGTCAAGTGTCTATTACTTGAACAGATTCCGGTGCCGAGGGAACAATTGGCGCAGAAATCTTTGATCTTATTCATTAAGACTTGTATTGTTTGAGTTGAAATGAAATCTAGTCTTTGTTCCACTGCTAGAGACTTGAAGAACTGACAACTGTAGAAGTAGGATGGTAACATTATTCAGAAATGTTCTTGAATATTATACGACTGTAGGATCGAGTTACGATTTACTGGCTAGATTTCTAGTGCAGCCCGGAGTCTCGTTTTGTACTAGGTTGTTGACCATAAGCTTGCTAAATTTGGGAGTACCTCTGTCCTAACTCTTTTGAAAATACAGCCACGATGTTAATTTTGGTAAAAGTACTGCCTAATATAAAGAAGACTGAAGCTACGATCCAAATGGTATCTTCGATTTTCGCAGCCGTACACGAATATTCTGTATAATCCTTAAAGAAGTACATGTCGGAAGTAACGTTAATAAGGAAAGAGAAACCAGAACAATGGTATTAATCAAATCTGCCGAAAGATAATGTTTTCAAAATGCGTACGTACATCTCACGGCCGCTGACAAGTAAAAGTGAATAAATTGGCGACCTCACGCCGGAACTGGCCATAAACACGTAAAGGATTTATGTAACCAAGTGTAGATTAACATAAGATGCGCGAATGTTTGTTTATTGGGAGCTGCATCAACGGAGATTCTTGAGGAATATTGATGACGGATTAGATGCTTCCGGACGATTTGCATTTTAGAGTATCGAGAGGCCTCTCGGTGGTGTTGCAGAGAATATCGAAAAGGTTTAAGATGAAGAACTTATTATTATTCAATGTAACGGATTTTATTGGAAATTATTACTTATTAAAAATTTAAATAACAAGATCCACTTGATGACGCCAGTAAAGACATTTAAAATTACGTTAGTATAGATCGAATTCAGCGTCAGGCTATAACAGTCTTGTCTGGTCTGTAAATACGAACAGGTTTTGAAATAAATTTTAGTTGCGGTATTGTCTCTACTTCAATCCTAGTTTTAAGTTAATCATGGCAACATTGGCCTTAATACCGACTGCGCAATATTTAATCAAACTTGGCGATTAACCTGCAGTTGTAGGTCTGGAAACTTAAAATTAAATGAAGACTTTGAATGCGGTCTCAGAAAACTTTTAATCTATGCTACATTTAATTAAAACAAATAAATTTATGAGACGTAGAGAATTGCTCTGAATTTGACATTGTGAATACCGGCTTGATTAAAAATTTCTGTCTAGCCTCAAAATAGTTTTGTATTTCAAGTAAACGATCCTTGGAAAATTGTTTTAGGACTCTGGCTTATTTAAAAGAGAAACATTTCAACTTAAGAGGAAATATGGGCAGAGAGCGCCGACTGAATTTTCTTAGTAAAAAGGCACAATTCGAGGTTCGGCTCTCGGCTATTTCCTCCGCCAATATTGGACCAAATTAATAGATATTCCATGAACTGGTAAAGTAAAATATATACTATGCCTCTATGTTTTCCTTTTTTCATTAAATATTTCTCAAATTTATACACTATGCCTCTGTTGACAAGGCTAATTGTGAGCATTTTTTGAGGGTTCTAGTGCTTCTAAAGATAATGTATCATCAAAAGGTAGGTAGGTATTTATACTTAAATATGTAGATGAAAAAAAACAAAAAGAAAGCCTAAGATATAACAAATGAGGAAACCTCCCAGATATTAAAATACAAGAAAGACGATAAGCCTTCTCCAAACACAGGTTCCTACTCAAACTTTACCATTTCTATCTTTCAATCAACCTCACGCAGTATTCCAACATATTCCTCGATTTCCATATAGAAAAGTTTGTTCAACTCAAAGATATCTAGATATTGATCGGAGCAGATGTGATGCGAGACTGATGGTATGAATATTGAACAGTTTTTCATGCATTTATTTGCATTGCAATAAGGGAATGTGGTACTTATACACAAGGGAGTTCCATAAAAAGAGCTGTGAAATTCGTATGAATCAAAATAAAGAGATTTGATTTACGGTTATACAGCTTCTTTAAGTGTCAAATCAAATGTTCGAGATCAGTGAACTTGTCATACAATACTATCATTGCAATCTTTTAATACAGGTATCGGTCAATCGTCTGCGGTAGTCAGATGTTTTGATTTAATCATACATATATAGGTACTTAGGTATTGATAGAGGAAAGTTATTAGTTCCTTCACGGATTAACAGTTTGGCTGCCAGAGAACGAGACACAATAGAAAATGTATTGTTTGTCAGGCATCTGGCAGTTAAGGTGTTAAGATGATATTGAAATGTCACTGGGTATATTTGCATTTGCAGCCTGTAGCACTACAGCAGCCAGTATGGAAAATTGAACTGGCTCAAATTCTGCATTTTGTCGGTGGTCCAGCTCTACAGTTACCTCTGTTCCATGCATTCTATCTATATTTTAACAATGGCTGTATTTACTGACAATGCAGAACGTCACGGTTGCCATGGCGACACACGTATGCAAAACCTCTGCAGTGTAAATTATGAACGGTAGTATTACTGCCGGTTGTTGACCCCCAAGCCGAGCTCAAAAATGGGTGACGTGAAGAAAGTAATGGCGACTTGGAAAATGAGACACGTTCAAAACTTTTATATTTGGGTTAATTGGATGGGAATATGAAATTCGGGCGGTTATTTTTGGTTGGACAAAAATTAAATTTTGTGCGCAGAATTCTGGACGTTGTAGCGTTAAGTCTCGTAGAACCTGCATGATTTTTTGATCAACTCAAATGTACTAAAGTCAATACTGCGCAGCTCACTAACTTTTTAATAAAACCAGTATAATTTTCGATTTTGATTGCGAATTCGAACTCGAGATACAACAAAGTTGTAATATGATTGCAGGACGATTGTCGAACGGTTTGTGGTCGTTTCGTGTACATATAGGCGTATCGGGTTTATTCTAAATGAAGATTGAATGGCACTTCAGTTGATGGTATTGCCCAAAGGTTTTATTTACTCCTTCTTTGTTGCTATTGTGTTGCGACAACTATTCTTTCATGTAAAGACCATATTTCTCGACAGTTTATTGAAAACGATCTGGTTCTTTTGTGGATCAAAATGCTATTAAGTGCTGAAAGTATAAATTGAAAAGTACTTTATTTTTCTCGAAAACCGTCAACAAAGTTATGTGTTTACACCCTCCTTCAAGAGGAGAGATTCAGCTTGTAAACAACATAGTAATATTTCAGCTAAATCCTTGAAAACTTTTCGGCTTTGTCTGCTACTTGAAAAACTTATACTGAGACGCAGGAAGTGTGTTACATCATCATCATCACTGCTGGGACACAGGACTCCTCTCTGTGAGAGGGAAGGGGTTCGGGTTGGTAGATGACACGTCTTAAAATTTTTGGTTCTAGGACATGTCGGTTTCCTCACGATGTTTCCCTTCACCGTTTGAAGAGCAGTGGTGATGAAATAATTTGCACAAAGTAAAGCGCCTGCCTGGGTTCGAACCCACGACCCACAACTTGTAAATCGAGGCCGATACCAATCTGGGCCACCACTGCTCTCTGTGAGTTAGTTTTCCTGGAAAAGGTTATATACTTTTCGCCCCAAAACATGGTGGAAACTGTGACGTGTATTTTTAAACCGCTCAAAAAATACAAATCTTAATTTCATTACTCATTTTACAGCAGCTGTTACTTTCCACTGCTATCCTAAAATTTTCAGACCACAGACACGCTTTAAGCCCATTTAAATAATTACTTTTTAATGTCTTTCCTAAAAACGTGACCCAAAGCTACCAGTGGGACGTTTAAGACTGTCACGCTCCAATTGTGTCCTTTTGTCCCTTCTGGTCTAAGGACCGAAGGATATGATTAATTTGTAGTCTTTGATAGCAAAAGTGTGTCAAGCTTTCTGGGACATTAATCTGGCTACGCAATTAAATATAATATAGGCGGATTCTGCCATTAGCCGGGCTTAAGAGGGGACTCTAGTGAGACTTTCTCCATACAAACACATTCTGCTGTTTTCTTCGTGGATAATGCCTCAAGAGCAATGATTTTTTTCCATAAATTCTAGGTCTAATTAATACGTGCCTGTATCATTTCCTTTTTTTCCAAAACATAATCACAATAAGAAATATGACAATCCAAAAATCCGAAAAAAAAGTCCGTTTTTACCGCCATGTTCAGAAGACTTTCAGACAAAATTTATAAGTTTTTTAACAAAAAAGGATATGATAGGAGCATAGATATACTTTTCCTCTAAATTTTGATATAAGAATTTTTTAGATCAGACCAGTTTTCATGAAGAAAACAGCAGAATACGAAACGTCTTTTAGTCAAAGTTTTTGTAGGTAAAATCAGCCTGAGCTGCAGTTGTCCCTTTCGCACTTTACGGGGTGAGGTTGGAGGTGACGCGACGGCAATAGTTTCTTCAAATACGTATTTTTCAAATTCCTGTTGACTAGAGTCCGCTCTTAATTTCGTTAAACTAAAGCTGTTTTCCAAGCCAGTCTTGCTGGCTGTCAATCCGAGTTTGTCGAACCTATTGAATTGTGAAGTTTCCGATTGAATTTGCTGTTCCCTTTGCCACCTTGACCTATTTTCGTAAGTTGAGATCAATATAGCTTATGTTGAAATAGAAATAAATGATTGTGAAAACGAGAAGCAATAGGCCTGTGTTATTGGGTTTCCTGCTAAACTAGAGCGCTTTAGTCCGTATATTGATATTATTATTTCGCTTTTCACCTTCATACCCAAAGACATAAATCTAAATAGATAACGCAAGTCCCTCCAACTGTATGAAAACCAAGCGTGCCACTTTTTCATAAACAATTTAAAAACAAATTTACTTACCAATGAAAGAAAACATTTCCAATGCCTCGGCCTTTTTCTATACATTCTTTGCAGCTCATTATGACATAAAAAGGCATGTTTCTATATTTCGGTGGATTTCCGGTGCGATGCTAAATGAAAAGCTCAGATTGCGATCATTTGTCGTAACTTTAGTCCGTTTTTTGGCACGCCAAGTACATACAATCGCGTCATCTAGTTAGATTTATGTCAGTGTTCATACCCGTATCTAACTCGGGAGTTATTTGTTACAGAATTACTAGAATTTATTGTAAAAGTTTTCTGAATGTCTAACTTATATTTATTCCTGTATTTAAACGACTGTTCTTTGTTTTAATTTCCTGAGAAGTTTTCTTAATTTTGCTGAATAATTTTCTATGTAAATTTCTATTTTGGATAGAGTTTCACAAGTTTCTTTTTACCCGACTGCCGAAGGAGGGTAATGTGTTTATCAGTCTATGTATGTATGTATGTTTGTTCCTATGTGGCGTTCTAGAGACCAAACGCGTCGGCCGATTTTGATGATTCTTACGTCAATCGATCCGTCTTAACCCTGCGAGTGTCACTGGCTACATTAAAATTGGAAAATAGAAAATGACGGATTTTGGGCGCCATTTTGTTAAAAAAAAAACTTCCAATCCCATCGTGTGGGGTATCAAAATAAAGGGGTTTAAGAGGTGATTTCAAAAATATATAACACTTATATGTTTAAATGTACTTAATTCTAAAAAAAATAACTAAATAGTTATAAATAAATAAAAAACCCGACTGCTTAAAAAGCGAACTAAAAAGACGTAAACAAGAAGAAAATCATGCTCTGCAGTCGGAGGATACATGCGGTTTTGGCCAGCCAGCTCGAGCATATGTAGGATACATATGCTCGAGCTGGCTGGCCGAGTCGGGTATTTTGTTATTTTTTTTATGTACCTTTTTATTCAATAATGATTCAAACAAAAACTATAATAGCAGTAACTCGTATCGATTACAGTTATTTTCCTTTAAGTAGTGTTTTTGTTTCGAGTCACTCAACCGAGACGTCTTACAAAAACAGGATATTCGATTACTCAGAATCGATTGCTTACACATACAGACAGTCATGTGGACGATGCTTGTGCGGAAACATGTTTGCTATTGGTGTCCTGGTAATATTTTGATGTTTTTCTTTTCTATTTGAAGGCTTGCGTTTAACCACTATCACAACTGATGGTATCTAAGCCATGATGTAGTCGAAGATGAAGCATGCTTGCCTAGAAGTAAAGAAACGTATTGTCTCTAAAAAGAACTCCCAGATTGTTCAGCTATCAGGAAACAGACTTTGACAAGGAATACCACTTCATACGTGAACATTTTTGCGTATCGGTGGGATGTCTACCATACACCGACGACGCGTTGCCGTATGTCTGGGGTTAGTTTGGACAAAAGATCCGCTACTTTTGTTTTTACCTTCGGACCATAAAAAACAATAACCTCACCTATAAAAAAGAAAAGACATAAGCATCACATATTTACCAATTTTTCTGTTTCTACTTCTTGTCTGTATATTATGTGTGTGTGCTTAAATGGTTAAATAAATAAACAAGCTTCCTTTTGGTCACTCCTCCGTATCCCTCAAGTTTCCGGAACCCATAACTGGCAGATAAACCCGCAATATACCGTAGCTTCTTCCTCGAGGGCTGGTCACGTTCCATCCCTTTCGATTTCCTCCCCGTGGCTCGCATACGAAACGCTATCTAACGAACTATGTGCGATATAGTATCGTTCCCCGAATCGGACGTATGTCAGCCCTGATTGGTGGGAACGGTCGTAAATGGAGGGTAGACGAACATTTAAGGTTTAGGAGGTAGTTTCACTTGTCTGTTTATATCTTCCATGGATAAGACATAATCGTAAAAGCTCTTAATCGATATGTTAGGAATGTCTCTATGGAGTCCTTTATTCTCTTTTATAACAGCATTGAACATTCCTATGATATCCTTTTCGATCACGAGGCACGACAGGCCCCTTTGTCCGTTATGTAGATATAAGAAAAGTGATGAAGTCAACACACAACAATAGATAGTGACTATTCGTGACAGTTTTACTTGCTTGACCGATAAGGAAGAACCTTCAGCCTTCAATAAGATAGAGCACAAACAAACGGACACGCAAGCTAGTAGTAGTATACATAATTATAGCAGAGAACTCGAAAGACCGATTAACACAACAAAAGAATTAAAAAAAACTGACAGAATTCTAATTGCCGAGAGTATGAAACAAGGAAAATTGAAATTAAGATCTTATGGAATAAGTAAGACTTTTCTTTTTACGTAAATTAAGCTGGCTTTATATTTTACTTCTCGTACAATAAACTTGATATTCGTAAAGTTAACATTTAAGCTTAAGATTACTGTGACCTACTTTACTGAAAATATAATTATTCAAAGAACTTCCTAAATAATTATTAAGTCGCGGTAGAATTATCAGAACTTACTGGGAATGTTTTGGAATTTTCTACAACAGAAAATTACATTTAGTTAACGAATTTGCAAGTATGTACTGTGTAGAACTTCATAACAATAGGTTTACTTTCCACATAACTGTTGACTCATAAGGAAATAAGCAAATAAAGATCAAGAAACGTACTAGAAACGACACAATCTCGAACCGTATCCTTCCAACTGATGAGCAAATCGTGAGAAGAACATCAATTTTACCAAAGAAAAATATTTGCAGACCATAATAGACATCTCGAAAGGCTAGAATCTATTTACCACAATATAGGAACCTACAAAAGCTTTTTACATTGGCATTGATAGCTCCGAAGGGCTTAGCATTTAAATTAAGGCAGATAGAAAAACCGGCCAAGTGCGAGTCGGACTCGCGCACGAAGGGTTCCGTACTTGGTAAATTGCGGTTTACGATTTTAGACGAATAAAAAAAAACTACTTACTAGATCTCGTTCAAACCAATTTTCGCTGGTAGTTTACATAGTAATGTACATCATATATTTTTTTTAGTTTTATCATTCTCTTATTTTAGAAGTTACAGGGGGGGGGGACACACATTTTACCACTTTGGCAGAGTCTCTCGCGCAAACTATTCAGTTTAGAAAAAAATGATATTAGAAACCTCAGTATCATTTTTGAAGACCTATCCATAGATACCCCACACGTGTGGGTCTGATGAAAAAAAATATTTTTAGTTTTAGTTTCAAGTATGGGAACCCCCAAAATTTATTGTTTTATTTTTATTTTTGTGTGAAAATCTTAATGCGGTTTACAGAATACATCTACTTACCAAGTTTCAACAGCATAGGTCTTATAGTTTCGGAATAAAGTGGCTGTGACATACGGACGGACAGACAGACAGACAGACAGACAGACATGACGAATCTATAAGGGTTCCGTATTTTGCCATTTGGCTACGGAACCCTAAAAAAAGCTGTAAACAAGAAAAATCATGCTGTGTAGTCGGAGGATCAGGCAGTTCGCGAATATCCTCCAACTACACAGCATGATTTTTTCTTGTTTACAGCTTTTTAGTTCGCTTCTTAAGCAGTCGGGATTTTGATTTTTAAATTAGCTTTTTTTATTTACACATTTTTAGTGAATATTTTTTTATAAATACTTTTAAACATACAATATGGCGCCCAAAATCCGCCATGATTCTTTTTTTTAACGGCACTTATCTAAGAACACTTGGGCGGCCAAGACCTATCTAACGATGTCTAATTTATAAAAATCCGTCTAGTGGTTTGAAAGATACGAGGTAATAAAGAATATTACATACAAACATACTTACATACATTCATACAAGATACGCACGAAAAACATAACCCTTTCCTTGCTGGCGGGTAATTACTTCCTATTAATTTACTGTATAGTTAGGCTATGGTATTACATACCATTCTGCACTATTTTCTGTTCCCAAACCAATACATGTTTCTATTTCGAGCTCAACGAAGTGTACCGTCAATTTACAGGATTAGTTTTCTGCGAACCTTTATGAGCTGAAGTAAATTTATTATTTTCAGCGCAATCACAATTTATGGAACCTAATATCCAGCAATTTCTGCCAGCGATATCCATTACTGAATAGCCTCCACGGAGTGCCACAATGAATGGTCCTGAGAGATGCCGTAATGGCCACATAGCCCAAGTGTATATAAAATTCTAATATTATTGTGAATGTGAAAGTATATACTTTCACATTTGGACGGTTTTTAATTAATGGTGCATCAATGGCTGAACGGAATTTGGTACAGTGGTAGACCATAGCCTGGATTAAGATAAAGAACATTTTTTATCCTGGTAGGATATCCCGTGGTCTTTTTTTATTATTGATAGGCTCTCGTTTGAACACTATCTCACCTGATGGTAAGCGATGATGTGGTCGACGGTGAAGCACGCTTGCCTATAAGTAACCTATTATGTTATAAGCGTCTAGAGTAACAAACAATTTAAAAAAAAATACAATTACAGCTAAGTTATGGCCAATCCCAACTGATGGCGCCCGTTCACGAACATGACGCATGGATCGGCACCACTCAGCTCAACCATCATGATGGGATCCGAATGATCCAACACATATCCTTATACCTGATACTTATACTGGTCAATATCGTGTGAAAGTGAAAACATGAAAGAGACAGGTAGACATTATTTGCACCCAAGTGACACGCCTCACTTACCAGAACTTTTCGAAGGCAGCTATATCTATATTTGACATCCGAAGTAACTTTTCAAGATCAATAAGGGTGGTTCAGGTAGTTATGTTCTTTTGCTTCTCAAATATGGAGGTTGTTTACAGGGTGAAATCAAATAAAGCTCGCGGAACTCTGCCGGTATGATGGGTATCGTCCTCAAAAATGTGGGATATATCTTTACAGTCTGAACTACGATATGGAATGCTTCAAACAAAAAACCCCTGGTATTGCAGATGTCTATAGGTGAAAAAATATCAGGAGGATTGCCTGCTTGCTTGCCACTCCATGGCATAAAACAAAACCGTCTATCAGATTTCGCTAGCTAATTTTAAATTACTGATTTTATAAGACAGAGACTTGATTTATTGTGCAGAGCAAGC
This sequence comes from Orthosia gothica, assembly GCA_949775005.1. Taxonomy (NCBI): domain Eukaryota; kingdom Metazoa; phylum Arthropoda; class Insecta; order Lepidoptera; family Noctuidae; genus Orthosia; species Orthosia gothica. The sequence continues at coordinate 4,403,331 of OX459068.1, forward strand.
CTTGATTTTACCCTATAATAGTCTAGATAATGTCGAACGCGAATGTATGCAAAATAGGCTGACTTTACTGACGGATTTACGAGCTTAGTTCATGGCTTATTACGGCCGAAGTTACCTATGATTTACGTCATACTATGTCATACTTGATAGATTATTATTCTTATCGTCGTAAGCAGGACTGCCAAGACCGTTTTTCAGGTCAGTCTTGCGATTAGGACATTACTGTATCTAATAAATTAAGCTTCGGGTTTTCTGGGTGACATACCTACAGATGCGGTGTCTTTGTTATATTATATCTTCAAGTCAAGAAAATACTTACTAAAACCTGTATAACTTGACCAGAACACTTGATATAAGCTTTAACAGATTTAAATTCAATAAGCTTACATAGGAAACCAGTACAATTAAATCAAAAGCAAGTGATTTGATTATCTGTAGACTGCAGTCAGCCAATCACAAACTTCGAAACGGAATTTTTAATTCGAACCACAGATAATTAATAAATAGCCAGCGGCTACGTTCGCGTGAAGGTCGGTGTTAATCCCAAGGGGATGTCCTTCCGGGATAAGAGTGTCCTATATTATAATCCAGGTCATGGTCAACACTTGGACCGCGTTTCCAAATCAGTCGTTGAGGCGTGATAGATTATACAAATATCCAAATTTATAGAGGTATGTTTCTAACATAATATAACTTTTTCTCTTTCTTGGTCGGTCCCTCATATCTGTGGATCGTGGTCAGCATCAGGGTTATATCTAGAGCGGATAATCTGCCGCCACCTTTACGACTTTGTAGAAATTGCAGAAAGTCGAATCTTTCACTTGCTCAGTCCATCTTGTTGGTGAACGACCGCGCAATCTCTTGCCTTCGGTGGTCGCATCAGTCTTTCCAAATTCTCGTCGCCTCTGCGCATTGTGTGGCCGAAATATGTAAGAATACGGTGCTGGCCACAGATTAGTGGTGCTGGCATATGGTAGACAAGCGAGTTTTTAGAATAGAATACTTATTCGACTTGGACACAACACAACAACAACAATCACAAAGTAACAGAGAAGAATAGTAAAAAAGTACAAACAAGGTTTAAGAATTATTGCGTCGGGCGTGCCCATACCGAAAGGGTTACCAACTCAGCATTTTCTGGGCGTCAGACACCCAGCGCTGATTTTCAATTGGCACCCCGCTAGTGACACACGGACGTGGGTAAATAAAACAGATATACTTTTACTCGGAGCTGGATCGATGCATTGGTGCGTTTTGCAGTCCAGGGTACTCTTAGCATTCGTCTCCAGCACTATATCTCACGACCTTTATTCACCGAAGGATTAGGTAGAGGCGCCTATAGCACATTTACTTTTCGCTAGTTATGTGCAAGTCCTATGTATTATTATTTATAGCCATTTCTAATAGATATTAATAGTATCACCTGACAGTATATCAAAAGAAGCCATGATTAATGTAAGTCCGGTTTTTAGCACGTAATCTAGATAATGGGTGGCAGATATAAAATGTAAGTGGAGGTTGACATCGGCTTGTTTACGACCGTAGTTCAAGGCCTCTAGACGTCACTAGTTGAGTAGTAGGGACCGTCCTATGTCACCAGCTAGCTATGTATGTAGGTGCTTCTAAGTTATATTGGCGATGCCTCTTCACTAATTAGACCTTCCTAGTATGTCACTAGCTAGGTATGTATGTAAGTAGGTGCTGCTAGGTTATATGGTGACGCCTATCTTCAGTGATGATCGAGGCTTCTTTGTAGAGTTAGGTTTTTAATGGTGGGTGTGTAGGGATATAAAGGGAAGTTGCTTTTATCAGGGGGTTTTCGAAATAGGTGTCAATTAGCCAGACCTGTCAGTTTGTATAGATAAGGTTTCCCTTATATTGTGTCAAATCTACATCATGAAAATAAAGATAAACATATGTTTATTGCATAGTTGTGTACATTAAATTCTTATTAATAAACATTACATTTTTAGTTTCAACAGTCTACCCAAGTTGGATATGCAATAGTATTTTAAGAAATTATGTACTCACCACTATATTTGTCATCAAAAACTATAATATAATTAATGCTATCCTATTTGGAAAAGGTAACTGAAATTGGTTCGGCCCGTTTCGTATTATAAATAGGGATTCCATATTTTCCTTATAAAAATTGATGTTAATTTAACTAAATTGATAGTTAAACAAATTAATTCAATCTACTAGTTCCATTCATCTATATGGCATTGAAAACTGCCCAAACCAGTTTAATTTGCGCGTCCGATTGTTTAAAAACTTCTGTCGCATATCGGAAAAAGTTACATTAATATTGAGCCTCAAATGACTTTGATGCCACCTTATCGTACCCTTCAATCACCCCTCGGGAACATCAGATAATCCGACCTACTCACCAGACGGTAACAGGGATCTGATAGAAAACTAATTGAATCTGTGAATGTCTGTGGACGGGCTAGTTTTGATTAGAATTAGCTTTTATGAGTAAGTCGGTATTTTGCTAATAGATTGTAGATGTAATTAGCTATGGCTTAAGGCTCTGACCGACGACCCGTTTTCATAGAAATTGCTCTACAGATACTATTTCTACGAAAGAGCATTGCGCATATCTGTTACGAGTCTTGACTCAATATTTGAGAAAGACAGAAAGATTTTTAGGGTTCCGTAGCCAAAGGGTAAAAACGGGACCCTATTACTGAGACTCCGCGGTCCGTCTGTCTGTCTGTCGGTCTGTCTGTCTGTCTGTCTGTCTGTCTGTCTGTCTGTCACCAGGCTGTATCTCATGAACCGTGATAGCTAGACAGTTGAAATTTTCACAGATGATGTATTCCTGTTGCCGCTATAACAACAAATACTAAAAACAGAATAAAATAAATATTTAAGTGGGGCTCCGATACAACAAACGTGATTTTTTCGTCGTTTTTTTACGATAATGGTACGGAACCCTTCGTGCGCGAGTCCGACTCGCACTTGGCCGGTTTTATTCTTTTATCTCTCGTTAAGCGCCTGAAATTCAGTAAAATTGCTCTACATGTGCGAATTGCTCACGAAATTTTGTACCATTTGTATGCATTTGGCTCGTCTTTTTATTACCTGCCATCCGTTTCCAAGATATTGCTCAGAATTCTCGTACAGTGTTGTTCTATTTCCCACGTTTATTTTATTGTACAAACATTAATTAATCATAATTCATTGATGTTTCAGCAAAATACGCCCATAACATTTAGAATTGTTACAATAACAGTGGATTGTTTTCGTGAGTTGATAGCAATTTAAACGTCTGGAAGCACCGACCACTGAAATGTGTGGGCTTCGGATGTCATAGTGTGGGCATGTAAAAATGGGGATGAATAAAGAAAGTTTCGGGCAGAAAGTTTTTAGTCGGGATAGCTTTTCGAGTATGATATAGAAATATAATGTGTCTAGAAACGGGTGAATACCGAGATGAATGATACAGTTGGTTTGTACAAATACTTTTAGAAAGGAAAAGTGTTTATTCGCCACAAAAGCGACATGCATTTTTTTTTTCCTTAAATTAGACCCTTAACGGTAGTACCCACAGTTTACATGTCGATCATATTTTTAAAACTAGATCAAGTCGGCGTTACCTATCTGACTACGCTGAGAAGAAAAGCCGAAACAAACTCAGAGGTCTCAGTCACTTTTAAAGTCCAGGCAAGTTTACGTGTCGATCATATTTTTTAAACTAGATCAGGTCGGCGTTTCCTACCTGACTACGCTGAGAAGAAAAGCCGAAACAAACTTAGAGGTCTCAGTCTCTTTTAAAGTCCAGACAAAAAATCTTGGTTAGATCATGTGAAGACCATGTAGATTGATGTCTGTAATGGTCTTTTGAGGAAAGAACCAGCGAGATTGAGTGGACCTGTCCAGTCAGTGCACGCATTTGTCAATAATAACGTTACGAATGTTAACCAACAGAGAAGTATGGCAGAATAAATTCAGGGATAAGTAAAAGAGAATGACGATGGTACCGATTTATACGTACAGTAGAACAACATTAGAGTATCGTGCTGATTCCAATATAGCGTTACATGTACTCTGTTTTAATTGAAAGCATCTGTTCGCGGACAGGTTCAAGGCCTCTTAAGGTTAGCCCGGGCTATTTCGGGCTAGCGCGTGGCTAGAGGCAGATGTGACGCCGGAGTCACGTGACCAGCAAGGCTACATCACTTGCGATACGCTATTTTTATAGGAACTGTCTTACGAACTAGAACAAATTTCCGTGCGTTCAACCATTTTTGCCATACCTATTATTGGAATCAAATATAACAGCTCACAATGTTAGGACCCATTAATATTAATCCTTTTTTTTATCCGTGGTGCTAGGCAACTAGGGCTTATCCCAGTTGTAAACGACCTTTTGTGCCTGCTTGATATGGAGGGAAGTGGAAATTTTTATTTTTCCTACTCCTCCATTATTATTTTCTGATTAATTTCGTTGCGGGATCCAAGACAGTTAAATTCGTTCTGCGGGACTTCGTCGAGCTTCATTGCCTCGGCGCTTTTCTGATGGTTGCCACTCTATCGCTTCTCTGATGTTGATTCTGGCTTTCAGGAGTTGCAGTGGTTTGGGAATAGTGGGGTGGGATCGTCCCAAAAATAAAACTGTCTTACCAAGTGTTCCTATGAGGGAGATTATCAATTCTGCTGTTTACCCCCGTTTGTTTATTCCACGAAGAGGGATTTGAGTTACAGCTTTGCAAGAGGAGGGATGCTTAAACTATGAGTAACAACGCGTGACTAGATACAGGAGAATTTCAAATTTTGTGACAGAATATTAAGCCTGATTTCCATATGAAATTCGTCCCAATTTATACCATTTCACGCATCGATGGAGCAGATTTTCCGCCCCTTAAGGTTACACTAGTCGAAAATTCTTCCATGCAAACGTAGTCTAGAGATTACTCCACTGTTTGACGATGTACGTTCAAAATAAAAAATGATATCAATTTGTCTCATCATTATCTAGTCCTGTATGGAAACAAAAACGTAAAAAAATAATATATTTGAAAGTTATGAGCGTCGAAAGTTCCATATTTCACAAACACTAATTTAAAAGCATCTTTGGGCGGCAATAAATACCATAAGAAGAAGGAAAATTGCAAAACGGCCTCCATACAGGGGATAGATTATTAATTCAACGATGCAAATAATTTTATTTTGAAAATAAACATTTAGTAGTTTTTTTATGATGACTCCCAAAGGTACAGTTTATAAAACATCGCGCGCTCCTTCCTCCTAAATCATCATCCATTTCGCTACAAACTTGCAAAAGTAATTAAACTAATTCGTACACGAACAAGCTTCTTACTGCTCATCACATCATCTATTTCTTTCGCACGTGTTGTCGGATAAGGATAGCATGCGTTTTAAACTCGCGCACAAAATAGTTCGTGGCCGTCGACTAGGAGAACCTTAAGGCTTTCGTTGTAAAACCTTTATTACATGAGAAAATACCTTTTTAATTTCGCAAACAACTTTGTTTACGGATTCGTTGAAAAGAGATACCAGGCAAACTGTTGCCATAACCCGAGTTTTGTATGCTCAGTTGTTTTTCCAAAGTTGGTCATTTTGTTAACAACTTATATATTCAACAGAACTGGGAAGTGTTTTGGGTCACGTTTCCTTTCCACAGGGAAAATAAAAACACGGTTTTAGTAAGGTTTCTTTTTCCTTTGAAGTTTTTCTTGGATATTTTGGAATTGAACAAAAATATCCTGTACGATTGATTTAACCCTTCGTGGAAGCCTTTCTTTCAAATGATTCTGATGTCGCAAGGGAAAAGGGTTTATACGGATTCATACCATTTATAACCAGTTTGAGATTGCTTTTGTTGTAATTTTTAGAAAACATTATAATATTTTCTTCCTTTTTTTTTTCAACGAGCTCTTTAGAAACGGCTGTAAGCGAGGCTAATAGAATACCTTCGGATGTTTTTAAACAAAATACAATATCCACGTTTATTTTTATATCATGTTATGAATACTTACACAATTTTCTTTTGCATGTTATTGTAGGAATGTACTGAAGATTTAATATAAATACTTCCTCATCCACCTATCATTTTATGTAAGATTCCTTTGTCCTTGTTATTCAAACAAGATAATTTATCAGAAGAAAAAATCTTGATTATCAGAAGCGCATACCATGCATATCTTATACATACGTACAATACAAGATAAATCTTATTCAATATCGTGTTCATATCTTAGTGCTCGTTCACACAGAGGTCCGTTTTACAGGTGCACTATATCGTATACGTTTTTATTCGGCGCTAACGTATGTAGTTGTATGAATGAGTCATACACACATGACAGTATTCCAGTTCCAGTAAAAAATATCGATCCGATTAAATATACAGCAGTCCGTTTTACAGGACCGCTTTATCGTATACGTTTTATTCGGCTATGGCGTATGAGTGAGTTCACACACACAACAGTATTAAAATACTGATCCGTTTTGTTTGGAAGGTGGTGGTACAGTGACTGATTGTGATGTGAACATTACCTCCTGTTGCGACGGATCCGTTAAAACGGTACTATAAATCCAGTGTTAGAAAATAATAATGTTATTATATTATTTACACCCTTAAAAATGTTACCTAAGACTACCTTATTTTTGATTTTCAGTGATTATTTAGAAAAAAATATGTACTCTTTTCGCCTGAAACACAGGATTTCATAGTTCAGGCACAGAACACGTGTGAACTTGACATAGATTTCAGCCATTTTTTTTTATTAAGTGTTGTTTTACCTAATGATTTTAAATAACCTTTATTATTATTATTATTCATTATAGTGTGAAATGTGAATATCACCTCCAGCAGAGGCGGATCCGTTAAAAACGATCCTGGAAATACGGATGTTCTTTGTGAACGTACCCTTAGTCAGACATAAGTAATATATCCCAGCCATTGGAAAGGTCTTTGCCATAGTGAAGATAAGCGATATCAAGTTCTACAGAATACAAAGTGCCTTCTTGTCCTGCAGCAAACTACGTCATCTCTCCTTCGCCATCAGAATTTATTAGATTTTCTATTTAGAATATAAATGTGAAAATTACACAAATTAGTGTGTCAGCTGCAGTACCTAAGGGACCGCCTTGACCCTCGGATGGACCCGAAACTTTAGTCGTTTCACATTCTGACCCTTGTACAACTTTATCAAGTATTTTAGCAAAATTATCTTCATCAAAGAGACTATGTATTACATCAATCACCCTGACTCCTTATAAATATTACTAGCTGACCCGGCAAACTTTGTTTTGCCATAAAAAGACCAAAAATTTATCTACCCTACCCTACCCTACCCTACACTACCCTACCCTACCCTACCCTACCCTACCCTACCCTACCCTACACTACCATACCCTACCCTACCTATATAGCCTATGTCCTTTCCCAGGTCTCAAACTATCTTCATACCAACTTTCATCTAAATCGGTGCAGCGGTTTAAGCGTGAAAAGGTAACAGACAGACAGACAGACAGAGTTACTTTCACATTTATAATATTAGTATGGATTATTTGTGGTCCCACAGAACAATGCGGACCCGAAACGATGGTATTCAAACTGATTATAGACGTTACCTTTATTCAATTTTAGATGTCATTGTTCTAATCGAGAATTGGGACAACTAATTTCTCAGAATTTTGTCACTCTTCAGAGGAGCTCGTGGCTAAATAATATCAGCCGCAGTGGTCGATCATCAAGGTTAAGCAACGCTTGACGAGGTCGGTCCGTGGATGGGTGACCATTTCAACATACCGGGTTTCCTCCGTGACTCGGAAAGCACGTTAAGCCGTTGGTCCCGGCTTTGAAGATCTTTGACAGTCGTTACTTGTAGTCAGAAGCCTGAGATCTGACACCAGTCTTGCCAAGGGGTACCGTGTTACCCAGTTACTGGGTTGTGGAGGTCAGATAGGCAGTCGCTCCATGTAAAACACTGGTACTCAGCTGAATCCGGTTAGACTGGAAGCCGACCCCAATGTAGTTGGGAAAAGGCTAGGCAGTTTTTTTTTTTTTTTTATATATTGTAGGCTCGCGCTTGACCACTATCTCACCTGATGGTAAGCGATGATGTGGTCGACGGTGAAGCACGCTTGCCTAGAAGTAACCTATTCACTCTTGACTTAAAGACTCCTAGATTGTAGCTATCGGGAAACACAGACTCCGGCAGGGAATTCCACTCCTTAGCTGTACGCATAAAGAAAGTATTTCCAAAACGTTTAGTGCGTATGGGTGGTATGTCTACCATGTAGCGATGGCGCATCGCCGTACGTCTTGTAGTCCGATGATGAAACGGGCTTGGTGGAATTAGATCATGCAATTCCATCGCACACTCCCCGAAATGCAACCGATAAAAGAATTGATTGATTTTTGTTGATTGTCACTCTTCAGATTTTGTCAACGTTTCTTAGATGAAGTACTATAACTAAAAATACAGTATTTGAATAACCTTTGTTAGCTATTATGTTTAATTAACTGGTTCAATTAATATTGTTTATATACACTAACCGTGTCACTACTCCTGGCAGAGATCCAGATGTAAGCAGATGCATCTTCTCATAGGTAGTTTTTTTTTTCGACTCTCCCAGGTGTAACAGATATTGTTGCTGACATGCATCTATCATCGAATACTGGTTTTTTCACACCTGGAAATATTATATCTTGTTCTGTTATTAAAATTTTATTGGCATATTTTTTTGACAGTATCGTGTCGATTGCCTATATTTACTTAAGGCCCTTACTCCGCTTTAGTGCCGTAAAACGGCTACCTTCTTTCTAAAGCTTACTCCTTAGTAACGGTTAGGTTGAAATATTGTAATTGATTCATGAACATTATTTGTTAAACATGGTTTTTTCGTCTAACAATTTTGCTTTAAACATATTATTAACAACATCGCTATTTTTGCATACTCCTCCAAAACGACTTTATCATATCAGCCGAACGACGTCCACTGCTGGACACAAGCATCCCCGAAAACGACCTAGATGTTTAAAAATATTTTTACACAGAAAAAAATGATGGTTAGAATTTCTTCTTAACCTACATAGGTTATGTAAATCAAAAATAGTATATTATGCAACTAGTGAATAAAAGACGGATTTAAAGCGAGGGCCATAGATGAATCCCGAGCAAGTGAAGGATTCTAACGACTGAATCACGACCGTAGGGAGTGATTCATGATGATTGAATCACGAGCATAGCGAGTGATTCAAGTGTTAGAATCATGAGGGACGCGAGTGATTCATGGCCCTCGATATAAAGCCGTTTTATTCAAGAGTTGCATACTATATTTTATACCATGACTTCGAGAAAAAGCAAGATCTAAGCGAAAAGCACAAGGAATATTACGAGTAATAAATAAATAAATGGTTTATTACCTTCAAAATTTACATAAAATGTGCAACCCTGACCTCTGAGCTAGGTAACAGCACCTGTGTTTCAGGGGCCAGTGACCACCTCCGTTACGTTACATAATTATAATTAATTAATTACCAATTAATTTTAATATTAGAATTACAATCCAAACAAGTATTCAATAAATATCTTAGACTAAAATCAAAATCATTAATAAAATCCTAAATAACAAACTCAAAATTTAAATCGAAGAAGGAGTTTGTGTATCGAGTATTTTTTGCGCAAGGAGGCGCAAGGAGGTTACATAGCATTGAGATGGACGTCTAATACATTGGTGTGTTCCAAATTCAAAAACCAAAACAGTGATTAAAATGCTTTTTATTCACTGTTTTCAGTGAATAAAATAAGCTTTTTAGAGGGGGAATGGTATAAAATATTTTGCAAACAGAACCGACCAAAAGGGGGTCCAGTATTGAAATTCTGGCTCCGAGCGAACGCACGGCCAGTACCGCGTTAACATTTAGGAATATATACCTACGCCTTAACTCTCTTGTGATCATATCCACTATAATTGATCTAACTAAAAATTATTATAATAAACTTTGTCGAAACACTCTTTTGGCGCGGGATGTACATAATGTAACGTACATTATGTACATCCCGCGCCAAAAGAGTTTCATATACCACTCGACTGGTTTCATCTAACGTTTCGCTTAAGCTAGGATCAGGAAGAACTTCTTTGGCCCCTGCCCAAGTCTATAGCAACCTGACACTTATATCTCAAACTAATATAGCTACTAAAAGACATGATGCAATCGCCCAACTAGTAGTCAACAGTATTCATGTCAACCGTTTACTACAAACGTTTCACAGTCGAGTGGACAACCACAAAGAACACAACTGTTCAACGCTACAATCTGATTATGACACTGGATAGAAACGGGCATAGACTAGGCTCTTTCATTTCAAACCACACTTGGAGCAAAAACTAGGTTAGACAACTCGCTTCTCACTTGCAGCAAAAACTGGGTTAACATACAAGCGAGGACTAGGGGGAAAACTGCTTGTGATAGGAACCTTGGCATAGAAAGATAGCGGCAAAAAGTAATTAAAACATTCCTTGAATTTGTTTATGGTTTTATCAACAGAAGTATGTTTGTAATGTATACGTAGATGTTTATCGAACGAAATTGTTAGGGGCGAAAATCCGAGGAGGAAGCCAGACTCTTTTATAGGGGTTCCGTATCCAAAGGGACCCTATTACTAAGACTCCGCGGTCCGTCTGTCTGTCTGTCCGTCCGTCTGTCACCAGGCTGTATCTCATGAACCGTAATAGCTAGACAGTTGAAATTTTCACAGATGATGTATTTCTGTTGCCGCTATAACAACAAATACTAAAAGCAGAATAAAATAAATATTTATGTAGGGCACCCATACAAAAAACGTTTTTTTGCCGTATTTTTGCGATAACGGTACAGAACCCTTCGTGCTATTAAAGAAACTACGTATTTATATCATTCCTCAACTAAGTGGATTTCTATTATGCAACTTATGTGCTATCAGACAGAATCCGAGTACTAAATAACCTCTCGCTCAGATCCTATCTGCAACAGGAAATTGAATGTCAACATTTCTCTACGTCCCGATGATAACAACGAAGATAAAAATAATCACAATGTTCGATAACATGTAAAGATCGCCTATTTATAAACATCTTATTTTATTCCAAACTAGCTGACCCGGCAAACTTTGTTTTGTCATAAAAACAACAAACATTCATCTACCCTACCCTACCTAAGCTAAAAAAAAAACCTACCCTATCCTATGTCCGTCTCCTGGTTCTAAGCTACCTCCCCACCAATTTTCAGCCAAATCGATTCAGCCGTTCTTGTGTTATAAATAGTGTAACTAACACGACTTTCTTTTATATATATAGATATCGTCTCCATTTATAAAGAACTTATTCCAACGCTTGCACTCTCAAAATTCGAAATTCAAAACTTCAATCCAACATGGTGGCTTATTAGTCTCATATCGATTCGAATTCGCCCGTAAAATCAAAACACTGCGGGTCTGCGGCGTATCAATGCGTAACTGCTCCGAAATGCTTCGATCAAGCCTGTAATAGTCTGTCTACCCACGCTTTAAACAATTTGCGTGCTGGCGTGCCATCGAACTATCAGCTCTCGTGACGTAATCAAGTTTTTGACATTAGAACAATGAACTTGCTTAGTGTGGGACTCGGTATTGATATGATATGAATTAGTTCTGTTGACAGACGTGGGCTTAGTAGAAGGCCGTGCAATAAAAAGTAAGATATATTTATAAATGTATTTGAAAAACAATAAAATAATTCGTTGCGAACCCAGGGCAGGAGCTCGTGGCTAAATAATAACAGCCGCACGGGTCGATCTTCAAGGTTAAGCAACGCTTGACGAGGTCGGTCCGTGGATGGTTGACCATTACAACATACCGAGTTGCCTTCGTGCTTCGGAAAGCACATTAAGCCGTTGGTCCCGGCTGTCATTTGAAGATCTTTGACAGTCGTTACGAGTAGTCAGAAGCTTGAGATCTGACACCAGTCTTGACAAGGAGTACCGTGGTATCCAGTTACTGGGTTGTGGAGGTCAGATACGCAGTCGCTCCATGTAAAACACTGGTACTCAGCTGAATCTGGTTCGACTGGAAGCCGACCCAATATAGTTGGAAAAAAGGCTAGGCGGATTGATTGTTGCAAACCCGGGGCACTCCGTTCAACCGCTGGCGAAAAGAAAATGTATGATCTCAAGCCAAATTTGCAATCTGCTTTCATTTGGGAATACAAGCATGAAAATACGGCCGTCTCCAAAAAGGTCGCCGTGTCAAAAAGGTCACAAGGGCTTGTTAAAAATATATAATATCGCGGAGTCTATGTGCAAAACGGAGGGCAATGAAAACGTAACGGCCTACTTTATGAGCCTGCAAAACCTTCAAGAATTTAATGAGAAATATTATAAATTCGATCACCTTCCAATTTCGGCGCCCCTTTATTAATCTCGAAGGCTCTCTCGCTAGAGAAATATTTATTCAGGCTTTGATTGGCCCTTCAAGATAACGAATCTTCAAATTGTTACGACAGGCACGAATTTACTTTGCTAACTTACGAGACTCAAAATGGCTAAACTATGATAGAAAAAGTTGTTATTGAAAATTCTGAGAACATATTCTTTGATAACGACCGACCTTCAAGCGAATCTAATAATATCGACTTGCCCCGAAAACTGAGATTGATGCCGAAAAAACAGCTAACTTATTTAATAGAGGGTATTTTAAGAAAAGGTTACCTGTAACAATGTTTTTCAATGGAGATTTGTGTTCCCATTGTAATCGCAGTCTTTAAAAGAAATATTCTACAGCCGCGCCCTTATTTACGGAGATTCTGCATTTACCAGAATAGCTGTAACAACATCTGTGTGATGATCATGACAGAATTGTCTTACAATATTTTAAATGAAAATCACTTAGTAGGTACACGTTACTTAAGCCGGAATTTCACGTCCGGAGTAGAATTGTAAGGGATCTTCCCGTTGAAACGTGTCTCGATTCCGGTCTGAAATTGCTCATACGATTTAATTTTTAACCGACTTACAAAAAAAGGAGGAGGTTCTATGTTCGACTTTATGTTTGTTTTTTTTTTTTTTGTGTATGTTCATCGATATCTCTGTCAATTGTGGACCGATTTTGAAAAATCTTTTTTTTGTTTGAAAGAGTATGTTTCGAAATTGGTCCCATTTTAATTTGGTGAAGGTCTGATGAAGAACTTCGGAGATACACAACAGAACTCTTCAATAAATAACGGCAAAACTCTCGGGATTGCTGCAATCGCATGTCTGTTTGTTGTTTATACCATTTCATTACATAACATCACGCCAGTACGCTCTAAAGGGGTACGCAGATCTCTCATTTCACCGGTTATGTTCAAGTTTCATATTATTCGGTTAATCTATTCTGGAGTTATAGGGACCTTAATAAACAACTTGCTATTAGGTAGGTAAAACTAAAAAGGGAAAAATAAAAAAACTTTTTTGCAAAAAAATACTACCGACTTCCAAATGAAAAACTACAAAGTGAAAAATAACTTAACTTTTGGAAGTCGGTGTCCATATCGCAAAAAAATGGTACCTACGTAAGACACCGACTTCCAAAAGTTAAGTTATTTTTCACTTTGTAGTTTTTCATTTGGAAGTCGGTAGTATTTTTTTGCAAAAAAGTTTTTTTATAGTCAACAGATTGAAAGCGTTTTTCGACTCATTTTCAACCATTAGCCTATTAAGGCGGTTCCCCGAGCAAAACGCCGCGCAAGCCATTTTTTATGCTGTTTTTAGGAGATATCTACTCGTTATTTAAAAAGAATTATCAATTAAAAATAATACATTAAATTTTTACATAATATTGATTCTAAAATGGTAGATTTAGTTTTTTTTTAAATGTTGTATATATTTCACTAATCTCCTTTCAAAAAAACATAAAAATGAGAAATAATTATTGATATTATGCATCTCCTCGTAAAGTGTTCATTAATCATTTTTTGTACTAACACTAATGGATAGACAATTTAATAACGAACATTTTTGTAGAATTATTTTTTTCAAAAGACCAAAATTCGATTTTATAATGATTTTATTCTAAAATCTGGGCGTATTCACTACTGTAATTCATGCGCCGCCAGTGCCGCTAGACCAATAGGAATGCTCATATCGCACGCCGATTTTTTGGTCAGGGTACCGTCTTAAGTAGTTCACTTCTGCCTGCTACTTTTAGGCCTCCCCGAACGTCATCACATCGACCAGTCCCATACTTCTCGCATCCAGACCTCCAATTATCCCTTCTTTTATACTAAAATACATTCCTTGTCAGCTCAATACTGAGTGTTGTAGGCTTCATGTGTCCATATTCGCAAAGGTCTAAATGGAGTACATAACATTGTTGAGTGTAACATCGTTCAGACACTTGGGCCTCGAGAGCCCGCCATTGTTTGCCGAGGTCGATATCGTTAGCAGGAGAAATATTTACACAAACGCGTAGTATCCACTGAGATATTTGAGTTATCGCTCCTTTCTTGTGTGTGCACGGCTTTTGTTGAGATTTCTATACACATGAGAATGTTTTCCTTATACGCCATTTCTGGACGCTTTTTTGATGTCCACCTACAGCCAATTTAACAAGACATTGTTTAGAATGAAAAGAGAGGAGCTCGTGGCTAAATAATTACAAGCCGCACAGGTCGATCATCAAGGTTAAGCAACGCTTGACGAGGTCGGTCCGTGGATGGGTAACCATTTTCAACATACCGAGTTTCCTCCGTGCCTCGGAAAGCACGTTAAGCCGTTCTTCCCGGCTGTCATTTGAAGATCTTTGACAGTCGTTATTAGTAGTCAGAAGCTTGAGATCTGACACCAGTCTAGCCAAGGGGTGCCGTGTCACCCAGTTACTGGGTTGTGGAGGTCAGATAGGCAGTCGCTCCATGTAAAACACTGGTACTCAGCTGAATCCGGTTAGACTGGAAGCCGACCCCAACATAGTTGGCATTAAGCTAGGCAGATTGATTGTTTAGAATTAAAATAACAGACAGTGTACAAAAAATTATGTGATCAATAAATTGTGTGTGTAGATTTTCACGTTCCGTGTAGTACAGGTAGGCGAGGCATTTTTGCACATTTTTATACTGATAAAAGATGATAAGCAACTAATTCGGCAGGATTCTTATCAATCAAGGCTAAATACATAAACTGCCAAGGTTATAAAGAAGACCTTAAAAATATTTATGCCGTGTCGTCATTGTTTTCAAGTTCAATACTAACTTAATTAACGATAGACTCATAAAGCATTTTGTATTAATTATATGGGAATGTGCGAGCAGTGGTGGCCCAGTGGTATCAGCCGCGACTTACAAGTTGTCGGTCGTGGGTTCGAGCCCAGGCAGGCGCTATACGTTGTGTAAATTATTTCTTCACCACTGCTCTCAAAACGGTGAAGGGAAACATCGTGAGGAAACCGGCATGTCCTAGAACCAAAAATTCGAAGACATGTGACATCCACCAACCCGCACTGGGCCCGCGTGGTGGATTACTGCCCATTTCCTCTCACATAGAGGAGGCTTGTGTCCCAGCAGTGGGAACATTAATAGGCTGATGATGTGATGTGATATGGGAATACTCTGTAAATTGTTAAAAAGGGAATTTACGGAAGTGTACGGGACGGACGTGATCGTCCAAGACCGACAGGCAATCAGGAGGTTGTAAGGCTCCTGCTTGAACGCGTTGACGCCCCTTGCACCTATTGTTCAGTTGTCATCTGGTAACTATGGACCTTGGAGACACTTGAAGGTTGCCAAGTAGGTTGAGGTGAAAAACGTGATGTCCAGGTTAAATAAAACTATTTGTTCATGGCCAGAAGCGATGTTCCTTCATGGTCCTCGATGCGCAATGATGCGTGGAAATACTTTAAGTGAAATAATGGCTACGAAATGTTCACGCGCCTGCGCACTATTAAAGAGGCGAACTCGACTGCGACGAGGACCACAACATTCCGACCGCAAAAACTTTTATTTTTCAAAAAATATACGCTAAGACTCGTAGCTTGAAACTGACAGGAACTACCCTTCCACTGGACCGATTCTGGTGAAACTTGTACTTTTGGATAGGTCTCGAAGAGACCTTCCCTCCGGTCTTTGATCCAGGTCCCTAGCCCCTACCATCAGGGAGTTCTCGTAAGGAGAACGTCGAAGAAAGGGAATTCCCGCCAGTTTGAAGCTTTACAATCGAGTTTCTCCTAAAACTAGACATGTTAGCTCTAGGGTACCAGCGAGGGACTTGGAGCCCTCCTACTGGGCCGTTGACACACATAAGTGTTACAGTTATATTCAAAACATTCAGGCGTACAGCCGCGAAATGGTGCGAGAAGTTAGCTTATGCCCCTGATCTTGGCACATAAACTCGATTCCTACTCAGACCGCTGGGTGGATTTTCAAGTTACATTCACACCCGGGTAGCCCTCGTGATGGGCTATCCCAAGGTAGAAGTCCGGTAGCTACATGTCCAACCCCCGATGAGTTATCGTTTGTTACAAGTTTGTTTACATAGCAAGTCCATGTAACCTCGCACCATATCAGGTCGCTTAACTCCTCAACCACCAGAGCTAAGCTCCTTCCGGAAGTGTGGTTGGGTAGCTGGAAAACTAGGCTGTCTGACGGCGGTACCCTGATGGGTGTACCACCAGCCTTTCCGCAGCTTAAGGTGCCGGGAAGCGGCCGAATACTAAATTTTACGTCGTCTCACATCTTTAATGTGTCTGTGTGCGTTACATACCCCTATATACTAGCTCTGTGTCATGACTGAGTGTAGGCGCCTGCCTGAGGGTCCACGAAGGTAATGCTTCAGACAGCATATCTATAGCTGACCAGGCACCAAATGTCCCTGGACGCAGTGACACATCGGCAGCCGCATAGAAACGACCATGCCGGCATACACAGACCCATCCTCTCAAGTAAGTGACGCCTATGTACTAGAATTACATAGGTGCTGTCTATTTATAGGGCCTAGACAAAATTCTAGGTCACCTAGAAGCGCTAAAATGGCTTGTATCGAATTTTCCAAACACTTACTTGAGTAAAATGTATGTATATTTCCCTTTTTAGAGTAAAAATGCATTAAGACTGGCCATGTACTGCTATTATGTATAATTTCTCAGTCATGGCATCCAGCCATCCTATCTAGAACACCTAGATGGTGTTTCCTAACAAAACAATTATGTGTAAGGAAGCAATCTGATTGGTTGGTGAATAGAATACCTATAGCACCACCTGATACCCTGCTCAAAACGGGGGGTCTAAAATAAGTAAACAAAATATTTTTATTTCCTTAAACCTATACATTTATCATATAACTAAGGTACCTTATGTATAATTCTAACACATAAGCGCTATATTCACACTATAAACTATGTAAAAGCCCCCAAAACATGAGTTTAAAGTTATCAAAATTCTACAAAAACTGGTTTTAGTATAAATATAAGGTGCCGCCCTCTTACAGGTCATTGTGAACTAAACGCTCGTTGAGGACGGTTGTTTTTTACGGAGTTAAATACTTGTTTCTTTCCGTAATAACACAATCAGTATGCATATTAAAGCTTCTAATTTATTGTTATTAGACTATATAATTCTATTACCTACTGATAGACACATAAAATATAATTTTAGTGTCTCAAAAACATGAGCAAAAATTAGTTACGAGCTTTACTATAAAAGGTTTTTTCACCTACCGACATCGCTTAGTATGCGATGGCGCTCTGGGGTGAGCAGACGTGTGTCTGTCAATACTATTTATATTTTACATATGACAACCTATCTAAAGGTGACGTATCGTCGCGAACATCTCTCCCGCCGTGCAGTGTCGCGTCGACTCGATGCTACGTTGGCGCGGCGCTGCATCAGCATTGTGAGCGGCGCACGTCGGCAGCGCTCGTGACCTCGACGCTCTGCGACACGTCGCTCAGCTCTCGCCGCTGGAACTCTGCTGCACTCATTTTGGCAAAGGAATGAGCTTCTTCACCGGACGCTTTAGAGTGCCGCCAGTGGTGCGCACCTCAGCGGTCCGGACTTCTCCATCAGGGCCAGGGTATATGGCCTCGATGCGGCCTCGCGGCCACGTGTTGCGAGGCAGCTGCCCGTCCGCGATAAGGACGGGGTCGCCCACCAGCAGGCCAGGCCCGCGGCTATGGGGCTCCCGCCGGTTTTGGAGCTCCGGCAGGTATTCTCGCACCCACCGGCGCCAGAACATGTCGGCCAGGATTTGTGACCGACGCCACATCTTTTTGTGGTCGATGTCTTGCTCGGTGAACACGCCGGGGTTTGGGAGTCTAGCCGACCCACCAAGTAGGAAGTGGTTCGGCGTGATAGACTCGTCGTCATCGCCGTCGACTGATACATGTGTCAGCGGGCGGCTATTTACCGTGTACTCTGCCTCACAAATCAGTGTGGACAACACCTCTTCGTGTGGGTGTTTCTCTGTGAGTACGGTATACAATGCGTTTTTTACGCAGCGAACTAGACGCTCCCATGCACCTCTCATAAAGGGCGCTGATGGGGTGATGAAGCGCCAAGTGATGCCTCGGCGACTGGCCTCCTCTCGGAAGGCCTCTCGTAGCTCTCGATCGGCACCGTGCATGTTGGTGCCGTTGTCTGAGTGGATCTCAGTTGGACATCCTCTGCGGGCGGCGAAACGGCGCAGCGCTAATATTGCGCTGTCTGCGCTGAGGCTGGCGGCGATCTCGAGGTGGACAGCTCTTGTGGTGAGGCATGTAAACAGTGCTACATATCTCTTGTGATGCTGGCGACCCACGGTGACAGATAGCGGGCCGAAGTAGTCTAGCCCGGTGTACGTGAACGGCCTTTGGTGATGAGCCAGGCGCGTTCGTGGGTGGTCGCCGGTCGCTGGCACAGGTGCTTGTGCCTTACGAATACGGCACTGAAGACATTGTGCCAGTACTTTCTTGGTGGTGGGACGCATCCTTACGACCCAATAATGCTGCCGTACCTCATTTATTGTGAGTTCAGTCCCACTATGTAGTAAGCTGCGGTGTGTCCAGTCTATATAGAGCTGGGTTATATGATGGTCGCCATGTAATATTGGCGGTCGCCTTACATCTTCTGTGACCTCGTCAGTGGCGGCTATACGGCTTCTAATACGTAGTAGGTCATCTACTACTTCTATTTGCAGCGCGTGTAGCGGACTATTTTTGTCCACTATTTCATGTGCATGCAATCTAGCTATTTCTTGAGCGAACGATTGCTGCTGTGCAACTTGTACGAGTATTTTCTCGGCTTTTTGAAGAAAGCTCGCATCTATGTACTGCTTTCGGACTTCTGGCGCTATGTATGACGGCTTGGTTGCTGCAGTCGCTGTCTTCTTTTTCTTTCGCCAGTCCGTGTCCTCCTCAGCGTTTTTCCGGGTTCTTTTGTAGAACGTTTTCTCTGTCCTTTGTTTACAGAGATGTATAAAACGTAGGACGGTAGCAGTCGCACGTAATAGCCGCTCCCATCTCGAAAAGTTGACGGGATCAGGTATAGCTTCTATGAGCTTCGAAGTGTATGTATGTCTGTCTGTTATTTTCTCCAAAACAGATTTTTCTTTTTCTGTGACAGTGAGCGTTCTTTCCTCTCCTGTCTCTTCTGTGATTGGAGGTTTTTCTGATGGCCATGAAGAAGGGTCTTCATACAAAAAACTTGGGCCACAGAACCACTCGTGTTGTGAGTCAAACCTCGGCGGCACGTCACGAGTCGCTATATCGGCGATGTTCAACTTCGTGGATATCCATCGCCAATCCTCCACTTTGCTACCTTCTTCTATGGCAGCTATGCGATGAGCTACGAAGGCTTTATAGGTTCGTGCTCCTTTTCTTATCCACGACAAGACTGTTTTGCTGTCTGTCCAATACGTGACCGACGATGGATTGTTGTCGTGTTCACGTTTCACAGCTGCAGCCAGACGGGTTCCCATCACCGCTGCCTGCAGCTCGAGGCGCGGTATCGATTGTAGCTTTAATGGAGCTACTCTCGCCTTGGCCATGACTAGGCTCACCTTCTGTGTGCCTACTGCTGTGGTGGCTCGCCAATACACAGCTGCTGCGTATGCCAACTCGCTTGCGTCGGTAAATACATGTATTTGTATTTCTGTGGCATCACTATAACCAGGATAACATCTTGGTATGCTGATGCCCTTGAGCTGCCGCAGGTTTTCGATCCAACTTCTCCACTGAGATGCCAGGTCAGCGTCTAATAGCTGGTCCCAATCGACGCCTCGCCTCCAAGCTTCTTGCAATATTTGTTTAGCTCGAATCGTAACAGGCGAGGCTAGTCCTAGGGGGTCGTATAACGACATAACAATTTTGAGAGCCTCTCTTTTTGTAGGGGCCTCCTTTTCTAAAATTCCTGGCGGCAGTCTCGCAAGCGTTAGGTTGAAACCTAGCGTATCTTCACTAGGTCTCCAAATCAGGCCGAGTATTTTCTCTGCGCCTACTGTATCTCCGATGTTCACAACCTCAGTGCAGGTTTGTGACGGATCGATATTTTCTATCAGGCGCTTACTGTTTGATACCCATTTTGTTAGGTCAAACTTCGCCTGTTGGTGTATTTTCTTCACCATTGTCGCGACTTCTGTCGCTTCTTCGACTGTTTTATAGCTGTCCAGATAATCGTCCATATAATGGCTCTCTACTATAGCTTTCACTGCTACTGGATGCTGTTCGATGTGCTTTCTTGCGTTCCAATTTTTCGCAAAGATAGCGGTGCACGGCGAGCTTGCCGCGCCGAAAATGATGGACGTCATACGATATTCTTCTGGGGCTCCATCTCTTCTGTTGCCTCTCCATAGGTAGCGAAGTGAGTCTCGGTCTTCACTTCGTACTTTTACTTGCATGAACATCTCGGCTATGTCTCCGGAGATGGCCACGCAGTGTCTACGAAATCTCATCATGACGCCGGGCAGCGACTGCAGCAAGTCTGGTCCAGTTAGCAGGAAGTCGTTGAGTGACTTTCCTCTCGATTTTGCGGCGGCATCATGTACTATTCGAATTTTCTCTGGCTTCATGGGGTTGAAGACATCGAAATGAGGCAGGTACCAGGTTTTTCCTGGCGTGCTTGACTTGGGAGCCTTCTCAGCATATCCCTTTTCTATCAGGGAGTCCATCTGATGTGTGTATTTCACACGAAGAGCGGGGTTTTTATCCAGCTTCTTCTCTATGGAGACTAGCCTTTTGAGTGCTGTCTCGTAACTATCGGGCATCTCTATTTTCTCGTCCCGCCATAACATAGCGGTTTCTATGTGCCCATTTCCTAACTGTCTTGTGTGACGGTTCAGTATATCTTCTGCCCTCTTCTGGGGGTCAGAAGCTGGTTGTCGTGGATTGATAGCCAACGACTCGATAGCGAAGAATTCACGGAGCTGCTCGTTCAGTTCCGCATCTTGCCTTGCGTCAACGGACTGACACCCGTTGACATAGTGCACCTGCTGGCCCAGTGTTCTGGTGTGCGCGCCGTGCAATGTCCAGCCCATCATGGTTTTCGACGCGATGGGTTGGCTTCTGGGTCCTCTGCGGACTTCAGTGGCCAACAACAAATGCCAGTTGTCTTGGCCGACGAGTATCTTTGGCACTCCAGCAGGATACGTAAGCTGCGACGTCAAGTCTCGAAGGTGCCTACAGCGGGCTACGTCTTCTTGACTGACTGCCTGTGGTGACAGGTTGAGCTTCGAAATGGTGCGCGCCTTGAAGGGCACCCTATCTCTCATACGACTTGTGAGAGTGACGGTTATACGTCTCGATAAGGGAGTGTCGATCATGGTGTTTCCAATAGCACCGATCTTCAGAGGGTCGATTGGGCCCACTGCTCCCACTCGCTGAGCGATTGCTTCGTCGATCAGCGAAACGGTGGATCCGTCGTCAAGGAGTGCGTATGTGTCTGCCTCTCCCGCCGGTCCTATTACCCGGACCGGTATCATCTTCAGGAAAGCTTGACTCGAATCAGTTCGCGAACTGGCCACTATCTCTAGCGACTTCCTCTTCTCTTCTGGAACAGCAGGCTTCCTTGTCCTGTCTGTATGAAGAAGTCGATGGTGCGTGGCTGTACACCCCTTATGACTACACTGCTTCTTGTTGCAAGTGTGTCCAGCACGACGTTGTCTTAGGCAGCGATAGCACAAGTTGTAATTCTTGGCTAGCTCCCATCTTTTGTCACTTGCTGCGTCTCTGACCCTTTGGCAGTCAGACGCGTAGTGACCACTTTTGTCGCAAATTCGACATTTGTTTACCGGCTTGTCGGTAGCTGTATGCGTCCGTTGTATGACGCGTTTTCCCGCTAGAGAATCCGTTTCCTTGATGTTCTCAGGCGGGGCGAATGCACTGCAGAAGTGAGCTTGCTCGGTTATGAAGTCGCTGAAGAGTGACAGATCCGGCAGCGACTGGTACTTTTCCGTGTACGTTCTGTACCATTGTACACGCAGAGAATTGGGTAGCTTCTCAGTTAGCTGGCGCACCAGCTCGGCATTGAGCAGATAGTGCCCCTTCTTGAGAGCTCGCAGAGTGACAACTCCGCTTCTGACTCGACTTGCAAAGGTGCAGATGTCCTTGGGCGACTCGCTGCATTTTGGTAGCCCTCTAAGTCGGTCTGTTTCGGCCTGAGCTATTGAGTCAGGACGTCCAAACTGTAGTTCCAATTCTCTCATGATCTCATCCGGCTTTGCGTTCCCGATGAGCTCTGAGCTCACTGTCTCCAGTGCGCGACCACGCAAGCTCCTTCTGAGTCTTGCCGTGTTTTCTATGTCGCTGAAGTAGGCATGAGTTGCCTCGTAAATGGCTCGAAAAGATAGCCATTCTGTATGAGCTCCACCGAAATTCGGCAGAGTCATGATAACCTGCGACGCCGATCGGTTAGGCGTCCATGGTTCGATTTTTCTGTCGGCTAGCGACGCTATAGCGGATGTCAGCTCCGTTAGAAAAGGACGGAGTGACTCTTTCGCTTCTATTTGCCTTGGCGGCTCCACGTTGGACGGCTCTGTCCTAGGTGGTTCGATGTTAGACTTCACTTGTGGATGTTCTATATGGTCGATATGTTTCCGGGAGTCCGCTATAGCGTCGACGGCCGCAGCCGGGGTCCAATCGTCATTGTCCCCTTTGGCGACGTCATTCTCCCTCAACGGTGTGGGCTCTGGCGCCTCTTCGAGCCACGAACGGACATACTCTTCATTAGAATTTCTGTCATCCATATATTCATCCTCAGAAGCTTCTTCTTCTGCTTTTTGAAGTGCTAACTTAGCGAGTTCCAACTTTATTTTCAATAAGTCTTCACGAGCTCTTGAAATTTTCTTACGTGACCGGGTCGACTTGCTAGTTGACGGCGGTCCAGTATGTTCGATACGGGCGTCACCCCGGGCAGCCATTACTTCTCCTTGAACAAAGGTCTTATCCCGGATCCTTTGTTTTCTACCAGAAGGCTTCAGTGTTTTTTCTGAAGAATCTTCTGATTTCGATGCCTTCCTGCGTGTGCTTGGTTCCTGTGGTTCCTCCTCCACATGTGTGGGCGTGTTGTCACCTATCTGTGACGTTGGTGGGCTTCTGACTGGTATGGACTTTTCTGTCCCTTCAGTAGTAGACGGTGAGCGTGGGGGCAGCTGATGTTGTACGCCCGCACCTGGACGCTCAATGGGGACTGTCCATGATTCAGGCCTCTTGTCCTGGGATCTGGTAGTCGGCATCCTGATTGGTTCAAAATTTCAGTTTGAATACGCCAAGTCCAAGTCCAATCTTCAACTTGTCTTCAAAACGTTGGCTCGAAACGGCTGAGTCCAATTCTAGACTTCTTCAAAATGTCAGTTCGAATCGGCTGAGTCCAACTCTAGACTTCAACACGAACTGGTTGACATCTATTTTCGAGCTTCAAAACGGCTATGTCCAAACTTAATTTTTTCTTAAAAACTGCTAAGTGGTAACTCTGGGTTAAGTCCGATTTCAGTCGTCGGCTTGAA
Source organism: Orthosia gothica (assembly GCA_949775005.1). Classification (NCBI taxonomy): domain Eukaryota; kingdom Metazoa; phylum Arthropoda; class Insecta; order Lepidoptera; family Noctuidae; genus Orthosia; species Orthosia gothica. The sequence continues at coordinate 4,427,263 of OX459068.1, forward strand.
GAGGGTTCGCTTCCTTTTTCAAACTTCGAAAAGTATCTCCAAACTCCGGGTTAGTTTAAACTCCGGGTTATATCCGACCCTCTTAACTCCAGGTTATTCTTCAAACTATAAGTCGCTAGTCAGTCTTCAAAACTATAAGTTCCAAATCAGCTTCAAACTTCAATGTTGATACGTAAACAAGTTCACTATAAGACTTTCAACACAAAATGGGTAAGCACATGAGCATATGTTTTCACTGTACTTACTGTTGTCTAAGTGTCAACTTGTCCAGCAGCCTCCAAGGTTGAGCAGCCGGTCTGGTACCAATCACTGAACTGTTGGTCCAACTCTTGACGTTAGTAGTCACTTCAGACTCCAGATATCCAGGTTTGAAACTCCAGACTTCGATCGAGAGCTTCTATCTCGATAACGACTATTTGTTTTTAAACAAATTCTAAGTCGAAAATAAGCCTTCAGCTATAACGCTTCAGGAAATTTCAGCAACTATTTTTTTCGTTCTATTTTATAGAACAAGTCGCCCACACGACTATTCAATATGCTTCTGTGTGTAAGCCTCTTCTTGGATAACGCTTCAGCGATAATCCTTCAGCCGTAACCCTTCAGGAATTCTATGAACGTCGTATGTTCGTTCTATCTCCTGAACGAGCTCCCAACACGCTGTTTGAAAACTCCGATTATGAGTTTCCTAGCGATAACTCTTCAGGCTATGCTATATTCCTTCAGGATACAGTTTCTGTGTAATCTTCGATTACTGTGAATTCTCAGTAAGCAGGTTACACAACAGAAACAGCTCAAAAAACCGTCTTTTCGCGACGGTAATCACACGGGAACGGTTAGCTTCTCAGGAAGCCGGTAGAACCACAGGAATAGCTCAGGAATGGCTGCTGTGTCCCAGCAAAATGGTTGTCTTCCAGGTAGTCCACGCGTGGGCCTAATCCACTCGTGCACTCTTCACGACTGTAGTCGCTCTGGAAGTTTCTACTATGAGACGATAGCACGTTGCGCCTTTTGACGACGCTAATCACCCAGTAATACGGTTGCTGACCAGTAACTGGGTTATCTCACCCAGGAAACGGGTTTCTATCGTCCCAGAGTGTACGCTATGTTTTTGACTGTTAAAGAAACATGATCTTAACCCTGGCACTTGTAAGGTTTACGAGATGGAACGTCAGTATTCTTATTTCCCTGGAACTTTTCTCACGAACGCAACGCTTAGTACCCCAGTTGGCACATTTGTGTGGTGTGTAATCTTACCAGATTTATATTGAGGGTACCTTGAGATATTTGAGCATCAGTTTTCTTTGTTCTCACGAATGTTCACAGGCGTGAGCGTCAGTTTTCTTTGTTCTCAGGTACTAGTTTTCACAGGAACGATACGTTTTGACATTACCCAAGAAACAGGAATGTAACCTCAGTATATAAGGTCACTTTACATCAGGCTTGTTTGTTCTCAAGGCAGCGTTCGTGTCCTCAGGGCATCAGGTTTCTTTTTTCACAGGAATGGGACATCAGTTTTCTTTGTTCTCGGGAACAAGGCTCTTCCTTGGCCTATATTTTCACAGCGTCCGGGACATCAGTTTTCTTTGTTCTCGGGAACAAGGCTCTTCCTTGGCCTATATTTTCACAGCGTCCGGGACATCAGTTTTCTTTGTTCCCTCGAACAAGGCTCTTCGTTGGCCTATATCTTCACAGCGTCCGCTGGTCTGGTATTTTACCAGAGAATCCGGTACGAAGGACCAGCAAATGGTCCGTAGGTTACCAATATACGGCTCGACAGGACCAGCAAATGTACGGGACGGACGTGATCGTCCAAGACCGACAGGCAATCAGGAGGTTGTAAGGCTCCTGCTTGAACGCGTTGACGCCCCTTGCACCTATTGTTCAGTTGTCATCTGGTAACTATGGACCTTGGAGACACTTGAAGGTTGCCAAGTAGGTTGAGGTGAAAAACGTGATGTCCAGGTTAAATAAAACTATTTGTTCATGGCCAGAAGCGATGTTCCTTCATGGTCCTCGATGCGCAATGATGCGTGGAAATACTTTAAGTGAAATAATGGCTACGAAATGTTCACGCGCCTGCGCACTATTAAAGAGGCGAACTCGACTGCGACGAGGACCACAACATTCCGACCGCAAAAACTTTTATTTTTCAAAAAATATACGCTAAGACTCGTAGCTTGAAACTGACAGGAACTACCCTTCCACTGGACCGATTCTGGTGAAACTTGTACTTTTGGATAGGTCTCGAAGAGACCTTCCCTCCGGTCTTTGATCCAGGTCCCTAGCCCCTACCATCAGGGAGTTCTCGTAAGGAGAACGTCGAAGAAAGGGAATTCCCGCCAGTTTGAAGCTTTACAATCGAGTTTCTCCTAAAACTAGACATGTTAGCTCTAGGGTACCAGCGAGGGACTTGGAGCCCTCCTACTGGGCCGTTGACACACATAAGTGTTACAGTTATATTCAAAACATTCAGGCGTACAGCCGCGAAATGGTGCGAGAAGTTAGCTTATGCCCCTGATCTTGGCACATAAACTCGATTCCTACTCAGACCGCTGGGTGGATTTTCAAGTTACATTCACACCCGGGTAGCCCTCGTGATGGGCTATCCCAAGGTAGAAGTCCGGTAGCTACATGTCCAACCCCCGATGAGTTATCGTTTGTTACAAGTTTGTTTACATAGCAAGTCCATGTAACCTCGCACCATATCAGGTCGCTTAACTCCTCAACCACCAGAGCTAAGCTCCTTCCGGAAGTGTGGTTGGGTAGCTGGAAAACTAGGCTGTCTGACGGCGGTACCCTGATGGGTGTACCACCAGCCTTTCCGCAGCTTAAGGTGCCGGGAAGCGGCCGAATACTAAATTTTACGTCGTCTCACATCTTTAATGTGTCTGTGTGCGTTACATACCCCTATATACTAGCTCTGTGTCATGACTGAGTGTAGGCGCCTGCCTGAGGGTCCACGAAGGTAATGCTTCAGACAGCATATCTATAGCTGACCAGGCACCAAATGTCCCTGGACGCAGTGACACATCGGCAGCCGCATAGAAACGACCATGCCGGCATACACAGACCCATCCTCTCAAGTAAGTGACGCCTATGTACTAGAATTACATAGGTGCTGTCTATTTATAGGGCCTAGACAAAATTCTAGGTCACCTAGAAGCGCTAAAATGGCTTGTATCGAATTTTCCAAACACTTACTTGAGTAAAATGTATGTATATTTCCCTTTTTAGAGTAAAAATGCATTAAGACTGGCCATGTACTGCTATTATGTATAATTTCTCAGTCATGGCATCCAGCCATCCTATCTAGAACACCTAGATGGTGTTTCCTAACAAAACAATTATGTGTAAGGAAGCAATCTGATTGGTTGGTGAATAGAATACCTATAGCACCACCTGATACCCTGCTCAAAACGGGGGGTCTAAAATAAGTAAACAAAATATTTTTATTTCCTTAAACCTATACATTTATCATATAACTAAGGTACCTTATGTATAATTCTAACACATAAGCGCTATATTCACACTATAAACTATGTAAAAGCCCCCAAAACATGAGTTTAAAGTTATCAAAATTCTACAAAAACTGGTTTTAGTATAAATATAAGGTGCCGCCCTCTTACAGGTCATTGTGAACTAAACGCTCGTTGAGGACGGTTGTTTTTTACGGAGTTAAATACTTGTTTCTTTCCGTAATAACACAATCAGTATGCATATTAAAGCTTCTAATTTATTGTTATTAGACTATATAATTCTATTACCTACTGATAGACACATAAAATATAATTTTAGTGTCTCAAAAACATGAGCAAAAATTAGTTACGAGCTTTACTATAAAAGGTTTTTTCACCTACCGACATCGCTTAGTATGCGATGGCGCTCTGGGGTGAGCAGACGTGTGTCTGTCAATACTATTTATATTTTACATATGACAACCTATCTAAAGGTGACGTATCGTCGCGAACATCTCTCCCGCCGTGCAGTGTCGCGTCGACTCGATGCTACGTTGGCGCGGCGCTGCATCAGCATTGTGAGCGGCGCACGTCGGCAGCGCTCGTGACCTCGACGCTCTGCGACACGTCGCTCAGCTCTCGCCGCTGGAACTCTGCTGCACTCATTTTGGCAAAGGAATGAGCTTCTTCACCGGACGCTTTAGAGTGCCGCCAGTGGTGCGCACCTCAGCGGTCCGGACTTCTCCATCAGGGCCAGGGTATATGGCCTCGATGCGGCCTCGCGGCCACGTGTTGCGAGGCAGCTGCCCGTCCGCGATAAGGACGGGGTCGCCCACCAGCAGGCCAGGCCCGCGGCTATGGGGCTCCCGCCGGTTTTGGAGCTCCGGCAGGTATTCTCGCACCCACCGGCGCCAGAACATGTCGGCCAGGATTTGTGACCGACGCCACATCTTTTTGTGGTCGATGTCTTGCTCGGTGAACACGCCGGGGTTTGGGAGTCTAGCCGACCCACCAAGTAGGAAGTGGTTCGGCGTGATAGACTCGTCGTCATCGCCGTCGACTGATACATGTGTCAGCGGGCGGCTATTTACCGTGTACTCTGCCTCACAAATCAGTGTGGACAACACCTCTTCGTGTGGGTGTTTCTCTGTGAGTACGGTATACAATGCGTTTTTTACGCAGCGAACTAGACGCTCCCATGCACCTCTCATAAAGGGCGCTGATGGGGTGATGAAGCGCCAAGTGATGCCTCGGCGACTGGCCTCCTCTCGGAAGGCCTCTCGTAGCTCTCGATCGGCACCGTGCATGTTGGTGCCGTTGTCTGAGTGGATCTCAGTTGGACATCCTCTGCGGGCGGCGAAACGGCGCAGCGCTAATATTGCGCTGTCTGCGCTGAGGCTGGCGGCGATCTCGAGGTGGACAGCTCTTGTGGTGAGGCATGTAAACAGTGCTACATATCTCTTGTGATGCTGGCGACCCACGGTGACAGATAGCGGGCCGAAGTAGTCTAGCCCGGTGTACGTGAACGGCCTTTGGTGATGAGCCAGGCGCGTTCGTGGGTGGTCGCCGGTCGCTGGCACAGGTGCTTGTGCCTTACGAATACGGCACTGAAGACATTGTGCCAGTACTTTCTTGGTGGTGGGACGCATCCTTACGACCCAATAATGCTGCCGTACCTCATTTATTGTGAGTTCAGTCCCACTATGTAGTAAGCTGCGGTGTGTCCAGTCTATATAGAGCTGGGTTATATGATGGTCGCCATGTAATATTGGCGGTCGCCTTACATCTTCTGTGACCTCGTCAGTGGCGGCTATACGGCTTCTAATACGTAGTAGGTCATCTACTACTTCTATTTGCAGCGCGTGTAGCGGACTATTTTTGTCCACTATTTCATGTGCATGCAATCTAGCTATTTCTTGAGCGAACGATTGCTGCTGTGCAACTTGTACGAGTATTTTCTCGGCTTTTTGAAGAAAGCTCGCATCTATGTACTGCTTTCGGACTTCTGGCGCTATGTATGACGGCTTGGTTGCTGCAGTCGCTGTCTTCTTTTTCTTTCGCCAGTCCGTGTCCTCCTCAGCGTTTTTCCGGGTTCTTTTGTAGAACGTTTTCTCTGTCCTTTGTTTACAGAGATGTATAAAACGTAGGACGGTAGCAGTCGCACGTAATAGCCGCTCCCATCTCGAAAAGTTGACGGGATCAGGTATAGCTTCTATGAGCTTCGAAGTGTATGTATGTCTGTCTGTTATTTTCTCCAAAACAGATTTTTCTTTTTCTGTGACAGTGAGCGTTCTTTCCTCTCCTGTCTCTTCTGTGATTGGAGGTTTTTCTGATGGCCATGAAGAAGGGTCTTCATACAAAAAACTTGGGCCACAGAACCACTCGTGTTGTGAGTCAAACCTCGGCGGCACGTCACGAGTCGCTATATCGGCGATGTTCAACTTCGTGGATATCCATCGCCAATCCTCCACTTTGCTACCTTCTTCTATGGCAGCTATGCGATGAGCTACGAAGGCTTTATAGGTTCGTGCTCCTTTTCTTATCCACGACAAGACTGTTTTGCTGTCTGTCCAATACGTGACCGACGATGGATTGTTGTCGTGTTCACGTTTCACAGCTGCAGCCAGACGGGTTCCCATCACCGCTGCCTGCAGCTCGAGGCGCGGTATCGATTGTAGCTTTAATGGAGCTACTCTCGCCTTGGCCATGACTAGGCTCACCTTCTGTGTGCCTACTGCTGTGGTGGCTCGCCAATACACAGCTGCTGCGTATGCCAACTCGCTTGCGTCGGTAAATACATGTATTTGTATTTCTGTGGCATCACTATAACCAGGATAACATCTTGGTATGCTGATGCCCTTGAGCTGCCGCAGGTTTTCGATCCAACTTCTCCACTGAGATGCCAGGTCAGCGTCTAATAGCTGGTCCCAATCGACGCCTCGCCTCCAAGCTTCTTGCAATATTTGTTTAGCTCGAATCGTAACAGGCGAGGCTAGTCCTAGGGGGTCGTATAACGACATAACAATTTTGAGAGCCTCTCTTTTTGTAGGGGCCTCCTTTTCTAAAATTCCTGGCGGCAGTCTCGCAAGCGTTAGGTTGAAACCTAGCGTATCTTCACTAGGTCTCCAAATCAGGCCGAGTATTTTCTCTGCGCCTACTGTATCTCCGATGTTCACAACCTCAGTGCAGGTTTGTGACGGATCGATATTTTCTATCAGGCGCTTACTGTTTGATACCCATTTTGTTAGGTCAAACTTCGCCTGTTGGTGTATTTTCTTCACCATTGTCGCGACTTCTGTCGCTTCTTCGACTGTTTTATAGCTGTCCAGATAATCGTCCATATAATGGCTCTCTACTATAGCTTTCACTGCTACTGGATGCTGTTCGATGTGCTTTCTTGCGTTCCAATTTTTCGCAAAGATAGCGGTGCACGGCGAGCTTGCCGCGCCGAAAATGATGGACGTCATACGATATTCTTCTGGGGCTCCATCTCTTCTGTTGCCTCTCCATAGGTAGCGAAGTGAGTCTCGGTCTTCACTTCGTACTTTTACTTGCATGAACATCTCGGCTATGTCTCCGGAGATGGCCACGCAGTGTCTACGAAATCTCATCATGACGCCGGGCAGCGACTGCAGCAAGTCTGGTCCAGTTAGCAGGAAGTCGTTGAGTGACTTTCCTCTCGATTTTGCGGCGGCATCATGTACTATTCGAATTTTCTCTGGCTTCATGGGGTTGAAGACATCGAAATGAGGCAGGTACCAGGTTTTTCCTGGCGTGCTTGACTTGGGAGCCTTCTCAGCATATCCCTTTTCTATCAGGGAGTCCATCTGATGTGTGTATTTCACACGAAGAGCGGGGTTTTTATCCAGCTTCTTCTCTATGGAGACTAGCCTTTTGAGTGCTGTCTCGTAACTATCGGGCATCTCTATTTTCTCGTCCCGCCATAACATAGCGGTTTCTATGTGCCCATTTCCTAACTGTCTTGTGTGACGGTTCAGTATATCTTCTGCCCTCTTCTGGGGGTCAGAAGCTGGTTGTCGTGGATTGATAGCCAACGACTCGATAGCGAAGAATTCACGGAGCTGCTCGTTCAGTTCCGCATCTTGCCTTGCGTCAACGGACTGACACCCGTTGACATAGTGCACCTGCTGGCCCAGTGTTCTGGTGTGCGCGCCGTGCAATGTCCAGCCCATCATGGTTTTCGACGCGATGGGTTGGCTTCTGGGTCCTCTGCGGACTTCAGTGGCCAACAACAAATGCCAGTTGTCTTGGCCGACGAGTATCTTTGGCACTCCAGCAGGATACGTAAGCTGCGACGTCAAGTCTCGAAGGTGCCTACAGCGGGCTACGTCTTCTTGACTGACTGCCTGTGGTGACAGGTTGAGCTTCGAAATGGTGCGCGCCTTGAAGGGCACCCTATCTCTCATACGACTTGTGAGAGTGACGGTTATACGTCTCGATAAGGGAGTGTCGATCATGGTGTTTCCAATAGCACCGATCTTCAGAGGGTCGATTGGGCCCACTGCTCCCACTCGCTGAGCGATTGCTTCGTCGATCAGCGAAACGGTGGATCCGTCGTCAAGGAGTGCGTATGTGTCTGCCTCTCCCGCCGGTCCTATTACCCGGACCGGTATCATCTTCAGGAAAGCTTGACTCGAATCAGTTCGCGAACTGGCCACTATCTCTAGCGACTTCCTCTTCTCTTCTGGAACAGCAGGCTTCCTTGTCCTGTCTGTATGAAGAAGTCGATGGTGCGTGGCTGTACACCCCTTATGACTACACTGCTTCTTGTTGCAAGTGTGTCCAGCACGACGTTGTCTTAGGCAGCGATAGCACAAGTTGTAATTCTTGGCTAGCTCCCATCTTTTGTCACTTGCTGCGTCTCTGACCCTTTGGCAGTCAGACGCGTAGTGACCACTTTTGTCGCAAATTCGACATTTGTTTACCGGCTTGTCGGTAGCTGTATGCGTCCGTTGTATGACGCGTTTTCCCGCTAGAGAATCCGTTTCCTTGATGTTCTCAGGCGGGGCGAATGCACTGCAGAAGTGAGCTTGCTCGGTTATGAAGTCGCTGAAGAGTGACAGATCCGGCAGCGACTGGTACTTTTCCGTGTACGTTCTGTACCATTGTACACGCAGAGAATTGGGTAGCTTCTCAGTTAGCTGGCGCACCAGCTCGGCATTGAGCAGATAGTGCCCCTTCTTGAGAGCTCGCAGAGTGACAACTCCGCTTCTGACTCGACTTGCAAAGGTGCAGATGTCCTTGGGCGACTCGCTGCATTTTGGTAGCCCTCTAAGTCGGTCTGTTTCGGCCTGAGCTATTGAGTCAGGACGTCCAAACTGTAGTTCCAATTCTCTCATGATCTCATCCGGCTTTGCGTTCCCGATGAGCTCTGAGCTCACTGTCTCCAGTGCGCGACCACGCAAGCTCCTTCTGAGTCTTGCCGTGTTTTCTATGTCGCTGAAGTAGGCATGAGTTGCCTCGTAAATGGCTCGAAAAGATAGCCATTCTGTATGAGCTCCACCGAAATTCGGCAGAGTCATGATAACCTGCGACGCCGATCGGTTAGGCGTCCATGGTTCGATTTTTCTGTCGGCTAGCGACGCTATAGCGGATGTCAGCTCCGTTAGAAAAGGACGGAGTGACTCTTTCGCTTCTATTTGCCTTGGCGGCTCCACGTTGGACGGCTCTGTCCTAGGTGGTTCGATGTTAGACTTCACTTGTGGATGTTCTATATGGTCGATATGTTTCCGGGAGTCCGCTATAGCGTCGACGGCCGCAGCCGGGGTCCAATCGTCATTGTCCCCTTTGGCGACGTCATTCTCCCTCAACGGTGTGGGCTCTGGCGCCTCTTCGAGCCACGAACGGACATACTCTTCATTAGAATTTCTGTCATCCATATATTCATCCTCAGAAGCTTCTTCTTCTGCTTTTTGAAGTGCTAACTTAGCGAGTTCCAACTTTATTTTCAATAAGTCTTCACGAGCTCTTGAAATTTTCTTACGTGACCGGGTCGACTTGCTAGTTGACGGCGGTCCAGTATGTTCGATACGGGCGTCACCCCGGGCAGCCATTACTTCTCCTTGAACAAAGGTCTTATCCCGGATCCTTTGTTTTCTACCAGAAGGCTTCAGTGTTTTTTCTGAAGAATCTTCTGATTTCGATGCCTTCCTGCGTGTGCTTGGTTCCTGTGGTTCCTCCTCCACATGTGTGGGCGTGTTGTCACCTATCTGTGACGTTGGTGGGCTTCTGACTGGTATGGACTTTTCTGTCCCTTCAGTAGTAGACGGTGAGCGTGGGGGCAGCTGATGTTGTACGCCCGCACCTGGACGCTCAATGGGGACTGTCCATGATTCAGGCCTCTTGTCCTGGGATCTGGTAGTCGGCATCCTGATTGGTTCAAAATTTCAGTTTGAATACGCCAAGTCCAAGTCCAATCTTCAACTTGTCTTCAAAACGTTGGCTCGAAACGGCTGAGTCCAATTCTAGACTTCTTCAAAATGTCAGTTCGAATCGGCTGAGTCCAACTCTAGACTTCAACACGAACTGGTTGACATCTATTTTCGAGCTTCAAAACGGCTATGTCCAAACTTAATTTTTTCTTAAAAACTGCTAAGTGGTAACTCTGGGTTAAGTCCGATTTCAGTCGTCGGCTTGAAGAGGGTTCGCTTCCTTTTTCAAACTTCGAAAAGTATCTCCAAACTCCGGGTTAGTTTAAACTCCGGGTTATATCCGACCCTCTTAACTCCAGGTTATTCTTCAAACTATAAGTCGCTAGTCAGTCTTCAAAACTATAAGTTCCAAATCAGCTTCAAACTTCAATGTTGATACGTAAACAAGTTCACTATAAGACTTTCAACACAAAATGGGTAAGCACATGAGCATATGTTTTCACTGTACTTACTGTTGTCTAAGTGTCAACTTGTCCAGCAGCCTCCAAGGTTGAGCAGCCGGTCTGGTACCAATCACTGAACTGTTGGTCCAACTCTTGACGTTAGTAGTCACTTCAGACTCCAGATATCCAGGTTTGAAACTCCAGACTTCGATCGAGAGCTTCTATCTCGATAACGACTATTTGTTTTTAAACAAATTCTAAGTCGAAAATAAGCCTTCAGCTATAACGCTTCAGGAAATTTCAGCAACTATTTTTTTCGTTCTATTTTATAGAACAAGTCGCCCACACGACTATTCAATATGCTTCTGTGTGTAAGCCTCTTCTTGGATAACGCTTCAGCGATAATCCTTCAGCCGTAACCCTTCAGGAATTCTATGAACGTCGTATGTTCGTTCTATCTCCTGAACGAGCTCCCAACACGCTGTTTGAAAACTCCGATTATGAGTTTCCTAGCGATAACTCTTCAGGCTATGCTATATTCCTTCAGGATACAGTTTCTGTGTAATCTTCGATTACTGTGAATTCTCAGTAAGCAGGTTACACAACAGAAACAGCTCAAAAAACCGTCTTTTCGCGACGGTAATCACACGGGAACGGTTAGCTTCTCAGGAAGCCGGTAGAACCACAGGAATAGCTCAGGAATGGCTGCTGTGTCCCAGCAAAATGGTTGTCTTCCAGGTAGTCCACGCGTGGGCCTAATCCACTCGTGCACTCTTCACGACTGTAGTCGCTCTGGAAGTTTCTACTATGAGACGATAGCACGTTGCGCCTTTTGACGACGCTAATCACCCAGTAATACGGTTGCTGACCAGTAACTGGGTTATCTCACCCAGGAAACGGGTTTCTATCGTCCCAGAGTGTACGCTATGTTTTTGACTGTTAAAGAAACATGATCTTAACCCTGGCACTTGTAAGGTTTACGAGATGGAACGTCAGTATTCTTATTTCCCTGGAACTTTTCTCACGAACGCAACGCTTAGTACCCCAGTTGGCACATTTGTGTGGTGTGTAATCTTACCAGATTTATATTGAGGGTACCTTGAGATATTTGAGCATCAGTTTTCTTTGTTCTCACGAATGTTCACAGGCGTGAGCGTCAGTTTTCTTTGTTCTCAGGTACTAGTTTTCACAGGAACGATACGTTTTGACATTACCCAAGAAACAGGAATGTAACCTCAGTATATAAGGTCACTTTACATCAGGCTTGTTTGTTCTCAAGGCAGCGTTCGTGTCCTCAGGGCATCAGGTTTCTTTTTTCACAGGAATGGGACATCAGTTTTCTTTGTTCTCGGGAACAAGGCTCTTCCTTGGCCTATATTTTCACAGCGTCCGGGACATCAGTTTTCTTTGTTCTCGGGAACAAGGCTCTTCCTTGGCCTATATTTTCACAGCGTCCGGGACATCAGTTTTCTTTGTTCCCTCGAACAAGGCTCTTCGTTGGCCTATATCTTCACAGCGTCCGCTGGTCTGGTATTTTACCAGAGAATCCGGTACGAAGGACCAGCAAATGGTCCGTAGGTTACCAATATACGGCTCGACAGGACCAGCAAATGTACGGGACGGACGTGATCGTCCAAGACCGACAGGCAATCAGGAGGTTGTAAGGCTCCTGCTTGAACGCGTTGACGCCCCTTGCACCTATTGTTCAGTTGTCATCTGGTAACTATGGACCTTGGAGACACTTGAAGGTTGCCAAGTAGGTTGAGGTGAAAAACGTGATGTCCAGGTTAAATAAAACTATTTGTTCATGGCCAGAAGCGATGTTCCTTCATGGTCCTCGATGCGCAATGATGCGTGGAAATACTTTAAGTGAAATAATGGCTACGAAATGTTCACGCGCCTGCGCACTATTAAAGAGGCGAACTCGACTGCGACGAGGACCACAACATTCCGACCGCAAAAACTTTTATTTTTCAAAAAATATACGCTAAGACTCGTAGCTTGAAACTGACAGGAACTACCCTTCCACTGGACCGATTCTGGTGAAACTTGTACTTTTGGATAGGTCTCGAAGAGACCTTCCCTCCGGTCTTTGATCCAGGTCCCTAGCCCCTACCATCAGGGAGTTCTCGTAAGGAGAACGTCGAAGAAAGGGAATTCCCGCCAGTTTGAAGCTTTACAATCGAGTTTCTCCTAAAACTAGACATGTTAGCTCTAGGGTACCAGCGAGGGACTTGGAGCCCTCCTACTGGGCCGTTGACACACATAAGTGTTACAGTTATATTCAAAACATTCAGGCGTACAGCCGCGAAATGGTGCGAGAAGTTAGCTTATGCCCCTGATCTTGGCACATAAACTCGATTCCTACTCAGACCGCTGGGTGGATTTTCAAGTTACATTCACACCCGGGTAGCCCTCGTGATGGGCTATCCCAAGGTAGAAGTCCGGTAGCTACATGTCCAACCCCCGATGAGTTATCGTTTGTTACAAGTTTGTTTACATAGCAAGTCCATGTAACCTCGCACCATATCAGGTCGCTTAACTCCTCAACCACCAGAGCTAAGCTCCTTCCGGAAGTGTGGTTGGGTAGCTGGAAAACTAGGCTGTCTGACGGCGGTACCCTGATGGGTGTACCACCAGCCTTTCCGCAGCTTAAGGTGCCGGGAAGCGGCCGAATACTAAATTTTACGTCGTCTCACATCTTTAATGTGTCTGTGTGCGTTACATACCCCTATATACTAGCTCTGTGTCATGACTGAGTGTAGGCGCCTGCCTGAGGGTCCACGAAGGTAATGCTTCAGACAGCATATCTATAGCTGACCAGGCACCAAATGTCCCTGGACGCAGTGACACATCGGCAGCCGCATAGAAACGACCATGCCGGCATACACAGACCCATCCTCTCAAGTAAGTGACGCCTATGTACTAGAATTACATAGGTGCTGTCTATTTATAGGGCCTAGACAAAATTCTAGGTCACCTAGAAGCGCTAAAATGGCTTGTATCGAATTTTCCAAACACTTACTTGAGTAAAATGTATGTATATTTCCCTTTTTAGAGTAAAAATGCATTAAGACTGGCCATGTACTGCTATTATGTATAATTTCTCAGTCATGGCATCCAGCCATCCTATCTAGAACACCTAGATGGTGTTTCCTAACAAAACAATTATGTGTAAGGAAGCAATCTGATTGGTTGGTGAATAGAATACCTATAGCACCACCTGATACCCTGCTCAAAACGGGGGGTCTAAAATAAGTAAACAAAATATTTTTATTTCCTTAAACCTATACATTTATCATATAACTAAGGTACCTTATGTATAATTCTAACACATAAGCGCTATATTCACACTATAAACTATGTAAAAGCCCCCAAAACATGAGTTTAAAGTTATCAAAATTCTACAAAAACTGGTTTTAGTATAAATATAAGGTGCCGCCCTCTTACAGGTCATTGTGAACTAAACGCTCGTTGAGGACGGTTGTTTTTTACGGAGTTAAATACTTGTTTCTTTCCGTAATAACACAATCAGTATGCATATTAAAGCTTCTAATTTATTGTTATTAGACTATATAATTCTATTACCTACTGATAGACACATAAAATATAATTTTAGTGTCTCAAAAACATGAGCAAAAATTAGTTACGAGCTTTACTATAAAAGGTTTTTTCACCTACCGACATCGCTTAGTATGCGATGGCGCTCTGGGGTGAGCAGACGTGTGTCTGTCAATACTATTTATATTTTACATATGACAACCTATCTAAAGGTGACGTATCGTCGCGAACAGGAAGGTTCGGCAAATATATTATCCTGTCTTATGTAGACTTGCTCTCCATCTAAAACCGGGGTCCTAATTGAAAAGGGGCTTAAAATAAATCAAATTTTAGGGACTTAACGAATTAAAGATTTAGATGAGTAACAAGCTAGACCCAGTGTACAAATATAAAGTACATTCTCATCTAACACATTAATACGAAACAAAATTAGGTTAAATCGGTTAAATATTTATAGAAAAGGCCATTGTTGATATACGCGTACGATGTTTCCCTTGGGCATTTAACAATGTTAACCTTCCACGTAACAAAACAAACAGCGAACGTACTGCATAAATAATGATGTTTTACAATAAACATTTCTAACTATGAAGAAATATGAAGTTAACTGCAAATGTTAAACAAGCAGATAGACGAGCTTACGGAAATATTTTCATATATTGTGATGTTGTGTTACACATCGTGCTTTCTTTAATAGGTTTCTTTCAAGGCGTAAATTAAGGTTAACCATTTCGTAAGTGGGTTCTTTCCTCCACTGAGATGTTTCCACCCTATTTCTTCCCTAAGTCGATACGACGATAGCGATCAAACGCTTTATGTCATTAAAGTCGGAATTACCTACAGTGTAGGTATGGTAAGTCCTACACAATCGTTTGCTAATCGCTCGTTGTTTGCCAAACGCACTTATTTAAAAAAAAAACCGCCATCAACTCTAAAACTTCTTTATTGAAGAGCAATTATTGCGCGAAAATCGCTATGGTTTTGCTCTTGCAAAAGATACGCAATAAGCCTGCGGGTTATACCAATAAATTTTTTGCAAAGCCAGAAATTTTACTGTTTAAAGACAAAAAGGAACGCTTGAAAATACCTAAATACACATACATCATATCACCTAAATATCTTAAAAATTCAAGACCCAGTTTTAATTTAAAGATTCTAGCCAGAATGGAAGAACGTCCGCATACCGTTCAGTATCTGGGTCACGTGTCTTGAAAACGAGTCGACTACTGCAACACATCGGAAGGAACGGGGTGGAGACACCCACGCCTCACGAAAGGGCTCCATTGCATAGAAGCTGCAGAAGTTAAACCCGACAAACAAAAGCACTTTACTGTCCCTTTTGGGGAAATCCTTGTGGATAACCGCCGTCAAGGGAAGCACGGAGGGTTGTATCGGTATCCTACCGACTAAAACCCAACGGTTCTTACCACTATTTGACTGAGAACCGGTTTCTGAAATGAGAACATGAAATCTAGAACATTTCAAAACCTACAATGCCAGTGTTTGGTAGGTTTTCACAACAACAAATTCTTAATTCAGAAATCAAGGGGCTAAGATGATCCTGGGAATCGATCTTTTCATCAGTGAGCAGATATATATTGTGACGTTCCCTGATGTCCTCACACGGTGGCGCAATATCATCTGACTTCTATTATTATGTAGTACATATACGGCTAATTGCTGATACACGTCGCTGCGCACGTTCGCATACACATTACCTCCCGTTTGTTTGCTTCACACAATGCTTATAACAGACCAACTCACACGCATCTACTACTTATACGTTTAGGGCGAATGTCACCTAAGGCCCGGCGCCAATTATCGGCATCGGTGGCAAATAGCAATATACTATAACATAATGGCAATAAAGTAGAAATTGCCGTGATATGTGGTCGTAATAACAAAAATACCGCTTCGGTATGCTTGAGGCTGGTGTATCGGCAGCCTTGAGAATGCTTCGGGATGCTTCGCCATCCTTCGGTACGCCGCCGGCGCCCGAGGCAACACTCGGGGGATAGTTTGCCCATAGAATTAGTTTGAATTAGTTTGCATCCTTAAGGACGCCTCGTCATCCCTAAGAACGTTGCAGCATGCCAAAGCATAATTGCCGATAGTGTGCGCTTGCATGTAGGATGCCGAAGGATCCTTTTCCTTGCCGATGCCGATAATGGGCGCCGGGCCTAAGTAACTGAACGCGGTCAGCGCATCTAAACTGCGTCCTAGCGCATGTATGGTATGTGTGAATTATTATATATGATTTCTCTCCATTGTACATATCTGACAATCTGCGGACCCTGGGGTCCCGGACCTTTGAAAGGCGTTTGTGGGGCCGAAGCCAACTCGCGGAGACCCTGTTAGACTTTAACTGAAATGTGACAACAACTGACGATATTGTCCCTAGTACTATGCATGCAAGTGCACCCACGGACAATCTTCGGTTGGTGCAGGGCTATGGATATGGAAACTAAAGATACTCACTAGGCTATAGGTTTGATTGGCTTAGTGGGCTGATTATCCAGAACTATGGAAGGACTATTAGCTCCTGTCTGTAAACATTACACAGCAATGATGACACTGGCAGCTATGCATTGGTAAAATGGGCACTTAATATTACTCTGAGATTCGAACCTTCTGTTGCAGTCTATTTTGTGTCGGCACGGTGAATACGAATTTCCATATCTGTATACCATGAGGAATGTATAATACCCTCCACATATACGCGACAAAATGTCTGTAGGAACGCTGTTTTGCGGAAATTAAAATCTCAATTTTTGCTAAAATTAAACCAGTCTGCAATCAATTCTATGTTAATTACATTTTTGAATATTGAAATTCCTGTGAATTTATACAAGAGTTATAATAATACGTTTGTTTACACTGTGAATAAAACACGAGGTGCGAAAATGTGGAGAAGACAATAGAAAAACTTTTGAAACACCTGTGAAGCAAGTGCTTGCGAAAGTTTCAGAGATTCTGCTAAAAGCAAAATATAAAGGACGTTTGCCGAAACTCTGCCTGAAAACTTTGCTTCTGCTGTACTCGTAAAAAAATCTTAGGTATATAAAATTCTGTATCAAGAAAAACATTGTAAGTATTAATTAGAACAAAATGTTAGGATGAATTTTCAATACAGCAGCAGCAAGGGACTCAATAAATAACAAATGAATTACACTAATGAAAAACAGCAACCTTTACTATCTTAAAAACCTAAACCAAAAAAACGGAACACTAAAGAAAGTAGGTTACGAGAAAGCGTTTTCTTTGCAAACTTGTCCCTGAAACGGTGACGTAAAAGGATGTTTACTTAAGCCACCGAGCTATTTTTACTTGGCCGGCCACACTAATTGAGCCAAGTCCCTGCTTTAGATCATTAAATATGACAGCTTACCGTGTCGCTTTTATTTTACAAATTATTTCTATACGCCTAACATAATTTCTTTTGGAGAAAATTATCATGGTCTCTTTTGGAGTCTCTTTGGGTGTAATAAATTAATTGCAAGGTCATAGAAAAAGGGATGATGATAAGAAAGAAACAAATATTAAATTATCTTGTGGATGACACTGTTGAGCGAAAATGTATATGTCTGTCTCGACGCTCCAATAATGAAGACACTGTACATCTCTACGAACAGGAGCTCGTGGCTAAATAATAACAGCCTTACGGGTCGATCTTGAAGGTTAAGCAACGCTTGACGAGGTCGGTCCGTGGATGTGTGACTATTTCAACATACCGAGTTTCCTCCGTGCCTCGGAAAGCACGTTAAGCCGTTGGTCCCGGCTGGCATTTTAAGATCTTTGACAGTCGTTACGAGTCTAGCCAAGGGGTATCGTGTTACCCAGTTACTGGGTTGTGGAGGTCAGATAGGCAGTCGCTCCATGTAAAACACTGGTACTCAGCTGAATCCGGTTAGACTGGAAGCCGAACCCGCGCCGAGCCGAACATAGTTGGGAAAAGGCTAGCCAGATTGATTGTATACATCTCTACAAACATAAGGCAAGTGAAGTTCAAGATCAAAGAGAATGTCAGCGATACCTCTAGTGTAAATTCCATTTGTGGCTACCTGCTTTGTTATCTCAAAGTCCACGTACATCAGCACGAGCCGAATCAATATTCAATGCTGAAAGCAAGTGAAGAAGCTATATTATGCCGACAATATCGGCACCAAACCATGTCTCACTAAGTACAGCTATACATCAACTTATTCATTATTACCATTCGCTAGCCAAGACTTATACTCAGCTACATAATATCCCACTTTCGATTCCAATATGATATGCGAAAGTAACTCTGTCCGTTTGAACCGTTAAGCCAATTTTCATGAATTTTGGTTTTAAGATAGATAGATTGTATCTTGGCGAAGGACATAGCATACTTTCTTTTATACCGGGATTAACTTCCCTGTTGAAGTGTTGATAATTTCAGACCATAATGCGAACCAAAACGCTGGCTGAAGCTAATATCTATCTAATATAGATAATTACTCAGACAGCCTGCCATTAAAGCCATGGAAGAACAAACGTTACTCATGTTTGTGTAACATCAGCGAGCAAATATCCGAAGGAAATGGCTGTGCTCCTCGTTCTAGAAATGCTATTATGTGATATAAAAATGAATCGCAAAATGTGTTGGTAAGCGCATAACTCAACAACGCCTGGACCAATTTGAACAATTCTTTTTTTAAAAAGTTCGTTGAAGTTCAAAGATGGTTTTAACGGGGAGAAAAATTCTAATAATTGCCGGAAAAAAAATAAAAACAGCCCTTTTCTTTTTCCCATACAAAAGTTTTCTAACTAAAACGTAGAGTCAATTTGAGCTTTATTGCTATTGTATAAGCTATTTTTGCTTTGTGTAGGGTAGGGTAGAGTAGTGTAGAGTAGGGTAGTGTAGGGTAGGGTAGGGTAGTGTAGTGTAGCATAGGGTAGGGTAGTGTAGCGTAGGGTAGGGAAGGTAGTGTAGGGTAGGGTAGGATAGGTAGTGTAAGGTAGGGTAGGTAGGGTAGCTAAATGTTTGGTGTTTTTATGGCAAAACAAAGTTTGCCGGGTCAGCTAGTTATGTGATAAATATAGGAATTGTTATTGTAACAACGGTGCATTCATATCCTTCTCTGTTTATGTTATTATCTTGTGTGATACAATAGGTTCACTTGCTTTTAATGAAGCAAGGTTAAGTGACTATATCACATCAGCGTAGTAAAATCTTGACTTTGCATTAAGTCAAATGTCGATTTTGTTGAGTCTAAAGCCAACTGAAAACACCTGCGCATTTCGAATAAGCGCCTTGTCTATCAAACCTACTGTTGACTCGTCATTTCCAAGAACGTAGCCCGAATTCTAGACCTTAAAGAAGCTGCAACCTAATTTTGTGGTTTGCCAAACATTAATATTTCTGCGAAGCGTGCTGAATTCACAGTTTTGCTCTAACATCTCAATAAATCTAAACAAGTATTGCACAATATTTCAAACCGGGCATACATGTGCGAACTTCTTATAATCATATGATTCATCTCCCGTTGCCAATAAATCGTACAACTTTAGGGTTTGAGTTTTAAAATTTTCCTCGAGAACAACATCCTAAGAAGAAATAGAATATATTATTCGTGTAGTTTTTATAGGATTTTGATCGTCCATTTGTCCACGTATCGATCAGCACATCTGCTTAAAATCCTGACGTTGATGCAGATCCAGCCAATGGTGAAGCGTTTTATGTTTATCATGGAACTTTTCTCTGTAATGAGCTGTAAACAGACGGATTGAGATCTATTACTAGAGAATTTAAAAGTACTGTGATTGTACAAGGTGATTTCATCAAGCCCGTGGATTCCAGTGTGATGTAGGTATAGGTTGAAAAGTCAAAACCAGTTTAGGATTCTGTGCGCGCCTACCACAGTTTATTCAACTGTTTCAAACACAAATTATGAAATTGCCTTTGAATCAACAACAGCATAAAACATTTCGTAGCTGTGAAGGCTATTTGTTTAATATGAAATGTTATTACTTCATCATGTCTCCCTTTAAACGCTTCACTTATCTTTTTCTTTGTTAACGAATTCTTTAGTTCGTTAAGCCTTGAAATTAGTATTTTGGCATGCTCTACATAATTTGTATTGTTAGCGCTGGGTAAGCCTTGTTCTTCACTATACAAATGTGTGCCTTGTGGAAAGGTCGTCCTCATTACTTTATTTAGTACCACCTGATTAACTATGACTACTGCTACTGCTCTAATCGAATTGATTTTACATTGTCTAGTTATGACCTTTTCAGTACTTGCTACATGAATAAATTTTAGTGCCCATAAAGACTTGGCACGGAATCTTATTTCCTTTTGATACGTTTGGGTGATGTAAACTAAGTTTCTCTTCTTTTCTAGTTAGCTTGTTGTTGAATTGCCAACACGTGTTTTTTGGACTTTTTCTTATATGTCTGTCCATAAAGTTTTACCATTATCTTCAATTATCTTGAAAGGAGCAGGATCTCTTTCAGCATCCGATATTGAATCTACATCCAATTTCCTATATTTTAGATCTGGTAAGCCATTAGAAACGTTTCTAATAACAACTTTTAGAACGGACTCTATAATTTCGTTTATCAATTTACAACGCTCTTATTCCACAAAGAAATTGTCAGTATTATAAGCAATATCGTATTTAATAATCGTCTCATCTAGTCAAATTATCCTTCAGTATCAAATGAATATTGTTGTTATTTCAATAATATAGTTTAGTTCATTTACAAACCTTTATTGTTTTTGTTATGAACCAGTAAATTCTATATTAATCTTGACAAACGACAATCTCCATGCATATAGTTGTGTTGACTTCCCTCAGCACATGAATAATTTCCTCGCCCCTTCCTGTCGGGGTTGTTGGGTAAACATCCATTTCCTGAACTTCCCCATGAATGTCATGGTCACTAGGCACACCGATGGCCTTGGACTATATTCGAACATCGGATATTTGTGGTTTTATTACTCATATCCCCGAAAAAACTTTGTACAGTTTTGTCTGTTGGGACGAATACGTCGCAATGCGGTGTGAATTATGTATGTTCTTCCACCTTGGCTTTTTGCTTATATGTGGAAAAGTATGTTTAGTTGCTTGTATTCTGCAGTTAAAAGTGATCTTTATTTCGTCGCGTTGGGATTCCAACAGTTTTCATTCGATGTAGTAACAGTTAGTAGTGATACTTTAAAATTCTCTGCTAAAACAGCAGAAAAGTTTTACTGTGGGTTCTTCTGAAGGCAGTAGTCAAAATCGATTACCACCATATAAGTAAGCTATAGAAGGACTACGAAAAAGTTGTCATACACTCCCAGTTACTTACTTACCACGCAGTACACGAGCAAAAAACAACAAAAAAATATTCAGAGCTCTTATCAAACAAAACATGGAGACTCGTAACACGACAACAGAGTCGCTTGTTACTACGCTATCTCTCGGAGTGTCATTGTCTAAAGTGCCGACAGAATGGGAAGGGGGTACCCCTCACCATGTGTGGCATGGAGTCCCACTTCCTCCCTGGCTACATGTGGTTACTGAGCCAGAAAGAAACAAATGACTGTGTCTTAAAAGGCTGGTAAACTCAACTGCACGCCTATGGTATGAAATTGGCTTAAGGTTACACTAGTCGATCATTCTTCCATACAAACGTAGTCTGGCGATTACTCCACCATTTGACGACGTACGTTTAAAATAAAAATGATATCAATTTGTCTCATCATTATCTAGCCCTGTATGGAAACAAAAAAGTAAAAAATAAAATAATGTGAAAGTTATGAGCTTCGAAAGTTCCATATTTCAACACTAATTTGAACGCATCTTTAATACCATAAGAATAAGGAAAATTGCACAAAACGGCCTCCATACAGGGATAAATTAGTAATTCAACATTGTAAATATTTTTATTTGAAAATATACATTTAGTCGTTTTTTCATGATATCTGGATCTGGACTCCCAAAGGCCTGTTTATAAAATTTCGCGCGCTCGTTTTCGTCCTAAATCGTCATCTATTTCGATACAAATTTGCAAAAGTGCTAATTCGTACGCGAACTAGCTTCTTACTGCTCATCACAGCACCTATCTCTTTCGCGCGTGTTGTTGAATGAGATAGCATGCATTTTAACCTAGCGCACACAATAGTTCGTTTCGTCGACTAGGGGAACCTTAAACAAGCCTTTTATTTTGTAGGTTTTGGTTGTGTTACTGTTGTTGTGTTGATTGTACACTGTTTGTGATTACGTCATCGTGGGTAGTGTCAATTGATTGATTGCCAATGATCTTCGACTTCTTGTTGCGTTGTAGACAATGTGCGATTATTGTTTGTTCTACGTACTCGGGGCAAAAAAAAACACGTGTTCAAACTCAAGGGTGACACAGTGACAAAAACATTTATGGCCTCCAGTTATTTTGTTACTAGCTGACCCCCGCGGGTTCGCTCCCGTCAACTGGCTACCCTACCCTACCTACCCTACCCTACCCTACCCTACCCTACCTACCCTACCCTACCTACCCTACCTTACTATACACTACCTACCCTCTACACTATCCTACCTACCTCCCAATTTGTTGAACTATTTATTTGAATAAGAAATAATGCTACTATCCATCCATCATACATGATATTTGTGTAACTTAAGACGGTACCCTGACCAAAAAATCGGCATGAAATATGAGCGTTCCTATTGGTCTAGCGGCACTGGTGGCGCATGAATTACAGTAGTGAATACGCCCAGATTTTAGAATAAAATCTTTATAAAATCGAATTTTGGTCTTTTGAAAAAAAAAAATCTACAAAAATGTTCGTTATTAAATTGTCTATCCATTAGTCTTAGTACAAAAAATAATTAATGAACACTTTACGAGGAGATGCATAATATCAATAATTATTTCTTATTTTTATGTTTTTTTGGAAGGAGATTAGTGAAGTATATACAACATTAAAAAAAAAACTAAATCTACCATTTTAGAATCAATATTATGTAGAATTTTAATGTATTTTTATTAATTGATATTTCTTTTTAAATAACGAGAAGATAGCTCCTAAAAACAGCACAAAAAACGGCTTGCGCGGCGTTTTGCTCGGGGTACCGCCTTAAACCGTTTACGCAGCGCACGCAACGGAAGCTCTGAAAAAGTAATATTTTTGTCCGTTTTTGCAATATTTTTCATTTATGCTCCGCTCTTATTAGTCGTAGCGTGATGTTATATAGCCTATAACCTTCCTCGATAAATGGACTATCCAACAAAAAAGTTTTTTTTTATCCAACAAAAAAAAAGATTAGCGCGTTCAAACAAACAAACTCTTCAGCTTTATAATATTAGTATAGATAAAGACTTTTTTATACAAATTCAGTTTTTCTTATCTAGTTTTCTGAAAAATTAAGATAAATTCAGGCTAGGTTGTATGTTTATATCTTATGAGTTGTTGAAATCTTCGTAATTCGCCGTTTCAAACAAATATTTTAAGAAGCATTTATTTTATCTGATCAGTCTGGATGTTTTGGAAACCGTTCCAAGTTCTATCTGACAAAATCAACGCTATTTTTGACTCCAGTCCTAAGACGAGACAGTGAGGTATGTGGATGGGTACATCTTGGAGCTCTGACGTCATTCGATTGCGAAGTTCTGCTCGATCTCAGTAATTGATTGACGGCCAATGATCTAAATTATGTTCTACAGTTCATCGACTCGGTATGTTTCCAGGAATAGAAGACTGAAGGGCCAAATACAACGTTATGTCACGCTACTTAAAGTTAAGTTTGCCTTGCACGCGAAAGCGCTTAGTAGTGATAGATTTGTACAAGTAGGAATCTCCACTTATTGTAGGATCTCTCTCTGTCTCGATACACGATACTTTATCCTCTTTCAATCACCACTCCAGCAACATCACTATTCCAGCCAAATGCCGAATTACAGCAGAATTTGGTTTAGAATATTTTAGATATTCAGATGCAATCAATATATTTTATACTAGCTGACCCGGCAAACTTTGTTTTGCCATAAAAACACCAAACATTTATCTACCCTACCTTACACTACCCTACCTTACACTACCCTACCCTACACTACCTTCCCTACCCTACGCTACACTACCCTACCCTATCCTACACTACCCTACACTACCCTACGCTACACTACCCTACCTTACACTACCCTACCTTACACTACCCTACCCTACACTACCTTCCCTACCCTACGCTACACTACCCTACCCTATCCTACACTACCCTACACTACCCTACGCTACACTACCCTACCTTACACTACCCTACCTTACACTACCCTACCCTACACTACCTTCCCTACCCTACGCTACACTACCCTACCCTATCCTACACTACCCTACACTACCCTACGCTACACTACCCTACCCTATCCTACACTACCCTACCCTAGTACCCTACACTACCCTACCCTACACTACACTACCCTACGCTACAAAAAAAAAAAAACGTAAAACCATCTTTGAACTACAACGAACATTAAAAAAAAAGAATTGGCCAAATTGGTCCAGGCGTTGTTGAGTTATGCGCTTACCAACACATTTTGCGATTCATTTTTATATTATAGATTATAAACCCACCGTAAACAGAGGAAAATTGTAACGAAAACAAAAACACCGGCCATGTTGAATAAATAACACTCGTTCCAGGATGACGCTCCCGTTTGAAGTACTGAACCCATCCCATCGCGTCGCTTGACGTCACTGCCCACCGGGCTTGTGGGCCGAGCATTTCAAATTTGGAACATTGAATGATGCATGGACCCTGTGGCTTGCTTGAATTTGCAATTGGCGATCATTGGCACATTTGGGTGTGGTTTGCATCACTTGTTTTTTACCTTGTTCATATAGCCTAAACGATATTTTTTTAACGTATCAATGACCCTAAGTTTTTGAACAAGGTCAAATGTTTTTGGCTCAAAATTCCGCCACGCGAACTGCGCTCGCTGATGCAGTAAGTTAATTATAAGATCCTCAAGTTTTCAGGTTCGACGCAATATGGAAGGTGGGCCATTGTACGAAGAGACACCTCGTATTCTGGATACTTTTTTTATTTTTTATATCCTATCTTTAGGCTCGCGCTTGACCACTATCTCACCTGATGGTAAGCGATGATGTGGTCGACGGTGAAACACGCTTGCCTAGAAATAACCTATTTACTATTGACTTAAAGAGCCCCAGATTGTAGCTGTCGGGAAACATAGACTCCGGCAGGGAATACCACTCCTTAGCTGTAATTGTTCCCAAAACGTTTAGTGCGTATGGGTGGGATGTCCACCATGTATCGATGGCGCATCGCCATACGTCTGGTAGTCCGATGATGAAACGGGCTAGGTGGAACTAGATCGTGCTATTCCATCGCACACTCCCCGAAATGTAACCGATAAAAAACCGACAGGCTGGCAACTCGGCGACGATGTTCAAGACTCTGGATACTAAACTAATTGTAACTTGACTAATTTAGCAAACAAAATACAGGTTCTAAATATTATTTACAAACAAGTGACGTCTCACTTGAATTAAATCACAATTTGTTATTATGCCGCATATTTTATGCTAAGGACTAAATTCGGCTTAAGATGAAAGTTCCCTAATTAGATCGTGAGCCCTAACACCACATCCCCGGAATACAGAAATAGTTACTGCTAACCTTTAGTACGCCACTGTGGCTTATTTTCACGTAATAAGCTTATGAATATGAGAGTAGTGGTTTCAAACGTCGTGCCGGGGGGCTTTAGGCGTTTTGTTCTGTGAATGTTTGTCAGGGGACCTTGTTTGGTATGTAGAAGCTATAATTAGCTCGGTATGTTCTGCTAGTCGTGGGTAGGTGAAAATGGATCTAATTATAATGTAAATGTGATATGTTTTTGGTTGTTCACTGATGAAGGTACCGTTGTAAATCAAATGCATGTTAAAGTTCCTAGTTCTTTTACCCTCTCATAGTTCGCCTGATGAGAAAAACAATGTGTATGGGTGGTGGGTAGATTAAGGCCGAGTTACGCCCAGATTTCAGAATAAAATCTTTATAAAATCGGATTTCGGTTTTTTGAAAAACAAAACTTACAAAATGTTCGTTTTTTAATTGTCTATCCATTAGTGTTGGTACAAACATTAATTAATGAACATTTTACGAGGCAATACATGCTATCAGTCATTATTTCTATTTTTTTTTGGTTTTGTTGGAAGGAGATTAGTGAAACATATATTTCATAAAAAAAAAAACTAATTTTGGATTCAATATTATGTAGAGATTTAATGTATTTTTATAAGTTGATATTTCTATTTAAATAACGAGTAGATAGCTCTTAAAAACTGCACAAAAACGGCGTTTTGCAGTGTGTCGCTAACCCTCGCCTTTCATTGACGCTGCACTGGCGACGAGTACGGGATTCTAAGACGGAACTAATTAGTAGTTTTTGTGTCTGCACTGCATTAAGAGTGAAGTTAAGTATGGGGGTTTATAATGGAACGAGCGGAATCCGGATGATGCCTGTACACTCATGCTTTAATGGTTAAAGAGTAGGATAGATCGTAGGGCAAATAGACGCTGGCAGAGATTTTCATACTTCCGCTATGCAAAAGATACAAGCGCTACAAAGACTTTGACAGTATTCCATAAACTCGCTCTCTTACCCAGAACGCACATAACCAGCCAAAAATTGGAGTTGTAGTATCATTTTCCCAACCAAAATCATTTAGATACCAAACCCTCCAACTCACATAAAAGAATCCAAACCAATGACACATTGGTCGTATCGTAAATCTACGATAGAAGCGCGTGCGCAGATCGATGGTACATCGTACTCGCGTGCACACATGTACAGTGTACACGTGGTCGATCATCATCACACATTCAGACCGGGCGTGCGCCTACGCATTAGCATACACTCCCTTCTCAATTGAAACGCATCTACTGACGCTCCATTTAAGTATACACAAACTTGTATTCTGAAAAGGTTAAACTTTTTGTTTGTAGCCTTTGAATGAGGCAATGTCCTGAAGTACTTGGTACTGTTTCGATAACTATTTTTTTTTATGGATAGTGTGATATACTATGGTACTGTATATGTTACTTTTGGACGTTTTCTGTGGTATTATAAGCTATAGAAAAAAAATGCTATTGATTAAGAGCGGACTCTAGTCAACAGGAATTTGAAAAATAGGTATTTGAAGAAACTATTGCCGTCGCGTCACCTCCAACCTCACCCCGTAAAGTGCGAAAGGGACAACTGCAGCTCAGGCTGATTTTACCTACAAAAACTTTGACTAAAAGACGTTTCGTATTCTGCTGCTTTCTTCATGAAAACTGGTCTGATCTAAAAAATTCTTATATCAAAATTTAGAGGAAAAGTATATCTATGCCTCTATCATTTTCTTTTTTCTTAAAAACCTATCAATTTTGTCTGAAAGCCGTCTGAACATGGCGGTCAAAACGGGCATTTTTTTCGGATTGTCATATTTATTTTAGTGATTATGTTTTTGAAAAAAGGAAATGATAGGGGCACGTACTAATTAGACCCAGATTTTATGGGAAAAAATCATTGCTATACCAGGCCCCTCAGAAAGTATTGCGAAAAAAAGTTTTTATATATGGGAGACTGGCCAGTTATAATGTTTTTCGAAAATATGATTATTTATAAGTAAAAATAAGTAAGTTCCAATTTCAAAATTTCCCTCCACATTTTTTGCGAGTTAATTCAAAGTATTGTGTCTCACTGAAATATGGATCTGCGCCGGGAACATTTTAGAGCTATGATTTTATACGATTTCAAGTGTCGCCTGAAACCGGATGAATCGTACGATAGACTTCAAATGGCATTCATGGATGAAGGCCCTTCCAAGGCAACCGTGTATCGTTGGTATAACGAATTCAAGCGCGGTCGACCAACTTTGGGGGATGACGAAAGAAGCGGTCGCCCTTTGACGGCTGTTACCGAAGAAAACGTGCTAGCAGTGAAAAATTTAATCCAAGACAATAGGCGAATTACATATTAGGAGATTCAACACATATTGAAGATTGCATCGGGAAGCGTTCACGAGATTCACACAGCCATCTTCGCGTGAGGAGGATAGTATCACGCTGGGTGCCGCACAACCTCACCGATGCTCAGAAGCAGGCCCGGGTGGAATGGTGCCGTGATATGCTTAACAAATTTGAAGCAGGCTCGTCTCGGCGTGTTTACGACATCGTTACAGGTGATGAGTCCTGGATTTATCAATACGACCCAGAAACCAAGCGCCAGTCGACTGTTTGGGTGTTTCAAAATGAGCCAACGCCTACCAAAGTGAAGCGATCTAGAAGCGGGGGTAAGATTTTGATCGCTAGCTTTTTTAATTTGACTGGCCACTTGGTATCAATTCCCTTACGGGATCAAAGAAGCATTAATGCCGAATGGTATACTACCAAATGTTTGCCAGAAGTTTTCTCTGTTATAAGCAACAAGCGACCAAACACAGGGCTCCGCGGGCTACTGCTCCACCACGACAATGCACCTGCGCACACCGCACTCAAAACGAGGGACTTCCTGGACAGCACGCCAGTCAAACTCCTGGGTCACCCTCCTTACAGCCCTGATCTAGCACCGTGTGACTTCTTTTTATTCCCAAAAATAAAAAATCAGCTCAAAGGGATACAATTTTCGTCGCCGGAAGATGCGCTGGCTGCGTTCGAGCAGGCTGTAAACGAGGTGTCTGCGGCGGACTGGAAAAAGTGTTTTGAAAACTGGTTTAGGCGCATGAATCTTTGTATAGAGGCTGGTGGAAAGTACTTTGAAAAGATTTAATAAAAATATATGTACGTATAGAACAATTTTTTTTAGTTTCGCAAAACTTTCTGAGTGTCCCACGTACAGGCATTATCCACGAAGAAAACAGCAGAATGTTTTTGTATGGAGAAAGTCTCACTAGAGTCCCCTCTTAAGGCTGTGGTTTTAGATTTGCAAAAGAACTTGAATGACTGCATCAGGCGTTGATGAAAGCATATCAATTTAAGAATAGCAATTAATAGAAAAATATATATATATACATACGGAAACCAAAACAAACATACAACAGGAGGTCTTACCGCGTTCTGCGATCTCTTCCAGGCAACCCAGAATGGAGAGAGATAGCGTGGACACGATAATATGAGGTTGCACTTGTGCAATTTTAAATCAAATAATAAGTTACAAAGATAGTAAGCAATAAATATAATATACTACAATACATAATGTATACAGGCAAGAAAGCAGTACAGCTCCAACAAGAATAAGATCACAGTGAAGGTAGTGCTCCTTTAAAGAAATGTAGTGATTGTGCACGTTTTATAAAAAAGAAAATATTTTTTAAGAAGATACTGCTAATTTCAAGAGTAGAGAAAAACTGGTTAAAATCGATTTTCTAACCTTCATTAATGAAGAACATTTCTAAACCGAAACATAGACCATTAACCTCACAGAAGATAAATTCCTGGAACGACCTTGTCGTTTGCTAATTGTTTCTTAAGAGTTATTAATACGATGCTCACTTTAAAAGTTATTCCGTTTAGTACGACGCAAATATAACAAGTAGTACCACCAATCTATGAAGATACTTCACGTGTTCAGCTCGCACGTGAAATGCAAAACAGAATGACTCATCTTCTATGACATAATAACAATTTAGAGGTCGCACTGTCTTTAATCTCCTTTGACTATCCAACGTTCAGTCTACACGAGCAAGTATCTGTTAAGGGTCTACTTAAGGGTCTACATACCCTTTAGTGCCGTAAAACGGTAACTTTCTAAAGCAGGGATGGCGAACCTATAACACGCGTGCCTGTGGTGGCACACGACAAAATATTTTGGGCACGCTAAAATGAGGTTATTTAGAATCTAGGTAACAGCAGAAATGACAACAACTCCTACTTTTATTGAAATACAACATAAAACTGTCAATAAATATTAGGATTTTGAATTCATAGCATTTAGAGTTTAATTTTTGACAATTTAGACAAAGTCAGAATTCTTTGGTGGCACTTTATTGTCACATAAAATAATATGTAATTGAAATGGCACGTTTTCTAATAAAGGTTCGCCATCCCTGTTCTAAAGCATACTCCTTAGTAATGGCTAGGTTAAAAGGTTTGTAAAAAATATATATCTATTATTGATTCATGTACATAATTTTGAACACAAGGTTTTTTCGTGTAACTAATAGTTTTGCTTTAAAAAAATAATTAACAACACGATATTTTTTCGCAACTTTTCGAAACTCCTCCAAAACGACTTGGATGTTTAAAAATATTTTTACACAGATAAATTTATGGCTGGAATTTCTTCATAACTAACATAGCATATGTAAATCAAATAATATTTTGCAAACAAAACTGTTCAAAAGGAGGTTCAATATTGATATTTTGGCATCGAGTGGGCGCACGGCCAGTACTGCGTTAACATTGGGGCGTATATAGCGCCTTAAAGTACTTGTTAATGGTCTACTTAAGTGCTGTCAACAGTTATAGAGTCCTTTAACATGTGCAGGTTGAATGTCTGACACTTAAATTATCAAAATGGCCGAAACAGAACATTTAGTGTGAAAGCACTGAAAGGTTTTAGTCCTGCAGGTGAATGGCACTTGAAAAAATAAATGCATATAGCGATAAATGGTCTGATTAGGTAATAGCATAGCAATTTAGATTTTGTAGGGGGTACCTTCCTTTTCTAAGGTGTTTTGATCCGTGAGGGGTATCCAAATGATGACGCTGACTGTACAATTCAAAACAATAAAAGGTTTCGAAAGAAGAACCTATATTTTTTTAGGTTTCCGCGTACCCAAAGGGTAAAAACGGGACCCTATGTATTACTAAGACTTCGCGGTCCGTCTGTCTGTCTGTCACCAGGTTGTATCTCATGAACCGTGATAGCCAGACAGTTGAAATTTTCACAGATGATGTATTTCTGTTGCCGCTATAAATACAAATACTAAAAACATAATAAAATAAATATTTAAGTGGGGCTCCCATACAACAAACATGATTTTTTTGCCGTTTTTTGTGATATTGGTACGGAACCCTTTGTGTGCGAGTCCGACTCGTACTTGGCCGGTTTTTTTATTTAAAACATTAATTCATGTTCAGCTGCCTACAATTTATTTTAAATGTCAAACCTAACAAATATATTAATTAATACCTACACAAAACTCGAAAATAACAATTAATATTGCCTGAAACTTTACAAAACTGTCCAACTATAATTTGTAACACGAACATTGACGTGGCTTAACTTCGAGAACCATTAATTCGCAACCTAACCAGATCAAATCTGCGACATCCTTACAAAATTTCGTTGTTTATAATTTATCAGAATAAAATAACTTTTGACAACACGTAAACACATTTTTATCAAATTAATTTCGCGTGGGGAGCGATGGGTGAGATTTGGCACGTATCCAGATAAATACGATAAGCATTAGGTAGCGACAGTATTTGAAGCTTGTACAGGCAGTGTTTTTCTTGTTACGCACGTTTTCGTCAAATCCCTTTTAAAGACATACAGAGAACTCGTGTTTTCTAAAAAGTTTTAAGGCCAAAACTTGAAGGTCTTACCAGTACCTTTATCCTACAGTTCATTTTCAGTGGTATTTTCAGATCTATTGTCGCCGTCCTTCGCGCAATATTCTGCGTCAATGTCACGCAATTTTGGAAGACACTATTGATCTTTCGCGTACGTGTACCTACCGTGTGTACGTCAGGCGTACGAGAATCCATGTGCTAATTAGCTATTGTCACGATTTCATTCTCCTTTACGGTAAAATACAAGTGAATGATCACAAAATTCGAGCCTCCGACATTGCGTAACTTTGTTAAGTCTCTTGATAGCGTCGATAACGTCTTGAAAAATGCTTCAATCCTCTTTTCACTTCCAATCTCGTTAAGCTCCCGAAAACCTTGTGCGAAGAAACACGCATTTTTAAGAGTCTTCAATTTATTTTTCAAGGCCATCAATTTTGCGAGATGAATAATTTTTGGTTCACGAATATTTTCACTGTGGATGTCTGGGTTGTCTTTGCTGTCCTAGACAAACTCAATAAGCTTCAGAGCTAAAGGATTGTGTACCCCGAACTATAGTTTAGGGTTCCCCAAAGTCGTATTGTCTTTACCCGAAGCATTTATATTTCAGGCAGACCGTAGGCGTATCTTCCCGGCGATATCGTTATTAATTTATTTAAACTACGGCCTCACTTGCAAAATGGTCTCTATATTCAGTGCGAGCTCCTTGTAACGGCTCCCAGGTCTCAACATAATGAATTTAGCACTTCTAGATAAATATACCTGAGTTTCATGAGCATCGTTCATGTTTATTATTATGCAGGGTTTACTCAGCATGTTTCTTGATAGCCTGACTACCGAGGTTAAATTCACCCTTGATTCTGAGTCATGATCATCTGCCTAACGTTCTCCCAATTGCTGTTGGGGTCTGCTTCCAGTCTAACCGGTTTCAGCTAGGTACCAGCTGTTTTACATGGAGCGACTGCCTATCTGACCTCCACAACCCAGTAACTGGGTAACACTATACCTCTTGGCAAGACTGGTGTCGGATCTAAAGCTTCTGACTACCCGTGACGACTGTCAAAGATCTTCAAATGACAGCCGAGACCAACGACTTATCGTGCTTTCCGAGGTACGGAGGAAACTCGGTTGAAATGGTCACCCATCCACGGACCGGCATCGGCAAGCGATGCTTAACCTTAAAGATCGACCCGTGCGGCTGTTATATTTAGCCATAAGCTCCTCTTGATTCTAAGTAACTTCTGGAAATCTCGAGTCTTGCACTTAGTAAAACCATATTTTACTACAACATGATCGTAAATCTGTCGTCCGTTTCCAAAACGTTAGCTATTTTATGATGCCAACTTTTTATCAAGCAAGTGCTCCGCCAGTGATTCATGTGTGCTTTATGCTTTAAAGGCTGTGGCATTGAAAGCTGGGGGAGGTGATAAATGGCTTACCGTCTCATGTAGTTTTCGTGGCATTAACTTAGGTTACATTCCTTGCTAGATTTCCTTTGGCTTTGCCAAAATGTAGCCAGTTTTGCTCGTGTTCCTTTAATAAACGAATAATACCTTTGAAGGTTTTCTTCTTCAGTCGAGAGATCGAGGAATATTTAGAGAATCATCCGCTCTTATTTCCCAACAAGAGCTTCTCCAAGATTAGCTCTCGGGATATTCGGTACAACGGAGCACACAATCACAAATTGTGCATCGATTTTCAATTTTGGACCCAAATTGGAAACTTATTTTCATTTATTACGTACCCAGCAATGTCGGGGCGGGGCAGAGGTAGAAGCAATTTTTCCATTATGAATCCAATTTCGTCTATGTAATTATCAGTGTCTGTATTTCAAAACTCAGCGATCAAGAAGGGTCCATCTATTGTCATTTATAATAACTTTGAAAGGTCCCAAAAGAGGTTGGCGAGACGCTTACTTAAGCGAAGAACGTCCATTGTTAAATCTAAAAGGACATATTGAAGTATAATGCTCTATTTTACAACTAATTAGGCGTCTCGAAAGGCTTGTCTAGTTGTAACCTAATAAGCAAGGTGACCTTAGACTTTATCGAATTTTCGATGCCCTTCAGTCCGTCTCGACTTTAAATTGCGCTGAGTCGCAGAGAGAGAGAGAAAGTCTAGATCTCGCAAATAACACAAGTAAAATTTTTACACTATTTTTTTTTATGCTACATAATTTATCTAGTAGTAGACGCGCTTCGATCGACAATCTATTGAACACGTAATTATGACACGATATCTTGCGAAAACACCCTGATTCAAACAGTAAAACGCCCATAACCATAGAACCGATTTTCATCAAACATAGCTAAGAACACACTCGATACAGTCACCTTTCAAATAAAATTGGTGCATCCTTTTAGGAGCTATGATGTCACAGACAGATACACAAAACACGTCATACTTATAACACCCCTCTTTTTTCATAGAGGGTAAAAATAGATGTTCATCTGAGCACAAGGTCTAAGAAAAAATCGATAAACTGCTTTTGTGTATGCAGACAGAGTTGCAGACTGCAGGCGGCCACTTTACCGGCTTCTAGGGATCGTGCTTGATACTATCTTTCCAGTAGCTCAGTTGCATAATGATATAAATTAAATATGTGGTTGCATGATCGTGTAGTGATTGGCGCCGGACGGCCGACAAAGATAACCCTTTATTGACTGTTTACTACTCGTCACTTCGTCAGATAACTGCGGTACTAGCGAAGTTATCACTCACGGATCTTGTTTACCCAAGTTCCAAGTACACCAATGACTAAATACACAGTATGGCTAAAAATGCTTACTTAAGGTTACACTATTTATTATTATTTTCGATGATTTTATTACTTTTTTATTATTATTTTCGTTTAAATTGCTATTAATTAATTTATTGACATATGGATTTTACATTTTAATTGTTTTCATGGTATTACATTTTCTTTATATAAAATAAATTAAAGTAATATTTTCTAATTGAAATAGAATTGCATGAGTTTTTATATATTTGTTCTGATTATGTTAATGTTTCATGTTGAATTATATTCGAACGCAATGTGAATTGTTACTGAATAAATAAAATTGAATTGAATTGAACTAGTCGAAAATTCTTCCATACAAACGTAGTCTAGAGATTACTCCACTGTTTGACGATGTGCGTTCAAAATAAAAAAATTATATCAATTTGTCTCATCATTATCTAGTCCTGTATGGAAACATAAATGTAAAAAAATTAATATATTTGAAAGTTATGAGCGCCGAAAGTTCTATATTTCGACACTAATTTTAACGCATCTTTGGAGGGAAATAAATACCATAAGAAGAAGGAAAATTTGCAAAACGGCCTTCATATATAGATTAGTAATTCAACAATGCAATTAATTTTATTTTTAAAATATACATTTAGTCGTTTTTACATGATATTCTAGACTCCCAAAGGTCTGTTTATAAAATTTCGCGCGCTCGTTTTCGTCCTAAATCATCATACATTTCGATACAGATTTGCAAAAGTGCTAATTCGTACGCGAACTAGCTTCTTACTGCTCATCGCAGCATCTATCTCTTTCGCAAGTGTTGTCGGATGAGATGGTATGCATTTTAACCTCGCGCACAAAATAGTTCGTGCCGTCGACTAGGGGAACCTTAATACAGCTTTTTGGGTTTTTGGCCCTTGCTATGGCAAATGGTTTGATCTTATTATTTGTTATGTCAATGACAAAGGTGTCCCAGGACCTTGGAAGGTGAACGAGGGGCCGAACCCAACTCGCAGAGGCTCGTTTGTCGTTTTTTAATGTAATGAAGCCATAAATATAATTTATCTCAATTTACCTTGAGGTCCCACATAAACATAGGATTAATTTTTTAAGTGGCTTGTTATGGAATAGTATTGATGTTGTTTGTGTGTTCTCTTTGTAACCAGGTGTCACCGATAGAACTTCAGCCTTAGCAAACCTTTGAAGTACTTAAATAAGTGTATCCTTTGTGGTACAGTTTAAGAGCAAACATTCTATCAAGTCGTACGTCAGCACCTCCCAATACGGTTACCTCGAGATATTATTTATTTACAAAAGCTACCTTCCAAGACGGTGTCGACGCCCTCTGGTCGTGTCTTATGAATCATAATATTCTCATAATCGATCCTTACACGCGACGTGACTGAAGCTGTGCAAAAATATTCTTTAATCAAAGAATTTTGATCTTAAAAATGTTTGAACAGTTTTTTATTTCTCACGGTCTGAGAAGATTTTGAAATACTTTAGAAGTAAAACCACGTTTTTGTAGTATTTTACCAATTCTATACGCAGACGTGATCGCGGTCTTAGCCAGTTTCTTACTGTTCTTGCCTTTTTTGATCGCTAGCTGACCCCCGCGGCTTTGCTTCCGTCAAAATTAAGCCAATGTTACTCAGGAATAATGTAGCTTTCCATATGTGAAAGAATTTTTTAAATCGGTCCAGTAGTTTCGGAGCCTATTCGGTACAAACAAACAAAAAAATCTTTCCTCTTTATAATATTGGTATAGATGAATAAGAAACAGAAGCATGGCAGAATGATAGAAGTTCTATACCCAACAGTGGGTAACTCTGGTCTGATAAGATGATGAAGGACCTGCAGTCTCCAGTAAAGCCTGCAGTTTTCAATTCCAAATACTAATCCATCTTCACTCTTTGTTACAGTTGACGAGAAGATATTCTGCTGCCATGGCGGTCTATCTCCCGACCTGCAGGCGATGGAACAGATCCGGCGGATCATGAGGCCCACGGACGTGCCCGACCAGGGCTTGCTCTGCGACCTGTTGTGGTCTGACCCCGACAAGGACACCGCCGGATGGGGCGAGAATGATCGTGGTGTCAGCTTTACATTCGGAACTGAGGTGAGAGAACACTCTAGACTTGCTAAGAAATCTTTTGATGACATCCTTATAAAAAAAACGAAGCAGCAAATTCGAGCAGGAATAATGAAGAGTAGTAAGAGAACCTCCTGCAACTTCCAGGACTTAAACGAAGCCTTAGAGTTAACCCAGTAGCTAAATAAAGGAATAGTGGCTCGTCAAGAAAAAAAAAAGTGCACATTTACTGGCTGAAGATAGTCAAATTCAAATTCATTTATTTCGTGAACACAGGGTACATACAGAAGGTGTTATAATACATAAGAGTCAGTCGCTTCTTGTTCTCTTCTCTGTCGTTTCGCTCTTGGCAGAGCGGTCGTGGTCACGTCGAGGCGTCCACGTCGGTGGTAGATGCGGATACAGCTCTCCGCACGACCTCCCGCCATCTCTCCCTGTTGGCGGACTGTTTGGCGCAGTCAGATATGCGGCCTCCTACTGCGGATTTCACTTGGTCAGTCCAGCGCATAGGTGACCTGCCGCGCGAACTGGTTCCCTCCACTTTTCCTTGTACGACCAGCCGCTCTACGAGTCGCCATCCCGCCTACTAGAGACGTGTCCAAAGTATTGCAGCATGCGCGACTGTACTACGTTCGACAAACGCTGCGTGATGCCGAGTTCCTGGAGTATGGACACGTTAGTTCGGAAATCCGTCCACGTGTTCCGTGCATCTTTCTCCAGCATCAGTCGGTCGCTTAAGTGCTATTATATTTAACTCTTTGTCCCTCTGACTATGGTCCGTGAAGTGATAAGTAGTGTGATGGATCTAGAGTAGTCTCTTTGCTTTCTACACGAAATAGACTGCACTATGTTACGTCTAGCTAAACATAGTATGAAGACTAAACGTTTCTGAACGTCCCTGACCTCTTCTCTGACCTGACAAAGTTTCGCCGTAGAATTGCTGCGGTAGGCTTTATGCTAAGCAATAAAGCGGTTCCCAAAATGTTCTCGAGCTAAGTTTCTGCACGACAGACGAATATTTCAACGCTGAAGCTTATTCTGTGTCTCACAGACTCGACCACGTGCCAAATGAAAGTATGCTTATTGCTGTGTGGGATACTGCATAGCGCCTAAACTGTTTGCCAAATTAAGACTATATCTAACTGACTCATCGGTCTAAGTGTTAATTCTTGGCAAGGGAATAAGTTGCATGTAAGTTGTAAATTGTTATGTTTTTATGTAAGGAAAACTGGATACACTTTTGTAGGATTTTTCAAATTCTCAACCCTTTTATGCTTCCTTTGATATTGGTCCTTCTCCTGGACAAAAGCCTTCCCCAAGTCCGTCTAGGAACTCTTGCCAGACCCCTGCAGTCACTACATGCGGCTAACCTCAACTGTCCGATCACATTTGAGTCCATATTATTTTGAGCGTCGACTGTACTAAGAATATTCTCGTATTTCTTAAGCAAGACCACGAAAACAATGAGGAAGAAATTAGGAACCGTCAAAGTAATTTACATGTTCAACTTAAACAAAATTTATGCGGCATAATAACTGCCGTTTAAATCTGTTTTGAATTTGAGCTCCATATAATTTTATAGCTCTGTCTTCTGAAGGTAGATATATTTCTTGTTTTATGTGCTAGTATGAGATGGATAACTACCAGATCCAATAGATATTGTGATGTCATAATTGAAATACCCCAGCATTGATTGGCTCAGCGATTTTAGATATAGATTTAAGTGTGAAACTGAATATCACGAATTCACGAGCGACACAGATAATGCGCTCCAAAGAAAGTTTTCTTAAAATTGATGAGCCGTACAATAAATACTATAAAGAAATCGTACTGTTTCTTAAACGAAATGATATACTATCATCCACAATTCAAAGAAAAATAAATAAATAGCCCTATCATAGACAAACAAGCTCAAAAGGTGATCCCGGGGTACATCCCGTTATCAACGCATGCAGTGCTTGGAACAGCGCGTCCGCGTGGCTGACCTCTCCGCACTATCGCGGTCTGTCACTGATTGTAGTGTTTGTGGGTAGTCTGAGATATTGTACGTGCTGATACCTGGGGGTAGGCAGGTACATCGGCACTTACAGATGCGGTCACTTTGTATTGACTGTAGGCAGTGCCAAATATTTTTGGACCTAGTAAACGGTCGACGACAAATTGCCGTGCGTTCAAGCGTTTTTGCCATACCTATTATTATCGGCAACAAATAACACACAATGTTAGGACCCATTAATATTAATGCATTTTTTTATCCGTGGTGCTAGGCAACTGGGCTTATCCCAGTTGTACGACCCTTTGTGCCTATTGGCCTTGTTTGTTCTTTCTCCTGCTTGATATGGAGGGAAGTGGAGTCTTGTATTATTTTCCTAGTCCGCCGTTATTCTTTTCTTATTAATTTCGTTGCGGGATCCAAGACAGTTAAATTCATTCTCCGGGACTTCGTCGAGCTTCATTGCCTCGGCGCTTTTCTGGTCGTTGATTCTGGCTTTCAGGAGTTTGGGAACATTGCGGAGGGTCGGCGACAATACGATGATATAATTCTTTCGTTTGGTAAAAAGAACTATATAACAGGCAAATTTGTTGTAGTGGCTCTAGTTGCGTAAATAAAACTTCAGAGAAAGAAAGGTGTGCTCCTTATGAATTTATAGCTTAAAGGCTGGCTAGGCTAACGTAATATTCCACTCATTAATGACTTATTCCCCCGTCTTTTATTTGTGCCATGCCGACAGAGTAACTCAATTATGAAACAGACCAAAAATAATAAAACTGTATGATGCCTCCTTTATGTCTCCTTGTAATATCATCGCTTACCATCAGGTGAGATAGTGATCAAGCGCAAGCCTATAGAGGATTAAAAAAAAACATGTAGTAGTACATAGTATTAATTTATTTGCTCTCATGCACATCACTCATTTTACACAATTTCTTTTGACTGTTGATATTTGTTTTGGCGATATCATTATTATACATGTTTATTTCCCCTGATACATTGTTTTAACCAATTCGTTACCATTTCCAGGTGGTCGGCAAGTTCCTGTCGAAGCACGAGTTCGACCTGATATGCCGCGCGCACCAGGTCGTGGAGGACGGCTACGAGTTCTTCGCCAAGAGGCAGCTCGTCACGCTGTTCTCGGCGCCCAACTACTGCGGCGAGTTTGATAACGCTGGTCAGTATATTTTTGTAGAGCCTTCTTATGCATTGTCGTTCCCTCAATGATGAGGATTGGTACTTCTCTTCTTTGGTTTTCTGCATTGTGGGGAAGAGATAGTTGTCTGGTCTGCTTTTAGCCAAAAGCAGGTAAGACCTGGATGAGACCAGCATATACACCAGGCAAGCATGGTTCTAAAGAGAAGAGGGCTATACTTAATAGTGGGTGGGTCAAGGCTCTTAGGATTTGATCGGTTTGCCACTTGCCACTGAACAGGCGAGCGGCTTTTCATTGTGTGATTTGTATCTGGGGCTTTTTCTTTATCATTCTAAAGATGGCTATCAGGATTTGATGGCCGGTGATAGTCCAGAATACTCCTTATGGCCCAGGTGTAAGCTGGATTGCCATGTACGCTCGAATAAAAACAGGGTAGACAAGGGATGGCAGTTTTTAAGTACTTTGTCAGCATTTATTGTTTGTTTTAATGTTTTTGTATTGCCAAAAACTGAAACCACTCATAAGCATGAGTGATTTAAAATTGTGGCAACGGCTGATATCAATTAAATTTATATTTTTTTAAACTTTTCCCCACACTAGGAATTTCGCCTGTATCGTGGGTGCGTTTACAAACATCAGACTCACATTCACATACACAAACACCCAGAGCTGGAACAACTATCTGTAGGTTATACAAATATTTGTTCCGTGCGGGAATCGAAACCGCGACACGCAGCGCAGCAGTCAATCGCTCAACCACTTCGCTATCCGTGCGCTAAATTGATATTTGATGTTCCGTTCAGTTTCTAATATATATTTTTCCAATTCCAGGAGCCCTCATGTCAGTGGACGAGACACTAATGTGCTCGTTCCAGATCCTTAAGCCGGCCGACAAGCGCAAGCTGTACTCCGGCCTCAACATGGGGCGCCCCAACACGCCGCCGCGCGCGCAGCCCAAGAACAAAAAGAAGTGAGTCCACACACACACACTCTACTGTTGCACTAACATTGTACACGTCATGCGAGGAGTCATAAGAATCACGTGTTCGCGGACCAATCTGGAGGCAGATTTATGACGCGATGTTCCACCCACAGAGCACGGAAACGTCTAGAAAAGGCTGTATAAATAAAATTCGTGCGTTTAGCGCCCATATTCAGTCATAGCCACTAGCTTAGTCCTGCGACTTCGTTTTCCAGGATTAAAAGTAGCCTAAGACATTTAGCGATAATTTATCTTACTACCAGTGAAAGAATTTTGTAATCAGATCAGTAATTTTGAGTTTAGATTTTGATGTATAGTGCGAGTGACACGCAAAGTTCCCGTCTCCAGCATCGCCCACAAAGATGTCTCTGTGCTCTGTGGTCTTCCAATGACGGTCTCGAATGAACACGCCATACTTAGTACTCTGTGCAGACAAAATACGATGAAAATTATAGGGAAAAACGATGGGTGTGAGTTTGGTAATAGGGCATGGTAATGGATACGTAAACACCCCTCGGGTCAGTAATGAACCTAATCTCCGTAATTGAATTGGCACTTTTTTTTATGTCGGATTATTTCTGTTGTGTGAACGAGTCTCTTGATGCAAGTCATCGCTTAATTTGGTTGCATTAATAGTTCGTAGGACTGTCTGCCAACTAGGACGATCCCCTTTTTTATCTAGAGGTGATAGGCCAAGTTCCACTCGTCAAATATGAACAGTTTGCCACGTGTATTTAAAATAACGTGTTTCTGTTAGCAATTTTACGTGTTACGCTACTCTAGTATTGCCAAATTTACTGGTTTTACCGCTCAGTGTTGCCAGTGAAGTAAAATTGTTTGCCAAAATCACTATTAAGTTCTTATCATTGCTATATTGCCAGACTATGCCAAATTTAGTTATATTGAGTATGAATTGAATTGGTTATAATAATGTGAAATTGTATGCGATTAAATAGTTGTTTAAGTCATGTAATGCTAACAGCTGGGGCTTTGAAATGTAAGTGTACTATTTAAGTGACATGTAAAAAATAAAGCATTCCCCATTTAATTCGGTAGTTTGAATTTCGTAAATTATACCTTAGGAGTTGACACAACCTGGACACATCATTTAAAAAAAAAAAGATATTTTAAAGAGCGGTTTTTGTCGTCTGGCAATACGGTCTCTGACATGAGCACACACACACACGAAAATACACACACTTAGGGAGTTAAAAACTGACTATTTTTCAGTTAACTAGAATATCATTTCTAGTATCGGATGATATTATATTCTTCTTGTCAATATCTTAGGTTTTTTTTTTAAGATTATGGTGAATTGAAAAAGTACAAAGTAATTTTGCTTGCAAAAGTACCTAGATATTTTATAGTAAATTGAGGATGTTACAGTAAAACTATTTTCTTATGTCACTCGGCAAACTTCGTGTTTCGTCTGTCGTCGGATTTCTTTCAGTTGCCCTTTGCACTTGGTGCAGACCGGACGCTCTCAATCAACTTGGAAGTATATAGAGTTGTTAATACTCTTCTAACTTAAAATAATTTATTTTAAAAATGGGAGGAAAACTGCTAAAGTCGATGATTGCCGAGCAACATGAAGAAAATAGTTTTATTTTACATAATTATACAAAATCATAAACAGTACAAAATCTATTACAAAAGTGCCAAGAGGGTCGTAAACAATCTCTTCTATAGTCCATCGTACTGTCAACCTGTAGATGTATTGAATGTTACAAAA
This sequence comes from Orthosia gothica, assembly GCA_949775005.1. Taxonomy (NCBI): domain Eukaryota; kingdom Metazoa; phylum Arthropoda; class Insecta; order Lepidoptera; family Noctuidae; genus Orthosia; species Orthosia gothica. The sequence goes on from OX459068.1 coordinate 4,469,328, forward strand.
ATATTAAAATAATTATTTTTATAATACAGAGACATTATTTGAAGCCGCTACACAAAAGGTACCAAACGAGTGTGACGTTTGAAAAGCATCTTGCCACAGATTAACAAAAATCATTTTTTTGCACTAGTAACACACACTGGGGTTGCATACTCGCACAAAACTAATCATCTACGAAAAACGCCTAACGATTTTTGATAATAATATCAATAGTTAAATAAAAATAGAATTCATCATTTTGGCCGGGTTTCTCACCGCAAAATTATCGCAGAATTAATGTGAAAAATTTTCAAGCGCGCGTTATCTGCTGTGATTCATCGATTACGTTAACAGCCCGATAATCGAGTGTTGAGAAACCGGGGGTTAATATAATTTTAATGAAAGTTGAGTATAAAAATAACTGTGTTTTGTTTGAGAATTGTGTGCAAAGAGTATAATAAGTTAAAATAAGGTTTAAATACAATATAACCAACATTTATAGTAAGACGAAGTTTTGTACGTCTTAATATCAAGTGTAAGATAACTTAAGGCGGCGCGAGGCGTAGGTGAGGTGGAGTAGTAAGAACTAGGAACTTCAAAACACTGATGGGCCTCCGTTTCATCACCCCTTGATTAGATCTGGTGAAATTTTCTAGTTGGTAGATGTCCTGTTCCATTTTTCAGGAAGATAGGGTCTATATGAGGCCTATTTTATGATTTTTAACTGACAACGCGTAGTTATTTGTCATTGCCTGTCGGTTTTTACTAAATAGGCCTCTGGTAGGTCACTAGTAGATCTAGCAAGCACTTTTTAATAAAGATGTCGCAAATTTGGCAACAGGGAGATAATTGAGACCGGACTTCGGGAGACATTTCTCGTCACGGTATAATTCAATATATGTAATTACTCGCGCCGCCAATCTCCAGTGTTTGTCTGTCCTATGTTAAATATCATTATCATTGTTTTTATTATTTTTTTATTTCATTACTGTTTATCGATAGTAGCAGAATCTTTTTTGAATGTAATACTGTTCTCTATGTTCTGGATATCTAAATTAATTTGTATAATATGGAATAAGAATAAATACAACATTCCTGTATCAAATTGCAATGTATTGCATTCACTTAGAAAGCTGGTAGCTTGTGCCGGTTTGCTAGCAAACACCAACGTCAAACACATTACATCGAACCTTGAGACGCTGGTTCTTAATTCAAAAAGTTTGAAAACTGTCTGCGCCTACCAGCAATGCCAACCTAACGCTATCAAACCGTCACCACTTAGTTCTAGTCCTAGCGGATCTTTTTGTCTCTGAAGTTGGCTGCAAGACCCTTCGCAGTAGCAATTTTTGTGTCAATTTTGAAGTAAATGATAGCATTGTATAACTGTCTCTTTCACTCGCTTACGTTTGTCGCATCGTCCTATTTCGCTTACTCGATGACAATCTGTTTCTTGCTCAAAGCCTAACTTCAGAGACACAAAGATCCGCTGTGAGTACTGTACCAGCTTTCCACGAAAATGCACCGTAAGAGCATCATCTCACGTATTATTTTGTGTTTGTTCCCGATCGCCAGTTAATCGCCCCAACCTGCGCCCGCGCCGCTCGGCCGCCGCCTCGCATGGACTCCCACGTACTCGTACCTACTTACTACCTACCTTATTACAAATATTCGTAACCTAGACAGCGATAAGGGACTTTTGTAACACGGCAGTTTGCTAATCTTGTCTTCCATTGCGCGTTTGGATTAAGCTTTTGTACTATTGTCTTTTTTAAAGCGCGCAATGGACGATAAATAAGTTTTTGTATCATGTTTATAATACGGTGTAGTTTTGTAGTGATATGACTCGCTACAATATTCTTTTTAATTGTAATAATTCAATGTGGAACGGCTTTGCTTTGAGCAGTCTTTTAGTAAAGCTGTACAATGTTAAGGACGTTAGGTCTTGTGTTTAGATGCAGAGAAAAGTGAATCGATTTCAGCTTACTACGGTATTGCAATGTCGTATGGTTCCTTTTCGCGTGTCTGTAATTATACAATAGACAATATTTTGTACGTACTTTTAATACAAATGAATTTTTTTTTGATTGTCAAGTATTTTAAATCAGCTATCTGAAATTTTGAATTTTACACCGATTATATATTTCAAATAGAGCAAAGTGAGATAAAATTGATAGTTTACTTTGTTGAAAAGTAACAAAAAAATACTATTCTTAGTAACGTATTGATTTTCAATCTAAAATTGACTGTAAGGAAGTAAGTCTTCCTGTTGTTCTTTCCTTTGAAACCTCGCTTTGCTCCCTTTAAAATACCTTGGAAGTTGGTGCTTTACTAATTTGGCCTTATGTCCTAAGCAATAAGGTTGAAAAGGTGGTCAACTGCGATCTTTGCCTACCAATGTAAGTCGGTATCGCACGTTATTTTGATCAATTGCTGGACAATTGTCCCTTGGACATGTGCGTTGGAACTTATAGTTAAAACTTTGCCGTACATTAAAATATGATCAAGGAAATTTGTCTTTCATATGAGGCGGTCTGTTGGTATTAATGTATGGAGAATTGAATTAAATGGTCTCATTTTAATTTGCGGCAATACCAGCCAGAAGCTTTCAGGAGATAGTAGCAAACAGCTAAGGTCATTAAATAGTTTTTGATCACACAATGGCGGTCTATCACTCTGCTCTGGGGCTCCCCGTGGGCGATTTACATGTGGACGGATGCACTCGTATATCGGGTACTCGGTAATGTTAATGTCTGTGCAAATGCGTGTATGTATGACTGCTCCCTGGATGCTTGTGTCGTATTCAATATTCAACAATTAATGTAAGGTATTGTAACCGGGTCCAACTTCGACGTATCCTTTCGACCCACAGAGCATTAAATCGCCGCATTGGAATCGACTAGAGACTAGATATGTCGTACAAAAAGTATTCGTGAGCTGAACTCGGGAAGTTCCGGTTGTTTCAATGCTTAATAGGTGACACTGACACGCTTGTTGTGTAGACAGTTAAGGCAATCCTGTCTCTAGCAGTGAGCAGTCCCTCCAGCGTGTCCCTCCAGTGCTCTGTGCTTCGACCCCCTCCCTCTCCCCCCTTTTTTTATTGAGATTATTTCCGTGAAGTGACGCATGGTCGAAGTTGTGTCCCAGTAAAATTTAATGATGACAGGATTCAATGATGGAGGAAATATTGGAAGTATGATAAGTAGTAAGCATAAATATCGTAACGATGCCGTAGTTTGTTGATAATAATAATAATGAACAAATCGCGCCCACAGTATTGGACCCAGGTTTAAGCTTAGTACGATGCTAGAAAATACAACTCTATGTACTTACAAGATGGCACGTGCGTTCCTATCACAAGAAACCCACATCTAGTTATTAAGTAAGTTTTCTAAGTAATAAATTAATTTTCAAGTAGCAAGTGTTTTTTTATCTGTGGCACTAGAACGTGAACTAACTTCCTTACCGTGCATTTACAGAGTATTTAGTGACTAAACAGCGACAGTAACCAGGAACTACTTGTACCCAATTCCTGAAGTCTTCCGGATCGATATTGCTTAAAAAACACGAAGCGTAGCTTTGTTTAGAGACCCTTCAGAGTTAGGTATTTATAACTGCAGAATTATGTTAGAATTGAAATGTTTTGGTAAGAAAAACGAGCCGTTTTTATTTAGGAACCGGTTATAGCATTTAATACAAAGCCAAGTGGTCAATACGTGGGCGTATTTAGATGTAAACGTTACAACCGTCCCCTCAGGTCGGTCTATAGGACTACGTGTAGAATTGCTTTGTCGCCCGACTCCTTATGCGGTCCTAGTTCGCACTATGCTTCGCGCGAATGACGTGGTCGCTTAAATATGTTTAGAATAGCAACCGATGATTTTAACCGTTGAAAACAGATATTAAAATCATAATTACACAAATTAACGGTTAATATGAAATTGTTGGAATGTCAAAAATCAACGGTCAATTTCGTCAGTGTTGCCAAACTCCACCGATAGTTACCACACGGGAAAATAAAGGTCGCATAAGAGTAAAGGGTAGAAATAACTGAAGATTTTTCTTTAATTTAATTGCTATTGAATGTGTTAGACTGATACACGCGGCTGACAGCCGATCAAATTGAATCATTGATCTATGTATGAAAAGAATTGTATATTAATTTCTTAAATAAAATACTTCTTAAAATGTTCATGTTTTATTTATTGTGCCCTGACATTCTACACACCACACTAATCAAAATAAACCTAAAAATTCAATTTTTCAACTAGTGCCTTTAGATCTTTGAAAATATATTTTTATTTTTCATTGACGTTGACTAGCAGCGTGTAATAAGAAAACGAAGTCTTTATAATCTGGAAAGTAAATGAAATAATTTTAGCTTATTTAAGATTTGGTCACTTCCACACACATATTTACATGAAACAACTAAATGGAAGGATAAAAATTCCACGCCATGGCAACCCGTAATTAATCAGTGTTGCCAAATAAATATACGTACAACAACAAAAGTATGCAGATCCATGGGCAGAAACCGGCCAGCCCTCATGACGACTGGTCGTCTGTTAGCCAGCAGTATATTGAGAAGAACTCTTCGCGGACGCACGCCCATCGTTTGCCACATGCTTTGGTAAGCTGCTGTTGAGACGCGGTCCGCCTGACGCGGTGGAAGAAGAAAATGGTAAGATAAAAAAAGGTCTGATAAAAAAAACGTCTAGGTGCGCGTTCACCTTAGTAAAGCTGGTTGCATAAATCTTATTTTGAAAGCAGTCATTTTGTTAGCCACAGAGCCAATAGCATCAAACTTGATCACGGAGGTGACCATAACCTCTTAGAGCAAGGTTATTTCCAGTGCGCGTAAGGGACAGATGTATATGTGACCCTTTTTACGGTCGAACCATTATAATTTTGACACGTCATGGTACGGGGGCAGTATTCTTACCTGCAAAATGATCTGGTTACCGTAGTAGCAGTACACGAAAATGTCCAAGGCCACTGCTGCCAAATACTCCACTGTTATCGTGTCAAACTTCTGTGGAACAGAAAATAGTCAACCATCATAATAAGCATTGGAATAAAAGTAGGCCAAAGATGGAGCCTTGACTAAACCCCTGGAGGTACTAAGATAACCATCATAAACTAAAAGGATTTAAAATTAGACTTCTAATGCTACATCAGAATGATAAATATTCCTCGTATTGTAATAGTACATTACAGCAGAATCCAGTAAGTAAGCCTTCCTGGCCGAGTATGAGTTAACCGGACCGAACCGCAGGTGAGGTCCGGTTATATACGAGGCCAGGATGGCTTTCTTACTGGTTGAGGTTTGTATAATGCTTTTCTCAAAAATGAAAGAAAGTTTAACAACAAATTCGTTTAATTAATATTGAAGGTTACATTCATATTAGGGCAATTACTGATAGATATTGTGATCGATTTACCGGGGGCATTTATATTTGTTTGTTGTACATCTTGATTAACGGACTCTTTAATCCAACATGATTTATAAACTGAAATGACTAAATACAAACATAAAATCCCACACTATACTTCTACAACATTACTAAGTACAAAACGCAACGTGCATACTTTTTCTGCGTCGCGTTATGTGTCACAGACCCATAAAAAAAAAAAAAAAAAAAGTGTCACAGACAATAAAATGGATGTTTAAGGCTCCAAAATATATTATGTATCTCATAAAATGTCATACCAAAAAGAGATAGATATATATTTGGAGCCTCCCTCTAACCATGTTATAATGGCTAAACTCTAATCTGTGTCTGGTACTATGTTTTTTTTTTCTAAGCAGATCTAAAGAGGATGACCTAAACCGTGCGAAGCCATAAAAAAAAAAAGGGATGAAGGATGACCAAGTGTCCAGTAAGTAAATTACATACTTACTTACTGGACAGTAGGAGATTCCAAATTTAAAATCTCGCTTCTTACCGGACAGTTGTGAATAGTCTCCGGTAGAGTTCACTTTCTGGATACTTTTTAGAGATGTTATGTCAACATTACATACCATTTTTGAGAAAACTCTATTACTTCTACAGCAAGCTCTACTTATTGGAAAATCACATTTTGCCTGCCTAATCGCCTAGTAGATATTTTATTGGGGCATCCCACCGCACTATTCTCAAACCACTGCAACTCCTGAAAAACCAGAAAGCTTGACGAAGTTCCTGGGAATGAATTTAACTGTCTTGGATCCCGTAACGAAATTAATCAGAAAAAGAATAACGGAGCGGTTGGGAAAAATACTATTTATTTATTTAATACTTCATGCACACAAACGTACATAGGCGGACTTAATGCCTTAGGCATTTTCTACAAGTCAACCTTTGGGTGATGCAGAGACAACTAGTGGTAGGTGCAATATTGACAATTAAACGAATCAGGTTTATGCAAAAAATATATACAACAGCCAAATAGCCATAATTAAATATGTTTTGACTAGAATTCAGTCACACAATAGCGTTTTTATTTGTCCCACAATGTTGAAAATATGTAAAAATAACTATTTAGTCTGTCAGTTAGATAACTTAAAAATATTGGACATATAGTTTGGTTTTACAAGGGGTTGTTAAATATTATATAATCAAGAAAATTATACTCAAAAGAATAAACTAAATACTAAATAGATATACTTAAACATTAGTAATATTAGATTAATAATTGAAAAATATTAGCGTTGTGACGATACTACTGCCAACTTCTTGCGAATGTGCTCGCGAACTTTAACTTTGAAGGTCAACCGGTTGGTTGCCATCCTGATTTCCTGGGGGAGCGCATTCCACAGAGAAATAGACTGAACGAAGAAAGAACAGTGAATAAAGTCAGTGCGGTGAGTGGGACATTGAAGAAGGCGGTTATGGGATGACCGTAGATTTTTATTGTGGTATTTCCACTTGCCTAGTAGATATATAGTAAAAGATTATGCTGAAGACTACCAAAAATTGCATAGCAGCAGGTTTGAGTGCATGGTAAGGTCTCATTAAGTTTAACTCCTTACCTCTGTAGCAGCATACAGCAGGGTACACAAGTACAAAGTGACTTGCACCACTCTCATCGCCAGGAGAGGTGATACGAAGTTCTCAAACATCACTTTGTATTGGGACACCACTTGGCCGAGAGAGGCACAGTCTCTTAGTGCGGCTACTGTTGCATCGTCGTACTCAGGGCTGTATATGTCTGGAATATCCAAAATGGTGGGTTTCTGGCTTTTAAAACTTTCCTTGATCAACGAAGACCATCATCATCTTCCTGCCCGTTGTCCCAAGTTATTTGGAGTATCCGTCACACTATCACTGACTTCCTTTTCATCAGCGAAGAATATGTAAGAAAAATGCAGTCTAACGTCGAGAAAAACAAAGACCTATGAACACGGGCTTTTCTGAAAGTACCTCCTATTCTACATGGTTTTGGATCACTGCTAGGTAACGGCTCTTTTTAGAATTCCCTGCAAGGGGCAACAGGGAAGGGCAGCTGTGAGGCACCTGAGTCTTTGACTCGACTTACTTTATCATCATTCCCGTACGTCGAAACTCGAATGAATTCACCACCTATTCTATTCCTATTCAGTATGCTCAACTACGCTCTGTACGGTAGAGCGATCGTTTAGCAGCCTCAGAAGACTCAAAACCTGGCTAAGAAGCACTATGGGCGAAAATCGCCTCAATGGTCTGGCCATGATCAGTTTGCACAGAAGACTTATTCATGGAAACTCACAAGATTTTCATAACAAAGTGGTCGAAAAGATTTCAAAAAACCCCCGAAGATTATGTTTTAAATAACCTAATCAAAAAAATAATCTTTGTCGATCACTATAATAATATAATCTGGTAATTACACTGTAGGTATATTCAAATTCAAACTCCCAAATTATTTTTATTCTATTTTCTAATAATTGTAACAACTCATTTATAAGTTTTATTTATTTTACATTCAAGAACTCGTGAAGCTTTACAAGTTGGACTCTATACCGTTATTATTACAATCGCTGTAGATGTAAGGCTCGTACTACATGTGAAAAGCTTCATCTCGCTCGACTTTACCTACAATTCATACTTTTCTCATTCTCAATGTCAACTTGCCCGCCCCCCCCCCCCCCCCTGGGCCATCGGCTGGCGATGCCCTTGACTCCCTGACGTTGGCCACGTTGGCCCCTAAAAATATTTATCCAGCTCATCAAATCAATTACGCCGCAGTCGACCTATGGCGATGTCCTCAATAAAACCCTCAGTCAGTAATGATCTTTGCCCCATTTGTTACGGACTTGGGTGAATTCTTACCCTACCCTGTTCTATATTAGAGATCTAATCCTATCTCATAATATGTTGGTAAGTAAGTACGTACCAAATTGAGTCCTCGAACCCACGAAAGGATTAGTCTGAAACAAACCGCGATAATTTCAATTAATTTTCTACTTATCTTATGATGGCCTACTAACATAGAAGGTACCAAGCTTCCATACCACTTTCTCATCATAATGGTACACCGATTCCTTCAGCTCGGCTACATTGTAGATATAGTTATGTTCCTCATCATCCTGTATGCTTGCAAACGTTGCAACCAACGTTGCGTGTTTCACACCGTGTTTCAGCAATGCGGTGTAGCGAGCGTTGCGGAGGCTGCAACATAACAGGTCCAATTGCCCGCAGATCAGGATCGAGTTTGTGGCGAAGAATACTCCTGTAATAATCAAATACGTAGGTATGGTACAAAGTCAAAGTCAAAACGTTTATTGCGAACTAAGTGTATCATATTGGTGTTATAGTATGTTAGTACTTATGACTTAGCAGCCTTTTACAAGCATTGCAATTATCATTCTCCTGTGCTTATCATTCTAAATTAGCATGCATTAAACGTTATCAAAATTATCATTACTGAATTATTATATTTTACATTAATATAATTAATTATTGATAAAAATATAGTTAAGTCAAAATTTAATGTCAATAATAATGAATTTAATACAATTATAAAGCAATATCAATGTCATCCTTTTCAGGTAGTACAAATTATAATTTCGTATGAAGTTAAATAGTATGAATGTATAGGTCAGATCGCCACTAAAGATAAAATCTTTATTTTAAGCTGGACTCTAAATATTCTTTTACTGAGTAGAAACATTTTTGGATAAGGTATAATTTTAGCCTTTTTTGGAATATTGTTACTGATTTTTCAGTTTTAAACGTGTTGGGCAACTTATTATATATTTTTATTGCCATATAATATGGCCATATATACAAGGCTCTATCGTACCTTACTCAAGAACAACTCGATAAACTTGAGCGGCTTCAAAATGTTTGTATAAGGTTCATATTCGGGTTGCGCAAATATGACCATGTTTCCGAATTTCGTGTAAAGCTCAAGTGGTTGCCAATTCGCCTTCGCCGGAATGCTCATATTCTTGCCATTTTATATAATGTGCTATTTAATCCTTCCACTCCTTTTTACCTTAAGAAACGTTTTGTGTTTCTCCGCGATTCCCACACAAAATTTCTTAGGTCATCAGACAACTTACGACTGCAAATTCCAACACATTGCACGACTTTTTTGGATAAATCCTTTACTGTTCAAGCTAGTCGTCTGTGGAATGCATTGCCAGATCCAATCAAACGTGCTCAATCATTGCCTGTGTTCAAAAGACTCGTAAAGGAACATTACCTGTCACTGTCTTCGTCTTAGCGTGTTGATTTGTGATTATCATTAGAGTCATTCATCATTCTTTTTCTTTTTTTTTGTTGCCATTATATTTAGTATGTATGTATTTATGTATATATTACATAGCATATGTATTTATCTGTGTATCTATTATAATGTAGTTTTCACAATGTTAATGTCACACCAATGACAACCCCACTTCAAGTTCAGACAATTACTGTCCATACCAGGTTGCCTGGAAGAGATCGCGGAAAGCGATAAGGCCGCCCATTGTATTTGTATTACTTTTAAGTTTCTTTTTATAATGTTATTTTATGGTGTACAATAAAGCATATAATAAATAATAAATAAATACTTGGAAGTTTTCCAATGACGTTATCCGAGGCATATTGACTATCCTTTGCCCACTTGGGAATAGATTTTTCGTCACAAAAAGTCCAAGGTTTTTGACGGGCGTTGATGAGACAGTCGGTACTGTAAGAGAGTCAGGTCTGGACTATGTCCTGATAACATTGAAATTCTTATATTCGTGACACACTGGTAGGCATTCATTGAAATTTTAACGTTGTTTATTATTAAGATACTTACCGAACTGTCCTAAACCAAGTCCAACGTACAGCTGTGCTACACAATTGACCAAGAACACAATCTCGTAGAAAGGGGATCGAGTCACGTCCATGTAGATCCAACCCTGGATGGGCTCTTTTGTCCAGACTGAAAACATCCGCATTATTTATTGACCTATGCGTAGGTATTCTTTATTGTAGGTATGTGGTGCTGACTGCTGAGATGATCACCACTTTGGTTTTAGTGAAGTCTTTACCTCACAAAAAGTTCAGGCGCTTTTTGAAGGTAGAAGGAAACGGTTATCATTACGAAAATTTGAAAGTTCTGACCAAAAGCCGGACTGAAAAAAAAAAGATCGGCCATTTTGCACTTTTAAATATATTTTGACCAGAACTCAACCACGTCGACAGGGTTTGCCTCAAAGAGGTCTTTCAGTTTGCAGTGTTGTTACACAGAGAGCACGACAAGGTTTGCATTATCTGACTGTGTAACTATAAGAAAATTTTTGCCATCCGGAAAATTAAAGCCGGACCAACTCCTCCGTCCAGACAGAGAGTTATGGGTATAGTGGTGCCTACAGTTGTTGTTAACGTAAGTAATATCAATCAGCTCAGCCTATGCCAGTCTACTGGACTGGTTTCTACCAAGTTGTTAAAGCATTTAACCTTTTAGCATTTTTAGGGTTCTGTACCCAAAGGGTAAAAACGGGACCCTATTACTAAGACTCCGCGGTCCGTCTGTCTGTCTGTCTGTCTGTCACCACGCTGTATCTCATGAACCGTGATAGCTAGACAGTTGAAATTTTCACAGATGATGTATTTCTGTTGCCGCTATAACAACAAATACTAAAAACAGAATAAAATTAATATTTAAGGGGGGCTCCCATACAACAATCGTGATTTTTTTGCAGATTTTTTGCGATAATGGAACGGAACCCTTCGTGCGCGAGTCCGACTCGCACTTGGCCGGTTTTTCAAGAACTGGCAGCCTAATTGTGTAAGGTTCTCCACCGTCCACAGCGGGAGCACCCCACGCTATGCTTACTGTTTCATAGTCTTTACAAGAGGACCCAGGTCTCGACGGATTTTTAGCAGACAAGGCTGAAGTAAGCTAAGTATCTATGATGTTTTTCATCGTTCATTCCAAAGTGAGAAGACACAAGGAGCTTGTGGCTAAATAATAACGGCCGCACTGGTCGATCATCAAGGTTAGGCAACGCTTGACGAGGTCGGTTCGTGGATGGGTGACCATTTTAGCATACCGAGTTTCCTCCGTGCCTCGGCCAGCACGTTAAGCCGTTGGTCCTGGCTGTGATTTGAAGATCTTTGACAGTCGTTACGGGTAGTCAGAAGCCTTAGATCTGACACCAGTCTAGCCAAGAGGTATCGTGTTACCCAGTTACTGGGTTGTGGAGGTCAGATAGTCAGTCGCTCCATGTACTAGTACTCAGCTTGTAAAATACTGGTACTCATCTGAATCCGGTTAGACTGGAAGCCGACCCCAATGAAGTTGGGGAAAAAGGCTAGGCAGATTGATTCCAAAGTGAGAGGACAAGTATATAAATCATCATCTACTTACAGTGAATAATAACGGGCATCGTCGCATACATAGTAACACTGAACATAGTGCAAACCGTATAGATCCTCGCAAAACTCCGGGCCTTCATGTAGCTCTGATCCATGTTCATATTCGTCAATCCCTTTGCTGAATGGTGCTTGAAGTTCTTATCCATGTACTCCATTAATTTGTACAAATCTTTGCGATAAATACCATAGTATGCGACAATTATTAAAGATACAACAAGAGGAAGAGCATCAGCTATGGTTGCCAAACTGGACATGATATCCTGCCACTCAGTGTACAAATGTACAGTCAAAACCATTGGTAAATGTGTAAGAACGAAGAGCACTAGGCATAAATAAATATCGTTGAAGATAAGTCTCCAGTCATTGGCAGAATTGGGGAATAGATCCCAGCATCCGCATATCTTCAACGGTTTCACTATGAAGTGCATGTAAGGTTCAAGTTTTTCTGTATTCGAAATGGTTTTGGGCTCTGCAGTCGACATTTTAGTTGTTACTCTCTTGAGCTTCATAGGAACTGAATAATCTAAGCTAAAACAACGAATTGATGCGATGCGAATTCGCAACTCAGAAAACAGCTAAGCAGTAAACAGCAACAAGATCTTAGATTTTTACGATGCGACGTCGCACCGCAGTTTTGTGTTTGGGCCCTAAGTAGGAGCTTATATGCGTGTGTATAATTTAAAGAGCCCGATACACAAGACTAATAGAATATGTTAAGAGACGTTCGGTTGATTATACGAGTATAATACTCACAACGGATCTTTGTGTCTCTGAATTGGCTTCAAGAGCAGGCTCTTGGACAGACAGATTGACACAAAAATAGCTACTGCGATTTTTGTGTCAATATTGAAAGTGAAGATAGCATTGTGTAACTGTCTCTTTCACTCGCTAACGTTTGTCGCATCATCCTATCTCGCTTACTGTACTCGTATGCAGTTATCCTTTATCTAAGAGTTAAACTGTTTCTTGCGCAATAGTTGACAGAACTAACTTCAGAGACACAAAGATCCGCTGTGAATATTATATTAATCACCTAAGTATTGTTGGGGTTTGGTTGGGGTCTAATCTTCGATGCCTGATCCTTTTTACGCGTTGAAACATTCAACTCTAATCTTAGATGCAACAACTCAAGAAGTACACAGGAATAAAACTTCGACCTTTAGTAGGTACTGACAGACATTTGTTAGGTCAATGCATGAATACTTCAAAATATTCATCTGAAATAAGTATTTACTGGGTTATTTGTATAACACTAATAACCTTTAACCGTGCAGCCTAATTGCGTAATTGAATTCGTAATGAAAGAGAAGATACCTTTCACAAATTCTCTTTAAAAATTAGGTATTGCCAAAAATTATTGGACGCTTTCATTGCTAAGGATACTCTGTTCGAAAAGTCCAATATTGTTTGGCAATACCTAATTATTACCCGACTGCCGAAGGAGGGTAATGTGTTTATCAGTCTATGTATGTATGTATGTTTGTTCCCATGTGGCGTTCTAGAGACCAAACGCATTGGCCGATTTTATTAGTTCTGACGTCAATCGATTCGTCTTAACCCTGCGAGTGTCACTGGCTAGGTACATTAAAATTAGAAAATAGAAAAATGGCGGATTTTGGGCGCCGTAATGTGGATGCCCAAATTTTTTTTTCTTCGAAATCCATCGTGTGGGGTATCAAAATAAAGCATTTAAGAGGTGATTTCAAAATTATTTAAGGCTTATATGTTTAAATGAACCTAATTCGAAAAAAAATAACTAAAAAGTTATAAATAAAAAAAGTTATTTAAAAAAGAAAACCCGACTGCTTAAAAATTGTAGGGGGATACATATTCGCGAGCTGGCTGACCAAAACCGGTGTATCCTGCGCCTACACAGCATGATTTTCTCCTTAGTAACGTATTTTTCGTTTGCTTTTTAAGCAGTCTTTTTTTTTATAGAGTTGGTATCTGTCATACACTTCCATGGGGTCAAATCCTTTCTTTGCATTGCCGTATTCAATTAAGCAATTGCGTATTCAAAGCTACTGGTTTATGAGTGGTATCTTATGCAGAACATTCATACAACGAAAACCCAGCTAGGTATTGAGTAGGTAGATTAGAAACTTAATGCATTTGGATTTTTTTTCATTAAGGAGTAAATTATTAACATTGAACCAGTGAACTACTTTTGAGATCGCGCTATTTACTTCGTCAGTAACCAGCTGCTGCCGTTTAAGTTTAAACAAAAGTGAAGTATCATCTGCAAACAACACTATATCATGGTTATCCTTTATGAGGTAAGGCAAGTCATTAATATAAATAAGAAACAAGAAAGGACCAAGAATTGAGCCCTGCGGGACTCCCATTTTTACTATAGATCCGGGTGATCTTTTTCCATTAACGTCAACAGTCTGATATACCACAATCTGATTATCTTTTGTCCGTAACCGAAATAAAAATGCGCTCATCCAACAGAAAAGTAAGGCTTACCTAGGTAACTTAACTTATCATGAACCAGGATCTTCTTCCTTCGATCACTAGATCAACGATGCAGCCCTATATGACCTATATCTATCTATCTATAAGTAAAAATCAATTGCTGTTCGTTAGTCTCGCTTAAACTCAAAAACGGCTGGACCGATTGGAATAATTCTTTTTTTTTTATGTTCGCCAGAATACAGTTCCCTTGAGTAGCTGATTTTTATTCGTATAGCATAGTGTAATTAATTTGTAAAGTTATGTCTAAAACGGACAAAAACACGACAATCACACCAAAACCGCTGGGCGTATTTTAATGAAATCGACACCATATCAAAGACAATTTAATTATCTACATTTTGATCTGAAGCTTTTTTTTTTTAAAGTCAAAGAATAATAAGGCAAGTACAAAAAACTACGAAATTTTGGGTCGCGCGGGTGAGAAACGAGTGCGCGTTTTGTTCCCTCAAGGTCGTTGGCGTTAGTCGTCGTCTTAAAAACAAAAAAATGTTTGGTTGGATAGGGTAGGTAGAGTAGGGTAGGTAGGGTAGGGTAGGTAGGGTAGGGTAGGTAGGGTATGGTAGGATAAGTTAGATAGGTAGGTAGGGTAAGGTAGGGTAGGTGGAGTAGGTAGGGTAGGTAGGATAAAAGTACAATGCATTCAAAAAATGAATGTTTGGTGTTTTGTTACTTTTATGGCAAAACAACGTTTGCAGGGTCAGCTAGTAATTAATATAATCAACCCTTTAGTCGTGTATGAAAGGGTCACAAAGCAGTTCAAAAAGATTAACAAGCATTGTTTTAAACTTTGCTCATTTAAATTCTGTACAGTAATTGCTATCGGAAAGAGGTCCAATTACTTAGAAGGGCTAATTGCTTTTGGTTCAGCTAAGTTGGCAAGTTCTTAGTTTTTAATTAGACCTTCATCATTATAATAATAGGGAGCCATGTGTTCCCGTTATCACAAAATAGTAAGTATACAGAAGGGCCACTCCCGCCGTTTAGAAAATTGACAGCTAAACTTGACAGATTCACTAGGGTTGCTACCTTGCTGCTATATTGATTCCGAATTTTAAAAAAAGAGTAGGTTACCCAAGTTACAAACATAAATACATAGATTCGTCTAAACATACATCATATCATGCTTACATGCCTTAGAGGGTAGACAGGGCATCAAATATCCATTTAATATCTCGAAACATTTAATATTACGCCACATACGATGAATATTGGAGAGTAAAAGACGTAGTAATAGTGTTATAATGATCCCACTTAAAAAAATAAATTGTAAAAAGCTCCAAGCTCGACAAAAAAAAAAGGTGAAAAAACAGGTACCTAATATAATCAAAAAACCAAAGATGATCTTAAACAAGAAGAAAATTATGCTGTGCAGTCGGAGGAAACATATTTGTAAGCTGTATGACTTGAACCTTATTATTATGACAAGTTCCCAATTTCATCTATGGGCTTAAAATAATTTATTATAATCCTAGATAATGAATTTCTAATTTGTCATCTTGAAAGATTAATGACCTTTATAACTTAAAAATAATTGAAATAAAGAATTAAAAACAAAAAAGTAAATTCGGTCTGTAACAAATAATAAAGGTAACCCATCCAATGCAACCAACCTCGTTACAGTACTTAATGTATGAATGACGTGGCAAACGCCTGCACAAA
This sequence comes from Orthosia gothica, assembly GCA_949775005.1. Classification (NCBI taxonomy): domain Eukaryota; kingdom Metazoa; phylum Arthropoda; class Insecta; order Lepidoptera; family Noctuidae; genus Orthosia; species Orthosia gothica. The sequence goes on from OX459068.1 coordinate 4,485,257, forward strand.
GCAATCATGACAGCCGCCTGCACAAAGCAATCATGACAGCCGCGACTGAGCTCGGTCCAATATTGCCCAATATTCACATGTAAAACCGAAATGTCAAAGTGAGAGTGGCCCCTCTGTCTGCGGCGCGCCGCCGCTTACGTACTTTGTGCCGTTATGTACTAGCTTATTACCCGCGTCTTCGCTCACGTGGCTACCCCGCGGAAACGAATAGGTTCTATGATGACACTCGGCATTTCGGCAATAGTACGAGGGAGCGTTTTTATGTTCGCGGAATAGGGGGAAAGATTGAAAATAAAAATTCTTTTTAGCTACCCTCCTAAAGGGGGTTTACAACCGTCGGCGGCGCGGCGAGACAGGGATGGAATGGGCGAGAATTGAAATCAACCCTTTTACACCGAATGATGCCCTTCGCTATACCGCGCTGCCTCGCGCCGGCCATCGCTACCTCGCACACTGGTCCCAAATTAAAAAAAAAAGTGGACATTGATAGTAGACCGGTGATAATTTTTTTATTGTTGATACAGTGATAACAGATAAGGCAAACAACATAGTAAATTTTTTTTATTTTTTTTTTGTATGGGAGTTATTACATTTTATTCAATTTCTCAAAAACCTTAAGCGATGTCGAGATGGCAATCACATAAATATGTTAGAAAACTAATAATTCTGAGTATTTGTCTCGAAGAAACTTATTGCTTATCTCTGCGTACTTTCGAGATAATAGTGACAGAACATTTTTTTATTTTTTTTATTGCAATAATATTTTTTTGCCTTATCTGTTATCACTGTAGGTATCAACAATAAAAAAAAAATATCAGCGGTCTACTATCAATGTCCACTTTTTTTTAATTTGGGACCAGTGTGCCTCGTGCCGGCTTGTAATTAGCACTGGGAGCTGGAGAATATAGTATGCAGTGATGTCTAGAGATTGCCGGAGCGAGCCGGCGGCGTGTTGGCAGCGCGTGCCGGCGCCGTCGGTCGCGAGACATCGTGAGTCAGCGTTTCGACAGAGAGAGATCACGATGGCCGGTGCGGGATTTGTATATCCGGTTTACAAAGTAAATAAATACTCTAATCTTAGAGCAATAAAGTTCAATATTGTACTAACAGATATTTCAATTCTCGCCTCGCACATCCTCGCGCATCCTCGCGCATCTAGACCAAAGATGGGCAGAGCGTGGATATTTTTTCCAAACAAATTTCAATTCTAGCCCATCATCCCATCTACACCTTGTCTCGACGGTGCAAAACCACTTTAATACATTTTCAGATCTTTTGAATAGTTAGTTTAGTTTTTACCTTCGAACCAAATGATTGGCTTTATCTGAAAAAACCGGCCAAGTGCGAGTCAGAACCGCGTACGAAGGTTTCCGTACCACTATCGCAAAAAAATACAGCAAAAAGTCACGTTTGTTGTATGGGAATTTATTTTTATTCTGTTTTTAGTATTTGTTGTTATAGCAGCAACAGAAATACATCATCTGTGGAAATTTCAACTGTCTAGCTATTACGGTTCATGAGATACAGCCTGGTGACAGATAGACAGACAGACGAACAGTGAAGTCTTAGTTAAAGGGCCCCGTTTTTATCCTTTGGGTACGGAACCCTAAAAATACTTCTTTCTCTTCTTCATCGATTCAAAATATCTTTCCACGAAGTTCTTTTTTCATCTTTGGAAATAAATAATTAATAATATTTAAGACTAACTGATTATATTAACGTTTTCTTTATTTTTCCTTCAAAACATGACTCATCTAAGGAGGTTTCGGTTTCGGCCGAATCTGAGACTGTTGCCGAAAGTCGATTTCGCTCATAAAAATCAGTTTCAGTCGGACACTAGAGATAAGTAATGATTTCATCAGCACTTTAGATAGAAAGGTTAGCAAAAAAACAAAGACGAAATAGTATAAAAGATTTATTAAATAAACAAATTACAAATATATTTCCACAGCAGTTGTTTAACAATAAATAAATAAAATTTTGATAATAAAAAGGCAAAAATTGGCATCTCAGAGATATAGGTAGGTAAGTACCTATCTATAGTTTAAAGTCAGAGCTTAACAAGCATCTTTCGATTGTTTTGATTCTGCGTCTCCCCTGAAAAAGGAAGCATTGGTTACTCGTAGTTCAGAAATGAATGCTTATTAATATTTGAAGCTCTCTCTCGAATCATTAGCACAACCATAGATACAGCTTGGAAGCAGAAGTACCTATACTCCATTTGAAATAACATTACACATGTTTTCAAATCTTTTTACAGTCCGTTAAACCGATTTTGAGTTCTATCCCGTAAACATAAGGATGACATAAAAAGCATAAACCTGTTACCAAAACCAACCGTTTATTACAACTACCATTTGTCGTATCACCAACGCATTAGAAGTCAAAATCGGTTGAACGGGCTGTAAAATGGGCTAATTTAAACGTCCAATGTTATCGCAAACCGAGTTTAGTGGTGACAAGAGGCCTTAGTGCGAGTTTTTTAACGTACTCACTCGTGATAACGTAAACGATCTCTTCTTACAAAAAAACCGGCCAAGTGCGAGTCGGACTCGCGCACGAAGGGTTCCGTACCATCATCGCAAAAAAAACACGTTTGTTGTATAGGAACCCCACTTAAATATTTATTTTGTTTTTTGTATTTGTTGTTATAGCGGCAAAAGAAATACATCATCTGTGAAAATTTCAACTGTCTAGCTATCACGGTTCATGAGATACAGCCTGGTGACAGACCAGTCCCGTTTTTACCCTTTGGGTACGGAACCCTAAAAAAGAGGTTTCTCCTTACCGTCCCCAGACAGCGCTTATCCAATTGCAATACAAATTGATGTTTACATTATCGCGATTGATCGTGAATAAAAACTCGCACTTAGGCCTATTCCCGAAAGAATACTTTTGCGAAAGACACTAGCAACTAGCAATTTACTAAAGCTTGAATGACTCAACTTTATTTAATCCACTATGAACTCCCACTTAACGTCGTTACGCATGATGAAGAATTATATCTTGGGTCGAGCGTGCAAAGACTGGAACGTCGCCACTAAAAGCATTCACGTGTAATGAGCATTGGAAGTCGAATATTCGAGTGGTGTGGCCGTTGAGCCGAGCATTACAAAGCTTAAACGCAAGCGCGAACTTTGGCCGGTGTGGACGTTGCAACGATTTTAGCGGAAACAGCTCGTATTCGAATTTTCACGTTAATAAAACGCCCGAAAGGGAGTACTCAGATAATGAAATCAATGAGTATGTATGTAGGAATATTCCTGGCCTCTTGTAAAGCAAGGAACAGTTCCTTGATCTCAAGTGCTTGTGACCTCCTTGGTCAATCGTATTATCGAATGAATGACATTTAACGAGATCGTATTCTAATGCTCCAAGATCGCAAGGGAATGTTCGACTCGAACGTGAATGCTGGGCTCGCTGGGAAGCATTTGTTGCTCGCCTAAGATTGCTTGTTTACAAATGCTCACGAAAGTATAAGCCCAGTGAGGACGCTCCTTTAGACGACTGCTAACTCTTTCTTTAAAGACTGATGGTTGTGAATGGTAGGGATCAAAGAAATCCACAAATTGGCTATACGGCGAATATTATTTCACTCACTTCTCCTTGGACCTCCTCTGAGCGATCCTATAGATCCTGCGCAGTTCCAGCAAAGCTCTCATGATGACCACCAGTTGCTGTTCGAAGTCATCAACCGCCACGTCAATAGTGAGACCTTTGCAAATGAACGAGAAGTTTTATTGTGTAACATACCACTCAGCAGTAGTTCAACTGTTTCGGTACAGGCTGCAGATTGCAGGAGGCTGGATCTGCACCCTACACCCTGGTTATGGGGCAGACCTCTGCCAGGCAGTGTGTATATTATCGTAGCAGAGGTCTACCCATGGCCTCTACGATTGTGTTAGAAGAATCTAATAAAAAGTAGAAAAAAAAAATTGCATTGTAGGTACCAGCTGGATGAGTGTAGTCGAGGATCGATAAAATGGCGATTCATCATCAACATCATCATTTCAGCCGACTGCTGGACATAGGCCTCCCCAAGTGTCGCGACATTGACCGGTCCAATGCGTCTCGCATCCAGCGGATTCCCGTAACCTTTACCAGGGTTATCGGTCCTCATACTGAGAGGCCTTACAACGCATCGTCTTCCGGTTCGCGGTCCCCATTCCAGAACTTTTCAGCCCCATCGATAATCCGTTCTGCGAGCAATGTGCCCTGCCCACTGCCACTCAAGTTTGACAATTCTTCGGGCTATGTCAGTAACCTTGGTTCTCTTGCGCATGTCTTAATTACAAAATGGCGGTTGCTTGTACAGATTTGATTGGTTATCAGAAGGGAACAAAAGATAAAAAAGATGCTGGGTAGTAGTCTTTACCTTTCTGCTTGCAGATCTTGGCGTACAGGCTCCAGGTAGCGGCGCGGACGTGGCAGACCTCGACGTGTCTCCGCGCCGCCGTCTCCTTCAGCCGGTTCAGGGCTAGCTCCCACTTTATCACCCTGTTCCGGATTTTGTCGTAGCGCCACTGAGGAGATACTTGTTCATATTAGTGGATGGTTTGGTAACTGCCCTGTGGGGGTTGCGATTTTTTTTTCATCCAAACCCATCGAGTGGGGTATCAAAATGAAGGGTATTTAGAGGTGATTACAAAAATAGAACTTTTGGGGAAAAGACCAGGGTGTGTGGGCTTTTAACCTCACTAAAACCACCACGGTGATCACTATCAGCACGTAGAAGGGGCCCCGTAAACTCTTAAAAGACCACCTCAGGACCCCTTCTGTGCAACGCCTCACACATCCCTGAGGAGACTGAAAGAGCGCTGACACGTAACGGTGACGGTGGCACAGTGACCGCGTGCCACCGTCTTTCCTGGAGTCACTTGGTGGATGCCTATCTGGCCTACCATCAATCGTAAGGCTGACAGACAGATTTTTTTTTCTGATATTCAGGCACTTAGATAGTTTTTTTTTTTTTAATTAACATGGCCGCACACTATAAGGAATTTCTTCCTGTATCGTGGGTGCGTTTAAAAACATATAAACTCACATAGACAACACCCAGAGCCGGAACAACTATCTGTAGGTCATACAAATATTTGTTCCATGCGGGAATCGAACCCGCGACACGCAGCGCAGCAGTCAATCGCTCAGCAGTTGATGTCTTGGTTTATTACTGTAGCATGCATCACCTCCGAAGTCAAAATGTTACTTACCCTTAGATTTGCGAGCGTGTTGTTGAGCCCCATGATGAAGAGTTTCTTCTCTTCTGTCAGCGATGCAATCTCCTGGCGCGCGTTCTCCAACATCTCCAGGTCATGTTCCTGACGATCCGCCAGCGTTGACTTGGCAGCCGCTATGAGTATATTCTTTCATCATCATAATTTTCGTCGTTCTTACCAAAATATTGATATTTGACTCGCAACTTCCTTTGGCAAACGAGGATCCTCCATCAAGACGACTATTGTGTTTGTTCGGCAACTGTCCGATGGTTTTTATCGTGTTATAATGTATGTACCTATATGTGTATGTTCAAATCGCGTGGAGCACTTTGATGGCGCGATTAAGGATTTGTGGGACGTCTGCACCCAAAAGGTCAATCCACACATATCAGTGTAAACCAAAAAAATATCGGTGTAAACATTTTATATGAACTCCGTGCCGTGCACGGGCCTGTGATGGAGCTTAAATGCCTGGGCCCGGCCCTGTCACGTCCCGGGCAAGGCCCTGATATGTGTGGTTAGATAGACCTTTATTGCGCAAGTGAATTCAGCATGGTGAAGGATTTGATCTCATCACGGAACAGAAAAAACAGGATCTCATCAATCGACCAATCACGGCGTGCGAGAATGCGAGATGAAAGACGCGTTGTGGATTGCCGTCCATGTGATTGGTCGATGGATGGGGTTAAAACCTTCGCCGTGCCGAATTCCGTTACGCAATTTTGGCTACTGGTCTTTTTGTAGTTGGCGACACAGATGATTCCGTTAAAGAACTAACTAGAGCTATAGATAAGAAAAATCTACATCATCATCATATCAGCCGAAAGACGTCCTCTGCTGGATGTAGGCCTCCCAGGCATCGCCATTTGGCCCGATCCCGTGAAAGATAATTCCTTAAGCACTTTTCAAGTGAAAAGAAGTAACAAAAAGTGACATTTAGTAATATGTATTACAAAATGTCACTGTTTGCTACTTTTTTAACAGACAATAACGTTCCCAGTGCTGGGACACACGCCTCTTCTAGGTAGTGGACCGCATTGCGATTTTTATTCGCGTGAATTATAATTTATATTTTTTTTTTGTACTATTTGAGCGCGATTTTTTTTCAGCATTGCGTGCAGCTTCATACAATTCCATAGATTCCAGAATGGGCGGCAAAAATTCGCACGAATAAAAATCGCTATGCGTGATAAGCCGTATCCACCACGCGGGCTGGGTAGGCATTCGCGGATAGTTGGTTTTGGGTATGAAACTTTAAACTTGAAGTTACAAGTACTTAACCTACCTAGCATTATCATTGTAAGTTGTTAATGATTCCTTACCTAAGGCTTCATAACGATTAAGTACGTCCAGAGGCTGTTTGAACTCAGGATAATTATGAACCACTGACATGAGGTAGTCCTAGAAAGAGAAGAAGAAAAAAAGACAAAGTATTTAGAAGAAAAGAACCGTTGCTTAGGTACACCATCAATGGTCTATTGCGTAAAAGTGAAATTCGTTTTGCATCTGGCATTTGTCTGGCACGACGGTTATTTGACACATTATAACACGGCAACTGGGCAATTTAATTTCTGGAGGTCACCCTAAACTTACTTCGTAAATAGTGTAGTCCTTGACTTGCTTCTCCATCAACTTCTTGACTTCTTCCATCTCGATGACTCTCTGCCTCATTGCTTCGGTCTCCTTGGTCTTTCGCTCTAAGACCTCGGTGTCTGCTTGCATCTTCCGTTCAGCTCGATCTCGCTTCTCTTGGTTCTCTCTTATGAACTAGGGAAAAAGATAAACTTTCCGTGGATTTTTTGTGGTAAGTAGTTGATTTCATGGTCAATGACGACACGGTTGGCGTAGTGGTTGAGCGATCGGCTGCTGCGCTGCGTGTTGCGGGTTCGATTCCCGCACGGAACAAATATTTGTGTGGCCTACTGTTTGTTGTTCCGGATCTGGGTGTCTTGTTTACTTGAATTTAAATGTTAGTAAACGCTTCCACGATACAGGAAGACATTCCTAGAGTGGGGCAAAGATTTAAAAAAAAAATATGTCGGTGTTACCTACCTAAAACAAACCTGTGTTTGTTTTTCGTTATTAAACAACCTAAGGCCTAGGAACTTAAGCCGAGGTTATCTGTTGAGGAGTTAATAGATATTCACAACTTTGCCTACCTTATTGAAGCTGATGAAAGACTCTTTAAGCAGGTTCTCTTTCTTCCTCAAGTCCTCCCACTTGGCGTCCATAGTGATTCTGTTTCGTTGCTCATCCTCCCTTTTGATGGCCAGCTTTGTATCTGCTTCCATCAGGTCGCGGCGAGCTTGCTCCATGAGGACCTGGGGAGTGGGCCGTGCGACATCCCATACAGGATATTTTCTAAAAGAATATTAATAGCTGTGTAGTAAAGTGGTGGTGGTATAGTGGTGTGCGTGTGGTCCTTGTTAAAAGGGCTCTAAAAGAGTTGTGCAACGCTTGTATTCATGACATGACCGATAGCGGTACAACAGAGTCGAAGTGCGAGATTTGCATGCATGTGATGTGAATGTGAGCCTTTGAGTTACTTGTGAACGACAGAGCAAGTGCTCCAAATGAGTTTGGTTCACAGAGATATTGTACTCACTTGACCATTGTTTCACTTTCCATCAAGGATTTGAAATACTCCGCAGTGCACTCCACAGGAGGGCCATGTGGGATGGCGATGGGCGCCAAATCCTTGTTCTTAGGCATGATTATTAAAGTTTATTTTTTCAATCTCTATAAAAATTAAAATGTTTTCGTTGTTTTGCTTGAAAAAGTTTCTCAGTGGAAAATCGCACGTAAATTACGTTGTCCGTGAATTAAGTTAAGTTATTATTAAGTTTCTCTGTGAATTACGTCAATATTATTCGTTGCCTAGCAATGTCTCACGTCCGATTTTAAATAAATCCTACCAAAAATTGCATATTTTTTTAATATGGCAATTATTTCAGTTAAGTTGTGTTTCAGAGTTCCGATAGAAAAATATTTGGATTACAGGCTTAAAATCGTAGACCGAGATTAAAATAGAGGAATCCGTTTTTTTTTTTTTTTTTTTTATATAAGTTTTATGGCCTGGTTGCTAGGACCTAGAGGAATCCTCTTTCTAACTCAAAGACCTTATACGTATTACTTTGTTCTATCTAACTAGACTCTAGAGTTGAGATGTATGGTGCGATCTCTTTCTCTTACTGCCACTGCACGTGTGAGGCATTGAGTTATGTATGTATTGAGTCATGTCTATGGTGTGAGGTTCTAGTGCTTCTGTCACTGTCAACGTCAAGCTCAAGTGTCAGTCAATGTCATCAGTCTTCTCGACACGACGATTCACGTTATATACATGTTCGCGGATTTTACACCGAATACCGATTTATCTCGTAAAGAAAGGTTGAAAACAACCAAGATAAAAAAAAGTTGAATATAAAGCACAATCATTTCACCTCAACGGAAAATGGAGCTCAACGTTTCTTTCATAACCGGCGTAGGCTGTGGGCTTTGCATAGGCATAACGTTATTCGCACTGAAAAAGTATTTTACCGCTCGTCCTGGCAGTACAGCTGCGAAAGTTGTAAAATCCGCAATGAAGGTGAGCATAACATACTGTAATTTTCGGTACATCACCGTTTGTTTTGTTTTCAATTTTGATATTTCATAACCTACTCTTATGTCAATAGGTTTCGTCTTTTTATTCTCCCATAGTCAGCCCTTATTCTGTTCCAGTGATTTCTAGCTGACCACTTTAATTTTAAAAGTAAAAACTAACTAATCTATCTGGTATGGAAGTATTGCATCAGCAAATAAATTGTTATAATTAGAAAACTATTTTCCTCAAGTAAAACCTGATAGTTAAGTGCTCATATTTTGTTCTCTCAAGTAATTTTAATGATTATTTATAATTTGTTTCAGTACAAAACAAGTGAAGAATTCAAGCTAGTACTAGTAGTACGAACGGACCTCCAAATGAGCAAAGGAAAGATTGCAGCCCAATGTTGTCACGCAGCCGTCGGAGCATTCGAGAAGGCTCAGCGTAAAGACCCTGAAGCACTCAAAATATGGCAATACACTGGTCAAGCTAAAATAGCACTTAAGACGGACAATTTAGAGGAAATCAAACAAATCAATGACAATGCAAAGAAGATGGGACTGATTACGTCAATGGTACGGGACGCTGGCAGGACACAGATTGCTCCCAATTCCATCACAGTACTCGGTGTTGGTCCTGCCCCTATAGATGTTATAGACAAAGTCACTGGACACTTAAAACTGTTGTGAATACTTATCTAAAGTATAATTTGCATTTAACCATGATTAAGTTATTAAATAATCAACATAATAGAACAATAAACAAACCTCAAAACAAAGAAATCAGTTTTTGTCCATCAATCACTCTTGTGACTTAAAAATAATAGGGAATTACCACCTCGAGAATTGGTAACAAATTAATAAATTCAAACTTTTAAGTCTTGATTCTCATTAAAAACTCTTGCTTGATTTGTTGATCAATAATGCCATCAAACTAAACTTCTATGTTTTATTAGAGTCAAATATTTATACAACTTCTTATACACATAATCCTTACTTTATTGACTCATTAGTTTATCAGTGCAGGTGACGAAATTCAGTTTCCTTTGTTTCAATATAATGGGAATCCCCTACTTCAAAATATATGCATTTTTACCCTCTATTAAAATAACTAGCAGAACAAGTTCTCAGATGAAATGAAAAAGTCTGGTTCCTGAAGTATCCAATAAACCCAGAGCAACCCCCCCTTCCCGTCGCCCTCCATAACAGCGCAACGTAACACCACCAATGAACCCCCCACACCCCCTGATGGAGGGTTTATTCCCATCGGCCACCCCCAAGTTGCCACCCTGGTGGCCGATGGGAATGATTTAGTGAAATTTCCTACCTTCCTTTATTCCCATCTGCCACCGGGGTGGTGGATGGCACTAACTAGTGTTGTTTGCCGATTTATTCCCATCTGCCACCTTCATAAGTTTAGTCGGGTGGTTGATCCTCATGACCGTAAAACGGCACCCCGTTTTACGGTCATGAATAGAAAAAATATCAAGAAAGTTTTCAAGGTTCATATTTGACTATTTTGCCGTGATAAGCCGTGTTGCGCCATCATGGCGTACTGGGTACATGTACACGTGCATGTGCCCCAAAGAGTAAACTAATATACGGTCAGACTTCCAAAAACCAAAATTGAAATAGGTAGGGCAATGCAAGGCGCGCATTTAGTTAGAAATTTAGATGATATTATTAAGTTATCAAGGCCAGCACCAGTTGGATCCAAGTAACAAAGTAAACCGGTCACAGCATCAACATTCACTTTTATGTGACAAATGTCATGAGCATCGCCCGCCACCCCGGTGGCAGATGGGAATAAAGGAAGGTAGGAAATTTCACTAAATCATTCCCATCGGCCACCGGGGTGGCAACTGGAGGGTGGCCGATGGGAATAAACCTGATGGAGCAACCATTTCCCATGTTTTGAGCTCAAGGTCAAATACATTCTCAGAATCCCAATGACACATCAAAATACATATTACCTATGAAATACTACTTTTATAATATGTATTTTGGATTGTGTTTACACTCTAGTGGGAGATGCCAAAAGGAAAACACAATTATGGCTATGTTTCTTTTTATTTATCTTGGTATTCCAATTATTGTAGTAAGAAGGCGGCTAATTTGAAACATATTAGGTACAATTTCCATAATATATTTTAAATTACAATCATAATTATTATAAAATGAAATTAAAATGACTTAAAAACAATCAAATCTTAAAATAATCCTTAAAAATCTAAAATATAAAAGTATTTCTTATTTATCTATCAATACGACTTGTATTTCCAAAATAAAACCTTGCGGTATATAAATTGGATAAGTAAAATCACTTTAAAAAATAATGTAACCATAGAGAATCTTACAGACACTATAGTTCTAGCTAAACTCCTTGGCCGCCCTGAAGTTGGATTTAAGGCACGGATCAGTGCTGTTTTTGTATGGGATAAGAAGTTTGGCGAGAATTATAGGTAAGTAAGGTCACGTCAACCATCTTATGTCCCAATGTCGGGACATAAGGAATAATCAAATCTATACCAAATTATTCTAACAGTGATAGCACCATAAAATAAATTGCAGATTTGGATGACTCATCTATATTTCCTTTTCGCCTCTATACATAATAAATTCAATAAGAGCACTTTATATAAGTATTTATAATAATTTTCTGTATTAAATTCTAGATAATTAATGTCAGATTGAGTAGGGTAGTGTTAAATAACAGATACATGATTGTTTTATGTAGAGATAAATATTAAACTGGGGTAAGTCCGGGATCTAGGACAGAATCCATTCTGCCATTCAACCTAAACTTTATTTCGAACATGGGCGTTTTATACATATTAATAAAATATATCAACAATACATATTAAATTTTTTGAACAGCATGGTTACTTATTTTCTATTTCAACTAACATGATATTCTAAAAACGAATTCTGCTTTCAAAATTAAGTATAAAAGTTAACAATATGTATTTTTTTTATAATTTTTTAACAGTTTTTTATTCAACTTATCTTAACATAATTATTTTATAATGTACAGTCGACAACATAAATATGTATACACTTAGCAAAACTTAAAAAAAATATTGGTACAAAGTTATTGGAACAAATTCTACCAGGCAACTCGCAGGCGGGAGGTGCCTGGTAGAATTCGTCACGTCACGAAAAAACGTTATGCCCACACTGGAGACGTTCGGTGCCATTCCGATAACATTAGATGTTCAAAGAAAAGGCTTGAGGAACTTCGTTCCTGTCGGAGGTCCACCGAACGCACACGTTATTTTCTTCTATATTTTAAGAGCATGATATTTCACCAAGTGTATACCAACGTAATAATAAATATTTATGTTATAGACGAAAAACAATGATATAAAACAGTTAAAATTTGTAGAAATTTCGTCGTTACTGAAGTCCACCACCAATTGTATTTAAATATTAGATCAGTCTTTTTTAAAGCCAATGACGGTGCTATCTGGGTACTACATTTTTGTGGTTTAAAGCATTTTAAGACCAGCATTTCGTTGTAATTTAATGTCCTAACAGATACAGTAATCCTCCATATTTTTGGCTGGGTTGAATAAAGGCTTCCTTCCGGTGCGCATGGCATGGAGGGCTGATGTTTTAGTATGAGATTCTACTGCGCAGGCATTTGTACTCAATTTCAGACCGGCCAAAAAGATTGGGAGGATTACTGTAAAGGCAGCATATAAAAAAAAAGTAAATCAGAGACCGAAAAATTAAATTTTAACTAAAAAATGCCACTTTTTAAAATATGATAAGTTTCGAAATTATTTGTAACAAGGTTTATATGGTATTGAACCCGTCAACATACAACAATGAAAAAAAAATAGCCTTGGGCTTGGATCTATAAGGTTCATTAATCTGTCTTAAAAGTCATCAACTCGGTAATCTCATAAGACATTGCATCAAGCGATTCTTACTGTCTTAAAACTTAAGAATATGGCTTAAATTAGGGTGGGACCAGATGGTTAAAACATTTTTGAGGTAACTAAAGGGGCAGTGCCTGTAATTTGATTCACATAGGAGGAAAAAATATGTTAATAATATAGTGTGTCAATGTAGTAGCAACATAGTAGCTAAGACAAATATTGATTTTCTGTATATTTATCGGGCCTATGACGTCATCTACCTGAACGCTAAGTTGAATAGGGGCAAAGTACAGTCGGCAAAATAAGACTGTATATAGGGCATGAAAATCTAGACTGGTATAGAATTTTTCTGCAAAATTAAGGCACTGCTTGCTTACTCATAAAGTTAAAAAAGTCATGATTATATCAAAATACGAAGTGTCAACTTAAAACTGGGCGTATCAAAAATCAAAACATAATAAAAATAATTCACATTTACCTACAGTAAATGTAAAACATCCTATACTAAAAAGAACTAAGAACAACATACAAGCTAGAAGGTACAAATAATTATTGTGTTTTGGCTTTCTCCATCTTCTTGATGGCTTCTTTGATTTCAGCGATGGGCTTTTCGTAAAGGCTCACGGCTTCTGGATCGTTCTTCCGGCACTCCATAGCCAGCTCCATCATCTCTTGCATGAGTTTGAGGCCACAGATTGTCGCTCTTGATCCAACGATTTGTAACTGAGGAAGGAATGGCTTTTTTAGTACAGGCAATACCAATATTATTTATTTCTCTTTGCAGGGCAAAGAGCTCCCTTTCTTCCTTCAAATCCTCCCGGTTTAGGTAACTACTAATAGTACAGGATAAGTGGAATTTCGGGCGGCAATCTTTGTTAGTTGAATAGTAGAGGCTAAAAGCACGTACAAAATTGGTAATAGATAACTTTCAATTTTGTTCTAAACTGGCAACAAGTAAAACGAAAAACCGGTCAAGTGCGAGTCGGACTCGCGCACGAAGGGTTCCTGGTAAATTGAAAGGTACTTGGTAAATTGCGGTTTACGATTTATGACGTATTAAAAAAAAACTACTTACTAGATCTAATTCAAACCAATTTTCGGTGGTAGTTTACATGGTAATGTACATCATATATTTTTTTTAGTTTTATCATTCTCTTATTTTAGAAGTTACAGGGGGGGGGACACATTTTACCACTTTGGAAGTGTCTATCGCGCAAACTATTCAGTTTAGAAAAAAATGATATTAGAAACCTCAATATCATTTTTGAAGACCTATCCATAAATACCCCACAAGTAGGGGTTCGATGGAAAAAAAATATAGTTTCAGTTTCAAGTATGGGGACCCACCCCCAAAATTTGTTTTTTTTTCTATTTTTGAGTGAAAATCTTAATGCGGTTCACAGAATACATCTACTTCACAAGTTACAACAGCATAGTTCTTATAGTTTCGGAAAAAAGTGGCTGTGACATACGGACGGACAGACAGACATGACGAATCTATAAGGGTTCCGTTTTTTGCCATTTGGCTACGGAACCCTAAAAAAACGCATTCTTTTTTTAAAATTGACCAAAATCGGTCATCAAAATCTATGATATAATATTGTGGACTTACAGGAGGCAGCTTGAACACTGTGTCATCGAAATCCATGAGATTCTCTACCTTGATCTTCTTAGTCTTGGGCTGTTCAATCTGGTTCGAAGGGATCCTCTTCTTGCCAGTCTTGTAGACGCCTTCAGCTTTTTCATCCTTGTCCATGTCTCGCCGTGGACAAGCACAAACCCTGGCTCCTACCTTTTGACGACCGTAAATTTGACCGCTAGAGGAAAACGAGAAATAAGGTAAATGAAATAGGGGCTTTACAGGTATATCTGAAAGTTGATATCAGTATGATATGAGTGGCAAAATAGCAATAATCAAAATGTAAGGACCAAACTTTTCTATTGGCACCGGTTTTTGGAAGGAAATGATCGACACAGCATAAATTAAATGGAAGTGCAATTGGCTGTTAAATATTCATTTAACCAATCGTAGTAGCTCGCATTTTTATCAATTTGTCACCTTTATTTTTCTATACGTTTCTTTCCATATATTAACAACTAGCCGTTGCTTGCGTCTTCATCTGCGTAGCATTAGTAATTTTAATATTTTTATATCGCGCATAATATTATAGGCGTGTGGCCCACCTTACTTGAGAAATTATTAGTTCACCATACAATCTTCTACTCCCCTGTACCCCCTAAAGGATGATTTTTGAGATAAAAACTATCCTATTTCCTTCTCAGGGTCTCAAACTATCCCCATACCAAATTTCATTGTAATAGTTTCAGCGGTTTAAGCACGAAAAGGTAACAGACAGACTTACTTTCGCATTTATAATATGAGTATGTTTTTCAAAGGTATTAAAAAAAAACCGGCCAAGTGCGAGTCGGACTCGCGCACGAAGGGTTCTGTACCATTTTCGTAAAAAACGGCAAAAAAAATGACGTTTGTTGTATGGAAGCCCCCCTAAAATATTTATTTTATTTTGTTTTTAGTATTTGTTGTTGTAGCGGCAACAGATATACATCACCTGTGAAAATTTCAACTGTCTAGCTGTCACGGTTCATGAGATACAGCCTGGTGACAGACAGACGGACCGCGGAGTCTCAGTAATAGGGTTCCGTTTTTACCCTTTGGGTACGGAACCCTAAAAAAGCAACCAAAAACCATAGAAATACTCACCGATCATCTTCCAGTGTAAAAATGATGGCAATCGCTCGTCTGTTGATGCCGGTGGCGCAAGAGTTCTTACAAGCGAACTGGTAAGCGTGCGAGCATGGCTCCGGGCCGGTCCTCATAAACTCCACCAGGACAGAATACCAGGAGTCGGCCGTGTCTACGTCCCCGCAGTAATATACGCCCTGTGTACCGATCTCTCGAGAGGAATGTAGGACGTTCTTGCCAATTTCTCTTTGGATGCCTGAAAGGAAGGTAGTTTAAAACTCCTGGTTCATAATGGTAAACATTCACTTGCCTTTATCACAATTTATTCATTGTCTGTTGCGCAGACGCAAATGTCCTTTACCATACTTTTCTTTTAATAACCATCTCACATGTAGTTAATTAAGTAGTTTTGTCTATGACTCACCTACATACTCAACTATTTTGCCATGTGTACATTTGCCACAAAAGTAGGTATGCTTACCTACATACAGTACATATTAATTCTGGTAGTTCTTTTTTGATTGATAAAGTTATGACACAGTAAAGAAACGATGGATCTAGAATTACTTATTTAATGGTCTTTAAAAGATAGATAAATAATCCCATTTTACAGCCCGTTCAACCGATTTTGACTTCTATTGCGTCGGTGATATGACAAATGCTGTGTCATATCACCGACCGATTCATAACACATATCTAAACGATATGAATACAATGTGAAAAATGCTGTATTAAAACGATAGTTTTGGTAACAGGTTTATGCTTTTGATGCCATCCTTATATTTATGGGATAGAACTCAAAATCGGTTGAACGGACTGTAAAAAGGGGATATAAAAATTTCTAATATTATTTCAAACAGTCTACTTGAAATGAATTATTTGATTTTGATAGTGTATACTTTCACACAGTCAATATGGCCAAAAATATGTCTGAAAAAGAAAACATAGTGGATCAACCACAAATCGTTTGACTGATATATATAAAATGTATGTATGTTCCTTATAGACTCCAAAACGGCTGGACCGATTTCAAAAATTCTTTCACCGTTGGGAAGCTGCACTATCCCCGGGTGACATAGGCTACTTTTTTCCCTGTATTCCCACGGGAACAGGAACTACGCGGGTGAAACCGCGAGGCGTCCGCTAGTAGAAATATAAACATCACTCACCAGCAGTAGAACTCTCATGGAAGTGCTGCACACACCGTTCCACACGCTTCTCAGCTTGAGTCTCATCGGAGAAGACCACGGTAGCACGCACAAACATATGTGGTGCCTTAGTGTAGTCCCAGTTGAACTGGATGCTGAAGTTACACTTCATGTCCACGTAGATACGGGACAACTGGTGCGAGTACTGGTGATAAAGAAATGGGGAATTATAGACTTTTGTGTTGTGAAAGTATCGGCAAATATTATTAAATAAAAAACAAGCTTTTTCGTATTCGTCTCAGCATTTCTTTCATTTTATAGCTATATCATGGGGGTGCATAAAAATAACTGGATCGCACGTTTTGAGAGTCCACCATATTGCATTTAAAATGATGTCACTTATTTTCTTTTTAAGGTTACACTAGTCGAAAATTCTTCCATACAAACGTAGTCTAGCGATTAATCCACTGTTTGACGATGTACGTTCAAAATAAAAAATTATATCAATTTGTCTCATCATTATCTAGCCCTGTATGGAAACAAAAAAGAAAAAATATATATATTTGAAAGTTATGAGCGTGGAAAGTTCCATAATTCAACATTAATTTTAAAGCATTTTTGGGCGGCAATAAATACCACATGAAGAAGGAAAATTGCAAAACGGCATCCATACAGGGATAGATTAGTAATTCAAAAATGCAAATAGCTTTATTTTGAAAATATACATTTATTCGTTTTTTCATGATATCTAGCTTAGAGCTTCATACTGCTCTTCACAGCATCTATCTCTTTCGCACGTGTTGTCGGATGAGATAGCATGCATTTTAACCTCGGCCACAAAATAGTTCGTGCCGTCGATTAGGGGAACCTATAAATATTCTTAATAAATACAACTGGACATTTCCTTTAGACAATAATTAACATGGTCCTCAATTGATTGATCCGACCAAGATAATGTTTAGACTTTGAGTTTGCTTTGATATACATTTAGATGGGAAACACTGATCTTATTATCTAATTTTTGATTCCGTTGTTAGACAGAAATACTTATGTCATTTAACTTGAGAAGGTAATATTAAAACAAATAAAATACACACCTTCAATCTCGCTTGTTTTCGATACACATTGTATAAAACCGCCATCATTGCAAGGACTTACCAAGAAGGTTTTTCGGTGGACATCCTTGCTGTTGACTTCCACACTGAAGTGGAAGTCCCCGGGCAAGCTGCTCCTTTGTGGTGGGCCTCGCGGGGAGAACTGGACAGAAATTTATTACATATGCTTTTTATTATGACGGCCAATCTTGGGAAGAGCCTATGTTCTGTCTTTTAGTTTAAATGATGATTCTAGAAAAAATCCTGTTTTAAATGACACCTACATTATAAAATAATCCTCTCAAAATTTCAAACTTCTATCATTGGTGGTTTAGGCTGGGTGTTGATATGTCAGTTGGGACATTGCCACAGGACATTGCCTTTTTATATCCATAGTAATATTATAAATGCGAAAGTAACTATGTCTGTCTGTCTGTTACCTTTTGACGCTTAAACTGCTGAACTGATTTAGATGAAAGGGGAATGCCCATTTTGTAAGGGAACTTGGGCCCCTTTGAAAAAATAGTTGTATCTTGTTGAATTTGTTTGTATATTGTAGAAAAACATGTTATATTCATAATTAGAAAACATTTTTTATTTATTTTGCGGGGTTCACGAGATATAACGATGTTTCTGTTCTTGAAATGAACCCTTATTACAATGCAATAAGGTGCATACAAATGTCCAAGTGAAGGAACCTGATCTGTTGTTGTCTGTACATATAAATTAAAGGACACGGATGGAAAATAACACAAAATATAAATCTTATTTTTGTATAATATTGAAATCGCAGACACAATACCTCATAAGGGGCCTGTGTATGGGCAATCTCCTTTGGTATGGAGATAGTTTGAGAACCTGGGAAGGACATAGGATAGTTTTTATCCCGGCAATCATCCATAAAGGGGGGGGAAAAGGGGGATGGATTTTTGTATGGAAAACCGACAATATTACTGTGCGATATAGAAAAATAGGCTATTCAAAATACTAATGCTACGCAGACGAAGTTTCGGGGAACAGCTAGTACCTAATATAGATAGTTTTAATCATATTTGAGAATGAGCATTAGGACAAACACCTGTAAAAATTAGCAGACAGTAAGTTTATTATGACAAGAGAATACTTATATTTAAATTCAAACGACTTACCGGACACACAGGAGTAACTGTATATTCATTGTGTGGATTTGGTTTGCATGCCACATCCATAGTCTCTGAAGCCGGGGAAGGAATAAACGCTTGTGGAATATCTTCCAATTGAAGACCATATGTATTAATCTCCCTGAAAATAAAATATTGTTTAGGCCATTTATTATTTATTTGAAATTTCATGTACAAAGGCGAATTTAATGCCTTACTTTTAGGCACTCTTTACAAGACAACTATACTCTTTGCGCTGTAGCATGGTGCAAGTGACAGTTTCAATAACATTTTCAACGCATATACGTATACGCATATTTTGTAGTTTTACGGCATACAGGCAACTATGGTATATGGTATAATTATGGTACTGTCACCCGCACCAGTGTAAGGGTGGTGAAGAGATAATACTGCAGGTGCATTGTTTAAACCATGGAAAGCAAAACAATTCAACAAAAAATACACATACATTTATGTATATCCATCCATCTTACACTTAGGGTAAATATCTGTCAGAATTATAGTACAAACAAACTCAGGCAGAATTTAATGAGCCAAGAATGTTCGATAACCATACCTATTACCTGTGTGTTAGTACTTATTAATTATACCGTCTGGACTCGGACAAAAAAATTAACAACCTGGTGGTTAAATTTTTGCAGCATTAAGGGACTTGTTCAGGTCATCAATGGTGCATGTAAACTGATATTTGGAGCACTGCAGCCAATAGGACATAGACCACACTCGCACTGTGTGTTTGATGCATCAATATTTTCATTCATCATCAATAATCACACACTTTGCCAAATTATAATTGCAGCAGCTTACTTGGTTACACATCGGTTCAGTGCTTTCCATATAGGCCACAGCAAATAACGACAGTGAGGCAGTGCTCTTTGAACTTAAACAGGTAAGTCATGTTAGTATACTAAAACAGGATTAAAACAATAATACTTACAACATCAACTCCTGATCATTGATGCACTGGTACTGGTCCAGTTCTTCATAAAACTTTGGTTCATCATTCATGATTATTTCTGGAACAAATGCAAAGGAAAGTTTATAGAAACCACAGAGCAATGATGTGATGCGCAATTTGTTATCTGTTGAGGAAAAATTTTTTGTTAATATTAAAGCATGTTAGCTGCATTTATTGGGTTTTCACATATTAAAACAAGGCGTTAAGACTCTTAGAGCAGCACCTGATATTACTTCATGAACATCCAACTGGTGTTTTATGTAATAGGGTTTGGTTTCCGAACTTAGTCCTCCAGGTGGGCCATTGTGCGTGGGCCATGGTGGTTATTCCAACCAGCCCAACTACCTCCAGAAGTTAATTAAATCTCCTGGTTTGCTCAGAACATCTGTGCAAGACCTGGGTGACCCAAGGGTTTGTGTTCTAATCTGGGTGACGCCTGTGCATTCAAAAATAATATGCGCGACGGTTTACTCAGCCTCTAGTGTGGTATCCGACTGGTGTTTTCCCAATGGTGTTGGGGCCAGGTTTCGGTCTAATCGGATGCCAAAACCCGGCACCATTACTGGGTACACAACCCAGTTACTGGGTAACACAGTACCCCTTGATTTGATAAGTTAAAGAATAGTGAGCACAAATTGATACATGCAAATATCATCAATATTTTTTCCACATGTCTCATCTGACTAAATGCTTACAGTGAATACGGCGAAATAGAAAACTAAGAACCCACATTTCCTAAATCTTATTTATTTTTGAAATTTCATGCAACTAGGCAAACGTAATGCTTTGGGCACGCCACCATTGCGGCCCCTCTTTGAGGAGTGGCTAGAGAGGCGTCACGGCGTCCTCACCTTCCGCCTGACGCAGGTCCTCACCGGACACGGCTGTTTTGGGAGGTTCTGGTTCAGGATTAGGCGGGAGGAAACGCCCGGGTGTCACCATTGTGTGGACCGCCCAGAGGACACGGTGGAGCATACGGTGGAGATCTGCCCCGCTTGGGTGGAGCACCGCCGTGTCCTCGTGGAGGCGATTGGCGGTGGCGACCTCTCGCGTCCGGCCCTGGTCCAGGCCATGGTACGGAGCGAGAGGGCATGGGAAGCTGTCTCCTCCTTCTGCGAAGCAGTAATGCTCGCAAAGGAGGAGGCGGAACGCGTGAGGGAGACGCAAAGGAGACGCCCTCACGCCCCTAACCACCGCAGGAGACGCCCCGGGCGTAGGGAGTCGCAAGCCGATTCCCGGCCACCGCAGGCACGGGCTTGCGGACAGCAAGTTATGGGTAGCTTACCGTCCGATAAGGACCAAGCCCGAGTTTACGGCGCGTAGTGTTCCACGCGCGCCTCAAAGAGATGTCAGCAAAAGTGACGGGGCCTGATAGGACCGATGCCTGTCTGGGTCGCGGATAAATTTGAAAAAGAGTTACCGCGGCCCTGGCGCAAGCAACTGAAGGAACACGGGTGGGTTTTAGTCAGTAAAAGTCTGACACGCCCTCCCGCTTCACCCAGAGCGGGAGAAGTCATTGGATGATTTAAAAAAAAAAAAAAAAAAGGCAAACGTAATGCTTTACCAGTCAACCAATAATGGTGAAGAGATAACATTGTGGCATTGTTTTATCAATTACTATCACATTTTCCTCATTACTATTCATATAATCCAAAGTAGCATTCCTTAATAATTTCGTTTCTATTTTCTGTTTCCTGGGATCCTGGCAATCTGTTGAACGCAACTCTGTTTCTGTTTGGGTTATTTGGAGCTTGGTGAGACCACTACTCAGTTGGGTCTCTCATTCCATCCTGAAGTTAGATGGACCCCCTTTTCCACACTTGGGACTCCCAATGGGCCGTTGTGTGTGCAGGCCTCCTCTCTGTGAGAGGGAATGAGCCATAAACCACAGGTTTGGTGGATGTCACATGTTCTCGAATTTTTGGTTCTAAGACATGCCAGTTTCCTCACAATGCTTTCCTTCACATTTTTGAGAGCAGTGCTTATGAAATAATTATTACAAGGTAAAGCGCCTAATGGGTTCGAACCCACAAGCTACAACTTGTAAATTGCAGTTGTTACCACTGGGTAACCACTGCTCTCCATTCCATCCGGACGAATCTTTTAAATTCCTTATTTAATTTTATTTTCCTTTTTGGCAACAGGGCTGATTTTGAATATTCTATCAGTGTCATGTGGCTTATTAAAAGTTGTTTGTAAAATTTGAGACATTGACAATACTAGAAAAATGACTCATCATTTTTTAAGTTCAAAAACAACTCTTAAGTAACATCTGATTATTTGCTATCAGTAGGTACCTACCTATTTATGTCATAGTTAAGATGGATACCAACCCTTAAATTCCGTAAATACCGTAAATTCCTGAAAAAAAAAACCCTTATCAGTTATAATCTGATCACTGTAAAATCCATTATGATTGGCTGCCAAAATCTTATCAAATTGATGAGCCGTGAAGTACTTAGATAACATAAAATTGGACAAGCTTTCTAAATCAGGAGTAGAGGGTTCTGTACAGAAATAGGTAAATGATAAGAAGTATAGTGATATTACAGTAAACATCAAACCTGCTTCTAGCTAACATATTAAACAGTACCACATAAAAAAGAAGTCTCTCTCCATCTAGAAAAGTTAATATTTCACGGAATAGGTAGGTAAATACTTTAGAGGATCAGTTTTTTGAAAATTTCATAGCTTAATACCTCACTAGAAACAACAAAATCTGCAACGAAGTGCTGCATAACATTGTATTGCTTCAATAATTGTATCCTGAACTCGACATGCTTTTGATGAAAACTTTTACTGTATCAGGGTTACATTTTTTGTGCTGCGAAAGCTTTTTCGCAGCTGAAAAGTAAACTGACACTAACCTATAACTGTGGAATTTCTCAGTGCCCACCTTCAAACTGAAATCACTGGTTTTATCTAATTAATCTACACGAAATTCGCGCATTATTTATCTCCATCGGTAATTAGGATCGAGCTTCTTCGTCGGTTTTTTTGTGATAACTTTTTTCCGAAATGAAAAACCAATCGTACTACAGCAAATATGTATGAAGAAAAGTTGTAAATATGGCATTTTAACTTAAATAAAACTAAGTTGTGTTTGTGTTCAAAGTTCTGTGATCGCTTCACGGACTTCAATAGTAACGCAAAAATAATTCCAAAATGTGATTTTCAAACTTTAATACAGAACTGTTGTGAAATAATCATTCAGTGTTTAAAAACTTACCTTAATAAAAACAGCTCAAATTCAAAACACAACAGTCCTCGAAATGTTTTTGTAAGATAACACAGTACACAACGCTGCTACCACATTGAAAAAAAACTTTCAAAAACAACACGAAATCCGCGAATAGCGACTGCACTCCATTTAATTTAACGCTGGCTGACGCAAATTATTGCCGGGCAGCCGCGGGCGGGTTGCGGGGTGAACGAGGGAGAGGGGGGAGAGGGAGCCAAAATGTACTCTGGAGGGAGCGACGTGAGATGATTAAACTGACCCTTTTCTACAGTATTTACAAAAATGGTATTTCAGTGTTTCAGGCATTAATTCGCAAAAAAATCTGTTATGAAACGTAGTTGGTATAGATTATGCTTTCGTGACGAAACATCAAAATAATGAACATTTTGTTAATTTTATGCATACTTTGGCTAATGCTTGTTTCATAAAATTATTAATTTAATTTATTACTAAAAAAGAAGAAATTTTCAAATAATGGCAAGATCAAACTAAGTAGTGTTGCTGCTACAATAAAAACCTTTTTGTGCGCATTATTTTCTTTATGTTGGAGTGCGTTCCATTAAAAAAGTTTTGATATTTTAAGCATGCTTTGCACAGTTTCTATAAAATATTGATATAAAATTGAATAAATGCCAGAATTAATTAAATAATCTATTATAATTAAGCGCGCATCACCAATATTTTGAAGAAAAAAGCAGCTTTTGGAAGTAAAATTCGTAATTCCCTCTCACATTACAAGAAAAAAAATAAAAAAATAAGTTGCCACCACCAAAAATCACAAAAGAATGAGAAAAAAAATACTCGAACTCCGCTTCACTTGTGTTTTTTTTCTAATTTTACTGTCATTAGGCCGATAATTTGATGCATATTTTGTATGCAACAGTTATTTTGACTTGTTAAAGTGCTCTATTATGTACCAATTCATCGCGGGGAATGCTCTAAGTGCGTCTATAAACTAAAATCAATAACAATCATTGACCAACAAAGGTACGCTTGTGTTTGCTTTTGCTGAGCATATAACCTGTGTTTTGTGCTGGCGTCCGGTTGGCGTCCGTCACAATTAACGCGAGAATGTTTAATATGCGTTGTGTGGTTACGATATCGATGTAGAAATGAGTTTTATTGCGATCGTGTACTGTGCTATTATAAGTGGTTGTTGTTTTTAGTTACCAAGATGAATTATGAAGCCGAAAGAGCCATGAATCAAAAGCGATTGCGAATGGAGGGCGAACCGGGGCACGGTGTTGTTCAGGGGAATGGTTTGCCGCTAAATTACATAGGTAAGTGAAGTTTGAGTGCCAAACACGGTGGAAATTGGTTATATTGCGGCAGTTTTGACGTTGTTCTCATTGTTGTAGATAATGGTCATCAAATACCCTACCAGCCGTATGCTGGTGCGTATAACACTCATTATCCGCCTCCGGAAGCTTTTTCACCGTATGGGCCTCCGCCCCCTGGGGGTTATGCTCCTCAGAACTTGTCGTACGCGCCTCCTGCGCACCAAAACTACCCGCATCACCAGAGTTTCCCGCCACAACAGCCGCCACAGGCACAGTTGCATATGCCTCAGTCCCATATGGGTAAGTTTACAAGTATAAATTTTCATAATATTTGTATTAAAAAAAATAGCAAAACATTGACAACTTTGTAGTCAATAATAGATTTTGTGTAATAGAAAATAGAGGTTATTTTTGTATGTTTATTTTTGACAGATTTTAAAGATTGTTGACAGATTTTTTTTATTTATGAAAGCACATACTTTTTATACAAACTTTTTGTATAAAAAGTATTTAATAAATAAGAAGCTTGTATGCTAAGACAGGTGTGTTGTTGATTATATGGTTTTGGTTTATTAGACAACCATAAAACTAATAACAAATATTTATAAACCTGTTTTCTCTTTGTTAATGTCTTTCATAATGAAGCTATACTAAGTACAAAACTTTTATAATTACAATTCAAATTATTTTTATATCTTTGTGTATTGTGACTTGACTGCACTTCGTCAGTTCAAGGTTACGGAGACGTGGGGGTGCACAAGCCGGCGTGGCCTCCGCAACCACACCTGCTGCCACCGCTCGACACGCAGAAGCCCCTTGATGTGAAGCAGCTGAAGTCTGAGATCAAACTTGAGCCGACCGATGCTCAGAAACGGCCCCATCCCGAAAATGAGATGATGGTAAGTATTATAGTTATATTGGCTTATATTTTGAAGTTTATTTATTGCTTAATTAGTCTGGGTGTAGTGCTTGCATGATTTGTGAAAATCCAATAGGAATCTAGTCTCAAATACTATATTTTTTTTACAGCTATTTCTAAAGTATTGTGTAAGCTTTGTTCAAATTGTTCTTGGTTGCACAGTGTTCAAATAATATTTTGATTCATTGTACTGACAACACTTTGATATTTTTGTTTCTGGCAACTAAACACTCTTTATTATTTAAACTATATGATTGTTTATGGTTCCAATAGGAGATCATGCTCATGGGTGAACTACATGGAAGTAATAATTTGTAACAACTGCAACATTATTGGGCAAAGCCGTGTCAAACAAAAATGAACTCAACTCTAAAAGCTATAAGAATTATTCTTTTAAAAAAAAATGTGCTGACAACGACTCACTAGATCTTTGTCACACAATTGAAATATCATTTGTTATCGGTTTGGCAAAATGTCACTCCAAATGAAAACAACCAATTTTATTGTGACCTGCGAAATTATTTATGTAAATGTTGTGCATGTCTGTTATTGACATAAATCTATACTTATATTATAAAGCTGAAGAGTTTGTTTGTTTGTTTGAACACGCAAAACTCAGGAACGACTGGTTGGAATTGAAAAATAATTTTTGTGTCCAACACAAATAATTTTTATCGAGGAAGGTTATAGGCTATATAAAATCACGCTACGACCAATAGGAGCGGAGCATAAATGATAAATGTTGCAAAAACAGGGAAAAATATTCCTCTTTGAGAGCTTCCGTTGCGTGCGCTGCGTAAGCGGTTAAAGTTACACAACATTCATGTATGTAGGGTAGGTAGGTAGCTAGTTGACGGGAACGAAGCTGCGTGGGACAGCTAGTCTATACCAATATTATAAAGAGGAATGATTTTTTTGTTTGTTTGTACCGAATAGGCTCTGAAACTACTGGACTGATTTGAAAAATTTTTTCACCAATAGAAAGCTACATTATTCCTGAGTGATATAGGCTATTTTTAATCCCGAAAATGGGTCCTGTGGTGTGATAGCTAGTACTATATAACATAGTATAAGTCCATGTTTGTGTTGTTGCCTGTGCCTTGTGCCTTGTGTCTGTGCCTTGAATAAATAAATATTAGAAAGGGACATATGGAGTATTAGAGCCTCTCTTTCAGCTCGCGTTTTGGTAACAGTGAATCTTCCAGTTATACAACTTACTACTTCCATGGGAACCATGCTCTAAGTGAACCATAGACAACCAAGGACCTAAAAAGTTTGGTATTCTTGTGTTTTTTTCTTTCTTTCTTTATGTGTATTGTAATAATGTGTGTATATGTTCAATCAGGCACTACAGGCACGGCAGAGAGAGTTCAATGTCCACATTCCCAGTACCTTGGTTAATATTTGAACATATTTTACAACTACAGTGGAACCTTTATTATCTGGCACTTATTACGACATTTTACTTACGTTACATTATACTTACGTTACATTACATTATACTTACGCATTATATAATCCAATGGAATACATTTAAGATTTAATCATCCTTCCTAGTTCCTACTAATAATAAAAATTTAAAAGTATGGATGTTTGATACTCAATCACGTCAGAACGGCTGAACATCTGGTTGAAATTTGGCACAGAGATAGATTATAGTCTCAAATAGCACAGGCTACTGTTGGTTATTTTTAACTTCCTCGTGAACGTAGTCGCGGACAAAAGCTAGTGAAAAATAAGAAAATGGTAACCAAAAAAAAATTGTTTTAAATAAAAAACGCTTTAAAAGAAAACCAAACTAAAAAGTGGAAAATAAATTTTGATAAATTTTATTTAAGAATAGTGTTATTAACGAACATTGTATTTTATTGTAAAAAAAAACCGTCCAAGTGCGAGTCGGACTCGCGCACGAAGGGTTCCATACCATAATCGCAAAAAACGGCACAGAAATCATGTTTGTTGTATGGGAGCCCCCCTTAAATATTAATTTTGTTCTGTTTTTAGTATGTGTTGTTATAGTGGCAACAGAAATACATCATCTGTGAAAATTTCAACTATATAGCTATCACGGTTCATGAGATACAGCCTGGAGTGGAGACAGACAGACAGACCGCGGAGTCTTAGTAATAGGGTCCCGTTTTTACCCTTAGGGTACGGAACCCTAAAAAGCGTGGGGTGCTTTTTAAGACATTTTCAAAACGACTCTATTCTGCTATCTACCTTATTATTCTCTATCTACCTATATCTGTCAGTAAAATATTATAACAATTGACATCAAGCAGCCCACGCTTTTTTACAATAAAATACATTGTTTCTTTGGGCGGTTTTGTGCCCATCAGAAGATTTGTTGTTATTGAATAATAAACTTTATTGTTAGTACTATAAAGTGAAAAATTGCATGTGTATCGACGCTAACTACAATTGGCTTCTTAGGCGTCGTCGACAACGCTATCTCGAGTTCTATTGCACTTTATGACACTTAAAATAAAGTTGTTTTTTCAATACCACCAAAACATTCTCTTCGTCCTTAGGCTGTTTGTAAACTCTTTCATTCAAGAGGATCATTGAGCTGTTACATAAAAAAGGTTCCACTGTACTGAATAGCAAACACTCATTCAATTGAATGAATGATTGAATGGAATGGCTTGTTGTTGCAGGGCGGGGATTTAGATCAACCCAAAATAAAAATTAAGACAGATATATTCAAGCCCGACGACTTAGCACATAGACAGGACAAGCCTATTGGTAAGTAAATTAATAATTTTATGTACAGTATTCCCCACGAGGAGGAGCTCGTGGCTAAATAATAACAGCCGCACTGGTCGACTATCAAGGTTAAGCAACGCTTGACGAGGTCGGTCCGTGGATGGGTGACCATTTCAACATACCGAGTTTCCTCCGTGCCTCGGAAAGCACGTTAAGCCGTTGGTTCCGGCTGTCATTTGAAGATTTTGACAGTCGTTACGAGTAGTCAGAAGTTTGAGATCTGACACCAGTCTTGCCAAGGAGTACCGTGTTACCCAGTTACTGCGTTGTGGAGGTCAGATAGGCAGTCGCTCCATGTAAAACACTGGTACTCAGCTGATTCCGGTTAGACTGGTAGCCGACTCCAATATAGTTGGGAAAAGGCTAGGCACATTGATGTACAGTATTCCTCAATCTTCTTGGCCACCCTGAAGTTGGCTACAAGTGTTGCGCAGTAGTAAATCTCATGAAAAATGTATACTAATAATATTATAAAGAGGTAAAGTTTGTGAGGTTGTAGGGGGTAATCTCTGGATCTACTGAACCGATTTAGTTTTATTTTAGGCACGGATATAGTTTGAGGGCATAGTTTGTATTCCCTTGGGATGATAAAACACTTTTTACGCGGACAGAAGCTAGTTAAATTATAAATTTAAATAACCGCCGCCGTCTCAATAACCCTAAAAAGCAAAAAAAAAATTGTCACGTTGGGGAACCGCCAACTTTTACAGCAGTTAACGGTTCCCCGACGCGAGTACGAGGCTTATTTTTTGCTTTTTAGAGGTTTTTTGTGTCGGATGTTTTTTTTTATTTATATTATATGTTTTTTAAATTACATAACATACTACATATAACATACCTAGTAGTATACACGCTTCAATTTCAAAAAGTAAAATGCGGATTGCTTTTGAACGACTGAACCGATTTTAATCAAACATAGCTAAGAACACTCGACAAAGTCACATTATAAACAAAAAAAAAAACTAAATTAAAATCGGTTCATCCGTTTAGGAGCTATGATGCCACAGACACACACGTCAAAATTATAACACTCCTCTTTTTCCGTCGGGGGATAAAAATAGCAACGCGCCATAAGCAAAGCCTATATTCAGCCCGGCCAAAAAGATGGGAATGACTGTAGTATATCTATTTACCTGTATTGTAACCTCGTAAAAATTGATTCACATCCGTACACTTCAACGTAAGGTTCAGTTGAAAACCAGCGTCAGACAAGTCCCAGTTGTCCGGTATTTTGCTGAACTGGACCTTTTTGGCGCAGATGCGGGGCACACTATGTATGGAATTTTTTAAATTACGTTCCCTTTTATTTGTACCTACATTGTGTGTATCTGTATGTGCCAAATAAACTAGATTTCTTTCTTTCTTTCTTTCTTTCTAGTTGCCTCTCACTCACATACTATTAATATCTGCAAGAATAAATACACTCTGCTGTTTTTTTTAATATTGTTTTATGTTGGTTTCATTTTAGATGTTATTCAAAAGTCTTTATCAATGGACGTGTCACAAAAGCCAGCTGAACTGCTACATAAAGGTAACTAAAACTATGTTTTTTAATCATTATAGTGATAAGGTTGATTTTTCATTTTATTTAGGCTGGGGTTATTTGGGAAAGGATGCTTTTCCACCAAAGATGTGCGCGGTAGTTAAACAAGTTGTTTTTTCATTAAACATTTAATGTTCTCAACACTAGTAATTTCGCCTGTACCTTGGGTGCGTTTACAAAGATTTAAACTTACATACACAAACACCCAGATCCGGAACAATTATCTGTAAGCCATAAAAATACCGTGCGGTAATCGAACCCGCGACATATAGCGTAGCAGCCGATCGCTCTACCACTGCGCAATTCTGTCGTGCGGAAAAGGGCTTAGAGTAGAGCTATATATTTTTAACAGACTTACCAAAAAGGTGGAGGTTCTATGTTCGTATTTATGGATGTATTTTTTTTTGTACGTTCACCGCTATTTCCGTCAATTGTGGACCGATTTTGAAATTGCTCCCATTTTAATTTGGTGAAGATCTGATGAAGAACTTCGGATATATAAAAAAAAAACTCCTCAATAAACAAAGGCAAAACTCTCGGGAGTGCTGCAATCTACAATTTGGGCGCACGGTTGGCGCAGTAGTTGAGCGATTGACTGCTGCGCTGCGTGTCGCGGGTTCGATTCCCGCACGGAACAAATATTTGTATGACCTACAGATAGTTGTTCCGGCTCTGGGTGTTTGTGTATGTAAGTTTATATGTTTGTAAACGCACCCACGATACAGGAAGAAATTCCTAGTGTGGGGCAAAGTTTAAAAAAAAAAAAAAAAAAAAACGTATGTCTGTTTCTTGTTGCTCTAAAGGGGTACGCAGATATGTGCAGTTCAACCTTTCAACCTGGTACACTCTCATTTCACCGGTTATGTTCAAGTTTTTATGTTGTTCGGGTAATCTATTCAGGCAACATTATATGTACCTTATTATTGAACTTGCTATTTACAAAATAAATCGGCTTCCAAATAAAAACACTACAAAGTGCAAAAAACAATTCAATTTCGGAAGTTAGTGTTCTTGATTTTGTTTCATAATTTTTTGACACCTTTGTTCATACTCTTTGCACTTTGCCTTGCCGAATTCGTTACGCAATAAGGGTGCTGGTCCGCAACCTCTAAGGGCTGTGACAAAATCAAACTTGTACATCAACGCAATATATATACGACGTCTATTTGACACTCAAAGGGTATCAAATCCTACAGGGCAATTCGCGTTGATCCTAGAATAATGAAATTTGTTCAAAACGAATGTCTTAACGCACAAGTAAAGGTAAAAAAAAAAACAAAAATGCGGTATGCCGTCTCTCGAGACTTTTATCTCAGGAATGCGTGAAGTTATCAAGTTGAAATTAATATTATATACTGGCTGCAATGTCAAATATCAAAGAAATCAAAAGATACACCGTTTATAACGCATATTTGACACTCGCAAGTGAATCAAAACCTACAGGTTACTTCCCGTTGACCTTGAATCTTGAAAATTTGCAAGAAGCAAAGCACAAGTGAAGGAAAAAATCAGAAAACATATAGACCTTAATAAAAAAAGTGAAATTTGGTCAGGTGGACATCTTTAACACCTTAATTTGGTCGCGTGGACATCTGCATCACCCTAAATTGGTGAGGTGGCCATCTTCAACACCCTAATTTTGGTCAGGTGGACATCTATAACACCCTATTATGGTCAGGTGGACACCTTCAACACCCTTATTTGGTCAGGTGGACATCTTCCACACCCTAATTTGGTCAGGTGGACATCTTCCACACCCTAATTTGTTGTGGTGGACATCTTTCAATACCCTAATTTGGTCAGGTGGACATCTTCCACACCCTAATTTGGTCAGGTGGACATCTTCCACACCCTAATTTGGTGAGGTGGACATCTTTCAATACCCTAATTTGGTCAGGTGGACATCTTCCACACACTAATTTGGTGAGGTGGACATCTTTCAATACCCTAATTTGGTCAGGTGGACATCATCCACACCCTAATTTGGTGAGGTGGACATCTTCATCACCCTAATTTGGTCGCGTGGACATCTTCATCACCCTAATTTGGTGAGGTGGCCATCTTCAACACCCTAATTTTGGTCAGGTGGACATCTATAACACCCTATTATGGTCAGGTGGACACCTTCAACACCCTAATTTGGTCAGGTGGACATCTTCCACACCCTAATTTGGTCAGGTGGACATCTTCCACACCCTAATTTGGTGAGGTGGACATCTTTCAATACCCTAATTTGGTCAGGTGGACATCTTCCACACACTAATTTGGTGAGGTGGACATCTTTCAATACCCTAATTTGGTGAGGATGACTCGATCTTCCACACCCTAATTTGGTGAGGTGGACATCTTCATCACCCTAATTTGGTAAGGTGGACATCTTTAACACCCTATTATGGTCAGGTGGACATCTTCAACACCCTAATTTGCCTTGTTTCATTTTCCAGATGATGGCCACCCAATCATTGGTGTTGAAAACAAGCTGATGGATAAACCAGTCGGTAAGTGAATATTTATCTTTTGACATTTGACATGTATTGTCCAAATAATGGCCTTCGACGTATATAAATTAGTGTTTAGTTAGTGCAAACATATATAAATAACTTCTACTTGATTAGGCATAATATTACAATAGCATAAACATTTCGGTCCAAGTTCAGACATCCATAAAAACTTAGCCAACATTGGCTTGAAAATCTGTTCAAGAAACACTGTAAAGTTTGGTGTTTTTATTATTATAATCCTTTATTTTATTTCTTATTTTATACATTTTTAAATCATCACATCACATCATCAGCCTATTAATGTTCCCACTGCTGGGACACAGGCCTCCTCTCTATGAGAGGGAATGGGCCGCAATCCACCACGCGGGCCCAGTGCGGGTTGGGGGATGTCACATTTCTTCGAATTTTTGTTCTAGGAGATGCCGGTTTCCTCACGATGTTTTCCTTCACCGTTTTGAGAGCAGTGGTGAAGAAATAATTTACACAAAGTAAAGCGCCTGCCTGGGCTCGAACCCACGACCTACAACTTGTAAGTCGCGGCCGATACCACTGGGCCACCACTGCTCTCTCATTTTTAAATATTTTTTATAAAATGTACAGATTAAAAAAAAAAATTTAACAATATAGAAAATAGAGGCCCACCGGTATGGGAACAGGGTCCAAGCTACCGGCGGTCAGGGCTCCAGAGAGAGGAACCTCCTAACAATACGAGCCGTGTCCAGCAATACTGCTTTCATTATTATTATACTAGTTACTGCCAGCGGTTTTGCACGCGAGAATATCGAAAATTATCCTGAGGAAACACATTCCCGGGATATAAAGTATATGTGCTATTCCTGACTATAATTTATCTCTGTGCCAAATTTCATCCAGATTCGTCCACTCGTTAGAAGCCGTGAAGAAGAAACAAGCATACAAGCACACACACAAACTTTCGCCTTATAATATTAGTGTGATGTGATACTTTATTGTACACCACAAAAAAACATACAGGACAAACATTTACAAAAAGAAGTGTACAATGGGCGGTCTTATCGCACAGGACAATCTCTTACAGACAACCTTTGGATGCGCTTAACGAGAGTAGAATTTAGGGCTGTCAGTGTACAAAATATATAAATAATACTAGCTGTTCGCCGCGGCTTCGCTCTCGTGGGCCACCCCACTGGAGCCGTTTTCGGGATAAAAAATAGCCTATGTCACTCAGGAATAATGTAGCTTTATATTGGTGAAAGAATTTTTTAAATCGGTCCAGTAGTTTCAGAGCCTGTTCGGTACAAACAAACAAACAAAAAAATCTTTCCTCTTTATAATATTGGTATAGATTAATTAGACAATAATAATATAAAATACTTACATAACATACTACTAAATATCAAATATATGACCAAGAAAGGAAAATAATAAAAAATCGCCCAAGTGCGAGTCGGGCTCGCGCACGTAGGGTACCATCGCAAAAATGCCAAAAAAATCACATTTGTTGTATATGAGCCCCATATAAATATTTATTTTATTCTGTTTTTAGTATTTGTTGTTATAGCGGCAACAGAAATACATCATCTTTGAAAATATCAACTGTCTAGCTATCACGGTTCATAAGATAGAGCCTGGTGACAGAAAAAGTAAAGTAAAAGTTGACAGTGTTTGAGCGTGTCTTTCGTGTTTTTCTATGGTAGACCTACTTATATTTGTTTGCACAGTCCAGTTGCAAATCCCCGTCGGATTGCAAAGACGTATGGAGAAGTATCAAAGAATCTATAGTACCTATCAAAGCTATTGTCAATGTTTCCATTCATTTTGCCTTCGGAAAAGTATCAATTGAAATGATTTGAATTACCGGCTAAATCACAATCGATCAAAGTCGCTGATTCTGTCTTTCTTTTATCTGATCAATAGATTCTGCCAGCGGCTTCGCTCGCGTTAATAGTGTTTTTATATCACAAGGAAACGTTATACTGGGATAGCCTGACTATAATCCAGACTATAATCTATCTCTGTGCCAAATTTCATAAAAACCGTTCAGCCGTTTTAGCGTGATTTTGTAACAAACATACACACATCCAAATTTGCGCATTTATAATATTTTTAAGAATTAAGATTAAGAAAAGATATACAACGTGTCCCAAAATTCAACGATAAGCGGGCACCAGAGGGTGAAACTGGTCATGACAACTCGAAAAAAAAATTCTAATCTTTATCGGAATTACAAAAAATCTATCATGACCACAATTTATCAAATATTTCTGTATTTTTTTTGTATCGGCAACCTAAGTAGCACTGCTATCCACCACAACCCTTAAAATACCAGAATACATGTAACTTTTACACAAAAAATAATCAAAATCATTTTATCCCCCTAAATTTCTAAAGATTTTTACTTTCAGTCTACTTTTACTCATCGTGGTGTACTAACCAAGATTTAAAAAAAGGAAAATGATTGATACTCTAGGAAAACTAGCCAATCACTTTTACTATGTGCCTAAAACAGGTTTTTTAAGATACATACCTTGAACCCACGCCTGTTTCGCATAGGGGTAGGCAAACACTAGAGAAATCCACTTTCTGGGATCCTTACATAGTTATATTGCATTATAGACATACGCGCACGCCACTTGTGAGTACTACGCACCTGACCTTTCTGAAGAACGTCCAATTAGACACTGATCTTATTGGTGTCTGTATATTGTTGTATTTACATTTGTTGTAGTTTTCCAAAATTTCAATCAACATCGTACTTTCACACCTTGATATATTTAAAGTGTATTTAACGAAATGTATTCAATCAGCATTGTCTCATTTGTTGCCAGAAGCGTGCAAAGCCGAGGGAGCGGCGGAAGGTGGCGTGGGCGACTTACAACGCGCGGTTGAACCTACCACGCTCAGTGACAAGAGGTAAGCGACATGTTCATGACTTCTAGTTTATTAGACTACCAGCTATGCCCGCGGCTTCGCTACCGTCAAATGGCTACCTACCTACCCAACCCTAACTACCTACCCTACCCTACCTGCCGTACCCTACTTACCTTACCCTATCCTACCTACCCTACCCTACCTGCCGTACCCTACTTACCCTATCCTACCTACCCTACCCTACCCTACCTGCCGTACCCCACTTACCCTATCCTACCTACCCTACCCTACCTGCCGTACCCTACTCACCCTATCCTACCTACCCTACCCTACCTACCGTACCCTACTTACCCTATCCTACCTACCCTACCCTACCTGCCGTACCCTACTTACCCTATCGTACCTAACCTACACTACCTGCCTTACCGTATCCTACCTACCTATCCTACACTACCTGCCTTACCCTATCCTACCTACCTACCCTACACTACCTGCCTTACCCTATCCTACCTACCTACCCTACCCAGTGGAGTACGTACAGGACAAGTAAGGATGAAGAAGCTGAGGTGTCATTGGATATAGAAGGGCCTTCGATAGCGCTTGGTGGCCAGCCATTAGAGTCAGACTGGCTGAGCAAAAGTGCCCGGTGAATATCAGGAGCCTAATAGACAGCTATCTCGACAGTAGGAAGGTCAGGGTTCGTTACGCTGGGGAGGAAGGCACGAAAGTGACTAGCAAGGGCTGTGTTCAGGGGTCAATTGGCGGTCCCATCCTTTGGAACTTCCTTCTCGACTCACTTCTGAAGTTCCTGGAGCAGCGCGGAATATTTGTGCAGGCGTTCGCGGATGACATCGTCTTGGTCGTGGATGGGGACACGGCGACTGAAGTCTCAAGATCTGCCAATGCAGCCCTCGTCCATGTTCTGGATTGGGGCGTCCGAAATAAACTGAGGTTAGCACCGCACAAAACCTGTGCGAAGACCATAACCAATAAGCTTAAGTACGACACTCCAATGCCGGGGTCGACATCGGTATGGTCAGAAAAATGAAGTTGCTGGGTCTAACCATAGTCGATAAGCTGACGTCTGCAAGAGGGCAGCTGACGTGTTTAAGCAGCTGTCCCGAGCCGCAAAAGTGAGCTTGGGATTAAAAACACAGGTCATACACACAATTTACACAGCAACAATTGAGCCCATAGTAACGTACGCAGCCGCAGCCTGGGCTGCAAATAAGTTGGGTTTATGAAAGAAGCTAGGCTCTGTTCAACGAAGATTCGTTCAGAAGCTCTGCCTGTCTTACCCTACTGTCTCTCTGAACTCGGCACTGGTACTGTCCGGGATATTTCCTCTAGACCTGCGCATACAAGAGGCAGCCGCCTTGTACGAAGCAAGGATTTGTGTAGCTGGATGAGGCTCATCCCGGTTTGTGCCAGAAGACAGGGAGATCGAGAGTGCGGTGAGATTTGAGGATGCCCCTCATCCAGCTACACAAATGCCCCTGGAGTTCATGTGCCTGGCAGACCAAGAGTTACTAGACGGTAACAATGTGCAGACGGTGCGAATCTTCACCGACGGCAGCAAGATTGAGGGGAAGGTAGGAGCCGAGTTATCCATCTGGGATACTGAAGGCTAAGTCCGGAATCTCAAGCTTAGCCTTGCCGCGTACTGCACAGTCTACCAGGCGGAACGCCTGGCCATTTGTTAAGCGACAGAAGTAATCCTCGCTCGGCAAGAGGCGAGCTATGGTTTGTATAGCGACTCAATGTCCGCGTTGCAGACGCTTGCAAACCATGGCTCTCTCCATCCCCTGGCAGTTCGCGCGCGCGCCAAACTGGTTCACGCCCTGGGCCAGAGCAAAGCTGTGTCTTTGTTCTGGATCAAGGCCCACGCGGGCCTGCCGGGGAATGAGCGAGCGGACGAGTTGGCTAAGAAAGCAGCATTGTCGTCACGGAGGAAGCCGGACTACGACCAATGTCCGATTTCATTTATCAAGCGACAGATCCGTTTCGAATCGCTTGATGAATGGAACCGAAGATATGTGTCGGGGGAGACTCCATCGGTGACGAAAATGTTTCTTCGGGATGCAATAGCGGCT
This sequence comes from Orthosia gothica, assembly GCA_949775005.1. Lineage (NCBI taxonomy): Eukaryota > Metazoa > Arthropoda > Insecta > Lepidoptera > Noctuidae > Orthosia > Orthosia gothica. The sequence continues at coordinate 4,522,196 of OX459068.1, forward strand.
ATATTGTACAACAGGTGCGGCCCGAAGGCGTCCTCACGCAGGTTTTGACGGGGCACGGTGGGTTCTCTGAATACTTGAATTGCTTCAAGTGTAAGGAGAGCCCATCGTGCGTCTGCGATCGAGGCGTGGCAGAGACTGTCCAGCACATACTTGTAGAATGCCCGTTATTTATCAGGGAGCGCTACCAACAAGAATGTGAGCTGGACAGGAAAATAACGAGGAAGAGCCTGCATGGGTTCATGAACAAAAACTTTTTCCATTCAAATACTACTTACTATATATTACGGTACTTCACGCCTGAACAGCTGCTCAACTTGTATAAAGCGCAAGTTCGGTCATGCATGAAGTACTGCTCTCATCTCTGGGACTGATCTGCCAGGTACCAACTTGATGCACTTGAGTCGATTGACAGACGGGCCAAGAGACTTATCGGCAACGATGCGCTGGTTGACTCAAAGCTCCAGAACCTTGAACACCGACGACGAGTTGCCAGCCTGTCGGTTTTCTATCGTTTACATTTCGGGAAGTGTGCGATGGAACTGCACAATTTGGTTCCACCTAGCCCTTTCCACCATCGTACTACAAGACGTATGGCAATGCGCCATCGGTACATGGTGGATATTCCACCCATACGCACAAAGCGTTTTGAAAATACTTTCATTGTACGTAAAGCTAAGGAGTGGAATTCCCTGCCGGCGTCTTTGTTTCCTGATAGCTACAACCTAGGGTTCTTCAAGTCAAGAGCGAATAGGTTACTTCTAGGCAAGCGTGCTTAACCTTCGACCACATCATCAATTAACATCAGGCGAGATAGCGGTCAAACGCGAAGCTATAAAAAAAAAAAAAAAATTTTGCTATCTAGTTTTTTTTATGACAATAGAATAGAATAGGTCTTTATTTGCTTAGAATGTAGGTACATAAAAATAAGTTGTTACATTATAAAATAGGATCCATGTACATTCTGCCTTAATATAGCACGCAAATGTGGTACAAAGTATAGATTACTAAATACATTACAAAAAATCATCATTTAAGAAATCCTGCACTGAATAATAACATTTATCTACAAGTAATTCTGTGAAACTTTTTTTAAACTTTTGCAACGGTAAGTTTTTAAGTTGATCAGATATTTTATTAAAGATTACAGGACATTTCTTTTTAATAAGCTAGTTTTAAAAGCGCCCGTGCATAATAGATTCTGGTATTGGGATCTCATAGCTGTACTTCGTATGAGGATCAGTAGTATATGTATAACGGACCGGTGGTGTTCACAACTCCACATCCAAGCGCATATTTGTGTACTATAGAAATCAGTAGTCAACCCTCAAATTTCATTGTTTCAGTGAAGAGGATCGGAAACCGTTCAGCAGTCCAGAGCTTCCCAAGTCAGGTTCAATACCTGGCAAGATTTCCACTCCAGGCAGCGAGGTACACTAGTTTTATACTAATTTTTTATATAATCCTTTTATTTCACCATCATCAGCTTACCCATTTCATCTACTGTAAGTCTTCTGACGGTATTATTTCATAGAGTAACTCTTGCTGTTTATTACCTGTGGCTTTCACGCTTTAGAAATTGTGTTTTTGTTTGCAATAGTGTTAATATGCTTTATAAAACTTTTCTTTTTTATAATGCTTTTGAAATCTATGATAATTACTAGAACCGTAACCACTGATATTCTAGTAAACAGATATGTCATGATCGCGCGCATTGTTAAGACTCGAATACGTCCTAATTGGGACGTATAGTATTTAGTGTATTTCGCGCATGGCGAAGAGCGATACGCTTTGTTGAAAAAAAAAACAAAATTTAAAAAAAGCCTTCGTTCGTGTGTATTTAGAAAGTGTACCAATTATGATGCCAAAGTTTTGGGCGCACGGTTGGCGCAGTGGTTGAGCGATTGACTGCTGCGCTGCGTGTCGCGGGTTCGATTCCCGCACGGAACAAATATTTGTATGACCTACAGATAGTTTTTTCGGCTCTGGGTGTTTGTGTATGTGAGTTTATATGTTTGTAAACGCACCCACGATACAGGAAGAAATTCCTAGTGTGGGGCAACGTTTAAAAAAAAAAAAAAAAGTACATAAAACAGAAGGGATCTCATACCATATGTAAGTACGAAATACACCTCAATATAATCATTTTTTTTTTCCTGATATTCTGATATTTGGAGGTTAGAAAAAGAAAAAAATATTGGTGGTCACTGAAATAATGTTTGTTTACATTCACACGCAAGTGAGAAACACTAGCTTGGTTTTATCAAGCCATCCATTTCGACTTGTAGTGAAATGTCAGTTGAATGAAAAGTGTGTAAAGTGCCGCTGCTGTGCGAAACACCTTTTTCGGTTGTTTTGTGAGTGTATGACGTATTTGTTTACTAGAATATCATTGTCCGTAATTATTTTCTAGTCAGTTTTTTTTTTTTTTTAGTACAGCCAACAACACTTCTGTGGTAACACTTTGAACTTGAGTTGGTTTAACCTTGTAGGGTAAACCACCCTATCGCTGCCACTCTTCTCTCTTATCACTCCAGCCTAGCGAGCATGGGCGTACCCAAGACATTTGTGACATGACATGATAAATTATGTCATATCTTACAATTTGTCTTAAATGCTAGCACGGGTCAAACATGTGACATATTTTAAAGGCGCAACATGCCTTTCTTGTTGCTGCCCGGCGAGCACGGCCTACAGTGACATGGCTTGAGTCACACATTTCATCGCAGTTTGGGCGATAACGCCATTTTGTCCTAAATAATAGCACCGGCGGCGTGAGAAAATTTCCTGACGTTTGTTTGGGACTCATCGGGTCTTAATTGCTAATACGGGCGCACCCATTTTGTCACAAATGTCACATTTTGACAGATGATTTACAAAAATTTATCACTTTCGTTCGGAGGTGGTGATAAAATTTTATAGTTGAAAAAATAGTATATTATGCAACTAGTGAATAAAAGACGGATTTAAAGCGCGGGCCATAGATGAATCCCGAGCAAGTGAAGGATTCTAACGACTGATTCACGACCGTAGGGAGTGATTCATGATGATTGAATCACGAGCATAGCGAGTGATTCAAGTGTTAAAATCATGAGCGATGCGAGTGATTCATGGCCCTCGATATAAATCCGTTTTATTCAAGAGTTGCATACTATATTTTATACCATGACTACGAGAAAAAGAAAGACTTAAGCACAAGGAATATTAATAAATACAAAACAAATGGTTTATTTCCTTCAAAATTTACAAAAAAATGTGAAACCCTGACCCCTGAGCTAGGTAACAACTCCTGTGTTTCAGGGGCCGGTGATCACCTCCGTTACGTTACATAATTATAATTAATTAAACACCATTGTAATTAATATTAGAATTACAATCCAAATAAGTATTCAATAAATATCCTTGACTAAAATCAAAATCATTAGTTAAATCCTAAATATAAACAAACTCAAAATTAAAATCAACGATGGAGTTTGAAAGTCGAGAATTCTCTGCACAAGAAGTTAGTATAGAGTATTTTTTGCGCAAGGAGGCGCAAGGAGGTTACATAGCATTGAGATGGACGTCTAATACATTGGTGTGTTCCAAATTCAAACTCCAAAACAGTGATTAAAAGTGCTTTTTATTCACTGTTTTCAGTGAATAAAATAAGCTTTTTAGAGGGAGAATGGTATAAATATATTTGCCTTCTAATTACGGCACCAAATGGCAATAAATTCATTTTGTGTGTATGGTGAATTGGTGATCAATGCTTATTAATTAATTGAAATGTTACAAGATTATTAATTAATTTTATATTATTACTTTTTCATAATTGTATTTTTTTTTTATTGTTGTTCTTATTTTAATTATGATTATTTTTTTTATAATTATTTTCTTTTATACCATATTCTTCTTGCTTTCTACATTTTTAAATGTTTCTTAAATAAAATCCCCAAAAAACCTTTAAAATATAAAAAATAGGGGCCCACCGGTATTGGTCCAAGCTATTATATTTTTTAGTAATTATTAAAATTTTCACAATAAATATATCTTTCTAACAAACACTTAATATGTTATCAAACAAACAAAGAAAATAAAGTGTGCATAAGTCTATGGTCGTGGGTCAAATATTAATTTATTCCCAACAAAATTAAAAAGTTGTTTAGCTGTATGAACGGCATACTTTTTTACGTATTATTTTATTTGGTCGTCTATTCAAATTATGTCGCACTATGAAGTCAACAACAAGAAAAGCAAGTCGCGCCTGTAAATTATGTCACATGGTTGTCCCGTGCTAGCATTTAAGACAAATTGTAAGACATGACATATTTTATCATAACTTGTCATGACCGAGTCGAAAACCAAGCAATGTAAAAAAAAAAAAAACTTGTAATTCATGTTGGGATGCTGCTAACATGGGGGTAGCAAAGGGGGGGGCTAAATTTTGGTTATTTTTGGCCTAGGACATACCGTTTTCGAGATATTATTTTGGAAATATGCAAAATAAAATAAGATACGGAGGCCCATAATTCGGCAACAGTGCGTCGTAGGGCTATGATTCTCAGAACATAAATGGTTTTTATGGCCAAGGTTAAACCGAAACTACAATAAAATTGGAAAATTTCCGAAAAAGAAAAAAATTAACGTCAAGAAGTTATGCCACAAGTCAAGAAAATATCTCACGCCGCCGTGCTAGCATTAAAGACAAAATGAGTTTATCGCCCAAACTGTGATTAAAAGTGTGACTTAAGCGATGTCACAGTAGGCCATGCTCGCCGGGCAGTTATTGGCACTTTTGAGTTTATAGGCTTTTAATATGAAAACCATATATTAAGCAATGTTGGAATTTCCATACCAGTAATAGGATTTTAGATAGTTTTTAGGGTTCCGTACCCAAAGGGTAAAAACGAGACCCTATTACTGAGACTCCGCTGTCCGTCTGTCTGTCTGTCACCAGGCTGTATCTTATGAACCGTGATAGCTAGACAGTTGAAATTTTCACAGATGATGTATTTCTGTTGCCGCTATAACAACAAATACCAAAAACAAAAAAAAATATTTAAGTGGGGCTCCCATACAACAAACTTGATTTTTGTGCCGTTTTTTTTTTTGCGATACGCGAGTCCGACTAATTAGTACTAATTTAGTAAAAATATATGTATAATTACTCAATTCACTGGATGAAACGACTCTTAAAATAAAGATTAGAATATTGCCTTCAATGTCACTATAATTTTTGTATGCTACTGCATTTCAATATGATTTACTGGGCTTTTGATTACGAACCTAGGGGAGGCCTGTGTCTCAGTGTCTCTCGGTGCCAATAATTGGGTATCTTACCCTACAGAGTTTTAGTAGATTAAAATGCCAGCTCATACTGGGGTGTTACCACTGTCGTGCGGCCTATTGTACGAATAGATCGCTTAACGAATTTATAAAAATCTAAGCTATTCACACACAACACATTTTCACTGCATCTGTTAAAAATGAGAATAAAATCGTCACTACCGACAGCCCAAGAAGGCGAGGGGACGACCGAAGGGCTCCACCAACAAGCCCAAGGCGCCGGGGGCCCCGCGCGCCCCGGGCCCCTCGCCGCAGGGCCCCCGGGCCCCGCCGCCCCGGGCGTTGCCGCCGCCGCCTCGTCCACGTGCAACGGGCTACCAGTACGCTATCAGACCGTTTAGGAAGGACTTCTCTGGGATACAGTTTAGAAGGTTAGTCTTCTTTTGGTTTTATGCAATCTTTGAAATAATATACTAGTAATCTTGCAGTTAGTGAAAGTAATCATGAATGTGAACTTTTATTACCTAAAGCTTTAACAGCAAAATAAAAATAATAATTTTAATTCTATAACAATTGTACACACTCGAAGTTGAGGACGATTATGTCTACCTAGCTAAGACAAACAATCCAGTTGGGTAGGGCCAACTTCGAGGTAGAGGTCAACCGTCGAATCCGACTCTGCTGGGCAGCGTTCGGGAAGTTGCGCGGTATCTTCTCGTCCAACTTACCACAGTGTCTCAAGACGAAAGTCTATGACCAGTGTGTGTTGCCAGTGATGACCTATGGCTCTGAGACATGGTCGCTCACAATGGGCCTTACAAGAAAGCTAAAAGTCTCCCAAAGGGCAATGGAGAGGGCTATGCTCGGAGTTTCCTTGCGAGATCACGTCAGAAATGATGATATCCGCAGGAGAACCAAAGTTACCGACATAGCCCGAAGAATTGCCAAACTTAAGTGGCAGTGGGCAGGGCATATTGCTCGCAGAACGGATGGCCGATGGGGCAGAAAAGTTCTGGAGTGACGACCGCGAACTGGAAGACGTTGCGTTGGAAAGCCTCCCACCAGTTGGACCGATGACCTGGTGAAGGTTGCGGGGATCCGCTGGATGCGGCACGTACGGGACCGATTAATGTGGCGACGCTTGGGGGAGGCCTATGTCCAGCAGTGGACGTCTTTCGGCTGATATGATGATGATGATGATGATAACAATTGTATGTACAAAATGAAAAAAAAAATGCAGATATACCACAAAACAGAAGGGACCAACTCTGAAATACAGAAAAACCTAGTAAAAGTGTATAAATACCCGTAGGTCAGAGTTTCTAAATACACAAGATAGATTGTTGCAATTTCAGGGACATTTGAGAGTTGAAAATTATTTGCTCGCATGATACTACTTTCACCACCAAATCTTTAAATCAATTTACCCTCCTAGCACACTATAATTCCACTTACTCCACAGGCGGTGGAGCGACGACTGCCTCGATTCTTCCCACATACCCAACGAGGTGTACTTCGGGGACGTGCCGGTCTCCATGGAGGTTCTGTTCAACTACTACGACGCGAACGCCGAGAGAGAGAAGCTGGCAACACAGGCTGCGCAGATCGCTGCGCAGAAGGCTGCAGCCGCTAAGTTAGCGGCTGCGAAGCTGCAGGCAAGAGGGCTCATGCCGGCTACTAGTGAGGTTAGTTCTACTGTGTCTGATTTTGATTTTATACCATCGGGCAGTTATGGTTTAAGTACATGCATGCGTGCATGGAGTACTGTTCTCATCATCTCTGGGACGGATCTGCCAAATACCAGCTTGACGCACTAGAGTCGATCGAAAAGCGGGCCAAGAGGCTCATCGGCGATGAGGCGCTGGTCAAGTCAAAGCTCCAGAGTCTTGAACATCGTCGCCGAGTTGCCAGCCTGTCGGTTTTATATCGGTTACATTTCGAGGAGTGTGCGATGGAATTGCACGATATAATTCCACCTAGCCCGTTTCATCATCGGACTACCAGACGTACGGCGATGCGCCATCGATACATGGTAGACATCCCACCCATACGCACAAAACGTTTTGGGAACACTTTTATTATGCGTACAGCTAAGGAGTGGAATTCCCTGCCGGAGTCTGTGTTTCCCGATAGATACAATCTAGGGGTCTTTAAGTGAAGAGTGAATAGGTTTCTTGTAGGCAATCGTGCTACACCGTCGACCACATCATCGCTTACCATCAGGTGAGATTGTGGTCAAGCGCGAGCCTATAGGTTATAAAAAAAAAAAGTTCTATTGCATAATTGTAGTGGCAAGACTACCACTACTGACCACATCCGAAATAAAGTCAGATTTGCAGCCTTATTGCGTAATGACTTCGGCAAGGCAAAGCGCTTTGACGCCTTTAATCGACCAATCACATGCGAGATGAAAGACGTGATTTGGATTTTCGTCTATGTGATTGGTCGATTGATGGAGGTCAAATCATTTACCTTGGCGAATTCACTTTGCTGGTGTCATACAAATCCTAAATACCACATCAAAGTCCTCCAATTGGAAGTTACTGTTCCAATTGCGCGGAGGAATTACAATTCCCTTCTCAACAAAGGTTGCGAAATTTTACTCTTTTTGCGAATACTATTCAAGTCTGCAAAATTACCGACAGACAGGAGTAGTGTCTATAAATCGCGTATAAATAACTTAAATAGTTTGTATTTTTTAAGGCAGCTCAAAAGTATACAAATGGCCTCCTCCCATTTGGATTAGGACCACACTCAGATCAAATAAAAAGTCAAGATGGAACGTTGCAAACAACAAAGTGAAGCCGGTTCAAACTAGTTCTGCTGTTCGAGGTCACAGATTAAATAATAAAGCTCAACTGACAAGCTAAGGCGTAATTTCGTTGTACGTGAGTGCGTGTAATTGTGTATTTGTACGGCAAGGCATAGTTTGAACCGGCGTCACTTTGTTGTTTGCAACGTTCTATCTTGACTTCTTTTTTGATCTGAGGGACCACACGGTCTCGTACGGTCCTTTTTTAACCGACTTCCCAAAAAAGAGGAGGTTCTATGTTCGACTTCAAGTTTTTCTTATTGTTTATGTTCATCGATATCTCCGTCACTTGTGGGCCGATTTTGAAAATTCTTTTTTGTTTGAAAAAGTATGTTCCAATATTGGTCCTATTTTAATTTGGTGTAGATCTGATGAAGAACTTTGAAGAGATACAACATAACTCTTCAATAAATAACGGCAAATCTCTCGGGATTGCTGCAATCGCATGTTTGTTCATTGTTTACACGATTTAATAACATAACATCACGTCAGTACTCTCTTTAAGGGGTACGCAGATCTCTCATTTCACCGGTTATGTTCTATTGTCATGATATTCGGGCAATCTATTCTGGTGTTATAGGTACCTTACTAAACAACTTGCCTATTAGGTAGGTACAACTAAAACATGAAAAATAAAAAAAATACAAAAAAATACTACCGACTTCCAAATAAGAAAAGTACAAAATTAAAAATAACTTTTGGAATTCGGTGTCTACAACGCAAAAAATTGGTACCTGCCAATGACGGTCCACACCACCACCACCACAGTCCACCACACACACACCACACCACACACCAGCACCACCACCACACCACACCACCACACCACACCACCACACCACACACCACACCACACACCACACCACCACACCACACACCACAGTCGGTAGTATTTTTTTGTAAAAAAGTTTTTTGTTACGAAAAGCCTATAATATTAAAAGCATTGCTCTCATCTCCAGGTGACGACGGTAGACTCGTCATCATCAGACGACTCGTCCGGCTCCTCAGGCAGCGAATCCGAAGAAGACGAAGTACGTACACACTACAATCTTTTGCTATTTATCACATTTTTTTTTATTCTAACAAATATGTGGAGTCAAAGATACATTATAAATCTGCATTTCATTTCCATCTTTTCATTGTAATATTCATTGATTTAGTAGCTTGAATTTAACGTAATATCAGCCTATGTCTTTCAATGAAACATCTTTGCAATTTTTAAATCATATATGATATTCATCAAAACATTCATCGCCTGTATTTGAATTCGGAATCTGAGATTTTATTTTTAAAAACAAACTCAGTGGTGAAGACCCATTGTTTCTGCAAATAACATGGCAGCCCAAAAAAATTAAAGAGTTTTTATTGACATGAAAATACAGAAAAGAAGTGACAAAACAAAGTTCAAATTCCATCACAACTAAATTCAAGAGGTCTTTAAGTCAAGAGTGAATAGGTTACTTCTAGGCAAGCGTGTTACACCGCCGACCACATCATCGCTTACCATCAGGTGAGATAGTGGTCATGCGCGAGCCTATCTATAAAAAAAAAAATGTTTAGGACTTGTTTTTTATAACTGGTTACTCAAAAACCAACCTAAAGTACTTAAAGCTAAAGTCGATAGCTTAGTCAATAAAGATGGAATAGAATTTGAGGTTATGAATTCAAATATACAGTACTCGCACACCCGCCTTTCATAAATCATAACCATTCATACCGAATGAAATGAGCGCCTATCACGAACAGGATACGCCACTGAAGCGCGGACCTGGCAGGCCGAAGGGTACCAAGAACAGTCCGCGCGCCCCAGGGACCCCAGGGACCCCGGGGGCTAAGGCTGCGGGCACGCCGGGGACCCCGGGCGGCAAGAGGGGCCGGCCGCCTGTGCCGCCGGAGCTGAGACAGCCGGGGATCACGGACATGAAGAAGTTCTGTAAAGCTGCAGGCATTCGGTTCGATTATAAGAAGCTTGTTGAAGGTAAGTTGATACGAAAATATTTTTACAATGCATGTCCTCGAAAAGAGCGGTTTTCCAAGCAGCTAAACTGTGCGGAAAGTGTCACTTTTTTTCACTAGTGCTTTTTACTTTCCTGTACTTTTTTAATTTTTAACTCCAACGTCAGCCCGACGCATAGAGTTTTTATTATTTGAGAAAAGTTTTAAAAATTAGTTATGTACAGATTTTCATTCATATAAAAGGTAAAATAAAACTAATACGACATTTTAGGCGTTTTTAATTACTCTAGATTTAGATTTTGATCAATAAATTAATTTTAAATATTCATTAAATATGTTTGGCAGAACGTACGTGGGACACTCAGAAAGTTTTGCGAAACTAAAAAAAATTGTTCTATACGTACATATATTTTTATTAAATCTTTTCAAAGTACTTTCCACCAGCCTCTATACAAAGATTCATGCGCCTAAACCAGTTTTCAAAACACTTTTTCCAGTCCGCCGCAGACACCTCGTTTACAGCCTGCTCGAACGCAGCCAGCGCATCTTCCGGCGACGAAAATTGTATCCCTTTGAGCAGATTTTTTATTTTTGGGAATAAAAAGAAGTCACACGGTGCTAGATCAGGGCTGTAAGGAGGGTGACCCAGGAGTTTGACTGGCGTGCTGTCCAGGAAGTCCCTCGTTTTGAGTGCGGTGTGCGCAGGTGCATTGTCGTGGTGGAGCAGTAGCCCGCGGAGCCCTGTGTTTGGTCGCTTGTTGCTTATAACAGAGAAAACTTCTGGCAAACATTTGGTAGTATACCATTCGGCATTAACGCTTCTTTGATCCCGTAAGGGAATTGATACCAAGTGGCCAGTCAAATTAAAAAAGCTAGCGATCAAAATCTTACCCCCGCTTCTAGATCGCTTCACTTTGGTAGGCGTTGGCTCATTTTGAAACACCCAAACAGTCGACTGGCGCTTGGTTTCTGGGTCGTATTGATAAATCCAGGACTCATCACCTGTAACGATGTCGTAAACACGCCGAGACGAGCCTGCTTCAAATTTGTTAAGCATATCACGGCACCATTCCACCCGGGCCTGCTTCTGAGCATCGGTGAGGTTGTGCGGCACCCAGCGTGATACTATCCTCCTCACGCGAAGATGGCTGTGTAGAATCTCGTGAACGCTTCCCGATCCAATCTTCAATATGTGTTGAATCTCCTGATATGTAATTCGCCTATTGTCTTGGATTAAATTTTTCACTGCTAGCACGTTTTCTTCGGTAACAGCCGTCAAAGGGCGACCGCTTCTTTCGTCATCCCCCAAAGTTGGTCGACCGCGCTTGAATTCGTTATACCAACGATACACGGTTGCCTTGGAAGGGCCTTCATCCATGAATGCCATTTGAAGTCTATCGTACGATTCATCCGGTTTCAGGCGACACTTGAAATCGTATAAAATCATAGCTCTAAAATGTTCCCGGCGCAGATCCATATTTCAGTGAGACACAATACTTTGAATTAACTCGCAAAAAATGTGGAGGGAAATTTTGAAATTGGAACTTACTTATTTTTACTTATAAATAATCATATTTTCGAAAAACATTATAACTGGCCAGTCTCCCATATATAAAAACTTTTTTTCGCAATACTTTCTGAGGGGCCTGGTATATTTTGCTCGTGCCTTATTGTGTTACGATGTGACAGCTATTCGCACATGCGCAGTAGATATGCCCGAGGAACTCTTAGTTAATCTGTGGATATGCTGAACGCGCTTGAATAAGCCCGCCATTTTATTAATTTCATTTTATTAATTTATTTATTTTCTCGCACAATGCATAGTAAAATGTTGTATGATACACGTACGTAAGATGATTTCCGACTTGTGTCGATTTATCCACTCACTCGCTTCGCTCGCTCGTGAATAAAAATGCCACTCATCGGAAATCACCTACCTTCCGCACTTGTAGCATAAATAACTATTACAATGCATGTCCTCGTAAAGAGCGGTTTTCCAAACTGTGCGGAAAGTGTCACTTTTTTTCACTAGTGCTTTTTACTTTCCTGTATTTTTTAAATTTTTAACTCCAACGTCAGCCCGACGCATAGAGTTTTTATTATTTGAGAAAAGTTTTAAAAATTAGTTATGTACAGATTATCATTCATATAAAAGGTTGAATGAAACTAATACTTAATTTTAGGCGTTTTTAATTACTCTAGATTTAGATTTTGATCAATAAATTATTTTTAAATATTCATTAAATATGTTTGGCAGAACGTATATTTTGCTCGTGCCTTATTGCGTTACGATGTGACAGCTATTTGCACATGCGCAGTATACATGCCCGAGGAACTATTAGTTAATCTGTGGATATGCTGAGCGTGCTTGAATAAGCCCGCCATTTTATTTATTTCATTTTATTAATTTATATATTTTTTATTTCCTCGCACAATGCATAGTAAAATGTTGTATGATACACGTACGTAAGATGATTTCCGACTCGTGTCGATTTATCCACTCACTCGCTTCGCTCGCTCGTGAATAAAAATGCCACTCATCTGAAATCACCTACCTTCCGCACTTGTAGCATAAATAACTATTGTCCACTACCTTGTCTATTATTACACATTGCCTAAGAAATTCGTTTCGAAATATGAACATTTAGACACAAAGTTTAAACTCGCATGAAGCTTTCGACGTTCGCCTTCGGCACACGTCGACTACATCGCTCGTGTTAAAATCTCAACTTTTTATGCTCGACACGAAATGTACTATTATTGTTCAAATTATTTCGTTTGCTGATACCACGGATAATATATTACTAGCATACAGATGCCTCATCCCATACAAAGAAACCGTGCTGACGTATCTAGCGTTTTTCGTCTGATTAAACTGATATTTTTTCTAAGAACATTGATCGCATTCGGTTCTGTTTCACGAATATAGATGGTGTTAGTAGTGACTTGCAAGTAAAAGGGTTTACTCGGTTCGTGAATACTTTTTTTTTATACAGCTACGATTTGTTTTATTATAGTATTTTTTGTACTTTTTACAGTTTCATTGTATCAAAATATGTTACAAAATACATTAAAAAAAACCGTGTGGATGCCTCAGAAATTTAAAACCGCGCCATCTATTGGAATCAATTTCAAATGATCCATTGCAATTTTTTACAGTTTCATTGTACCGAAATGTGTTATAAAATAGATTTGAAAATCGTGTGGATGCCTCAAAAATTTAAAACTGCGCCATCTATTGGAATCAATTCAAAACGATCAATTCAATTCTTAGAAATGTGAATTAACTGACTTACATGGTGTACATAATAAAGAGTATTCTATTCTATTAAGAGCCTAATATTTCTAAATGTTATGCTTAGGAGAGTTAATTAAACAATAACATATTTCTTATGATTGTCTCTAGAAAATCTTAATATTCCACAAAACTCAATAACAAATCGAAGTTTATCGCGCCATTTAGTGCAATTTATTTGAACCAAATCTTTCTTCTCGTTGGATGTCCATACTGATACTAAAATAATATATTTGTTCAAGTGATTTCTTAAAATAATAGTTCGTTAATAATATGAGTAGTGTTGAATATAATCATCACAATAGGGATGCGGCTAACGTGCAAATAAATCAAGATAATTTGAAACTTAATTTAAATTCAATAATGTCCATTACAGGTTGCACAAAAAACAAAGAACGCGTTCAGAAGATGTTAGACCTCCTAGTAGCGGCTGGTCTCGACGGCAAGCCTACGCTAGAGAAGTGCCAGGCGCTGAAGAAGGCCAAGGTCGAGAAGAAGGAGCAGGAGAAACAGGCCAAGAAAGAGGCCAAGGTCAAGCACAAAGAAGTCGTTGGTGAGTATTATGAAGAAATTATTGTGTTAGAGGTTTAGTCTAAAAGTGATTGTGAACTGATTTCGGTAACTTTAAAGTTATTGGGTGGATTATTTTATTTGTATAAGTTTTATAACTTGAGTAAGGATGCCTCTATAAGATTTACTTATTAATATGAATCCCAGAGCATGTCGTTTGTCGCCTACAAAGGTGCGCAGAATTTGAATGTTAATCTTAGATCCACTTGCACTAGAAATCATTTAGCATGAAATGCATTTAAAACATTGTTCTGTTCAGAGACATTATAACTGCACGGTATACTGCCTCTACCATGTTTTAAATTCGAGTAGCGTTAAATGCGTTTAGTGATTTGTGGTAAAGTAGTGTAAACTGATTCTTAAGAAATGAATGTGTTGTTATGTTCTAAATAGGATACTATTGGTTTTACTTTTGGTATAAAATACATGCCCGGGATTATAATCACTGCGGTATGGCGCTGTTATGCACCGCAATATATCGTATGTCCCTTAGGGTTGCTAGAATATTTTTGTTAATGGGCCATTTTATTCTTGCAGCGGATAAGGAGGGCTCAGTCTCGCGCCGGATGACGCGCGGCGCGACAGGCGTGAAGCCGCGCCAGCGCATCGTCATCTCCTCCGACGAGGAGGACGACACGCCCGCCGCGCGCCGCACGCTCTCCAAGCTGCGCTCCTCTGTCAACGACGACACGGACTCGGACTAGGTACTGTACTCTCATGTCATCATCGTCATCTCCTCCGACGAGGAGGACGACACGCCCGCCGCGCGCCGCACGCTCTCCAAGCTGCGCTCCTCTGTCAACGACGACACGGACTCGGACTAGGTACTGTACTCTCATGTCATCATCGTCATCTCCTCCGACGAGGAGGACGACACGCCCGCCGCGCGCCGCACGCTCTCCAAGCTGCGCTCCTCTGTCAACGACGACACGGACTCGGACTAGGTACTGTACTCTCATGTCATCATCGTCATCTCCTCCGACGAGGAGGACGACACGCCCGCCGCGCGCCGCACGCTCTCCAAGCTGCGCTCCTCTGTCAACGACGACACGGACTCGGACTAGGTACTGTACTCTCATGTCATCATCGTCATCTCCTCCGACGAGGAGGACGACACGCCCGCCGCGCGCCGCACGCTCTCCAAGCTGCGCTCCTCTGTCAACGACGACACGGACTCGGACTAGGTACTGTACTCTCATGTCATCATCGTCATCTCCTCCGACGAGGAGGACGACACGCCCGCCGCGCGCCGCACGCTCTCCAAGCTGCGCTCCTCTGTCAACGACGACACGGACTCGGACTAGGTACTGTACTCTCATGTCATCATCGTCATCTCCTCCGACGAGGAGGACGACACGCCCGCCGCGCGCCGCACGCTCTCCAAGCTGCGCTCCTCTGTCAACGACGACACGGACTCGGACTAGGTACTGTACTCTCATGTCATCATCGTCATCTCCTCCGACGAGGAGGACGACACGCCCGCCGCGCGCCGCACGCTCTCCAAGCTGCGCTCCTCTGTCAACGACGACACGGACTCGGACTAGGTACTGTACTCTCATGTCATCATCGTGATCTGTTCCGACGAAGAGATCATCTGCGGTTGATTTGGTAGCAATTGGGGAAAATCGTTTATATAAACTAAAAAGAGGAATGGACCTAATATCGAGCCTTGAGGAACGCCTATTATCATTTCAGACCCTAGTAAGTTTACGCCGTTAACCTGAACTTTAACTTGTCTGGCTTTCAAATATGATTTAAGTAATGCAAGGGCCTTATATCTAATCCCGTAGTGCTGGAGGTTCAACAGTAGTGTCTCATGGTTGACGCAATCGAACGCCTTCGAGAGGTCGCAAAAGATTCCAATAGCGTCTTGTGCTTCTTCCCAGCAGGCGTTAAATATATTCACTATTAGGGTGCCGCCTGCGTCAGTTGTGCAACGCCGTCTGGTGAAACCGTACTGTTGATCATGAATGACGCAACAATTTTTTGAGCATAAACTTTTCGAAGACCTTACTGAGAACCGGCAGAATTGATTTCTGATTTGGCCATCCACGCCCTCTTGTAAAACTCAAACGGATTTTTTCTTCTGTCCCAATGGCAAAGGCTCCCCAATCAGAAAGTTTAATTTTCCTAATGCCACTATTACTTGTTCCAGGTAACCGTTCCCCTGCCTGGTAAGACACAGTACAATATATTGTAGCGGGCAGCCAATCAAGTGACCTCTAGAAAGTGCTTCGACGGAGGTCTGGACTTACGATAGCGTAGTGAATGCGTGATTATTTCCTACTAATGTTAGTGTTTGCGTCGAAATTAGCGGTATGTGGTGCGTAGCTGAAAAAAATGGCGGCGCGATGGGATGGGGTGGCAATCGGAGGAAACGGGAAGATCATAGCACCAGCCAGTTACTCTCCCACTGTAGGGCAGATTTCTCTTTTCATTCAGATAAGACACGAGCTTTACACTTGTACAGTCGGTGAAAGAGTTAGGTGTGCAGGTTCAACGTTAGGCGCTGCAAACAGTATAATTAAATGTCGTCACGAAAAAAAGTTACGCAGATAATCTGCTTAGCCTTTCTCAACTGCGTTAGAGTTGCCAGTAAAACCGGCAGGCTTATTACGTATCTTTTGCAAGAGCAAAATGATAGCGATTTTTGCGCAATAATTGCTCTTCCATACTGAAGTTTTAGAATTGTTGGCGGTTTTTTTTTTTTTATAAGTGCATTTGTCAAACAGCGAGTGATTAGCAAACGATTGTGTAGGACCTACCATACCTACACTGCAGGTAATTCCGACTTTTATGACATAAAGCGTTTGATCGCTATCGTTTTGCTCTTGCAAAAGATACGTAATAAGCCTGCGGGTGTAACTGATTACCAGTATTTTATAGAGAGTGTCTGTTTATCTGCCCTATTTTTGTAATGTGTAACTTGAACATTAAATCTGTGGTTACCAAGAAAATAACTTGATTTTGTTGCAATTGGTTAGCAAAACAAATCTTGACATGAAATTTAACGACATATGGAAATTAGCAGAATTTCATAAACGTGATCACAAACTTTGTTGCTGCGAATGTATTTGCCTGCATACTTCTCTATTTTGCTTACTGTACATTCACAGAACCTTGTCATATTATACGATGCAAATGGTGACGTTGAAAATGTAACGCGTCAACGAAAGAATTTACTGTGACAAAGGCTTAAAATGATTTTCAGATATGTCTCCATATAATCTTGTTCCATCGCGCCGTCAATACATGCTGATGATTGAATTTAGCAGTCAGCATGTCTATGTCTAGTGCAATGAACGAAGTAGCCAACAATAAGTTACGGTCAATGACAATAGAGTATACAGTTGCATAATTTATGAGCAGTCTTTATTAGGCGTAGAGTAGGGATAGGCGGTTCAGTGTTAAGCGATAAACGACCGTATTGTAAGACGTTTTCTTGGAGTTTCCCCGAAAAAAGCATTTATTCTGAGATGATATTGGCAAACTGCAACTTTGATTAGATATGGAGAATGGATTGAGCTTTCCATGACCAGGTATGAAGTGAATACGGGCTGAAAAATGTGAGAGAGATGTATTGATCTTTGTCTCTTTCTAAAAATTGGTCAGGGTATTGCCAGTCCTTTCTGTATATTTTTGAATGGAACAATATATGTAGTTCCATTTTGTTAAATAAATGAGGTTTACTTCAGTCAACATTGTCTAGAAACAGCTAAGAATTTGGTGATTGTTTTTTGTACATGGCGTTGCAGTAGATATTCCTAGTGGTGGATCGAGGAAGAACCAAGAAATTTTCTTAGAATACGGCTGTTAGTTGAACAAAGCTGAATAGGTTTCAAGTAAAAGTCCAGGAGAAAAGTTGATTTATAAGTCGACCTCTATTTGAGAAACATTAAGGTGCAGTGTCCTTTGAAAAATTAAAGGAGTATTGGTACTAAAATTGTAAATCAAAAGACTATTTGGGTTTGCCATTCTGTGCTCTATGTTCTCTCAAATAGGGTTGGAGTTATAAATAGTTTGTATTGATAATATTGCTTTTATGTTTAGCGTCGCTAAGGTGGTCCACTGTTGTCGTCATTCCATAATACAAGCGCGCAAAACATAGCTTATACTAACCCACTTATAACAGACAATTAAGTACAATGCACTATTTCAATAATGTGTGAATTGAAATTGAAGCTTCCGTGAAGCAGTTAAGTGTCAAATTTGCATGGTCGCCGACCGGCTACCTTGGCGTTCGTACAGACCCGATTCATCATCATCATTTCAGCCGAAAGACGTCCACTGCTGGACATAGGCCTCCCTCAAGCGTCGCCACACTGATCGGTCCTGTGCGTTTCGCATCCACCGGACTCCCGCAGCCTTGACCAGGTCGTCGTTCCACCTAGAGGGAGGCCTTCCGGTACGCGGTCGCCACTCTAGAATTTTTCGGCCTCAACGGCCATCCGTTCTGCGAGCAATGTGCCCTGTCCACTGCCACTTAAGTTTGGCAATTCTTCGGGCTATTTTAGTACTAAAAAAAGTGTCTTCGTTTCTAATTCGATCACGCAAGGAAACTCCGAGCATAGCTCTCTCCATTGCCCTTTGGGTGACTAAGCCTTCTAATGGAGGCCCATTGTGAGCGACCACGTCTCTGTCCCGTATTTAATCACTGGCAACACACGCTGGTCATAGACTTTCGTCTTGAGCCACGTCCCGATTGGGTTCGAGAAATTCCAAGCAAATATGACATTTAACCACTACACAAAACGTTTCAATTTCCCTAAACACATTGCAATATGCGATCCGGCGCAGCCCGCCCGGTGGCAATCGTACATTATACTTCAGTGGACACTCGCCTAAATCAGAGGTTTCCCATTTCTTTTATAAGACTACATATTTGTAGCATGTTGACTTTAATCGCAAAAATCACAACATATTCGATCTCTCGTAATTTTTATTATTAAAACAAAAACTGCGATTGGAAAACGCTAGTCATAATCATATCGAAATTAACGAAAAAGACAAATTGGCATATTTCTATTTTTTTTTAAACTGGCAGCTTTATTTATTTGTTTAAAACGTACAATTGGAAAGGATTGGTTTAAGAGAATTACGGAAGGGAAAGGGCGGTCCCTTAGTGAATACGGATATAATTGTAGGACTAAAACCCCTCGCCTACTTATTAAGTAGTGGTAGTGACGCTTAAGGCACTCAATATTGTTCATTTGTGCCTATAATACTATTAAAAAAACTATATATAACTCTATGTGTGTGAATCTTACATTAAGTAATAATTTTTCATTTACTAGGCAGAATGTGTTGTATTTTGATTGAAGTCAAATTTTATACTCTAGTTTATGTAACAAATAATATTAATTATTATTAATATCAATAAATTGGTAACACCAAGACGTTTATTAAATTTAGAATGTTGTATATATATTAAAGAAAAATACATAATATTGTGTGTCCTGCGTTATTTTTGTACAGGTTTGAGATTCGGACAAGATTTGAAAAACGTTGGCTTTGTACATAGCGAGTGAATGGGGGAAAGAGAGGTGCGATGTTAGAGCAGAAAAGCGTTATCATTATGTTATCCTTTATTCAGTAAACAGTGGTGTGAGATGACCAATTTTTTAAGTACACTATCATTTGCAGACTAAAAAGTTAATGCAAAAAAAAATTGCTTAAAAGAGCAATTCTTTTTTAAATTGTGATGAGTTTATAAATATTCCTTTATTGACAGCTAAGAGTTATACTTAGCCGAAGAACGAATTTATATTTTTTTTTATTTATTACTTTATCGGATTTAAGAATCTCAGTGAACGCAACGTTTGAATTAGGAAGGTGTCTTTGTGTTCAATCGAGTAGGAGGCGCAAAATTAAAAAGATTTTCATAATACCATGTATAGTGTATCTGTGTCTTTATAAAGTATAATAGTTGTATTATTTAGCAGATGGACGTAAGCATCGGATATATTAAGTCGCCTTAATTAGACACCAAGAATGCAATACGTTTTTACATTTAAAATATTAAGTAATTTTGAGAGAACATGTTTTTATGGTGTGACCAACGTCACAGTTTCCGAAATCATTTATTTTAAATTATTTTATAAGCGCAAAAAATATTTGTCTTAAATAAATGACGCTGGCGTTCAAAAAGGTTAAATAAATTGTATTTTTTAAAACAACATCGCTTATAAAAATACGGGAAGTGATTTTTAATGAATGATAAAGTGCGGCATGTATCACAATATCATTAAAAATTAATGAGTTGTACATATTAGAGTTAGTGTAGATTTAAGTTTTATTATTACTTTTAAGATGTAATAGATATTTATATTTGTAAGATATATTTAGATGTGTTTCTTTTACCATATTATAACATATAATTAGTGGCCACGTTAATTAGGCTTTTTTTTACAAGTAAAATTTCAAAAACCCCCGACACATTTATCTTCCGAAAACACCCCGATTCAAACAGTAAAACGCCCATAACTTTTGAATGGCTGAACCGATTTATTCAAACATAGCTAAGAACAGTCTCGACAAAATAACCTTTCAAACAAAAAAAAACTAAATCGAAATCTGTTCATCCGTTTTCTATGATGCCACAGACAGACATACAGATACACAGCAACACACGTGAAACTTATAACACCCCTCTTTTTCCGGTGAGGGTTAATAAAAAGATAATTTGAAAAACGCCTTTATCGTTAAAAAAGTGTTTGAGAGACTTGTTAAGTAATATTGGGTTGTAAATCATTACTATTTAAACTTTAATATTGTAAAAAAAATCGTATTAAAAAAGTATCAACTGTATTAAAAATATCAGAACCTATATGCAAACAAAAAGTCTTATTACAAGAGAGGTATGAGACACCTGAGACCGACCTAAGCAGCTTTTGCTGTGTACTCGTAGCAGTAATACAGTCTGCTCAATCGTATTTTACATCGATCAGTTTGCTGACACCATTATTCAAAATGAAATAAAATTATTTGGCTATACCACAGATAATATAATACTAGCATACAGATGCCTCATCCCATACAAAGAAACCGTGCCAACGTAACTAGCGTTTTTCATCTGATTAATCTTGTTATTAACATCTGATTAATTTTGTAAGTACAGGTGTTAGCAACGACTTGCAAGTAAAAGGGTTTACTATGTTCGTGAATTTTTTTTCTTTAAATACAGTGAAGGTTCGTTGTATAGTAATTTTTTGCACGTTTGTACAGTTTTTTTGCACAATGTTTGTTAAAATTTGCATTGTAAATGTGTTACAATGCAAATTTTAACAATCGAGGCAGAGAGGATCTATTGGCATCAATTTTAAATGATCCGTTCAAATAATCTTTGAAATGTGAATTAAGAGCCCAATTTCCATAATTTTGTACTTAGGAGAGTTGATTATTATTATTATTCCATAATTTTACACACAATTCTATTGAATTGAGTGTACATGTCGCGGCATCTAGTGAGATTTATTTGAACCAAATTTTCTTTCTTAGCAATGAGACCCCGTGGCTACATTACATACATGACGGGTGTCGATAACAAACCATGATAAAAAGCCTGAGTTTGCAGCAATAGTTTCTAGTAAATATAGCTGTACCGAGTGTTGCATGAATTACTAAGAATGAAACACTAGCTGCTGCCCGAGGCTTCGTCTGCGTAAAAACTGTTTTATCATCGCAAGCGAACACACTATCGGGATAAAAACTATCCTATGTTCTTCCCAGGATCTCAAACTGTCTCCATGCCATATTTCATATAAATCGGTTAAGCTGTTTAGTCGTGAGAGAGAGTTTTACATCCGCATTTATATTAGTATTGAAGAGTTTTGAAAATCATATGTTTTGATATCGATACTTCTCGGGTCTACGGCCTACTTAGCGCGGCCAAATTATATTAGTCACGTATATATAAAAGTATATTATATTTAGTATAAGAGTATATGCTTTTTGCCGGCACACAATGTTTTTTTTTTTATTTAAATCTAATACTTTCCTTGCCAATACAAGAGGCATATAGTTTTTCTTATTTACTCAATTTATAGGCGTATTATACCGAATATGTGATGGGAAGATTTAAGACATTTTGTTCAAAACTGTCGTTATTTCAACAGGAAGAGAAAATTTCAAAATCCCCTGACACATTTATCTTGCGAAAACACCCCCATTCAAACAGTAAAACGGCCCTTAACTTTTGAACGGCTGAACCGATTTTATTCAAACATAGCTAAGAACACTCTCGACAAAATCACCTTTCAAATAATAAAAAAACGAAATCAAAATCGGTTCATCCGTTTAGACGCTATGATGCCACAGACATACACACAGATTGGGGGGGGGTTTAAATGGAAATCGTTTCATGTTTAAAAATAGGTAGTTATCGCAAAACAAAAGATCAAGTAAATTTTAAAATCCAAACACATTAGCTAAACAGCATGCTATTTATTTATTTACAAGTTCGAATTAAGTTAACAATGCTAAAATCTTCCGCAGTTATGAACAAAATGTTTTACATGGCAATTTATATTATTTAAAACGAGGAAAATGTGAATCAAAACATGACACCTGTAAAATTATTTTGTGATTATTTTGAATCACCGGCAGCCTGAACCGAATGTAAGCAGAACAGATTTGATTTGAAAAGACATACAAATGTATGGAAAATCTCATTAAAATGGATGGCAATAAAACCTAAAGTGAAGTTCCTAGAGTTGGTAACTGTGCCGCTTATATTTGGAGATACGCCCTTTTAACTTGAAATAAAACTTTTGGCAATGGAGTTCAAGGAACGTTTTAGTTCATAACTCTTTTGGGAAGTTTTGTTTGAAGTGATGAGGCTTTAGTTTGAAAAAGGGTATGGAATTTCGAAAAATACTTTTGTTAAAAATATATTGAGCGCTTGGGACTTAAAAGTCAAGACATCAAAATGTTTGCTCGCATCTTGTGGGGTTTCAAATTCATTTTTCATTGTGGGTTTGTTTAAAATTGACACTAATACTGCATGGGTTTGCCTGGTCAGTGGTGTCTCATCCCATACAAAGAAACCGTAACGACGTTCTATACTGATTATTTTTGGTACATCGATCGCGTTCGGTTCCGTTCCGTTCCGTTCCACGGATATAGATGATGATCTATCTACCGAACGTGATCGATTTACAAAAAATAATCGGTATAATCAGATGAAAAACGCTAGTTACGTCGGCACGGTTTCTTTGTATGTGATGAGGCATCTGTATGCTAGTATTATATTATCTGTGGTCTGGTTATTTTACACAAAAGGACCAGTCGACTTTCACGGCGACAAGTTAGTTAATTTATTCAAGCGAAAATAACACATGGTTCTTTAAAAAATAATACCCAGTGTTCATCATATATATTTTGCGATAAACACAAAAGCGTCGCCATGCATTCACAAGTTAATCATTCCAATAGGCAAACGTGTGCGAAACTGTCTTTACAACCGGTTTGACTCCAGAAATTCCGACTTAATTCGGTATTCCGGTTTGAGACAAGACATAAAACCCGTTCTTTTACCGGTTTTAAATAGAAAGTACCCTTTTAATATTCGATCTTTTGAATTGCCATACCCTTCTTCAAGCGGTGGTAATGTAAATAAAATTAATTGGATTGTGATCGAGAAGTAATGTATTAAAATTCTAAATTGTCTTACGTACGTAGGTGAACGTTGGCTGTCGACTAACTATTAACCTTATGTCCTTTGTGATAAGGTTGAAAATTGGTCAACTACAAACGTTCGAGGGATGTTATTGACCTGCGAAAGGTTCTGGTCGATTTCTTTACAAACCTTATTGCTAAGGTTAAAAAATTGAAAATTGATTTCCGGGGCTCTTTCGCGGTTGTACATATTCGCGTAGCTTGCAGTTGTTAGAATGCGAATATGTGGGCATTTACGGTAATGGCCGATGTATATTATTTGCAGTAAGAGCGTTTTGTATAAATACATTAATACGGATGTAGAATGCCATATTGTGATTAGTTTGTTAGCTACACGAAATATTTTTCAAATAAAAATATCTATGTATACATTATTTTCATTGTTTTATTTATTGAATGGGGGAAAGACTTATTTATATGTATGTCCTTAATATATTTTCCGTAAGATTTTTAAGCTCCGCCGCGGTTTTTTTTCTAGTTTTATCTTTTTTGCAGTCAAAGTCAAATATATTTATTCAATTAGGCCAATAAACGGCACTTTTGAACGTCACATAAATTAAAATTAAAAATTAAAAGTAATAAAAAAAATTTAAAAGTAATAAAAAAAAAATAAGAGATTCTACCGTGCATTCGGAAAGTAGATTGTTATGGAGAAGAACGCACAAGAAACTCCATATTTACTCTTTAAAAAAAAAAAAAAAAAATTGTGTTTTACAATATTAACATACGTACATACATTAATATATGTGAGGACGATGCACCCAGGATAGCTCTACACACAGGTATAAAGTATTAAAAAGCATTAACAGGAAAATTAATTAATTTGATAAGTAGGAACATGGTTCTCACAATTACAAACATAGGTAAAATACCTAATTCAACAACAACGGAACAGTGTGTGAGTCAATTTCTAAAAAAAAAAAAAAACAAAACAATGAATACAATAACTATGAATGGGAATATAAATTAACAAATTTGATTTTGTCTACACCAAAGATTGCCCTATGGAGCAGGACCAGCATGTTTCCAAGCATTCTTATCTTGAATATAATCATCTAATTTGTAATATGCTTGTTTACAAAGGGTGCTTTTAACTAAAGTTTTAAATTTACTTTCATTTAGTTTTAATATATCACAAGGTATTTTGTTATAGAATTTAACACAGTACCCCATGAAAGATGATTGTACTTTAGCTAGTCTGTAAGAAGGCTGATCTAACTTATCTTTATTTCTGGTATTACAATTGTGTCTATCACTGACTTTACTAAAGAGATGTATATTTTTCCTTACATACATAATATTTTCATAAATAAATTGGCAAGAAACTGTCATAATATTAATATTTTTAAACAGTTCCCTAAGAGATTCACGGTGACTTAACTTATATATGGCTCTGACAGCTCTCTTTTGCAATATAAATATGGATTCAATGTCAGCCGCTCGACCCCACAGTAAAATACCGTATGACATTATGCTGTGAAAGTAACTAAAATAGACCAAACGCGCGGTTTCTACATCCGTTAACTGTCTTATCTGTCTAACAGCATAAGCGGCTGAGCTTAGCCGACCCGCAAGAGATGTTATATGAGGACCCCATTGCAATTTGTCGTCTAGAGTGATTCCCAGGAAAACTGTTTGATTTACAAAGTCCAGCTTTTCGCCATTCAATATGATATCGCATTCGGTACTTCTAACATTCGGCAATGTGAATCTAATACATTTGGTTTTTTTTTCATTTAGTACTAAATTGTTTGCCGTGAACCAATTTTGGACCTGATAAATGTTGGTGCCGTTGTCGGAGTGGATTTCTGTATGACATCCTCTGCGGGCGGCGAATCGGCGTAGCGCTAATATAGCGCTGTCTGCGCTGAGGCTGGCGGCGATCTCGAGGTGGACAGCTCCACATTCACACCTCTAATTTTTTTTTTCCTAAACTATTACATACATTACATACTTAAGGTATTTCATGTATAATGCTAGTACATAACCGCAATATGTAAAATATAAGCTATGTGACACCTCGTCGCGAGCACAAAGTTTGAAGTGATTGGTCCTGATCCTTGTATATCTTGTATTGTTTTCCCTTGTTCTGAATGAAACGTGTCTTCAGAAGATCTTGAGTTCCTCGAGCCATAGTCGTTGCAGTATCCGGATCCAGAATCTGAACAATGGTCGCGCCCACCAGGTGCTCCCGGAGATGGAAAAGAAGGTTTCGAGGGATAGGGGTTAGTTGGAGGATATAGTATGGTGGATAAGGTATCTACAGGGATCGGTACGTAATAATATCTCGGCTCTCCATTGCCTAATCCGAACCCGCTACCAACTGGTTGACCATTCAGATTGTTGTTGACGTTGGTGTTGGTACTAGTATTGTCATTTTTGACTGTCACTTGAGCTTCAGTTTTTGTGGCACCAACAGGCGAGAAAATCTTTGGTGGTGGTCGTCGCGGTCTTTCTCCATAGCACGGGGTCTCATTGCTAAGAACGAAAATTTGGTTAAAATAAATCTCACTAGATGTCGCGACATGTACACACAATTCAATAAATTTTGTGTAAAATTAACATTTTCTGGAATTGAACATAAAAATTGTATGTTTTTGTTTAATCAACTCTCCTAAGTACAAAATTTTGGAGTAGTGGGCTCCTAATTCACATTTCAAAGATTTTTTGAACGGATCATTTAAAATTGATGCCAATAGATGGCGCATTTTTAAAATTCTGAGGCATTCCACTCGATTGTTAAAATTTGCATTGTAACACATTTTGGTGCAAACATCTGTAAAAACGTGCAAAAAAAATACTTTATAACGAACCTTCACTCTATTTAAAGAAAAAATATTCACAAACCTAGTAAACCCTTTTACTTGCAAGTAGCTGTTAACACCATCTATTGCCGTGAAACGGGATCGAACGCGATTGATGTACTTACAAGAATAACAAGATTAATCAGATGAAAAACGCTAGTTACGTCGGCACGGTTTCCTTGTATGGGATGAGGCATCTGTATGCTAATATTATATTATCTGTGTCCATAGTATCCCTGTTGAAGAATAAGATTAAAATTCATCATCTGATTTTCTATACTCATTGATTCGGTCTCTTAACTGGTAATATGATAACTTAATAATAATTAAGTACTTACATGGAGTCGAAATGGTTAGCATTAGCAAAAGTAAGACAGACTTGTTGAACAGCATCGGCATCAGCATAGGCATACCATTCGGCCGGATCGGCCGTGCGCGCGCGTGTTGTGTGCACGTACTCTGTATCTTAGCACGTTGCCGTTGTGTGAGTCACTACGTCACTGAGCTACTGCGTTCTTTAGTGATGGGACGGAAATTTATCGATACCACAGATAATATAATACTAGCATACAGATGCCTCATCCCATACAAAGAAACCGTGCCGACGAAACTAGCTTTTTTCATCTGATTAATCTTGTTATTTTTGTGAGTACATCAATCGCGTTCGATCTCGTTTCACGGCAATAGATGGTGTTACCAGCGCCTTGCAATTAAAAGGGTTTACTAGGTTCGTGAATATTTTTTTCTTTAAATACAGTGAAGGTTCGTTTTATAGTATTTTTTTTCCACGTTGTTACAGTTTTTTTGCTGCTCCAAAATGTGTTAAAATGCAAATTTTAAGAATCGAGTTAAATACCTCAGAAATTTAAAAATGCGCCATCTAGGGCATCAATTTTAAATGATCCGTTCAAATAATTTTTGAAATGTGAATTAAGAGCCCAAAATTCCATAATTTTGTACTTAGGAGAGTTGATTAAACAAGAACATACAATGTTTATGTTCAATTCCAGAAAATGTTAATTTTACACACAATTCTATTGAATTGTGTGTACATGTCGCGCCATCTAGTGAGATTTATTTGAACAAAATTTTCTTTCTAAGCAATGAGACCCCGTGTCGATACCAAAAAAACATCGACATATACAACGCGCTCGCTATGGAGCGATTTATAACTCGATCGAATTCAGTGGGCAAACGCCCGCTGGAAGATCCAGTCGATACCAGCGAGTGGAAAATGCCTAAGGTTGGTCGGCCTGCAACTGTCCAGAATAAACCTGAACCCGTCAAAACATCAAATCGGTTCAGTGTTCTACGTGCCAATCAACATATGGAAACGGATATCTTCGCTGCTCGTCTCAAGGATGCTTCTACTCCAAGGAAGAAATCAGGTCATATTCCACCAATCATCCTACAAATAAAAGCGGAGTGGACTCACGAAAACATCAAAAACCTCGTTCTGAAGCACGTCAAGAACTTCGATCTACAATACAGAGGTAACAACAAAATCGTAGTTACTTGTTATAGTCCAGAAAGCCACCAAGCAATTAAAGATGGTTTCCGTGCTGCTGACCTTGCTTTCCATACGTTTCCACGGAAGGATGAGAAAAGGTACAAAGCGGTGGTCTTCGGGCTACCTGCTTATGCTGAAGTTTGTATAGCTGAGGAACTCGAAACCCTAGATTTTAAAGAAGCGGTGGTCCGTAAGATGAAACTACCTGACAACAATAAAGGCAGTATGCACTGATTTTCAGGTACAGCTTCCAGCTGGTAGTGATTTTACAAAATTCCTGTAAATCAGATATATTACCAACTGTGTAGTGCAAATACGCAAGTATCAGGCAAGAAACCCGTTTGGTACACAATATTTTAGATGCCAAGGCTTCGGTCATTCTTCAAGGAATTGCAACTTAACTCCGCTTTGCGTAAAATGCACAGAAGCCCACCCTACAGCTGAATGCCCCAAGAAAGACAGGACCAGTCCAGCACAGTGTTGCAACTGTAATGGTAACCATCCGGCTAACTGTCGACAATGCATCGAGAGACAAAAGTATCTGAAACTTGTTCAGAGTCGGCAAGAGCAAATAAAAGAGGCTCAAGAGACTCAAGTTCATCACGCACGCAGCAGTCACGTTGATGGGTAGAGTTAGAACGCTGTCGCTGCAAACATGATGGGATCAAGCAGTACTGAAATACAGCCTCAAACTGGTGCTTAAGATCAAGCCACAGCTGACATGTTAGCGATACTTATGACTATCGAATCCATCAAAAAACAATTTGTAACATGCAACAGCATGATGGATAAGGTAATATTAATTCTGACTCACCTTGGCCAGTATGTTTAATGTTAAAAAGTTGCGTATATTGTACCTACTGGAATGCCGATGGCATTCGCACTAAACTCACAGAATTGTTAGATTTGTTAAGCGATTTCTCCATTGATATTGTAGCGTTGTGCGAAACAAGGATTTCTTCTAATCATAAACTAGAAACACCCGTATCGGCTTGATAAAAAGACCGATGACCGCGGGCAGGGAGTGGCACTACTGGTTCGTTATGATCTGATACATACACTTCTTCCTACTCTTAACATGTATAATTTAGAATGCGTCCAGGTAACCACTCCAGAAAATAATTTGGCCATCTACTCTGCTTACCAGTCACCTAATCTCTCTCTGCTAAATAATGACCTAGACTTATTGATAAGTGTTAATCACAAGTCCCTGATAATGGGTGACTTTAACGCAAAACATACTTACTGGAGTTGCGCTACTTCTAACCCGCGCGGCAAAACCCTTTTCGTTCATATGCTAGCTAATGATTACGAGATACTAGCACCTTCTTCTCCCACTCTAGTTCACTACCAAAGCTCGCATGAACCTTCCACTCCAGATGTTTTAATAGTAAATAATACTAACGAGCTAAGCAAACCTCAAGTACTCACAAAACTTTCGTCAAATCATCTTCCAGTGTACTTCACTGTTGGTGACAAATACAGCACGCAATCCCAACCAGCATTTAACTTTGCCAAAGCTGACTGGAAATATTTCCAAACACATCTAGACCAAAACATCACACTATCTAGTGCAACATTTGATTCCATAGACTATATCGACACTGCTGTGAATCACTTTTCTGTTAGTTTGTTAAACGCGCGTAAGGCGAGTATTCCTGTCGTCGAAATAAACACAGGTCGCTTAATATTACCAAGGCGCATAAGGAGTCAAATTACGCTCAAAAATTTTACCCGCAGAATGGTATTATAAGAGCACAATCCTTGCCTCAGGCTTCAAATGTTTGCTAAAGTTAATTAGCTAAAACCTAGCTAAAACATTCAATTAAATCATAGACATACTAAATAATATGTACTGGAAATACCTACGAAAAAAACGTGCCTACCTAAACCTCAAAATGTCTCATAAGCTAGCATAGCTGGCCGCCGATTCTAAGGTAGTGTCAATCAAGTAACACACACACACTCACAAATCTCAATTATCCCTCAAAGTGTCAATTTCCAGACACAATAGAAATTACCATTGTTTTAATCCGATTCGGAAATATGGACAGTTGAGCTGATAATACAATATGTAAACAACCATTTGACAACAGGACTACCACGAACACAACCACAAAATTCGTCCCATAAAATGGCGAATATGGCACGTACCTACAACCGTCACTAAGTCATAACAAAATGTTGCCATAATGAGCAACAACTGCATTATTGTTGTCTCTTTCATCAAATACGATTACTACATTAGAAAGAATGAAACAAAACGATGTTTCACATTCTGTATCGTATTTCACTCATATTTGTATAAGCTAATGTTTGTATAGAACATCGCGGCGCCTCCATATATTCTCTATCTCAATGAATTAAATACAGTCTCCAAACCTTCAATGACGGCATTTGGAATGATAAGCTCTCAAAAGTCGATAACCCTAGTAATGATGTTTGGCGTGTAGCTCGGCCAATCAACCATAACCCACATACTATTCCACCCCTAAAAACAATAAGTGGTAAAATTACTTCCTCAGTTTCAGAGCAGTGTGAAGCTCTTGCTGATGCATTTGCCGATAATATGAGTTTCACTCACCAATGGTCCAGTGATCTCGAAACGGAAACAGCTGTCAAGGTATCTATGGCGGCATTAAATGCCAAGGACACTAGTAACCACGTCCCTCTGATTAGACCAAGGGAAGTGCTAAAAGTGATTCATAAATTAAAACTCCGCAAAGCCCCTGGTCTAGACGGCCTCAGAAACCGACTTCTCAAAAACCTATCACAGAAGGCTAAAGTCTATCTCACTAAAATATTTAATGGTTGTCTGAGAGTGTGCTACTTCCCCGCATCCTGGAAAACGGCAAAAATAATTTCGCTTTAAAAACCGGGCAAAGATAACAGTATCCCAACAAATTATCGTCCCATAAGCCTACTCCCATGTCTGGGCAAATTATTTGAATCCCTTATTCTTACCCGACTGCTAAAAGTTACTGAACATTTATTGATACTGGAGCAATTTGGATTCCTCAAGAGTCACTCCACTACTCAGCAGTTGGCCAGGGGAGTGGAGCACATTGCACACAACCTGAATGAAGGCAAATCCACAGGAATGGTGATGTTAGACGTTGAAAAAGCCTTTGACACCGTCTGGCATGAGGGACTACTTCACAAGCTTGTGGTCAACAACGTTCCTCTCTCACTAGTCAAAATCGTACAAAACTATCTATTTGGCCGCAACTTCAGAGTTTTCATAGGTGAACACTATTC
Organism: Orthosia gothica; assembly: GCA_949775005.1. Lineage (NCBI taxonomy): Eukaryota > Metazoa > Arthropoda > Insecta > Lepidoptera > Noctuidae > Orthosia > Orthosia gothica. Next base: position 4,553,341 of record OX459068.1, read on the forward strand.
TGTGGCTAAATCAATAGTATTTGGTGTGCCACAAGGTTCAAATTTGGGACCATTTCTTTTTATCCTGTTCCTTAACGACATACCCAAGTAACCTAGAACTAATCTTGCGATATATGCTGATGACACTGCGTCGTATATTTCCTCAGAGCATATCGACTTAATAATTGGGCGGCTTCAGCTTGCACTAAATCTTCTTGATACATTTTTCACTAGATGGAAGCTAAAATTAAACTCTAGTAAAACAGAAGTCATTCTTTTCACTCGTAAAAGATCACTACCGCGCAGGCGCATTAACTTTAACAACTGTTCCATACCCTGGAGCCGCTCAGTTAAATACCTCGGTGTAGTCCTTGATGGCAAAATTAACTGGAGTGAAAACACTGATGCGCTACCTATATAGCTGTAAATAATTAGAATTAGATCTTTTTGTTTAAATGTGTAAATTATCATAAATTATGTAAATGAAGACCTTTAAAATCAATCAAATCCATAGACACCGACAATGCGTGTCGCAGAAAGAGACAAAAAAGAATACGTCACTATATTTAGGGTTACCGTGTGAGGAAAAATTTATCCCACAATTTGTGAGAATTACAAATTGTGTTAAATAATAGAACATGTTTATTTTTAATTGGTTTTTATTGATTAAACACGTTATTGTCCTTTAAATAAAACAAGCTTCGTATGAAGGTTTCAAAATTTTTGCTTGGGTTCAAATCCTTTTGTTGCGTGATGTATACGCAGTTCAAAATAGTGCATGGAAATTGCCTTAATAAGTACAATGGCATCGTTTAAAAGTCGTAAAATATTTTTTTCTGTAAAGCATGATAATCGCTTATGTGAATGAATCCTAAATATTCTTTCTGCCAACGTACATACTTTAATAGTATCGCGTGAAGGATAAATAAGGCCACCCTTATCTTTTTTAAATATTAGACCTAAATATTTGTCGCTAATAAGAGCTTGTAGAATCTTCACATTTTATAGCTTTTTTTAATTGCCTAACAACAAACCCACTGATGTATGAAATTATTTCTTCAGTATAGGTTCTCAATTTTGAGGAATTAAGAATATACTCATGGTCATCATCTACAAAGAAATTATTAGTAATGGGGAAATCTGTAATCGAGTCTTCGACTTGTTGAGCACAGTACATATTAATTTTATTTTCATATCGTACTTCTGTGTGTGTTAAATTTTTTATGTCTTCTAGAGGTATATAGTTTTCTGACCGACTGACCTTTTATTTCCCCATGTATCACTAGTCTTTTGTAGGCACTTTGAAATTGAAAGGCTGTTGGATTGTTGTTATAGCCGCCTTTTGATCGAATCGAGCTGAAGAAGCACTCCAGATATCTTGGCTAAATTTGTTTATAGGTAAAAATTTTAGTTTGTCCGTCACTATGATATCAGCATAATTTATTTTTAGACTTCGTATACATATCAAGAAACCCATGAATCCAACTTTCCTATTTGTTTGTGGTTTTCCCTCTAGTTTTAACCCTCTGATGTAGATTTCCATTACATTGATGCAGTCTAGTATGCTATCGCCATTTTTACTATTAATAGGTTTTTTAAAACCATACGTATTCAGATTCCGACTATTAAAAATATCAAATAGGTTGTTAATTTTCCTTATAAAATCAACAGTATCATCAGAATCCGAAAATTCTGGCAAATTCAACTGTTTATCACAAAATTCAATCGCATCTGCCACGGAAATACAGAAGGTTTGTGCCGCCAACTTAACTTTCATTATTTGTTTTGAAAAGTTGATATGCTGATTTTTAAGACGGTTAGGGACATGGAGACCCTCCTTTTCTTGCAGATTATGAAGCAATTCGATAAAATGCCATGAAATTATGCCACCATTTGGATTAGTTAATTTATGTTTCTGACCTAGTATATTTCTCACAAGTTTTAGCATATGCGCTGGATCCGGAAAAATAACTATGTGCTGTTTATCAGCAATAAAGTAGGAAGTAATATTTTCTAAGTCATCGAAATTGCAACCTAAGCTTTTTGCCATCGATAAGTTAGCCGGACAGCCATCAAAAGTTAGGGAAACTGTTAAGTATGCGGGATACGGGGTAAACAAGTAAAACACGCGCTGGCTAGAGACACACTGACTTTATTCGTAGAAGAACATTAGGAAGGGGCGGGAGGCGCGCGGCGCGGGGCGCGGCGTGCTCACGTGTCGCAGCACGTTACAAGACAAGGTACATACATACATACACAACATCTCCCCACCCTATTAAAAAAAAACCCCTATAACACAAGACATTACTTACATTAAAAAGATACATCAAATAACACAATCAAGTAGTTTGAAATGATATTCGCAACAAAGAATATTCTATATCATGTAAAATAAAAGGCAACATGAACATGTCTTAGTAGCCATAATGTAGGTTTTTGTAATCAAGCCTAGGAATATCACGCAATATCCGATCAGGATGTCTAGAAGTAACTGGAGGCGTGCCTTCGGCACTTGTAGGGCCCGGCGACGGTGATACTTGTGTCGCCGCTAGAGTGCGGTCAGTATTAGTCGCTCCCTGTGCTCCCTGCTCTACCGCAACATCTGCCTGCGCTTGAGACTGCGCGGGCTGCGGGCTTGATGGGCGCGATGTCGAAGGTGACTCTAGGCTGTCGTCTTCAATGACATCCCAACTTTGCTGCGCCTCACACGGATATCCTTTATACAACATCAACTGGTTTGTATGTTTTTTTATCAAGGCAGCTGTTTGATGATCACTAATGAGATACATAACCTTACCAATTTTTTTTACCACTGTACCTCTACACCATGTGAACTTATTATTAATGCTAAATTTTTTATACAGAACTTCGTTGCCGTTTATAAAGTTTCTTTTATTATTTCCTCTGTACGCTTCACTCTGCAAACACTGTTTAGATTTTACTCTGTCGTCCAATGACGTGTGTGAGGGTGACGGTTTCGGCGCCAAAATGTCCAGTCGTGAACGTAGTTTACGCCCGAAAACTAATTGTGCCGGTGAGAATCCAGTGACAGAATGTATGGAGTTTCGGTAATCGAATAGATATTTCAACAATTTGACCTTACATTCTTTTTGACTACTACTTGACAAAATACACGACTTAATACCTTTTTTTGCAATTTTAACGAAACTCTCGGCCTGACCGTTGCTAGCAGGATTATATGCCGGTGACGTCACATGTTCGATTCCGTTTAATACACAAAATTCTTTAAACTCCTGTGATGTGAACGCCGTTCCGTTATCACTAACAATAGTATTTGGCAAGCCGAACCTAGACATAAATACGTACATTTTTTCTATAACAGCTGATGAGGTTGTTGACCCGCACATATCAAAAACTTCTATCCACTTTGTGTATGCGTCGACTATCACTAAGTAGTATCGATTATTTATGGGACCCAGAAAGTCTATGTGAAGCCGGTAAAATGGCTGAGGTGGGTATTTCCAGGGAGCAAGCGGGGCGCGGGGTGGGGTTGGCCGCAACTGTATGCATACATTGCACGAGTTGATTAAGGTTTCTAACGCGTTGTCAATGCCTGGAAACCAAAACCGGGAACGGGCTTCAGCCTTCGTCTTGACAATTCCCAGATGAGAAGTGTGCAGCTCTTTAATTATTTTTAACTGTAACGAGTCCGGTAAAACTATTTTATGTCCCCTCATCACACAGCCGTTTTCATACGATAGTTGAGTTTTGCATAAATGAAAAGGCTTTAATTTTGTGCCTTCCATTGCTTTCCTAGGCCAACCATGTGATATACATTCGATGACTTTTTTTAGAACGATATCCTTCCCGGTTTCCTCGCGTAGCTCATTTAATGTAACGGGTAACGAACCGTCTATCATAAAATGTACATAAGTCGCCCGGTCAATGGGGTCGGCAGAGGCGGCCGCGTGTACGTCGCTACTGTTGCGCGCGCTGCCTGCGCACGACTCTGACGATGCCGGCTCTGGTAGACTGGCGCGGGATAGATAATCCGCGCTGTTGTTTTCACTGCGTACGTATTCTATGTTATAGTTATACGCACTTAGAAATAACGCGTATCTCTGCAAGCGGTTTGCTGAAACCTCCGGTATTCCTTTGTAAGGCCCAAAAATCGAAATTAATGGTTTGTGGTCAGTACGAAGTATAAAGGGATCTGACCTACCATATAAATATTGGTGATACCTACGAACTCCGAAAATAATGGCCGTGGCCTCTTTTTGTATCTGTGAGTACCTTTTTTCAGCCGAGTTTAGTGTGCGGGACGCAAACGATATCGGTCGTTCGCAACCGTTCTCGTCGATTTGAGATAAAATCGCGCCCAACCCATTGGGTGAGGCGTCTACAGTCAGGATTAACTTTGCTGCCGGATTAAAATGTGCTAAAACCTGGTCTGAAGTTAAATATTTTTTTATTGTATTAAATGCTTGTTGGTGGCTATCTGTCCAGATCCATTTAGCCCCCTTTTTTAATAAATCATATAATGGGCTCAGGATATCGGACGCACGCGGCACGAAATTCCTATAATAGTTAACTAAACCTAAAAATGATTGTAATTTACCAACATCGGTAGGAACTGGTGCTTTCTCAATTGCTTGAACTTTATCTGGTGATTTTTTTAATCCATCTTTGTTTATGATGTAGCCTAGGTAGCAAATTTCATCTTTAAAAAATTCGCACTTTTCTCTTTGCAATGTTAATCCTGCATCCTGTAGCCTCTGGAGCACTGCCGTTAGCCTTTGCATGTGTACGTCAGGGTTTTCTGCAGTTATGAGCACATCATCGAGCATGCATAATACCCCGTCCATGCCAGATAATACGCTTTCCATTGCGCGTTGAAATATAGAGGGCGCGCTCGACAAGCCGAACACCATTCGTGTATATTTAAACAGCCCCCGATGCGTGTTAATGCACGTAATTTTTTGTGACTCGTCATCAAGGGTAAACTGATTGTAGGCCATGGACAGGTCTAATTTTGAGAACTGTTGTCCTCCATGCAGTTTAGAAAACAGCTCATGAACGGTAGGCAGCGGGTATTGTTCAATAACCAACTGTTTGTTTATCGATACGGAATAGTCTGCACATAGTCTAACACTACCGTTACGTTTCAGCACGGGCACTATGGGTGACGCGTACTCGGAGTGTTCAACTTGTTTTAGTACGCCTAATTTTACTAACCGTACGATTTCTTCGTCTACTTTATCTCGTAAAGCAAATGCAACCGGACGGGCTTTAAAGAAAATCGGCGTAGCATTCTCCTTTAAACGCAACTTGACTTCGAATTTGTTAAATTTGCCTAATCTATCTGAGAATACCTGCGAAAATTTCCTTTGTAAATTTTCGATCGCTTCGTTATTAATAAAATTACACGGAGCTAGCTGTATTTTAAACCGGGATAAAAAATCTCTACCGAGCAACGGCGGGCCTTCGTTTCGTACTACGTAAACATCTAGCACGTGTGTATCCTGCCTATACGTTATCGGTAGCCGCGCTACTCCGATACAAGTAATATTATTGCCCGTATAAGTGAATAACCTTTTCTTCGGCGTAATCAACGCCGAACTTTTAAAATATTTATTATACATGGAGTCTGAAATTATCGAAACCGCGGATCCACTATCAATTTCAAATCTTAACTTTAACTCGTTTACCGAGACAATTTCTGTCATTGGTTCTCCGCGTTCTGAGTAGATATTGAGTAAGTACTCACCGTCGTCGTCCTCCTCACTCACGTCATTGACCACAACGCACTTTACTCTGCACATTTTACGCAAGTGACCTTTTGTATTGCACTTCCTACACGTATAGTTCGCGAACCGGCACTGAGACGACTTGTGATTCCTTCGCCCACAGACAGAACATTTTTCTTTGTGAAGGTCTTCCCCGGCAGGCGTCACTGGAGCCTGCACCTTGAACACTGGTTCCTGTTGTGGAGAGGGCGTGCTAGCTGCGGCGTCTGCTCGCGCGCATCGCACGCTCTGTGCCAGCTCCACAGCCTTGGCAAGAGTCAGCGTTTCCATGTCCTTCGCAAAAAGTTTGTCTCTCTCGGAGCCCGCTACCATGCCCATTACAAACCGGTCTCGAAGCGCTTCCTCGACGTTTGCGAACCCGCAGTGCGCCGTGAGGCCCCGCAATCTGGCGGCCCACTGCGCATGCGTTTCGCCTGCTCGCTGCGTCGCTACGTAAAACTTATAGCGTTCGCCGAATCCACACTTTTTCGGCGTGAAATGCTCGTCCAGTAGCCGCAATATATCTTCAAACGGCACGACCTCCAATTGCTTGGGTAACGCCAAGTCCGCTGCGAGTTGGTAGGTACCGCCCGTGAGTGCGCTCAGCAAAATCGCTCGCCTTCTTACCCCCCCGGTGTCATTTTTATTGGAGATATCGTTCGCCACAAACCACTGTGTTAGTCTACTTTTGTAAACTTTCCATTCCTGTGAGGTATGGTCGAAGTTATTTAATATTCCAAAACCTAAATTACACATCGCCATCGTCGCGGGTTACTTCTCGTCGCCACTGTTAAGTATGCGGGATACGGGGTAAACAAGTGAAACACGCGCTGGCTAGAGACACACTGACTTTATTCGTAGAAGAACATTAGGAAGGGGCGGGAGGCGCGCGGCGCGGGGCGCGGCGTGCTCACGTGTCGCAGCACGTTACAAGACAAGGTACATACATACATACACAACAGAAACTATAATAACACCACAATCTACTAACAAGCCCATATATTGTTTCATCAATGTTGCCTTCTGTTCGCCAGTACAGCCGTAATAAAAAATAACCGATAGGCACCTTACATCCACTATTTATAAATGTTACCATAAACACCAACGCCTCCCTAGCTTCAGCTGCATTGTGACCATCCAAAGCTGCCCCATAATTTACCAGACCCACACATTTTGTACCATCCCACTGGACGTGCCTCCTTATAGCCATCTCATCCATGCTTACTGCACAATACAGTTCAGTTTTTTTGTTCTTTGCCACCAATTTAATGCATTCTAAAGATTCTGTTGTAAACCACGGGTTTGCATCTACACTTTTGTACCATGTAGTAAGTGTGGATGGATGAGGCAGACAAGTATTAAATTGTTGTCGTACATACTTGTAAGCCCGAGGACTTATAAATTGTAAGCAAAAGCAAATTTGCGTAACGATGGTGAATATTTTCTACCACTGGAAGCGGGGTTCAACATTTTTTCAATAAATCTATTGGCAGGATCAACAGTTTTCAATAAATCCTCATGTTCATCACTTATCAAAGACTTTGTTTTAAGTTCTGCAATAACATTTTCTAGTTTAGCTACTTTTTTAGTTAAACGTCTGCTTTTTCTCAAAGAGCCTTTAATTTTTTCAGTCGTTCGGATGATACTTTTTCTGAGTTTTTCATTTCTTTCGCAACGTTCGAGGAGTGTCGAGGAGTGTCTGGAGTCTTGTCCTAAAATCCAAAAAACCGTTTAATAACCATAACTTTGTTACAGACACAAAATTTTTTGGTTGTAATACATACTTACCATTGATGGCTGTTGAGATATTGGAGGGTTTACTATTTCAACTGGCTTTTGACCACTAGTAGACGGCAGTAGGTCAACTGCACAGTCAATCTGGAATCATACGATTTGTATGTTAAATCTTCCACACTTTTTGTTTCATAGCATCCCTCAATCAAAGTGCTTGATAATGAATTAATGTACCAAGATTATAACGAAGATAATTATTTTATTTATTAGATATTTATTTTAATACTGTAGAATACATGGCAAAATACTGTATATATTCGAGGGTATAGGTCAACCAGAATCTCATGGCATTTCTTATTTTTTTGTCAAATCAAATTACGAGATGTGTCAACCGCTGCTGAAATTTTGTGATATCTTCTTGAAAATTTTTTGTTTTTGTGAAAATGTCGAAAAAGCCACTTCGATCTCAAGCGAGACATATTGTTTTCAATATGTATCGTAAAATAAGGGAAGAAGAAGGCGTACATCAAAATTCAATCTTTGATTTTAAAGCACGTTGTAGAGTGGACCGGTAAGTTGGACTGACTTGTTTTGATACTTTTAATGAGATTCCGGTATACCTATAAATATTATTATTTCTATTTAACTTAATGTACTTACATGAATGTTCAAGTTGTTTTCAATTTCCATAATTGTATCTTCATGCACACTGAAGGAAGAATGATGGAATACATGCCTTGGTTTTCAAAAAAAAAATATCTTTTATATTTATACAAAAAAGGTTTGGGAAGATGATGTTTACAGAAAATAGTATTTTAAGTTATTTTGTAGAGTCTAAGAGAAGCCTGTCTCAGTCGTTTATTGCTAATAAATTGCAAAAAATAATGTTTGCTACAGGTACTAAATAGTTTTAAAACACTAAACATAAAAATCATATAAACCCTGGATTGAAACTTAATATGTTATTAACTGAATATTTACCAGAATAGGAACAGCATTAGGGAATAGCAGTGCAAGTTTTTTCTTATTGATAAACATTTTTTTCTCTAAATGTATGCTGCAAATTTTTGATGACGATTATGGTGACCAATCTGTTCGTCCTGTAGCTACAATCCAATTCCCGCGTAAATTATCAGGTTCAGGAAAACTGTACCAAGCCATATTAAATATTTCAGATATTTCATTAATACCTACACACTGCTAAAATACATATTATTATTTCCCATAATAGTGGGTAATAATTTATAGAAAGTTGGCAACACCAAAGTTTAGAGATTAGAATTTATAATTGTTATTTTTGTGGTGTTTAAACGATGAATTTATTAGTTTGCTGTCCTTGAAAAAACGTGGCACGCTCGGTGAAACAAAAGATCTCGTTCTGTTTCATTTATTTACACGACATCGGCGTAAGTTGCTCTTTTTCTTGTGTGAATGCGTTATAAGATATCAATTTGTCTATTGGTTTCTCTGTCTACGGTTCATGGAGTGTTTTCGTGTATCCCCACTTTTGACCCCTTATCAGCCATATTATAAACCAACTCCACTGAAAGACAGACATCAGTCAAAGTTGAAAAAAAATTTGTGATTTTCTAATAAAGAGCAGACATGAAAGCGTCAATCATTATTCTTGGTGTTATATTAGTCGTTTTCCTGGAATTCGTTCATGTAAGTTCAACCTTTTTTATTACACGCGTTATATTAGCTTCACTTGTATGTTTGTGTGTATGTATGTTTGTTTGTAACCGACTCCTTTAGACGCGATTTGGACCCACTTTAAACGGCCAGATTTCATTCAAACTTTGTAGATTTATCGAGGACTGATGACAATACACTAATTTGATATGATTATTTCTTAAGTATTCAATTTGCAAAATAAGATTTTTGTCAATTTATATTATTTTTTATCTATAGTTTATAAGGCAGGAATAGATGTTAAAGTAATTAATAGTTTTAAAAACTAAAAATACACTTTTATAAAAAAAATTACTAAAAAATGAAAAATAAATAATGGGTTAAAAAAACTGTAACACACGCTTTATTTAAAATTCAACTAAAAATAGAAAGATATTATTAAAATAAGTAATAATTCTTCTACTCATATCTGTCAGAAAAATATTTATAACTATTTGCACCCACGCATTTTTTACAATGATTTTTTTTTGTCTATTTGCAATTTAAATTAAATAAAATTTATTTTCTATTTTTTAATTGAATTTTTTATAAAGCGTGTTTTTTAGTTTTTTTTAAACTATTATTTATTTCCTTTTAGTAAGGATGTAATTTGACAAAAAAAAAAACATTGCTCTCTATCGTATACTAAATTTAATTTCAAATAATTTTTCTTCTTGTAAAATATATACACGGAAAGGAATATTCTGTAAAATTTACCGTTTTATTAATTTAAAAAATTAACGGACCGTACTGTAATCGTTAGATGTTAGGGTGCTGCTTTACCGTTTACTATAGTCTCAGCAACATTCTTGAAGTTTACTTGAATATTTTTTTTTTTTTTATCATGTATAATATTTTTTTTTGTCTCTGATACAACTTGCCGCATATAATAAATATAATGTTCTACTGAATGTAACTAATGTTCATTATTTTTATTTCAGGCGTGTACAGATAACAGCGGATGTCCACCAGATTACTATTGTAGCCTAAAACAATGTTGGCCTGGATCTGGAAAGTAATTCAATAGACATCGGCAAAACCAGAAAAGAAAATCTTAGTAGATGGACAAGCTTTTAATACTTTGATTACATTTATGCATTATCTTGTTATTAAATTTTCGAATGAGTGAATAAATACTGCATCTAAAAAAAATTGTATTTTAGTTTTTCTGCATGCTTTAAACGCGAAGCGCGTGGGTATGCTCTACTAGGGTCTAAAAAGTCAACTCTTCTAACATTAACTTGACAAAACGCATGAAAGCATTAATATCGCCAAAAAAAAAAATTTGGAAAACGGTTGACCCTAAAAGCCATCCTTGCAAGTTCCCGCTAATTCCATACCTAAACGCTCAACATCTCACTTATTTTATTTTTGAGTTTTTCGAGATTAAAAACCCAAGTTGAAAAGTTTAAACTGATTTTAAGCAAAATGATCTGCATTTAAACTTATTGATCTGTATTTGAAGATTTAAAAACATTTTCTGTATTTGATCTACTATTCAAATTATTTTTGATCTGTTTTAAGTTTAAACAACCTTTTTATAAAATAATTGAGCACCTATGAATATTTTTTGCTGTCTCTAATCTAATGAGACTAAAAAGTTTGATCGGTTTTTAGTCTAGTTAATCGTGTACGTTACCCCAACAGGAAAGTGACTCCTAGAGAGATATGAGTGGAACGTATAATTCGTGCGTAATCTGCTGTGAATGTGCGCCACTTAAAAAATAAGTGCGTGTCGTCGTTTTTAAAAAGCGGCAAGATAGGTTCCTGCTAGGGTAACGTTGTTCCAGCAGGAAAATTCTAAACGAATGATCGGAATGAGAAATATTGTGCATGGGCAGAGAGCTTATATTTGTGCGAAAATGTGCGCCAAAAATAAAACTTGTGCGTCATCATGTTTTCGAGATAATGCATTTCCTGCTGGGGTAACGTTTTGCAGAAACGTGTTTCTAAAACCATTGTACGTGCGCCTGTAGAATAAACATACACGAGTAGCTCTTGATTTGTGCCGGAATTAGATTTAAGAAAATATTTATAATTTTCAAGTAATTGCGCTTTTTCGAAAACCCCAAAAAAATTCGCAGCGCCTAAATGAGAAAACGTATAAGCTCGCTGAAAACTGTATTCAGTCCATCTTGACGCTTGTAATAACCATAAAAAGTTTCAAAAGCATACATGCTTGCGTTATCGAATACATTCAATTTTCATTCAATTCAAAACGAGAGTGTCATAACTTTGACGGCAAAATACAAGAAACCGACTCAACCAAAGATAGGTAGGTGTAAACCACAAGTATGTGCGTTATGTCAAAAATATATAGTGAAAATATTCAGCTTGGAATGTTTCGCATTAAGTAGATTTAAACAAAAAACTAAACATATAAACAAAGGCTGGTTATCCGACCAAATACGGATGACTACAAAAAAGCGACGGATTCATACATAACGATGACCTTCTTAACTTTACTCACGAACCGGTTGTAGCGTGTTGTGCCTGAGTAGACTGAGGTTGAAAAGTTATAAAAAAATTACTTGTTATTGGATTTTACGTATTCTACTAGCTGTTTCCGTGACTTGCACTTGATTAGGTAAGTACATTAGAAAAAGTATTGCTTGGTATAACCTATCTTCTTTATTCCAAATTTCATTAAAATATATTCAGTATTTTTACCCCAGCAGGAAATGCATTATCTCGAAAACATGATGACGCACAAGTTTTATTTTTGGCGCACATTTTCGCACAAATATAAGCTCTCTGCCCATGCACAATATGTCTCATTCCGATCATTCGTTTAGAATTTTCCTGCTGGAACAACGTTAGCCGAGCAGGAACCTATCTTGCCGCTTTTTTCAAAAAAGACGACACGCACTTATTTTTTTAGTGGTGCATATTCACAGCAGATTACGCACGAATTATACGTTCCACTCATATCTCTCTAGGAGTCACTTTCCTGTTGGGGTAACGTACACAGTTAATCTGTACTTGGACTTTATGTATTGTTTTCAAATTACTAATAATTTTTGATCTACAATTCTCACTTTTCATGTTCAAAGGCCAAAAGTCGACTCAGATGGCGACTTATATTTTGTTTGACTCAGAAGTATCATAATAAAAATTATTATAATTCACATTTATTAGAAAAAATAAGCTAATTTATAATATTATCATGCGCTCTCTTGTTTATAACCCCCGCCGGAAAAAGAAGGGTGTTATAAGTTTCACGTGTGTTGCTGTGTATCTGTGTGTCTGTCTGTGGCATCATAGCGCCTAAACGGATGAACCGATTTTGATTTAGTTTTTTTTTGTTTGAAAGGTGTTTTTGTCGAGAGTGTTCTTAGCTATATTATAAAATCGGTTCAGCCGTTCAAAAGTTATGTGCGTTTTATTGTTTGAATCGGGGTGTTTTCGCAAGATAAATGTGTCGGGGGTATTTTAAATTTTGAAATTATACTTGTATAAACTGACCGTTGATAACCTTGCATCTGTCATATTTATTTGTCATAGCTTAATATTTCATGGATAATAAAAGTTTTGTATCTGCGAATATTAGTTGCAGTGATATTTAATAAATTTGTATTAACATACGTAAAATAATTCTCATTGTTTCATGGGATCTAAATCTAGTTTTTTCTAATTATCGATATTAAACGCAATGTGAATACATCGACAAGATTAATTTGTTTACAGGATGACAAGATAAATAACACATGATTTAATGAGCAGTATACCCTATTTGGTAGTGCTAAGTATCCTGTTTGGTATACATTGCACTACTACATAGTGAAAAGTCACTATTTCAGTTTCAGAGAATGAAAAGCCTTGCCCTGTGGAGGATCTTCGAGGACATAAATTAAATAATAATACATAAATATATTATTATAATTGTCGCATTTGTAAAAGGTTTGTTTTTGATCCACAGGCGATCGAAAACCGACTAAAAATTATGGAACGTTTTGGTCTATTTTGACCTTGATGCGATCAAAACCAGCTAAATGATTGTGACACAAGAAAATCTGATTTTGGTCTAGAAACAATCGAAAACAATTTTATTATAACATTCAAAACGATCGGAACTTGGTCTGAATTGGGAATAGTACGGGCTAAAACAGATCAAATTTTTTGACCCGTGTTCATACGTAAGCTCAGTTAGATCTGAGCAAATTTTTTTTTGGATATTACTCAAAGTGCAAAATGATGTTAAACATTACGCTTAAATAGTTCTAAAATAAAATTTCGTTGCAATTACTATGAGATGTCTTGGGTTTTTATTGTTCAGAGTAATAAATTGAATCCATTCTACAATTCATATCTCTGCGGAACTTAATTTTCACTTAAAGAAATAGCTACTTGCAAGTCTTTTGGGATATTTTTGATCGTTCTCAGTGTTATTCGTTGAATAAGAATAATGAACAAGTCGTCATCGAAAATTAATCTATAGATTATCAAATTATCTGTTTATGTGACAGTCAAGTAGCTTTTTATATCCTGAACAAAACGACTGATCAGACTAGTACAATACAGATGTGAGAAAAAATATTTCTAAAGTTTCTATAGTCTGATCTGAAAGAAAATCTCACTTGTCCTCGTTATACCAAAAATGACTCCAATTGATGTTCCAAAATGAAATTTTCACAGTCAAACTTTAACGATTTTATCAGTAAATTACGGATTGGTGTAATACATTTTACAGCTTAAAGGTTTCCATGACGATGATTTGCGCTAAAAAAAATATCATAAGACCAATGATATTCAAATAAACAGATAAGTTATACGCTCACAAAACAATTGAAAAAAGTGTTCTGCGCAGTAGCGGCAGACACATACACACTTTTCATTCATCTGACATTTCACTACAAGTCGAAAGGGATGGCTTGATAAAACCAACAAGAAAAAAAAGAGACAGCTAGTGTTTGTCACTTGCGTGTGAATTTAAACAAACATTATTCGGACCACCAATGTTTTTTTCTTTTTCTAACCTCCAAATATCAGAATATTAGGAAACAAAAATTGAAACAAACTAGTAAATTGAGGTGTATTACGTCAGTCGACCCATGCTTCCCGCGCTGAGATCACGCTTTGTTCACTCCCAAAATACAGTCACACACACAACTTTCTTTGCACGACGTACGGTTTTAAAAATGAAGGAAAGAAAAATGATTTATAGCATTTATTGTTTTATGAAGAAAGAAGTTGAGAAAGGTGCAGTTGATAATTTATAATGATAAGATATTTCTAAATTTATAAAAATAAGATCAAAATAAAAAAAATAACGCTCAAGAAAACATTAACTAATTTAATTCTAGCCTCTTCCAAAATACTAAGTAGCTAGTACTATATAAACGACTGTACTCATGCGCCGACACATCCCGTCCACTGTCGCTCAGCGTTCTTTATACGTGACGGGACCTGTACTATCTCTACATGTAATTTCAGGAAATTCAAACCGTTTGAACAGATTCATTCCATTTACGTTTCTGCATAAAGGAGATTGCCCATACACAGGCCCCTTATGAGGTATTGTGTCTGCGATTTCAATATTATACTAAAATACGATTTAAATTTTGTGTTATTTTCAATCTGTGTTCTTTACTTTATATGTACAGACAACAACAGATCAGGTTCTTTCACTTGGACATTTGTATGCACCTTATTGCATTGTAATAAGGGTTCATTTCAAGAACGGAAACATCGTTATATGTCGTGAACCCCACAAAATAAATAAAAAATGATTTCTAATTATGAATATAAAATGTTTTTTCTACAATATACAACCAAATTCATCAAGATACAACCATTTTTTCAAAGGGGCTCAAGTTCCCTTGCAAAATGAGCATTCTCCTTTCTATCAGTCGTGGAAGTAAACAAATACTGCGTAGAAACGATTACTAATGAGCCGCTGACGCAACAGATGACATTGATTCCCCAAATACTAGAGCACAACCTTCAACCGTTTGTTTATACAAATGGAAGAAGACCGGTCGGTAGCGCAAGTTTCAATCGGAAAATTGATTCGCTAGTGACACAACGTGGAAAGATATCATGATAACTAACTGGTGTTACAAGAAATACCTATCCACATTGAAATACGTGTGTTATTTCACGCAAACTAAGAGAACTAATTCATAATCTTTTTGTTGATATTTTCAAAACAGTTTGCCCGAAATGGATTCTACAAGGTATAAAATCGATTTTCAACAGGTGTTAGTAATTAAGGCCCGCTAGGTCCATAACAAGCTAGGATTAGAGTTGTTTTTACACAATATCAATTTACTCGGTAAACACAAGGTAATTACGCAAATGTTTCTGGTTGTTTCAGATGAAACATCATAATTATAAGAAGCGAGCATTCTATGTTGTTCAATTCATAGATAGCCTTTTGAAGGCATTGATGATTACGTCTGCGTGCCTTCAACTTGGCTGATCGCTCGTAGAGCGATGGATCAGAATGCCGTTGTTACCTACCCTAAAGATGAAGATCCTTTCGAAACTAGAGATCGCGTTAAGGCTAGCTTCTCCCAGCGAAGTAGGTATTTAACGCGCCACTGTTACCGCTAAGCGAGCGGCGCGCTCGCGTGTTCGTAAAGCCGACCAAAGTGTCACAGTAAAGTTGGGTACAGAAGGCTTATTATACTATGGTTTTTAAAAGTTAATCAAATAAGAGAGTTGATGCCAAACAGTTTGTTGTTTTACAATGCGAAATAAATCTGTGAATATTATAGTTTGAAAAATGCCAAATTTATTTTACTATCTTTATTTTTGAAAAAATAAACGGATGGACTAAATAAACACAATCATCTCAAAAAAAGATTCTTGGTTGGACAAACATTCGATTGTTTTAGGTAGTTTTTTTTTAAATAAAATCAAAATCTAAGATGGCGCCGATCGATTCATGGTTCATGCTAATTTGGGGTCAAAATTAAATTCCAAGCTGGCGCCGACTGACATTTTTGAAACTTTTGTCATGGGTGTCATTTTCATGGTTTTCGGCGTCGCTAAATGCGAATTTGGGGTCAAAATTAAGATTAAGAAAGTTTCAGAAATTTCGGTCCACGCCATCTTGTATTTCCATTTTGACCCCATATTAGCATTTATCGACACCAAAAACCATGAAAATGACACTAATTACGAAAGTTTCAGAAGTTTTGGTCGGCACCATCTTGTATTTTAATTTTGACCCTATATTAGCATTTAGCGACCCCTAAAACCACGAAAAGTACACCCATGACAAAAGTTTCACAAATCTCGGTCAGCGCCATCTTGGAATTTCATTTTTACCTCAAATTCGTATCTAGCGACCCCAAAAACCATGAAAATGACACTCATGACGAAAATTTCAAAAATTTTGGCCGGCGCCACCTTGTATTTTCATTTTGACCCTATACTAGCATTTAGCGACCCCAAAAACCACGAAAGTGGCCATGCCAAAGATATCAAAAATTTCGTTTGGCGCCATTTTGTATTTTTTTTGTCTAATATTCGCAATTATTATTTTTATTTTGACCCAAAAAAACAAAATAAAATACACCCATGAGGAATATTTCGGTCTTCTTTGAAGTCTGTTAAAAAACTTTCCTAACCTACTGATTCTGTTACACTGTAGTCTCATAATAAACCGGTCGATAGATTAGCGAGAAGTCCAGCACGGGCACAACTGGCATAGTCCTGCCTCGTCAAGGCCTCGCGGGCGACTGTCTGTAGACCCGTATGGCGGCCGCTGTGTTATATATAATTTTAATTATTAAAACAATTAAATTATTTTATAAATTTTACCCTGAGAATAAAGTTCTACAGGTTGTTGACTTTTTTTTGGTTATGTGTTTTAGGTAGTGAATCTTTCATAATCTTCCAGAAAAATAAGAAAATTATCAAAAAAACATCGTTTCCGGTTTTTTTTGGTCGAGCGAAGTTTTCGATATCATGTTTTGAATCTCAGAAATGAAAAGTACAGGGGGGTGACCACAAGCTCTTAGAGTAAGGTTATTTTGAGATCGAGTAAGGGACAGATGTATCTGACTTGTATACATCTGTCACTTACTCGATCTCAAAATAACCTTACTCTAAGAGCTTGTGGTTACCCCCCTGGTAGTAAACTACAATATATATTTTTTGCATTTAAACTATTACAATTTTTTTGTTCAATAATGAATCAAAGAGATGTAGAAGTGAGACTACCTGCCCTTAAGAGGAAGGAACGATGCAATGATGTGTGGAGATTTTATATGGCAGTCGTCAAATATGAATCAGGTGGGTTTCAATTATTGTATTGGTTGATAGAATGGGCGTTGTATCTTCAAAGTATGTTTAGTTTAGGGGTGTGCGAATATCGTTCAAATTGAACCGAATATTAAATTCGAACCATTCGATGTACGACGAATATTCGAAAAAAGTCGAATAATTTCGAATAATTCGAAAATTTTCGGAAAATTCACCAATAATTCGAACAATTCGCGAATCATCAAAATATTCAAAGTCGAAGTCAAATATATTTATTCAACTAGGCCAATAAACGGCACTTTTGAACGTCACATAATTTAAAATTAAAATTTACAAGTAACTAATAATAAATTATTCTACCGTGCATTCGGAAAATAGATTTATTTATTTATTTATTTATATACACTTGATTGTACACCAGAAAAACAAAAACAATTGAAACTTAAAACTAAAAAAAATATATACAATGGGCGGCCTTATCGCATTCTGCGATCTCTTCCAGGCAACCTGGAATGGACAGTGAATGCGTGGACATGACATAGGGTTGTCTGTGGTGCAACAATAACAACAAAAATAAAATTATACAAAAATAAATATAATTATCAATGATACAAATACAAATATATATATATATATATGCCATATAATAGATACATAAATAAATACATATTTGATATATAAACCGTAAAAATAAAAGTCGTATGACAATCATAGACAAAGTGTAAGCCAAAATACTAAGAGCACGATTACAGCGATAAGTAATGTTCCTTGACAAGTCTTTTAAACACAGGCAACGACTGAGCACGTTTAATCGGGTCAGGCAATGCGTTCCACAGACGAGCAGCCTGGACAGAAAAAGATTTATCCATGAAAGTTGTGGAATGCATTGGCATTTTAAGTCGCAAGTTAACTGATGACCTTAGAGATTTCGTGTGGGAATCGCAGATAAACTGGAAACGATCCTTGAGGTAAAGAGGGGTGGAAGGAGTAAAGAGCACATTAAACAGAAGAGAAAGAATGTGAGTATTCCGACGAAGGCGAATTGGCAACCACTTGAGCTTTACACGGAATTCAGAAACATGGTCATATTTGCGCAAACCGAATATGAACCTTATACAAAAATTTTGAAGCCGCTCAAGTTTATCGAGTTGTTCTTGGGTAAGATCAAGATAGCTGGCATCAGCATAATCAAGGATGGGAAGAAGAAGAGATTGTGCAAGCGCAATCTTGGTGGCCGTTGGCAGAAAATTACGTAGTCTCCTCAAAGTCGCAGCAGATGCAAACAACTTGCGGCTAACTTCCTGCAGTTGGGCAGTCCAAGAGAAGTTCCTGTCGATGAATATCCCCAAGTTCTTAACTTTCTCACTGAAGGGAATTACTGCATTGTCAAAAATAACTTGGGGAAGAATCGTCCAGTTGATCCTAGAAACCATTCTAGGACTGCCCACTACTATTACCTGAGTCTTTATGGGGTTTACCTTAAGCCCATACCTCTTGCTCCAATCGCAAATGCGAGCCAGATCAAGATTGATGGTTTCTAAAGCTTCAGACAGCTTTCCGAGAGGAGCACGCGAGTATAATTGCAGATCATCTGCATAAAGATGGTAGGAAGAAATTAGTTCATTGGAGATAGAGTTTATAAAAACTGCGAAAAGTAAAGGAGATAAAACGCCACCCTGCGGTACTCCGGCAGAAGTACTACACCAGGAAGAGAAATTCTCTCCGATGCTTATACGTTGCCGGCGCCCGAACAGGTAACTACGAAACCAGTCAACTACTGATGGATATATATTAAGAGAGCATAGAATGCCAAGCAAAACGTCGAAATCAACAGTATTAAAAGCATTACTGAAATCCAGCAATGCCAAGACCGTCAGATTACTGCTTTCCATGGCTGACCTTATATCATCCGTAATGTTGAGAAGAGCTGTAGTGGTGCTGTGACCAGGACGGAAGCCGGACTGGAAGGGATTGAGGAGATTATTTTTGGATAAGAAAGTGCTAATTTGATCATGAATTAACCTCTCTAGGACTTTGGACAAGAATGGTAAGATGGATATTGGACGGAATTCAGAAAAGGATGAGGGATTGGACTTTTTTGGTAAAGGAATATTCTGCGCATCTTTCCATGAGGATGGGAAGACAGCGCTAGACGCAGAAAAGTTAAGGATATGACAAATTACAGGAAGGATAACGTCCAGCACCGGGAGTAACATTTTACGGCTGATACAGTCACTTCCTACTGCATTGGAAGTAATCGAAAGTATGCTTTTCTTAACATCACATGCGGAGAATTGACTAAAAACAAATGGAGCATATCTGGGAGTCGGAAGAGATGAAAGATAATCCAATGTATTAAATTTTACTGTCCTATCGAAATTGGACGAAGCTGTGAAATAAATATTCAATGCATCGATATCTAAATCTTTAGGAATAGACTCTTGTCGCGTTTTACCGACCCCCAATGATCTTAGAAAATTCCAAACTTTGGAGGCGTCTCCGTTTTGGACAGAGTTATGAATGTGTTGGCGATTAGCATTCCTACACATCTTATTGCAGAGCTTGCGGATAGAGACATACTTGTCCCTATTCGCATCAGTAGGCCGTCGATTATATTTAGACTTTGCTGCAGCCTTCTTGTGCAATAACTTTTTGATCTCATCTGTCAGCCACGGCGCCGGAAAATGCCTCACTTTAACAGCTCGTACAGGTGCATGAACATCATAAAGTTCGATAAGTTTAGTAGTAAAGACATTAACCTGCTCATCCACCGACGTAGAGGCAAACAAAGGAGACCAATCAATACTGCTGGCATCCTTGCAAAGACTATCAGCGTTCATACCACCAAAATTGCGTTGCATGAGAATTTTGGCTTTAGCCTTAGGAGGACGAATTTTATATGACAGAAAAATCAGGTCATGATGCGAAAAAGCGTCGGCTGAGCATTGGCCATGCTTAGCGACGCGATCAGGAGAGGAGACAAAAATCAAGTCCAGAAGCGAAGGAGTACAGTTAGGCAAATGGTGAGTAGCACTTAGCGGCAGAATGGACAGATTGCTAGAAGCTACAACATTTTTGAGAGAAGAAGAGCGATGGTCTTTTTTTAGGAGACAAGTGTTAAAATCACCCATGATTATACTATGACTGTAAGAAGGGACCAGAAGTTCTAAGAGTTTTTCAAAAGATGAAAAGAAATTGATGCGTAAGGAAGGACAGTAAAAGACGCCAAGAAGTAATTTCGAGTTATGTAGTTCGACTTCAAGAAAGAGGTGTTCACCAGCATTTGATGGCGCTGGCTGCGCTGACACATGGACTAAAGAGAAGGGAATGTGCGCACGGAGGTATATGGCAACACCACCACCACCACCAAACGCCCTGTCGTTTCTTATGAGTACGAAACCGGGAAGAGAGTAACTAGTTGAAGGGAGGCAAGGTTTAAGCCATGACTCGGATACAAGAATAGCATGAATGTTTTTACAGTCAAAACTTGCCAACATATCGTGGAAATGGGCCGGAATACTCTGGGCATTGATATGAATAATGTTAAAATTCTTCGGAACATCAGAGAACTGCGCTGTAAGATTGTCAGCCAGAGAAGGAATGCTTACAAAACTGTCATCGTCATAGATTGTTATGGAGAAGAGATCATTTACGCACAAGAAACTCCATACTTACTCTTTTTTTAAAAAAAAAGGTGTTTTACAATATTTACATAAGTACATACATTAATATATGTGAGGACGATGCACCCAGAATAGCTCTACACACTATTCTACGTACAGGTATAAAGTACGAAAAAGCATTAACAGGAAAATTAATTAATTTGATAAGTAGGAACATGGTTCTCACATACTTACAAATATTACAAACACAGGTAAAATACCTAATTCAACAACAACGGAACAGTGTGTGTCAATTTCTAAAAAAAAAACAAATAAACAATGAATACAATAACAATGGATAGGAATATAAATTAACAAATTTGATTTTGTCTACACCAAAGATTGCCCTATGGAGCAGGACCAGCAAGCATTCTTATCTTGAATATAATTATCTAATTTGTAATATGCTTGTTTACTAAGAGTGCTTTTAACTAAAGTTTTAAATTTACTTTCATTTAGTTTTAATATATCACAAGGTATTTTGCTATAAAATTTAACACAGTACCCCATGAAAGATGATTGTACTTTAGCTAGTCTGTAAGAAGGATGATCTAACTTATCTTTATTTGTGGTATTTCAATTGTGTCTATCACTGACTTTACTAAAGAGATGTATATTTTTCCTTACAAACATAATATTTTCATAAATGAATTGGCAAGAAACTGTCATAATATTAATATTTTTAAACAGTTCCCTAAGAGATTCACGGTGACTTAACTTATATAAGGCTCTGACAGCTCTCTTTTGCAATATAAATATGGAATGTCAGCCGCTCGACCCCACAGTTAAAATACCGTATGACATTATGCTGTGAAAGTAGCTAAAATAGACCAAACGTGCGGTTTCTACATCTGTTAACTGTCTTATCTTTCTAACAGCATAAGCGGCTGAGCTTAGCCGACCCGCAAGAGATATTATATGAGGACCCCATTGCAATTTGTCGTCTAGAGCGATTCCCAGGAAAACTGTTTAATTTACAAAGTCCAGCTTTTCGCCATTCGGTATGATATCGCATTCGGTACTTCTAACATTCGGCAATGTGAATCTAATACATTTGTTTTTTTATATAACCTGGGGAGGGGCGGAGTATCCTAACACAAGCAAACTATTTGCTTAAAAGGATTCGCCCCATTGTAATTAGAATAAGTTATTTAAGTAGATGCATATATTTTTTTTTCATTTTTACCAAATTGTTTGCCGTGAACCAATTTTGGACCTGATAAATGGAGTTATTTACGTCATCGAGATTTCTTGACCGCCGAAATATTTTAAATATCAAAGATGTGTCATCAGCAAACAACACCATCTTCGGTTGATTTTGTAGTAATTGGGGTAAATCGTTAATATAAACTAAAAATAGGAACGGACCCAATATCGAGCCTTGAGGAACACCCATTGTCATTTCAGACCCTAGTGAGTTTACGCCGTTTACCTGAACTTTAACTTGTCTGGCTTTTAAATATGATCTAAGTTCGTTCTGGAGTTCGCGCGCTTCTTCGACGTATAGCAAAAAATTTCAATGACGTTTTTGTAGACTTGGACATGTTTGCATTGTCATCGAATAAGTTCAGGATCTTCTTGAAAAATTTAGTTAGTGGCTCAGAAAAGTATTAGTATTTAGTTAGTGGCTCAGAAAAGTAGAAATTAAATCAAATTAGCAGTAAGTAAAGCAAGAACTGTAGTTTTCTACAGTTCTTGCTTTACTTACAGCTAATTTGATTTAATTTCTTATATTTTGTTTTTGTATCAATGTGGTTCAATTTAAGTGCTTATTGTTCTTATTATGTGCTATTATGAAACACTAGTGTTGAGTTGGTAGTAAGCTATTTGTAAACCTGCCTTTACATGGTGATCTATGGGTAAAAACTTACCAAATTGTCCATTGTTATATACCTGTCTCTTTCCCTCCAGCAGAGGCACTCCTGAGAGTGACGTTGACGGATGCATTAGCTGTCAACTTCATAGCGTTTGTAAATTTTTGCCGGTAAAGTCGCAAAATTTTCAAAGTTAAAAAAAGTGTGGAAATACGATTAATGATTGTATTAAATTAACACACGGTGTCGTTTTAGAATACGTGTCAGTGTTTTTCAGTTGTGTTTTAGCATTCTTTGATGATTACGGACAAAATTGTCCCGGTAAGTGTGGGTGGTGACCAAAGTTCGAATAGATTTTATTAATATTCGAACAGGCGATCTGACTCCAGAGTCAGAACGGACAGACGAGTCCAGACGACATCTTCATCCCCAGAGGATGAGTGCATTGTATCGCCTCCGCCCGAAAAATACTAAATGCTTCACGTAAGTACAAGTCTGTACAAGTATGAAGATTGACACTTTGTTCGGATTGTTCGGAACTGAGTACGTAAAATGTATTCATCATTTCTAAATAGTGAGATTATATCATCTTATTTGATTGACTATTAATTAGTTAAGTGATTGAATGAATGAATGAAATTTATTTATTTGCAAGAATATAGGTAATTACATAATAGCATGGTAAAATAATTTTAGTCTCACTATATTCGACTTATCAGTCGTGCAAATATTTCAAGTAGGTAGGTACATGCATAATATCATGAAATTACATGAATGTCACAGATCATTAGTCATACACATCATATCATAATAAAATTAAAATTAACAGTCATGCTTCATTAATATTAATTGGGCACATTATATAACTAAATTAAATTAAATTATTAGATTATAATGTCACAGTATACAGTTCAACAATTCATTGATCAATTCTATAAATAATGTCAATAATTATAATAATATAAATATAATAATCTAAAGTGTTCATTTGTCCATATCTAAATCATGGCTGTTTAAAATTTAAATAATCATCTATTGAATAAAAACATCTGTCACAAAGCCAATTGTTTAAAGTTCTATTAAATTCTAAATTATTCATTTTTCTAATTTTTTCCGGTAGTTTATTATAAATTTTTACCGCCATGGTGTAGCAGTTTCTGTCACATAACTTTAATCTGCTTCGAGGTACCACCAGAGGTTTTTGTACTGTTTTCCTTTTAAACTGGGCCTTATCATCCTGCTCAAAAAGTGCTAAGTGATTTCTAACAAATTTACACATTTCAAAGACGTACAGGGATGGCAGTGTAAGTAAACGTTTTTCAGTAAATACCGGTCGGCAGGAATCAGTCCATTTGAGACTATAAATTGATCTTATGCATTTTTTCTGGGCTATAAAAGCTCTTTGGGCGTCTGTAGAGTTTCCCCATATGATTATTCCGTACCTCAATACTGAACACACATGACTGTGGTATACCATTAATGCTGTTTCTAAATTAGTTATTTTTTTTATTTTACGAAGTGCGTAAACGAATTTGTGAATTTTTTTACAAACAAGATCTACATGAGATTTCCAGTTACAGTAATTATCAATATTTATTCCAAGAAATTTTATTTCCTTTACTTCTTCAATGATGTTATTATTATATTTTATTGGCAAGTCTATTGTGTCATTTTTATAAATTTTGTTATTATATGTCAGGTATCTCATGAATTTAGTTTTATCGGTATTTATTTCTAAGTTATTTTCAATTAACCAGTCATGTATTCCCTTTAGAGCTTCATTGGTGGCGCTTATCGCCTGATCAATAGTAGCTTCTTTAGTTAAGACAGTAGTATCATCTGCAAATAAAACAATGAACTGATCCGTTGATTCTGGCAATTCGTTTACATATGCTAAAAACAATATCGGGGCTAGCACAGTCCCTTGTGGTACGCCATAGTGATTCGTTAAGTATGGAGACCTATGGGTTACCTGAGTGTTTGTCTCAAGATGCATTTTTACAATCTCTGTGCACTGTTTTCGACCCCTTAAATAACTTTCAAACCAATTGTAGGCAGGGCCTCTTATACCGTACTGTTCCAATTTATTTAATAATTTATCATGGCATACCATATCGAATGCTTTGGTCATGTCTAGAAATACCGCTATAGGGATTTCTTTTTTGTCTACTGAACTGAGAATTTCAGTTATTAATTTAAAACATGCCAATGTAGTGGATTTATTTTTAATAAAACCGTTTTGTTGTTTACTTATTACTTCATTTTTATCGAAAAAATTAATAAGCCTAGCACACATTACTTTCTCAAATATCTTGGAGAGAATCGGTACCAAAGTAATCGGTCTGTAATTCCCCGCCACTGTTTTCGAACTCTTCTTATGTAGTGGCTTTACGACAGAGAATTTTAGAGCATCAGGAAACGTTCCGTTTTCCAAGGACAGATTTATCAAATAGGTCAATGGTTTTAGTATGGCAGCTATATTATCTTTTAATATTCGAGTTGTAATACCATCATACCCGGCTGAATTCGTATTTCGTAACTCCATTGTTATTTTATAAACCTCAACATTATCAACTGACTTTCGACTTCATACTTGTCGCATTTTTTGAAAAATACCTATGACACGTTTAGTGAACTTTCTTTGAGTACCTACTTATTTAGGTACCTACTTACAAAGTTATGAATAACCAATTATTTCAATAATGGTAAATCACGATTTTAAGAAGTAAATTTGGTTCTCCTTTATTGGAAGGACAGTCTTTACAAGAAAACTTTGTATTATCTTGTATTTGTATAAACTTTCAAATCAAATAATTTATTTGCATATTACAAGTTAGTAAGGTGTTACAAATAATATTTTCAATAGATACACTGTATTATAACCTAATGGTGTGCAAATTAATACAAGTTTAGAAAGAAAGAGTCTTTAAGAAAGAGTTGTGATATTTTGGCAAAAACAAAGATTATTTTGGCTGCCGCTGTATAGCAACTATCCAAGTCAACTGTACAAGACAACTGAGCTTATACTAATAAGTCTGTTTATGACAACTCAAATGAAATTAATGCTCGCATACATATGTCTTTCAAGGTTAAAAACCTCAGACTACAATGCTAAATATATTGTGAGCAATAAATAGGCCGTCTGCGCAGGGTTATATTTGAAGAAATCAAAGACAGATAAGAAAATCTTCTCCACCAAGAACCTTGCAACCAAATACATCTTCTTTAGGTTGAATGGACCTTGAACATATTTATTTGTTGTTCTAAAACAATATATCAAGAAACTCTTAAGAATCAAGAAATTTTAGAGAAAGTTGTCCTTTTACAGGAAGAAAATAATGTTACTAATTTAAAATATTGAATAATTTGATCATTTTATATTTTATTAATAGAATTGGCTGCTTTCCATTCATAAAGATACCTGATTTTTAATATTCACACAACTATTTGTAAAAATATCAGGTACCTACTTAAGATAATAAAGAACAACTCACCATGTTCTTCACATTATCCTTCACCTACAACAGAAGAGAAATATAAGAGACCACTTAAATCCTCAATGCAGACCCTCTATAATGAATGTACTAAATAAAATATAACTTGGAGATTGTACTATACCCCTTTTTGACCTCGGAGGTCTAAGGTTGATTTTGTTAGTGAAACAATTTTACAAGCAGGTATGGAAAATATTTCTCTTTTGTAGGTATTTTATGATGATTTGAAATTAAAATGTAAGTGAAAATAAATCATCAGGCCTAGTTGGATTCAATAATTTCATGAGCCTACTGGAGATGCCTCCAGAGTGTTTTCAAATGCACAATTATAACTAACAGCTATTCTTAGAAGAAGGTTAATGTTCTAGCACCATCAACTTAATGATGTGAGACTGAAAAATTGGATTGCGGAAATCCTATAAGACCTATTTCCCTGGTTACGGAGATACTGAGAACATTGTTAACTTTGGATTAACATAAGATTATCATCACACCCTTTTTCTCTGAGAGAATAAGCAGGGATGTGCTTATAGTTGTTATTATGCCAGTTATGTTTAACTTTTTGATTCCTATGTGAGGACAAACCATCCGAGTTGCACATACATTATTACAAGTTTGTTCGGAACACTGGTTTTTAGACACATGTTAAAATTATATCTGTTTCCAAAATATAGAGCAATGAAAACAGTGTCTCCGTATTAAGCTCAGAGCTTTTTAATAGATTTACATGTTAACTACTGTCACAGAAAACTAAACTTTTGAAGTTGTTCTATCAGAACAAAGAAAGAAATACTCCCTCTCTCCTTATTAAACAAGACCTCAAATAGCGATTAAAAGCTGTAGACTACAGTTCAACACTGGTAGTAAAGTATAAGTCGCTTCCTGACCATGGCTGTACCAGACTTAGAGTAATCCACCCTTGCACAATAAATAGTCCGTAACTATCTGAGAAATGGAAATTTAAATAAATTCTAAAGGAATGCGGACATGCAGTCATAAATAGTCAGCGGATGACTTCACTGCCACTCTAATTAAAATTAGTTAGGAAGTATATTGAAAAAATGGAGTTACTTATAGATTCGGAATCTTAATTATGATCTAACCTGATAAATAACTATGAGGAGCCCATATTTTATTTACAGTCCGACAACAGGACTTTTGTTACATAACTCAGAAACTGGAGGCGGGGGAGGGGAGGGGGGGGAGGGTGCCATACCCTTCACTAATAAGGCCTACAAACGGGCTCCTAAGACTTGTAGAGCAGTTATACTTAGCACTCTTAGCCACATAAGTTCCGAGTAGTTTAATCGGAATCGGATTGCCTTTCAAGGAGTCGCAAGGTAGCTAATAACTTCATTGTAGAATGTGGCAACTTTTGTCCCAGGCCGCGGAGGCTGTATTCAATTCAAAAAGGTGGGACTTCTGCCCCAGGCCGCGGAATCTTTGTTAAAAATGTCGGGCATAGTACATTACAGCATATGGCAACTTTTGTCCCAGGCCGCGGAGGCTGTATTCAATTCAAAATGTGGGACTTCTGCTCCAGGCCGCGGAGGCTATGTTCAAAACATCGGGCGTCCCAGACGTAGATTCTTTCGCGTCAAAAAAGATGGCTGTCGTACCAAAGGATTCCAGTGATGGCTCTGCAATATTTTCAGCCTAAATTGGGACTATTAGCCGGGCTGGGCATTCTACCCACTCAGCTTAATACTAGCTCACTGGAACAGTGGCAAAAAGGAATATAGGTCCTAATAACATGGGCCATGGCAGAGCCAACACTAGACCATTAGCTGGGCTGGGCATTCCACCCACTCAGCTTATTACAAACTCACTGGAACAGTGACAAAGAGGAATGTATATCCTAAAAACACCAATGTGGACCAGAAGATTTCTGGTTGTCCAATCTGTGAGTCAGGGTCATAGCAGAGCTAACTCCGATAAAGAACATGCGGAAGGTTTTAGTAGCACAGGCTACATGTAACAGAATTCACCCTAGTCCACCTTTAGATAGTAATAAAAATAAAAAACAACTGAGGAGGGCTAACCAAATAGCTCACTGGACCAGACAGGAGTTGTTAAGAAGTAACTGGCGGACAGCTACTTTAACGACATAATATATATGTCTCAGGTTCCAATAAAAGATGTTTATTCTGGTGTGATTCCATTAAATTTACAACCCAAGACCATCTTAAGGCCAAGCAAGCTGCTAGATTATTTGGTACTTATAGAACTATTTTCTTGCAGACATATGCTGTTTTAACTACATCAGCAGTTTTAATTTCAAAACATTTTTTCCTTTCACTACCCAGTTTTTTTTTTTTTTTTAGCTAGTCATTCTGAGCATTTATTTATTTATTTGGCTTACTAAGTTAACAAAGAATTGAATAAATTCAAGTTCATTACTTGAAATCAGTAGTTGAACAATTATCTTTATTATTGTTGGCCTCATGTTTAAAATTTATAATCTTACTACTCTAGAAAAGAGCGATGAAAATCTAATGTCTGTGGAAGATAAGATGACTCTGTGGCCAAAGTTTTTATCAAAAGGCAGATATAAATAGACAGTCAGGAAGGTTGTTGCGGAAACACCCAGACCATTGTGTCTTTATGGTCAAACACATGTACTGTCACAAGTACATTTAATTGTCTGTCAGGGAATATTAAACCTGCTTCTAGTACTTCTAGTATATTGCAATTTGTGTGGGAATAGATTTTCAAAGATACTTACTTTGGTGACCCACCGGACAGTACCTATTAGGTCAACTGTGGCCTCTAGAGTAGCCTAGAAGTATGTTTAAAAAGTAGATCTGAACAGGAAATTAACTGGAAAAGTACTAAATAAAACTTGTTAAGTATTGTATTCCAGTAAATAACTCAATATATTAACAGCTTGCATTCAACGTTGGCTGCACTTATATTAAAAAGCTTTTTTATATTTTTGTGGAAAACTATGAGAATGAATTCATTGAATTATTCAGAATTAATTTTCTGATTTTCTGTAGTTTTTGCAGAAATGTATTATTATTTTAACTTGAATGGTTTATGTGTATAATAAAACTGATTATATTTCAGAACAGTTCAAGTTGTTCATCATAGCGTTTGTGTTTATCACCAGCAGATACCAAACAGGTCTACCAACTCAACACTAGTGTTTCATAATAGCACATAATATGACTGTTTTGCATTAAACAAAACAGGTATTATGTGTGGATGAAACACTAGTGTTGCAGCAATTTTCTTGCTAGTGAGTTGAAGACCCTATGAAGTTGACAGCTAATGCATCCGTCAACGTCACTCTCAGGAGTGCCTCTGCTGGAGGGAAAGAGACAGGTATATAACCATGGACAATTTGGTAAGTTTTTACCCATAGATCACCATGTAAAGGCAGGTTTACAAATAGCTTACTACCAACTCAACACTAGTGTTTCATCCACACATAATACCTGTTTTGTTTAATGCAAAACAGTCATATTATTGCTTGAATTGTAATTATTTTTGTTTTTTTTTTTAAATTTATTATTCTTAATGATACTTTAGATTTTAATTACTTTTGAAATTCCAATTGTATTCGAATTTTAATTACTTTTTACATTTAAATTTCTTTTAATTTTAATTATATTTGACATTTTAGTTGCCTAGTTTTGACATTTTAGTAATTTTTGAATTTTGAATATTTTATGATTTTAATTATTTTTGAAATTTTAATTACGTACATACTTATTTTATGAATTTTAATTATTTGTTGAATTATAAATTACTTTGAATTTAGATTTAGATTTTTCTCATGTTTTTCAATTTTACTCATTTTACTTTGTATTATTATGTTACTCTCAGCCTCAGTCGTGGGCATTAGTAATATTATTTAATTAAGATGTGGATAACGTCGTGGGCTACACATATGTTACTATTGTTTTTTTTTTCTAATATTTTTCTTTGTATTGTTTTTTGTGTAACCGTTTGTTTTCCCAAAGTAAATAAATAAATAAATAAGTAACTCAATGGCTGTATGTCTAATTCCATAGTACTCGAACTTCAACAATAGTGTCTCATGGTTAACGCAATCGAAAGCCTTCGAGAGGTCGCAAAAGATTCCAATGGCATCCTTTGCTTCCTCTCAGGCGTTAACTATGTTCTTTATTAGGGTGACACGCACGTCGGTTGTGCAACGCCCTTTGGTAAAACCGTACTGTTGATCATAAAAGATGGAATATTTGTTAAAATGACGCAACAATTGGTTTTCACTTTTCGAAGACGTTACTGAGAACCGGCAGAATTGACACTGGCCTATAATTATTGGCTTCTTTTTTATCCCCGGATTTAAACAATGGAACTACCTTTCTGTGTTTCATGAGGTCCGGCAAAACTCCTTGCTCGACACTAGTGTTAAATATGAAAGCTAAATAGGGTGCAACAGTTTCAATGATTGGTTAACACACTTTTACAGATAGTCCCCAAAGATCTTCTGTTGATTTAATTTTAAGATCTTTAAAAGCTTTTAAAATAGCCTTGGGGTTTGTATGTTTAAACTTGAACTCCGAAGGGCACGCATTTACGTTCTTTCTAAGTAAGGCAGCAGACAGTGCAGGTGAGGAGTTTAAGGCTGCTGTAGTTTTAAGTGGAATATTAACAAAAAAGTTTTCAAATTCCTGAGCTACCTCTATATCTGAGTGTGTGGGGCCATGTGCAGTCGCTAAATTAAATTCAGTGTTTCATTATTTATTATTTGCCAGGTAGTTTTTATTTTATCATCTGCTGATTTTATTTTATTGCTAATATACAGCGCTTTAGCTATTTTGCATACAATCTTAAAGGTTTTTGAATATTTCGCAACATATTTATCAAAACTTGTATTATTCATATATTGCTTTACGCCATAGAGTTCATAAAGCTTTTCCCTCCTTTTACGAATGCCTGGAGTCGCCCAATCGCTAAATATGAACTTGGTGTAAATACTTTTTGCTTTCAGTGGAAAAGTGTCATTGAATTGCGTGTTGAGTACTTCAAAAAACTCGGCATTGAACTCATTTGGATCATCTATAATAATAAAATAATATTACTGGATTTTCTATTGTTTCCAATTTGATATAAGCTCATCCAGGAGTTACAATTATCGATAACTCTTATTTGAATACCTACACGAAGTTTTCATATATTTCACAAATATTAGAAAAATCGAGTTCACGCTCCATGTCTCTCTTGGGTCTCGTGGGCGTCATGTTGGGTTTAATGCTGGCACAAAGCAAGGAAGTAAGTACTACTTTGCCGTCCGACCTGTCCCAAGCAGCAGAATGTAAGTAATTTATGCGTTTAGAGTTACAGTCCATTGTCCAATTCTAGTAGCAAGATGACGCGCCAATTTGTAATCGCTTTCACTAGCCTGATACTTTTAGACGCAACTTCACCGGCACCAATAATGCCACTTATCACACTGAATCGCGATACGTCCCACTCCAGTTCTCTCTAGTCAAGTCAACCTGCACCGCACCTTCGCGTCTTCCTCCAAATTGAGTGTCACCTGCCTCTAGGATTTAAATCCTTCCCTAGCATTGGACACTGGAGAAAATTAAGTGTTGCCAATCGAATAACATCGAATTGTTTTTTTTTTTTTAATTATTTTTGGCTAAGCCACTGGCTTGGTTACGAGACCTTTAAGCCAAGTCTTTAATATAAAAGTCTTAATTTGAAGTTTTAAGAGTTTACACACTTGATTTGTACACTACACACTTCCACAACTGTTTTTAACAAATTTAAAAATGGGCACAAAACACTTTTTAGTTTTTAGAATATCGTTCAGGCGGCGGGAGATCAGTATCAAAATGTTGCCAATTAAACAAAACTGAATTAATAAGTTTACAAGCATTATCTCTGTGTGCCCGATTACCAATCATATACCTTCCTCCGACACGGCCATCTTGACGTTCAAACGTTTGATGTAGAGCGATGAGCAACATCGTTACTCAATTGTAATAAAAAACCAAAAAAAAAGAAAAGCAAAAAAAAAGTTATGGGTTAAGTTCGGCCGCTCCTGACAAATAAATAAAAAATACGTGGTCGTGACATCTTCCACGTGAAACCTTCAATTAACATTCAACACCTTATATTACCAGCCTACAACAAAAATCAAGCTTTATATGGACATGTCAAAAGCTTTTGATCGCGTAGACCATACAATACTGATGAGAAAACTTAATGCATACGGAATAAGAGGAAATATATCAAATTTAATAGAATCTTATCTTTGTGATAGGCAACAAATCACGAAAATTAGTAGAATTTCTAAAAAAAGCGAAATAACATATGAACCTAGCCAGAGAACCGTAAATTATGGAGTACCACAGGGTAGCGTACTCGGGCCGCCTCTATTTATTGTTTATATTAACGACTTTCCATCAGCATCATCATATCCTATGACAATGTTTGCAGATGACAGCACTTTACTTTTTAATATTGATGAGGCAAGCACATTAGAGGCTGAGATTAATTCTACCTTATTGTCAGTTGTGAATTGGCTGCAAAATAATAATTTGATTATAAATCTTGATAAAACAGTATTAATGAAATTTCAACAAAGAGTAAATCACAACTTAGACTTAAATATTAAATATAAGGACAAAGTTATTAATGAAACAAATGTGACTAAATTTCTTGGACTAAACATACAAAACAATTTAAAATGGAATTCACATGTTGATAAAGTATGCAGTAAACTAAACCAACATTCCTATGCTTTGCACATGTTAAGTAAAACGGCCAATCGAGCAACAGTCTTAACAGCGTATCATGGTCTTGTAGCCTCAACATTGAGATATGGGATTATATTTTGGGGCAATGTCACGGGTAAAGATATGGTATTTAAGTGCCAAAAAAGGTGCATAAGAGCTATATTTAATTTGCAGATAACAGACAGCTGCAAAGCGTTTTTTTAAAATACGAAAATATTAACTATGCCTTCGTTGTACATCTATGAAACATGTATGTTCGTCAGAAAGAATTCACATAAATTTGCTCGAGTCACTAGTCAGCGCCGTTGTGATCGGTTACAAACAGTTGGATCTAGTACTGCACTATACAGAAATAGTATTTTTGTAATGGCTCCAAGGGTCTATAATAAATTACCAAAATGTATAAGGGATGAAGATAATATCCGCAAATTAAAAAGTAAATTGTATTTATTTCTAATAGATAAGACATATTACTCTATCGAAGAATTTTTAAATGAACAAATATGACATTACTAGCTATTTACCACGGAACAGAAAAAACAGTTTTTTCTGTTCCGTGCTATTTACTATAATTTACAATTGACATGCATGTAAAAATAAATTGTAATTGATTAATTAATATTTGGTACTTTTAATTGACATTATTTAAAATATAACGTTACTAGTTCTTATTATAATTGAACATTGACATGCATATAAAATAAATTATAATTGATTAATTATTTATAAATAATACCTACATTTAATAAACATTATCTACTCGAACTTGACTTTGTATTGTATAGATTCAGATTTATTACTAAACACCTAATGTATTTGTACACCAATTTCATTGGTAGGACATAGAGCTCAACAGAAATGACAAATAAGACCTTTATTGTAATACCTATGTTCACGAATAAAGATTGATTGTTTGATTGATTGAAGTAATTCTTTACTCATGAAAACATAATTCCCATAGCTTTCACACTGTTCATTTGTTTTCTCCAAGTAAATCTAGGTCTCCACACCGTACACAACCATCGTCGTACTATCGAAACAGCCACCTCACCGTTTAGACAACCATATTAACAATACATTCCACATTCTAAACGGTTACCGAAGCACCAGAGGTACTAGGTTCCCAACAGACGTCAAGTCGGTCTCGAAGCACTAAGTGTACCAGAAACCACTCAAACGCCCAACACAACATATCATGCTACATACAACAAACAACAGGTCACCGAGGCCCCAGAGGGACCAGGCTTCCCCAGACACACAACAGGTCACCGAAGCCCCAGAAGGACTAGGCTCACCCCAGACAATAGGTCACCGAAGCCCCAGAGGGACCAGGCTCCCCCAGACAACCGGTTCTCTCGAAGCAACAAGACTGCCAGATACCCATGCCACATACACTAAACAACAGGCCACCGAAGCCCCAGAGGGACCAGGCTTCCTCAGACAGACAACAGGTACCGAAGCCCCAGATGGACCAGGCAGATCAGGCGACTGAACAACTCTCGATTCACTTTCGTAAGGCGCTCGTTTACGTAGAAGCGCGCCGCGGGGCCCGGCAAATCGAGATCCGCTGTTGCCATGCCGCGGCGCACTCGTGCACCCTCCAGTAGCTCGTCATGAAGGTCTCGCCGAGCGAAACGAACGACGAGGAAGCGTGGCCGGCGCATTGATTCGCCTACCGCCAACACGCTCCGCGCTCACAACATCGCGCGCTTCTATTTTTATACCCATCTTGGAAGCAATCAGCATCGCCGTATGGGTTGGGTTTTCACCAATAGTCTCAGGTATGTTGGAGATCTGGATGTCATTGCCAAGCAGCTCTTGATCTCTGTCATTGATGTCAGTCCGCAATTGCGATATTAAATCATTCACTTCAGACGATTCCACATACCGAGCATGTTTATTTTCCAGAATATGAATTCTCTTCTCCAATTCGCTCATCTTATCGTTCGTCAAGTGCAGCGAAGATCTCACCTCAGATAAGTCATCCCAGAGCTGCTGGAATTCATTCCGCACCAGCTTCAAAAACTCTTCCTGGAAGTTTTTCAGTTCAGCCCTGAGGATGTCGAGGTTGAGCTCCTGCGTGGTATCCAGGGCTTTGCTGTTAATGGGGCTGGTGTCCATTAGGTTAACTCTGACTTTGCCGGTTCCAAGCCCGGATCGGAAAGGAGGAGGGTTGGTATGGAGTAAGTTGATAAGGAGAACAACCCAACCATTAAAGAAAACAACGCCGAAAATCGGATGGCGGTCAATTAACCCGACCCCTCCGATACCTGTTGGAGAGTGGCACACAGAGACCATGAGGAATTAAATAACCTGTAACTTCTGCAGTGGAAGGATCTGGGTGCCCACCACTACGTATTTACCCAAGAAAACTCCTTCAATGAACAGTACGATTGACAGAGCTAGTTTGTCGAGCGATCCGGCTAACCCCCGGCGCCGCTCAGTAACCGGGCTGGGCGGTGTTAAGTCGCTTCTGGGGTGGGACAACAGGCTCTAGACAGTGGACATGTTACTGGTGCCACGAAAAGTACAGTCTCAATCAGAGAGCTCAGACGCTTAACTACCTGTAACGTCCGTGGATTACTAAGCCCGGGAAAGCTAGATGTAGTGGAGAAGGAGGCGGAGTCACACAACATAGCCTTACTTGGTGTGACTGAGACTCAAAAAAGAGGACTTGTATTTTTCCGGTCCCGCTAATTCCAGTACTAACGGAGTCGCCATCCTGCTATCTCGCCAACTGAATAAACATGTCATGGCCTACAATCCAGTCTCAGACAGGATCATATCACAGAAGCTTAACATTTATCCCTATACCTTAAACATGGTTGTTGTTTACTCCCCTACTTCAACATCAGAGGAAGGCACATGTGACAAATTCTACTCGAACTTAGAAGGAGTTCTCCCTGAAATACCGAACCGGGAGATCACCATGGTGATCGAGGACTGGTACGCGAAAACAGGCAGCACAATAGACGACGACCATCTTAGAAACACTGCTGTCGGTAAATACGGACTCGGTACCAGAAATGACAGAAGAACCGGACTTCTTGAGTTTTGCATAGACAAGAAACTCACGATAATGAACACGTGTTTCCAGCATCACCCGAGACGGCTTTACACATGGACATCTCCTGGCGACCTTTGCCGTAACCAGATTCACTATATACTGATAAGTAGCCGCTGGAGATCATCAATAACCAACGTGAAAACCTTCCCGGGAGCTGATTGTGGATCTGACCATGGTTTGTTGGTTGCTAAGTTTGCCCTGCGCCTCAAAGCAATAAAGAAAAAGTGCCTCAAACCTATGTGTAAGTTAAAGCCCGCAGAACAAAAGCAGTTCCAATGTGCACTTGACGCAGCTATCGGTCAAACATCTCCATCAGCAAGCGCAGACTCGGACGAGCAGTGGAGACACCTAAAGGACCAGATCAATGAGACATTTGAAAAGGTTAGCAACAAGCACCCTCTTGCATCCTGCCCTTAACAAACCTGTATATCAGATAAGACCTGAAAACTCATACAGGATAGGAAGGAGCTTAGAAGCCGTGGGTTATCAGATCCAGCAGACGAAGAAGAAGTTAAAACTGCTGACAAAACAGTTCAAACCTAGATCATGGCTGGTAGAAGATGAAGATGGTACGCCTTTGCAAGACTTAGAGGCAGTGACGAGGAGATGGCGTAACTACTGCGAGAATATTTATAGAAGAATCACTTGAATGCAGCTCACCACAAGATACAACAAATTGGTGCGAGTTAACGCTGGAACCACCCATCCTTGAATCAGAGATCACGGCCGCTATAGACGCGCTCAAATACAGGAAAGCCCCCGATCCAGATCTTGTTACATCGGAAATAATAAAAGTCATGGGTCCTAAAGCTGTAAAAGTCCTACACAGAATTTGTGACAACATCTGGCGAACTGGAAGATGGCCTTCAGATTGCACTAAGTCGATCATATTACCTCTCCACAAAAAGGGATCCACTTTTAAGTGCGATAATTATAGAACCCTTGCATTGATATCACATGCCAGCAAAGTCATGTTACATATCATCAATAACAGGATTCGATACTTTCTGAACTGGCAAATTCCACAGGAATAGGCGAGTTTTGTAAAGGGCAAAGGAACCCGCGAGCAAATTCTAAACATTCGCCAACTGGTCAAAAAGGCCTACGAGTTCAACACACCCACCATCTTTTGCTTTATCGACTACAGTAAAGCCTTTGACTGTGTTGTATGGTCCGACCTATGGAAGGTACTTAGTGAACTGGGAGTACCTCAACATCTCGTTGCCCTCATCCGCTCTCTATACCTAGAAAATCAAGGAATGGTAAAGGGCGAGAACTGCTCATCAGAGCTTTTTAATTTCGGTAAAGGGTAAAGACAGGGATGCATCCTGTCTCCAATTCTCTTTAACGCCTATGAAGAGTACATAATCAGGCGGACATGTGAAGGTTGGGAGGGTGGAGTCACAATAGGTGGCACTAAAATAACAAACCTCCGCTACGCAGATGACAGCATACTCCTTGCTGCAAGTGAAACCTAGATGGTGAAACTGGCCCGGATCGGAAGGGAGGAGAACATCAGTTTGCTGTTGGGTCTAAAAATCAATCATAACAAAACCAAAGTAATGATGGTGGATCGTAATGCAACAGCCTTGAACTAACGGGAACGCTGAACCTTGACATCGTGAGCGACATCGTCTACCTAGGGTCTAACATTAATAACACAGGATCATGCGAAAAAGAGATAAGGAGACGTATAGAGATGGCCAAAAATGCAATGTCCCAGTTGCATAAAATATGGAGAGACCGTAACATCACGCGAAAAACTAAAACCAAATTGGTGACTTCGCTAGTTTTCTCCATATTCAGTTATGGAGCGGAGACCTGGACACTAAAAAAGGCCTACAGAGACCGAATAG
Organism: Orthosia gothica; assembly: GCA_949775005.1. Lineage (NCBI taxonomy): Eukaryota > Metazoa > Arthropoda > Insecta > Lepidoptera > Noctuidae > Orthosia > Orthosia gothica. The sequence continues at coordinate 4,591,298 of OX459068.1, forward strand.
ACGCCTTTGAAATGTGGAGCTGGAGAAAAATGCTACAGATTCCATGGACCGCCTTTCGCACCAACGTGTCTATTCTGAGAGAGCTTAATGTCAAAACTAGACTTTCCACTATATGCCGTCGTAGGGTGCTGGAATTCTTCGGACATATTGCTCGTAAAGAGGATCACAATCTTGAACAGCTGATGGTGACAGGCAAGGTTGATGGCAAACTTCCTAGAGGACGCAGTCCCACGAAATGACCGGACCAAATACGTTCTTCTCTGAACATCAACTTCCACAAAGCCCTTCATGAAGCTAAGGATCGCAGCAGATGGAGGGAAATCGTACGGGAGAATCTGATGCAGCGGAGGCGTCACGACCTGAGGGTCGTGACGCCCCTCAGTAAAGAGCAAAACGACGCGAGGAGGAGGAGGGTCCGTTGCCGGGGACTTCCTCGCTAGCAGCTGGCGCCAGTGGGGTCGTTTCAACCCGGCCGCCTCTCACTTTGCCTTTTTGGGTCGCTATAGGGCCAGCAGCCTGCACAGCCACGCACGCCCGGTGGTACCAAGACCGACATTTGCTGCAACTAGCGCCCTCTGTCGACGAGAGGAATTTACCACAACAACCGCACTTAGCCATAGTGATTTGGGCGTGCTTGCGAGCGAAGTAATTAGAGCGATTGACTTATTCAAAAGTACACTGATTCGGCAACAGATGGCGCCGATTTCAAAAACGAGTTTATGGTTGTTCTCAAAGCGTTTATGGTGCCGATAAACACCATAGGTCTCAAAACATTAATAAAGTAAGGATGCGCACTAACTGATGTTAAGTTACTGTTAATTATGTATCACTAGTAAAAAACTGCTGTTTTTCTATTTGTTTAGGGTACTTATTTACTTGTTCGGGATCAACTTTTATAATTTTCGTTTGATTATAATTTGCATAGCTGATATAAACTAGATAACAATGTCACTTGTAAGTTGCACTTTTAATTGCACTTTCACAATAAACTTTTCGAAATAAACATAAGTGGTTTTATTTAAAAGCGAGAAGCATTCAGAGGGCTTTCTGCTGTTTGACTTTCGTGACGTCAGGCCATACCTTTTAAACCATACAGATATCCGACTAACAGCCTATATAGTATGTGTGGTTTGCTAACAGTAAGGCAGCTATATCTATTAAACATGACTGTATACCTGCATAAATCTACACCACTTAAACCAGCAGACCAGGTTAAAAGACGTTATAATAAAGTAGCGGACTCATCGCGGGTTCGCATGGCTTTTGCAGAGTGTCAGTAGGTTGCTCAATCTGCCTTTGTATACAATAAAATAAATTCAAAATTAAAACTCCATCCGGTGACTCAACATCAATGCAAGAAGATCATAATTGACTGGTTAAAAACATTAACGTACGAGGAAATTGAACAAATATTGATCAGAACATGCTAAAAAGGAATACATAAAAACCGACACAGATACAAATTTGCACGCACAAACACACACACACACATTCACATTCAAACGCAAACACACGCACGGGCGTGCGCACGCGCACACACACACCCACATACACAATTGAGCCGCCTGTCTTGACAGTATAATTATCTTATATATCATAGTTTTTAATTTGCATACTGTTTTCATTTCTTTTTACCCGGCTGCAAGGAAAGGGTTATGTTTTTCGCGCGTATCTTGTATGTATGTAAGTATGTTTGTATGTATGTAATATTCTTTAATATCCTCGTATCTTTCAAACCACTTGACGGATTTTTATAAATTAGACATCGTTAGATAGGTCTTGGCCGCCCAAGTGTTCTTAGATAAGTGCCGTTAAAAAAAAAGAAACATGGCGGATTTTGGGCTCCATATTGTAGAAGTTGCAATTTTTTTTTCTTCGCAACCCATCGAGTGGGGTGTCAAAATGAAAGGGTTTTTAGAGGCGATTACAAAAATACCACAAAAGTATTTATAAAAAAGTTGTAAATAAAAAAAGCTAATTTTGACTAAAAAGCTGATAAAAAGAAAAAAAACATGCTGTGCAGTCGGAGGAAACATATTCGCGAACTGGCTGACCACCTTATCCTCCGACTGCATAGCATGATTTTTTCTTGTTAACAGCTTTTTAGTTCGATTCTTATTCGGGATTGGGACCCACACAATATGGCGCCCAAAATCCGCCAGTTTGTATTTTTAGAACTTCACCTAACTAAGAACACTCGGGCGGTCAAGACTTATCTATCGATGTCTTAATTATACAGATACAGATACAGAATTGTGATAAGACCCCAAGCTTGTTATACCTTGTTGGATAGCTAATAGAACAAAGATATTATTTAGCATATCTGCAGCACAACTGCCAAACATTTTTTTTTAAAATTTTGCTAAAAGAAAAAAATCATTTTATAAAGAACATCGGGCGTTTTTTACCCGATTTTTTAAAAGTCGCGAACATAAACCAAAACATTTTTAAATGATAGTGTTTGCAATCATATTTAATATTGTGTAGTTAGTTATTTTGATTCACAATAATGGGAAAATGGAAATAATTAGTAAAATGAAAAACATATTTTATGTTGACTATTTTTCCTACTTACTAAACGACCGCTCAGTAAGTTAAAATATCACTCCGTGGTATTTTTGTAAACCCAATCAGACTAAATCCGTCAAAAAAATAAAAAAAAAATAAATAAAAAAAAAAAAAAAAAAAAAAAAAAAAAAAAAAAAAAAAAAAAAAAACCGGCATTGCAGGGAAGACAAAGCCTCGAGGGCTATTACTGTTCCTGTATACACGGCCGCCGCACTGTTGGGAGTTGCGCGCACATCGCCAGTGTGGTATACTTTTTATCTTGGGCTGTATATCAAGACGAATTTCACACACCTGCGGCGTTTTTAGACGAAACTATTTTAGATTTAGATGCAGCAGAATAAAAGTTAACAGAAAAATATGTTGTTTTAATTATTTTTGATTCCCTTTTTCCTCTTCAATTATTTCCCAAAAACATTTATAAATATTTTTTAAATGTCCATTTTCTCCTTATTGCCACGACCCACAGATATGGGAACTATACCATTGTAAACTAGATTTAATTGCCTATCCACCGTACCTAATTTTATTTTTGTTCGCCGTAGGTAAGTGTCCCATACAAAAATGCCCGATGTTCTTTATTTCTTTTTTACACTTTCAGTCCTCTACTATGACTCCTATGGTTCAGATATTTGGACTTTTTGCATTTAGAATAATAAACGAACTTCTCTAGTACTCAAAAATCGGAATTAGAAAAAAGATAAGGCCATAGAAGACGAAAAAAATGCCAATTCTTAAGAAATTGGCATATTTTTTTAAAAATCCTTCTAAGTCCAATATCTCAAAAACGGTTAGGTTTAGGCTGGGGTGTTTCATAGTCAAATTAGTCAGAAATGATGGGAACTATAACCTCTTAATGGATCTAGGTCGACTTAACCAGTAACCCTGTTATAATTCGGTCAAGTGGTTTAAAAGATATGAGGTAATAAAGAATATTACATACATACAAACATACATACAAGATACGCGCGAAACACATAACCCAGTCGGGTAATAATAATAATAAAAAGGGGAAGGAGCGAGTCGGCCCCAATCTTAATGGGGCTGCCTCATATTACACATGACTTTGGAACAATAAAACAAATTAACAATATTTTAGTCCGGATTTCCCATAGGACTAATATTTTAACAAACACAATTGTTTTTTCATTGTTAATTTCCCTGTGATGATATTATTATTTTCAGCGGGTAAATTGTATGAGTGTTTGGTATTACTCGTCTTCAGATAGCGCTGTGGTTAGACCACGCAGGTCTGACATGATCGAATTGAACAATTAATTTGAGTTGTGCAATATTAGGTTATTATTTTATGCGTAGGTTAATGTTTTCCTTAAGGTGCTTATGTCATTTTGCAAATATTTACCTACACCTTAGTAAGTTCTGTTAATCCTAGTAGCATTGTATTTAATTTTTAACCGACTTACCAAAAAGCACCGATTTTGAAAATTCTTTTTTTGATTGAAAGAGTATGTTTAAAAATTGGTCCCATTTTAATTTGGTGAAGGTCTGATCAAGAACTTCGGAGATATACAACAGAACTCTTCAATAAATAACGGCAAGACTCTCGGGATTGCTGCAATCGCATGTCTGTTTGTTGTTTATACCATTTCATAAAATAACATCACGCTAGTACCTACGCTCTAAAGGGGTACGCAGATCTCTCATTCACCGTTTATGTTCAAGTTTCATGTTATTCGGGTAATCTTTTCTGGCGTTATAGGGACCTTACTAAACAACTTGCGTATCTATTAGGTAGGATAAAATAAAAAGGAAAAAAAAAACTTTTTTGCAAAAAAATACTACCGACTTCCAAATGAAAAACTACAAAGTGAAAAATAACTTAATTTTCGGAAGTCGGTGTCCATATCGCAAAAAAATAGTACCTACGAAAGACGAAGAAATTAAGTTATTTTTCATTTTGGTAGTTTTTCATTTGGAAGTCGGTAGTATTTTTATACAAAAAAGTTTTTTTATCGGCATAATTAATTTGGTAAGAATTTTGATGATTAGGAGAATTCTTTCCAAAATGGTTAACTCAAAATGGACTAACAGTTCACTCAAATTGATAGAAAGGCAACCCAAAATAGACCGACATATTTTTGGTTCAATTTCTTTAGGTAAAAATTATACACGGTAATTCGTTGGTGTCGTTAGGTGTAAGTACATAGAAGATGAACATCTTTGAGTTTGGAACAAACGCTGATATCGCGAAAAATATCAGCTTTTCCCTACATTTTATCAAGCTAGAGACCGCAAAACTCAGCAGAGATGGAACGAGGAAGATGATGAGAAGGAACCTGAAATGTACTGAACAGGTAAGTAATGTTTTATCATTTCAGAGTTGATCCCATAGTAAAAGAAAGTTGAAAGTGATGATTCTTTAAGGTTGCACTAGTCGATCATTCTTCCATACAAACGTATTCTGGCGATTACTCCACTGTTTGACGATGTACGTTTAAAATAAGAAATGATATCAATGTGTCTCATCATTATCTAGTCCTGTATAGAAACAAAAAAAAAAATAAACAAAATACTTGAAAGTTATGAGCGTCGTAAGTTACATATTTCAACACTAATCTTAACGCATCTTTGGGCGGCAATAAATACCATAAGAAGAAGGAAAATTGCGAAACAACCACCATACAGGGATAGATTAGTAGTTCAACAAATCAAATAATTTTATTTTGAAAATATACATTTTGTTGTTTTTTCATGATATCTAGACTCCCAAAGGTCTGTTCGTTTTCGTCCTAAATCATCATCCATTTCGCTACAAACTTGCAAAAGTGCTAATTCGTACGCGAACTAGCTTCTTACTGGTCATCACAGCATCTATCTCTTTCGCACGTGTTGTCGGATGAGATAGAATGCATTTTAACCCAGCGCACAAAATAGTTCGTGCCGTCGTCGACTAGGGGAACCTTAAAAAGGCCAACTGGTGCATAGTACTAACAACCGGCGTGCGTGTATCAACTTAAATTGAACAAAAACGTAGCAGGTGGCGTTTTCTGGGTTCTGCCTACCCCCATGAGAAAAACGGGTGAGTTTATGTATGTATGTTAAATAAAGTCGTTCATAATAATTAGTAAAAGTTCGTGGCTAAATAATAACAGCCGCACGGGTCGATCTTTAAGGTTAAGCAACGCTTGACGAGGTCGGTCCGTGGATGGGCGACCATTTCAACATACCGAGTTTCCTCCGTGCCTCGGAAAGCACGTTAAGCCGTTGGTCCCGGCTGTCATTTGAAGATCTTTAACAGTCGTTACGAATAGTCAGTCGCTTGAGATCTGACACCAGTCTAGCCAAGGGGTACCGCTGTTACCCAGTTACTGGGTTGTGGAGGTCAGAGAGGCAGTCGCTCCATGTTTAACACTGGTACTCAGCTAAATCCGGTTAGACTGGAAGCCGACCCCAACATAGTTGAGAAAAGGCTAGGCAGATGATGATAATAATTAGTAAAAGTCGCTTTGTAGAGCCAAAGATCATCACCATCATCAGTCTTTTAATGTTCCCACTGCTGGGACAAAGGCATCCTCTCATAGAGGGAGTGGGCTATAATCCACCACGCGGGCCCAGTGCGGATTGGTAGATGTCACATGTCTTTGAATTGTTGGTTCTAAGACATGCCGGTTTCCTCACGATTTTTTCCTACACAATTTTGAGAGCAGTGGTAATTAAATTATTAGTGATGGCCCAGTGGTTACGGCCACGACCTTCAACTTGTAAGTCGGGGCTGTAAAAACTGGGCCACCACTGCTGCTGAGCCAAAGATCAGTCCCCCCTATTTCTATTTAAAACAGAATCAGGGGTGATTGAACTTTCAAATAGGCTTGCAATTGCGATATACGTAAGTTTTATTATGTTTTTGCATGTCTGCAACATGGGTTCCCTAGGCAACGGGCATGAACTCGCGACCTATCGATCGGCACCCAGACGTCTTACCTTTGGTTTAAAGTCACTGTACAAGATGTAGATTCGCAGTTTTTCACAATAATATATTCTCATTTTTTTTGTTGGAAATATCGTATCATTCCTCACCTTTTTTTACATAAGTAGCAGTTGCATTACAGGGGCATGGGTTTAGATGGGATAGGAACGAGGGAGAACCTTCCCTTACATACTTCATTTACTTTGATTATTGTCTCGTGGTCGAAGCACGCGTTATCTACTGTATTACTCGTATTTCAGGAAAATTAGGGTTTCACCTCGGAATGAGCGATAGTCGGCTATAAACTTGTATAAACCTTTATTTTGACACCCTAACACTTGTCTCAAAACCTACTTATCGTAGGGTGTCCGCGACTACAGAAATTCCAAGGTCAAAGGTCAAAAACTCTATTTGTCCACAATTATTGCAAATATCTAGTTTCCTATGGGATTTATGCTATTTTTATGTAATATAAATATTGTAGATATATTGTAGATTAAATTCTCTACAACTATTTCAAAAACATTTTTTTTTTTAATAACTTGAACCATTTTCGAAATATAGGGCAGGGCGCGCGTAGTGTTTAACTATCTATTTAGAGTATCATTCGAGGTCAACGTGTAGTTTCAATTAAAAACACGCCGTATAAAGTATATAAATTATTAATAAATATATAATTCTTAATAAATAGTTAAAAACTGCGCGCGCTCTGCCCTCTATCTCGAAAATGGTTCAAGATATAAAAAAAAGTTTCAACAAAAGTTGTAGAGGATTAAATTCTCTACAACTTTTGTTAAAACTTTTTTTTTATAATACATATAAAAAGCATAAAACCAATAAGAAACGAGATATTTGCAATAAATGTATAAATATCGCTTTTTGACCTTTGACCTTGGAATATCTGTAGTCGCGGACACCTTACGATAAGTAGGTTTTGAGACAATTTTTCGGGTGTCACAATAATGGTTTATACAAGTTTATAGTCGACTATCACTCATTTGGAGATTCTTGCCCTAATTTGACTAACTTGAACTATAAGGTATAGTCGGCAATAGAAATTGTTGTAGGTAAAAATGATGATTTTCCAAAGCTGGTATATATAACATTCATTGAGTTCTTTTTACAAGCTTTTAGTTAGTTTCATCTATCCCTTAGTGCGTGTGTATGCAATCAAAGATTTTATGTTAAATTTGATCCACTTGAGTTGTTCGCTTGAGCTTAAATTTTGCAAACACGTTTGTTTCTCGTTACAATGCAATTATAGTTAGTTACTAGTACTTATATAATAAAAGCTTCAATCAATCAATCTGCCTAGCCTTTGCCCAACTATATTGGGGTCGGCATCCAGTCTTACCAGGTTTAGCTGAGTACCAGTGTTTTACATAGAGCGACTGCCTATCTGACCTCCACAACCCAGTAACTGGGTAACACAGTACCCCTTGGCAAGACTGGTGTCAGATCTCAAGCTTCTGACTTCCTGTAACGACTGTCAAAGATCTTCAAATGACAGTCGGGACCAACGGCTTAACGTGCTTTCCGAGGCATGGAGGTAACTCGGTAAGTTGAAATGGTCACCCTTCCACGGACCGACCTCGTCAAGCTTTGCTTAACCTTGATGTTCGACCAGTGCGGCTTTTATTATTTAGCCACGAGCTCCTCATATAAAATAAAAGCTTGTTTTACAAATAAATACATACTTCCATCCTAACTAGTATTTGAATTGCGAAAGTAACTCTGACTGTCTGTCTGTCTGTTACCTTTTCATGCGTAAACTCTACACCAATTTAGATAAAATTTTATAAAGAGATAGTTTGAGACCTTGGGAAGGAAATAGGATAATTTTTATCCCGGAATTCAACCTTATGAGGATGGAAATGGGGGTGGCATTTGTATGGTGAACTAATAATTTCTCAAGTAAGGCGACCCACACACGCACAATATTATTGCGAGATATAAAGAAAATGCTTTTCGAAGTTCTAATGCTACGCAGACGAACTCGCGGCAAAACCAAGCCCAGCATAAAACAAGGTAGGCTGACTGTATACTTATCTTTACTGACTGTACGTTTCCTTTCTCTCCGAGGAACAGTAATGTTTTTTAAACAATATCGAAATGCGTAATTCGGAACTGCGTCATTGTTTTAACCTGATAATGTAGATTCATGTTTTACCTATGAGTTATGAAGGGAAAATTACGAATTATTATAGGTAACCTCAATTATTTACTGATGCCAAGAGTCTATAGGTATGAATGGTGAGATCATTGCATCGCGTGATGGTTTTCCTCGATTACTTACACATAATTTCTAACTGTTGTAAATTTGACAGTTTCAATTGAATTTTTTTTAAGGATAATGAAAGAAAGAAAAGAAAGAAAAATATTTATTTGTGACCCGCACAGGAGACACGAGAAAATAAGCATACACTTAAACAATAATAAAATAAAAACCCTGTGCGAGACCAAAAAGGCTCCTATCTCAGCATGTGCAGCGATATCCAAAAAAGTAATAACGCTGCGCTGATATTCTGATAGGGCCTACTGTTGATGCCACGGACACACTAACGGAAACAGGACTTATATAATAAAATAAAATAGAATAATATATAAATAACAAACAAAATAGAACGAAACACTGAATGTGGGTCAAAGTATGTATAATGCATTTTTGGTCAGACTAAGAGGGTATACTTCGATACAAACTTAACGGTGATTCGGATGCGAGGTGGTACTCCGCTGCACAGTAGCAATTGTATTTTTTTTTTGGACAATCCCACCGCACTATTCCCAAACCACTGAAAGCCAGAGTCAACAGTGGCGACCACCAGCAAAGCGACGAGGCAATGAATCTCGACGAAGTCCCGGAGAATGAATTTAACTGTCTTGGATCCCGCAACGAAATTAATCAGAAAAGAATAATAGAGGAATTGTATTTACAAGCTTTTACTTACCTTGCAATTTATTTATGTACGTGTGTTCGGGTCAAATCTTGCAACTGAATTTTAAAGCAGTTATCCTCCACTGATTAAAATTAAATTTTGCTTACACGTTTAGTTTGGATGACAATGCATTGTTAGCTAAGTGACGTCAGTCTAAATCCAATATGGCGGACGGTCCAAGATGGCGGACTAGTTATTTTTCTGCACTGCAATGATATGGGTATCAAATGAAAGGGTTTGCAGAGAAGAATACGCAGAAACATGTATAAAAAATATTTATAATTAATAATTTGTTGATAATAATTATGAGGGTTAAGTTTGAATTAAACAGTAGGTCTGAATATTATTTGATGATTCAGCTGAGTGCAGTCCGATCACTGTTCAGGTTGGCCTGTTAAACACCATATACATAATATATTTACCATTAATATTAACATCGTAGACACACAGACAAGATGCAGATACCCAGAGATAATAATTATATATTTTGTAGTCTCTCTTTTTCCGGAATCCTACGTTTTGTCTCGAATAAAAAACCAGCCCAAAAAGCTATGTGTAGTTATTTTAATGTTGGTACTAACAATGTGAAGCTTGAACCTGATTTTTTATTGTAAAAATTCCCAATATCCAACCCTTTAATACGTTTTATAAAGCCCGCCGCCGCGTTTGTCCGCGACAAACTCAAAAACTACTTAACGGTTTTTCATGCGGTTTCCACCAATAGAAAGAGTGAAAACGAGAAAGGTTTTTGTGTATAATTTGTCACGGGCAAAGCCGGTTCGAGTCGCTAGTTGATAATCAATTCATCATCATCATCTGCCTAGCCTTTTCCCAACTATGTTGGGTTCGGCTTCCAGTCTAACTGGATTCAGCTGAGTACCGGTGTTTGACATGGAGGGACTGCCTATCTGACCTCCACAACCCAGTAAATGGGTAACACGGTACCCCTTGGCTAGACTGGTGTCAGATCTCAAGCGTCTGACTATTCGTAACGACTGTCAAAGATCTTCAAATGACAGCCGGGACCAACGGCTTAACGTGCTTTCCGAGGCACGGAGGAAACTCGGTATGTTGAAATGGTCACCCATCTTTATGTTGATAATCAATTCAAATGTCTTAAAATTAAATGATCATCATCATTTCAGCTAAAAGACGTCCACTGCTGGACATAGGACTCCCCTAAGCGTCTTCTTCCACCTCACCACTTCCCGTTACTCGAGGTTGGCTTCTGGACACTCGATCGTCATCCAAGATGTCAGCGGTCTACCTCTACCTCTGTTTTGTGTCATCATGGAAAGGCACTTTTTCACGATGTGATCATAAGGTCTATTAGTTTGAACGCTTGTCTGAATTCCGAGATTAATCCTGTCGTACTGTATGAGTCAGAATGTTGAGCTTTGTAAAAGATTGATGAAAAGAGATTGCATGTAGCAGAGATGAGAATGTTAAGATGGATGTGCGGAGTGACGAGAATGGATAAAGTGAGAAATGAGAATATTAGAGGAAGTTTGAAATTGGCGCCAGTGACAGTTGAAAGGAAACCGTTTGTCCTGGTATGGTGACGTGATGAGGAGGGATGAAAAGCATGTAGCAATGCAAGCGATACTAAAAGAGTTATTAATATAAATGTTCTGTATTAAAGGATATTATAAATAAAACACTGCAAATCACATAGACTCGTGTAATGGCCAACAACCAACTGCCTTGACAAGCCTACCCACATATATGTATTTATCAAATATACCACATTCCTCCACCACTATTTTAAAGATACTTATTATTAAAACTTATAGTTTAACTGGTTCCTAGTATTCCTTATCGGATACCGGTGGACAACTTGACGTTGCTGATATGTTTTATTGTTTGAAGGAGACTGAATTGAGTCAGGCAAGCCTGCGTCCACAAACTCATCATCCGAGACCGTTTCCATTTCCTCTTCCCTATCCTCTCGCGCAGGAGACGTGGGAGAGGGAGAAACCTGTTCCGGTGATGTCAGAACCGGTTCAGATACTAAATCAGCGTCATGCTCGTTTGATTGACCGGTCATCTTAGGGGAGCAATCTGCAAAAACACAGACATCTTGATCCGGTTCAGATGATGAGTTTCCTTTGTACGCCAGTAACTAATCAACATGTTTCTTTACATTTACATTTTCATGAGGAGTATAAACTGAAAACATTCGCGATCCTAAACATTCATTCACTATGCCCCGTTTCCAAATATGTTTTGTACCATTATTAAAATATTGTTTCAGTAAAACTTTGTCGCCTACACACTTCTTTTCCCACCAAAATGTTTACATTTTTTTTTTTTTTTTTAAAACGTTGCCCCACACTAGGAATTTCTTCCTGTATCGTGGGTGCGTTTACAAACATTTAAACTCACATACACAACACCCAGAGCCGGAACAACTATCTGTAGGCCATACAAATATTTGTTCCGTGCGGGAATCGAACCCGCGACACGCAGCGCAGCAGTCAATCGCTCAACCACTGCGCCAACCGTGCGCACATTGGTTCATTTGTGCTTTCATGGCATTCGCTTTGGCCACGGACGGCGAGGATGTTGTTATTCCTTGTGAAGGAAGTCTTAATAAATCGAGTCTGCACCGCAACGGACGTCCAAACATCAATTGCGCTGGAGAAAATCCTGTTGTCAAATGTATTGAATTTCTATAATCGAACATAAATTTATTTAAAGCTTTGACAAATACTATTTGTGTTGCGTTATTGTTTTAAAATGGCTTTCAAACAATTTTTTGCGGTTTTGACACTGTTCTCTGCCTGCCCATTCGACATAGCATGATACGGCGCACCCGTCAAGTGTTGCATTCCGTTTAGTCTACAAAACGTCTCAAATTCATTTGAGCAAAAATTGGTAGCATTGTCAAATCTGCTGAACATCTCGCAAAGTTTACTAATAATAGATTCACTATCCGTTTTTTGCATTATAAAACATTACACCCATTTAGAATGAGCGTCCACCGCAATTAAAAACTGTTTACCCAATAACATAAACATATCTAAGTGAACGCGTTCCCAAACGCGCTCTGGGTATGGCCACGGAGCTAACGGCACTTTAGGTGGGTTATTCCGGAGCGTGTTACAAACACTACATGAACCATTGATGTATTAAAAAGAGGAAGATACGGGACTGCTCACAGCGCTTGGTCCTACTAATCTAAGTGAATGCCCGTAGCGGGTACTCAGTCGCGCACGGCACATTGTTGATCACACAGCTCATTAATTTCAGTGTTTTATGTTTTTTTTGCAATAAATACGCATCAAAATGACTTCTTGTGTAGCTAAACAGTGTTTAAATAATACCAGGAAGAAAAATAAGTCACACGAGATCACTTACCACTCGTAAGTACAGTTAAAAAGGTTAATTTGTTGAAAATTACAATAATATTTAATGTTTGCTTCGCCATATTTGTGAGAGCGAGATAGATATTACAAACATGCGTGAGAGACACGATACACACATATTGCAATGTCATTTCATTCATAATAGTAAACATTCGGTGATTCGGCCAACATTCGGCGGCTAACGCGATTTCGCTTGCACTACAGCGCCGCCTCATATCTGTGTCCTTGTCTATCGGTAACTGTAAGTTTGGGACTAGTGATGACACTGAACACAGTTGTGTGAGTTTCGGTGCATGTAGTCGTGTGCCGAGCCTAGGTTTTCTTATCGCCATGTTAGCGCGTAACGTATCTTCCTCTTTTTAATACATCAATGACATGAACCTATTTTTTCTTCTATACCTATGTTTGTCGATGCCGGGCCACCACATACGCATTCTAGCTTCCGTTTTGGTTTTGACTACTCCAAAATGAGAATTGTGCAGCTCATTTAGAAGTCTTTCACGATAACTTGACGGAATCACGATTTTATGACCCCGTAATATACATTCATTCTCCACTGCCAAATCCAACCGACATAAGTAAAACGGACGTAAATTCTTGTTCGTCACTTTAGAAGGCCAACCATTCTTTATATATCCTATCACCTTTTGCAGAACCTCATCGCGGTTGGTTTAATTTCGGATGTCGTTCAAAGTCAAAGGTAGTAAATCTGTTTCACTAACAAAATTAATATACCGTGACTGATCTATTTTCTTACCCCCTTCTTGTCATTTGATTGTGTAGGCACAGACCGCGATAAAAAATCAGCCACGTTTTCCTCACTCTTTACGTATTCGATTATGAAATTATATGCCGATAAGAATAAAGCATAACGTTGTAATCTGTTCGCTGCTAAAACGGGCACACCTTTTTCCTTTCCGAAAATCGACCACAGCGGTTTATGATCCGTCCGCAATACAAATGGCACCGTACAACCATATGTCACTCTTGCTCAATCTCTTCTTCTACCGCTCATAGACTATGCGGATGTCTGTTTTCTAGATGCAACGGAGGTACTCCTAAACAAACTCGAGCGATTGCAGAACTTGTGCATCCGCTTTATTTTCGGCCTCCGCAAGTACGACCATGTGTCGGAATTTCGGACCAGATTTAAGTGGCTGCCGATTCGGCGTCGACGAGATACCCATATCCTATCCCTTCTATATACTATCCTGCATAATCCTAATTCTTCCCAATACCTTCGCGAACGGTTTGAGTACCTCATCCCGAGAGGCAAACCTTGTCGCACAGCGACTTCGCTTCTACTTCGTACTCCGCGTCACACTTCTAGCCGTTATGATGGCTCCTTCTCTGTAACTGCAGTGCACCTCTGGAATTCTCTCCCACACTCCCTACGCGATAGCCCTTCTCTCGATGTTTTCAAGAGGAAAATTAAAGAGCATTTCCTTTCAACGCAATGTTAGTAGATATATATATATTTATTTATGCTTATTTTTATGATTATAATTATGTTATTTCAAAATTGTACACTGGATCCTACCCTCTTTTGTCATCATTCTCTGTCACTCTCTAGGGTTTGCTGTAAGAGAACTCAACATTGAGTTAAGCTCGCCTTTGTACATGTACTTTATTATCACATTGTATTGAATATTGTTTTTGGTGGACAATAAAGAATTAAGAATTAAGATAAATAGTGATTGAATTTCTTAATCCCGAATACAATTGAAGTGGCTTCCTTCTGAATTTGCGCATAGTTAAGTTCGGATTTCAACAACGTACGCGAGGCATAGGCTACCACGCGCTCTGAGCCGTCGGGCTGCTTCTGCGCTAGGACCGCACCCAGGCCGGCCGGGCCGGCGTTGCAAGTAACGACCGTCGGGTACTCCGGGTGGTAGTGGGCCAGCACGCGATCAGAGGATAGCTCTTTCTTAATTTTATCAAACTCTTCAGATTGATTTTCACCCCACTCCCATTCCATGCCTTTTTTCAAAAGCTTGTTTAGAGGACTAAGTACCGATGAGGTATTCGGAACAAAACAGCGATAATAATTCACCATTCCTAAAAATGACTTTAATTCATTAACGTTTTTAGGTGGCTCGCACTTAATGATAGCTTCGATTTTACTGTTTGATTTATGCAGTCCATTCCTATCTATAACGTACCCAAGATACTCCACTGAGCTTTTGAACAATTCGCATTTATCGTGTTTTAATCTTAACCCTTTATATAAACGGCGAAAATCTTAATCATCTACGCTTCGCGGATGATTTGATTTTGTTCTCAGAAAACGCAAGAACTCTGGGACTAATGTTGCAGCAACTATCCGATGAAAGTATTAGGGCCGGCCTGACAATGAACCTCACTAAGACCAAAATAATGACGAATTCCCAACAAATAGATATAAGAGTAAATAACGAACAAATTGAATATGTAAATGAATATATATATTTGGGCCAACTTATAGCTACAGATGATTGCATGAACAAAGAAATGGAACGAAGAATAACTAATACTTGGAAACGGTTCTGGTCTCTTAGAGAAATAATGAAGGATAAAGATATGCCAATGAAAGCAAAAAAGAAAGTATATGAAATATGCATTATGCCATGCTTACTATACGGGTGCCAGACCTGGGCGTTAACAGAACTACAAGAGAGTAAATTGAGAGTCTGCCAGAATGCAATAGAAAGGAGTATTTTAGGTATAAGAAGAAGAGATAGAGTGAAATTACAAGATATTAAAAAGAAAACAAAATTTAAAAGTGCGCACACAGCCTACAGACAGCTTAAATGGTTGGACGTTGGACGGGACATATGTTGAGAGAAAGTATAGAGAAATGGACTAAGTTAGTAACAGAATGGTATCCAAGAGATAGCAAAAGAAATAGAGGCAGACAATCTTCTTAACCCTGCGTCTTGCAATCTTTTCATCACGCGCTCCAATCTTTCTAAATGTACGAACCTATTAGGAGCAGTGATTAGTATGTCATCTAAATATATACATACACCGTCAATGTCGCCCAATAACTGTTCCATTGTACGTTGAAATATAAAGGGAGCGTTAGCTAATCCAAATACGAGCCGCGTGTACCTATATAAACCATAGACATACTAAATAATATGGACTGGAAATACCTACGAAAAAAACGCGCTGTCCTAAACCTCAAAATGTCTCATAAAATGGCCGCCGATTCTAAGGTTGTGTCAATCAAGCAACACACACACACTCACAAATCTCAATAATACAATATGTAAACAACTATTTGAAAGCAGGACTTCCACGAACACAACCACAAAATTCGGCACATAAAATGGCGAATATGGCACGTACCTACAACCGTCACTACGTCATAACAAAATGTTGCCATAATGAGCAACAACTGAAATATTGTTGTCTCTTTCATCAAGTACGATTACTACATTAGAAAGAATGAAACAAAACGATGTTTCACATTCTGTATCTTATTTCACTTATATTTGTATAAGCTAATGTATGTATAGAACATCGCGGCGCCTCCATATATTTCCTATCTCAATGATATAAACCTCTATGCGTGTTTATACAACACCATTTCTTTGAGTCATCGAGTTCTAGTTGTAGATAAGCCAATTTCAAATCTAGCTTGCTGAATTCTACTCCACCATGAAGCTTAGCAAACAAATCTTCGATTCGAGGAAGGGTATAATTATCTAGATATAATGCTTTATTTAAAGTTACTGAAAAGTCGCCGCGAATTCGGACGTTTCCGTCGGGACGCAATACTGGTACGATTGGCGTAGCGACGTCAGAATGGTCTACTTTTTAGGGTTCCGTAGCCAAATGGCAAAAAACGGAACCCTTATAGATTCGTCATGTCTGTCTGTCTGTCTGTCTGTCCGTCCGTATGTCACAGCCACTTTTTTCCGATACTATAAGAACTATGCTGTTGAAACTTGGTAAGTAGATGTATTCTGTGAACCGCGTTAAGATTTTCACTCAAAAATAGAAAAAAAACAAAAAAAATTGGGGGCCCCATACTTGAAACTGAAACTAAAAATATTTTTTTTCATCAAACCCATAGGTGTGGGGTATCTATGGATAGGTCTTCAAAAATTATATTGAGGTTTCTAATATATTTTTTTTCTAAACTAAATAGTTTGCGCGAGAGACACTTCCAAAGTGGTAAAATGTGTGCCCCCCCCCCCCCTGTAACTTCTAAAATAAGAGAATAATAACACTAAAAAAAATATATGATGTACATTACCATGTAAACTACCACCGAAATTTGGTTTGAACGAGATCTAGTAAGTAGTTTTTAGGGTTCCGTAGCCAAATGGCAAAAACGGAACCCTTATAGATTCGTCATGTCTGTCTGTCTGTCTGTCTGTCTGTCTGTCTGTCCGTCCGTATGTCACAGCCACTTTATTCCGAAACTATAAGAACTATGCTGTTGAAACTTGGTAGGTAGATGTATTCTGTGAACCGCATTAAGATTTTCACACAAAAATAAAAATAAAACAATAAATTTTGGGGGTTCCCATACTTGAAACTAAATCTAAAAATTTTTATTTCCATCAGACCCATACGTGTGGGGTATCTATGGATAGGTCTTCAAAAATGATATTGAGGTTTCTAAAATTTTTTTTTTTTTTTTTATACGTCATAAATCGTAAACCGCAATTTACCAAGTACGGAACCCTTCGTGCGCGAGTCCGACTCGCACTTGGCCGGTTTTTCTATAATACCTGCTGCCAATAATCTATCTAATTCCTGCTCAATTTTCGGTTTTAAAGCTAGCGGTATCGCGCGTGGCCACTGTGCAGCCGGTTTTATTTTCAAGCTTACTTTATACTTGTTAAATCTGCCCAATTCATCAGAAAATAATGTTGAATATTTTCTAATTAACATTTCTCCTGTGTTATCGCGTACTACATTGTTACAGTTTAAACTACACAAATGTATACCAAACAACCTCATAAAGTCACGGCCTAAAAGATGCAAACGTTTTTCATTTGTTTTGATAACGTAAAGGCAGACAACGACAAACAACCTTTTTTTTTTTTTTTTTGGAAATCTTCCAATGACGTCTCCCGCTCTGGGTGAAGCGGGAGGGCGTGTAAGACTTTTACTGACTAAAACCCACCCGTGTTCCTTCAGTTGCTTGTGCCAGGGCCGCGGTATCTTTCAAATTTATCCGCGACCCAGACACCGTCAACTTTGCTGACATCTCTTTGAGGCGCGCGTGGATCACTACGCGCCGTCGACTCGGGCCTGGTCCTTATCGGACGACGAGCTACCCATTACTCGCCGTCCGCAAGCCCGCGCCTACCGCCGGAATCGGCTTGCGACTCCCGACGCCCGGGGCGTCTCCTGCGGTGGCTAGGGGCGTAAGGTCGTCTCCGTTGTGTCTCCCTCACGCGTTCCGTCTCCTCCTTCGCGAGCATTACTGCTTCACTGAAGGAGGTGACAGCTTCAACGACAAACAACCTAATGGTGCAATTTTTACTCCCGTATAAAAGTTAAAAATCTCCTCACACGACTGTAATAGTTATTTATGATACAAGTGCGGAAGGTAGGTGATTTCCGATGATTGGCATTTTTATTCACGAGCGAGCGAAGCGAGTGAGTGGATAAATCAACACAAGTCGGAAATCATCTTACGTACGTGTATCATACAACATTTTACTATGCATTGTGCGAGGAAATAAATAAATTAATAAAATGAAATTAATCAAATAGCGGGCTTATTCAAGCGCGTTCAGCATATCCACAGATTAACTAATAGTTCCCGGGCATATCTACTGCGCATGTGCGAATAGTTGTAACATCGTAACGCAATAAGGCACGAGCAAAATATACGTTCTGCCAAACATATTTAATAAATATTTAAAATTAATTTAAAGATCAAAATCTAAATCTAGAGTAATTAAAAACGCCTAAAATAAAGTATTAGTTTTATTTTACCTTTTATATGAATGATAATCTGTACATAACTAATTTTTAAAACTTTTCTCAAATAATAAAAACTCTATGCGTCGGGCTGACGTTGGAGTTAAAATTAAAAAAATACAGGAAAGTAAAAAGCACTAGTGAAAAAAAGTGACACTTTCCGCACAGTTTGGCTGCTTGGAAAACCGCTCTTTTCGAGGACATGCATTGTAAACGATATTTACTATTGTTATCGCTTCCGAACAGCTGTTTATATAAAAAGCCGGTAAAACGGAGACAGCACTGCCACAATCAATTTCCCCGTCATCGAACTGGACTTTACGTGAGATGGGCTGATACCCAATAGTGTTTTTTATAATAAATTATAAATACCTCTGTCAACTACATCATCGTCACCCGTTCCCAAGAAATTGCTATCACTTATCTTAGCTTTGCACACTCTTTTTAACCGACTTACCAAAAAGGAGGAGGATCTATGTTCGACTTCCTGTATGTTTTTTTTTTTTTTGTATGATATCCGATATCTCCGTCAATTGTAGACCGATTTTGAAAATTCTTTTTTTGGTTTGAAAGAGTATGTTTCGAAATTGGTCCCATTTTAATTTGGTGAAGATCTGATGAAGAACTTCGGAGTTATACAACAGAACTCTTTAATAAATGACGGCAAATCTGTTTATTGTTTATACCATTTCTTAACATAACATCACGCCAGTATACTGAAAGGGGTACGCAGAACTCTCATTTCACCGGTTATGTTCAAGTTTCATGTTTTTTCGGGTAATGTGTTCTGGCGTAATAGGTACTTACTAAACAACTTGCCTATTAGGTAGGTAAAACTAAAAAGGGAAAAATAAAATATTTGGTATCTACGAAAGACACCGACTTCCAAAAATAAAGTTATTTTTCACTTTGTAGTTTTTTACTTGGAAGTCGGTAGTATTTTTTTGCAAAAAAGTTTTTATGACAGGTATAATTAACAAAACGGCACTTTTCTTTTGAGTGATTTTTGTACCCGCACACTTCACAACTCTTAGACACTCGCGAATTATACGAAGAACCGCTTGGCCGCTGCAGCATGAACACAGGCTGCGCCTGCGCCACATCTGCGGAGCTTGCGCCAGCCGTGCCGGCCGCAACGTTGCCAGCTCGCGCGGTTTGCAACGCGGCGCGGGCACACCGCATTCTCTGCGCCATCTCCAATGCCTTATTGAATGTGAGGGTTTCAATACTTTCTGCGAACAATTTCTCTTTTTCCTTGGCATTTTCTAACCCTAAAACGAACTTGTCGCGTAAAGCAGTATCTAACTTGGTCTTAAATCCACAGTACTGTGCCAAATTGCGCACACGCGCCGCCCATTCGGCTAGATCTTCCCAAGGAAGTTGTTCCGCCTTATAAAAACTGTACCTCTCAGCGAACGTACTCTTTTTTGCTTGGAAATGGACGTTCAATTTTTCTAACAGGTTTTTATATTCTACGTTGTCCAAGTTGTCCGGAAAAACCAAATCTCTTGCGACGCGGTATGTATCTTCCACCAGCGCAGTGAGCAGAAGGGCTCGTCTTCTCATTCCAGTCTTATCGGTGTCGTCTCCAATGTCGTTCGCCGTGCAGTACTGGATAAAACGACTTCTAAAAATGCTCCACTCTTGCGCGTGGTGATCAAATGAGAGGTTGCCGCCAAACGCCATATTATATGTTTTTGCGTGCTCCGTGCTCATTGAAAACACAATTACTAGTGACACTGACAATAATAACACACGAGAATATCGACTCGTCGCCAATTGTTCTGTATTAAAGGATATTATAAATAAAACACTGCAAATCACATAGACTCGTGTCAACAACTGCCTTGACAAGCCTACCCACATATATGTATTTATCAAATATACCACAATAAATGTGGAGGGATCATTGATGTATTTAAAAGAGGAAGATACGGGACTGCTCACAGCGCTTGGTCCCACTAATCTAAGTGAATGCCCGTAGCGGGTACTCAGTCGCGCACGGCACATTGTTGATCACACAGCTCATTAGTTTGAGTTTTTTTATGTATTTTTTGCAATAAATACGCATCATTTTGATGCGTATGCGAAGAAGATTGCGACTTCTTGTGTAGCTAAACAGTGTTTAAATAATACCAGGAAGAAAAATAAGTCACACGGGATCACTTACCACTCGTAAGTACAGTTAAAAAGGTTAATTTGTTGAAAATTACAATAATATTTAATGTTTGCTTCGCCATATTTGTGAGAGCGAGATAGATATTACAAACATGCGTGAGAGACACGATACGCACATATTGCAATGACATTTCATTCATAATAGTAAACATTCGGTGATTCGGCCAACATTCGGCGGCTAACGCGATTTCGCTTGCACTACAGCGCCGCCTCATATCTGTGTCCTTGTCTATCGGTAACTGTCGGTTTGGGACTGGTGATGACACTGAACACAGATGTGTGAGTTTCTGTGCATGTAGTCGTGCGCCGAGCCCAGGGTTTCTGATCGCCATGTTAGCGCGTAACGTATCTTCATTTTTTTAATATATCAATGGGAGGGATGGAGAGGGAGGGGACGGCCAAAGAAATGATGGATGGACTGCGTGAGGAGTTATATGAAAGAAAAGGGAGTCATTGATAGCGTGACGGGGGACTGGATGGTATGGAAGAAGAAAACGTGTTGCGCCGACCCCAAGTAATTTGGGACAAGGGCAGGAAGATGATGACGAGTTACCTTGTAGGTACATGTGAGCACAAATCAATTATTTTGGTGAATCGTTATCGAGGAAGGGCCTTTTCTCAGCAGTGAGCCAGTATAGGCTGGTAAAAAAAGTAAGGCCGATAAATTTTTAGGGTTCCGTACCGCAAACGGTAAAAAACGAACCCTTATAAGATCACTTTCTTGTGCGACTATCCGTCTGTCCGTGTGTCACCACCGATTTTCTCAGGAACGGGCGAACTTAGCAAGTTGAAATTGTGTACCAGATACTGAGGTCTATTAGTCCCTATTAGGTGTATAAAAATCAATGTCCTGAGTCAACACGATAAAAAGATAAAAAGCTAATTTAGGAAAAAAAAAACAAAAAGGGCACAAATAAAGGAAAAATTCCTAAAAATAAATAGTTGAACATTAAGGTAAATTTTGGTACTTAGAAGTTTTCGCGAAAATCTAAATTTGCCCATATCTTTAAAACTTTGCCACCAATAAAAATGATACCAATTTTATTATGGCGGTATAATGGGTAGGTACGGAACCCTCGGCGGACGAGTTCGACTCGCACTTGACCGGTTTTTTTAAAGGATTTTTGGGCATCGTTCTCTAGATATTTTACATATTTAAGTAACGTTAATTGACACAAAACGTTGACTTTAAAGAAAGCTGACAGTGACCGCATAGATGCGTTTGAGATGTGATGCTGGAGAAAGATAAAGCAAATCCCTTGGACCGGCACGCACCAACGACTCCATCCTCCGCGAACTGAATATCAAGATCAGACTGCCCACGATCTGCCTTCGTAGGATATTGGAGTTCTTTGGTCACATCGCCAGAAAGGATGGAAACAACTAAGAACAGCTGATGGTTACTGGGAAGATTGAAGGGAAACGTCGTAGAGATCGCAGTCCAATAAGATGGTCAGACCAAGTCCGCACATCGTTGAACACCAAACTGCACGATGCTCTCCACGACGCAAAAGACAGGCATAGATGGCGCAAATTAGTGATGAAAAAGTTGCTTCCACGACGACAGGCGAATCACGACCCTCAGTAATGAGGAACACGACGCGAGGAGGAGGAGGAATTGATACAAAATATACTTATGCATATACTGATACTTACACTAACTGTAGACCATACCACAGATAATATAAATTTCAAAATTTAATACACCCCCGACACATTAATCTTGCGAAAACACCCCGATTCAAAGGGTAAAACGCCCATAACTTTTGAACGGCTGAACCGATTTAATTCAACCATAGCTAAGAACACTCTCGACAAAATCACATTTCAAACAAAAAAAACTAAATTAAAATGGGTTCATCCGTTTAGGCGCTATGATGCCACAGACAGATACACAGATACACAGATACACAGCAACACACGTGAAACTTATAACACCCCTCTTTTTCCGGCGGGGGTTAATAATACTAGACTATACGTAGGTTACGAGTATTATGTTATACAATATATCAATCTGTCCCTAATTAAGGTATTTCAAGTGTCTACCTATAAGGTAATACCAATAAATAGGTACACATGATTTTACAGTATTCTATCCTTAACAGTTTTAACAGGAAGTTGTGGTAACACTTATGTTACCTGACGCAGATCCTGGTGGTTGGTGTTTTTTAGTCATTATTACCATCTGTCATATTTTGTTTTTTTGAGTCACTGTTGTGTTACCAATGCTATGATGATCTCATATATAACCATAAAATCATTCCTACTTCATATTGTGAGAATTTTATTTTTACTCGGCTGCAAGGAAAGGGCGTCTTGTATGTAATATTCTTTATTACCTCGTATCTTTCAAAACACTTGATGGATTTTTATAATTAAGACATCGTTAGATAGGTATTGGCCGCACGAGTGTTCTTAGATAGGTGCTGTTAAAAAAAAAGAAACATGGCGGCTTTTGAGCGCCATATTGTAGGGGTTGCAATTTTTTTTCTTCGTAACCCTGCGAGTGGGGTATCAAAATGGAGGGTTTTTAGAGTTGATTACAAAAATTTATACCACTTATAAATAATAAAAGTTAATAAAATCAAAAATCCCGACGGTAAAGATGTAAACAAGAAGAAAATCATGCTGTGCAGTCGGAGGATATTTATAGTTTTGGTAAGCCAGCTCGCGAATATGTATCCTCCGACTGCACAGCACGATTTTCTTCTTGTTTACATCTTTGCAGCCAGGTTTTTTGTATTATTATAGTATATATATATTTTTTCAAAATTCCTAGACGACTGGTACTGCCAATCACAGAGGAGGCCTGTGTCCCAGCAGTGGTAATACTAAAAAGCTGATGATGATAAACTTTTATTTTTTTGATGGATAATTAAATATGATTATGGTTTTAGTTAGTGTCTCAACTTGTAATGTTCAAATTTCCAAATAAGCTTTTTTTTATGGTGTGTTTGCTCTTGACTCTAGTCTAGGTCAGAGGTGACAGAGACAGAGTCTACGATGGAGTGAGCTTACCCAGAAGAAGCCTGTTCACTCTAACTTTGAAGAGATTCGGGTTGAATGCGTTCGGAAACACAGATGCAGGTAGTGAGTTCCATTCATTCGCTGTGCGCATTATGAAGGATGTTTGGAAGCGCTTGGTGCGAATTGGTGGAATGGCAACTAGGTAAGGATGGTAACTTGCAGTGCGTCTAGATGTCCGATGGTAGAAGGGGGCTGGTGGGATGAGGTCGTGGAGCTCTTGAGCACACTCACCGAAGTACAGTCTGTAGAAGACCGACAAGCAAGCAACCTTGCGGCGATGAGCCAAGCTATTAAGCTTGGCATCCACCAGTTCAACGACAGTTCACCAGTTCTGACTGCTTTAGCAACTGTTAAAGATGTCCAAATGACAGCCGGAACGAACAGCTTAACTTTTATTCCGAGGCACGGAAGAGTGTCGGACCCAGCCTTGGCAAGCGCTGCTTAACCTCGAAGATCGATCCGTGCTGATGTTATTACTTTGGCATGAGCTAAGGAAGGTCTGCTAGATGACTTGACTTATTCAAAAATAAAAGAAGTTTGGTAAATGACTCTTGAAGATGTACTTGTCAAGAACACTCTATCACAAGTAAAATTTCACAATTTAAAAAACCCCCGACACATTTATCTTGCGAAAACACCCCGATTCAAACAGTAAAATGCCCATAACTTTTGAACGGCTGAACAGATTTTATTCAAACATAGCTAAGAACACTCTCGACAAAATTACCTTTCAAACAAAAAAAACTAAACCGAAATCGGTTCACCCGTTTAGGCGCTATGATGCCACAGACAGACACACAGATACACAGATACACAGCAACACACGTGAAACTTATTATAACACCCTTTTTTTTCCGGCGGGGGTTAAAAACTTATAACACCCCTTTTTTCCGGCGGGGGTTAAAAAGCAACGCATGAATAAGTATCCCACGTAATTTTGTTTGGTTAGTATTTAAACGAGTGACTGTAAATTAAAGTTTTAAATGACAAAAATAATTAATTTACGTTATAGTATTACTAAGTGAGCGAGTGACGAGAAATCATTCATTTTGAGTTACACAAAATAAAAAAAACCGGCCAAGTGCGAGTCGGACTCGCGCACGAAGGGATCCATTGTTGCAAAAAACGGCAAAAAAAACATGTTTGTTGTATGGGAGCCCCCCTTAAATATTAATTTTATTCTGTTATAAGTATTTGTTGTTATGGTGGCAATAGAAATACATCATCTGTGAAAATGACAACTGTCTAGCTATCACGGTTCATGAGATACAGCCTGGTGACAGACAGACAGACGGACCGCGGAGTCTTAGTAATAAGGTTTTTACCCTTTGGGTACGGAACCCTAAAAATGAGAATCTTCATAATATTTGAGCGACCTAATATTTGTTTGAGTGTCAACGTTACGTCCTGCATTTTTTAGGGTTCCGTACCTCGAAAGGAAAAAAGAGAACCCTTATAAGATCACTTTGTTGTCCGTCCGTACGTCTGTCTGTCTGTCAAGACCATTTTTCTCAGGAACACGTGGAGGTATCAAGCTGAAATTTATGTCAAATACTCAGGTCTACTGTCCCATAAAGCTGTGAAAATCAAACTTCTAAGCCAACGCAATCAAAAGATACAGCCGTTTATGTCGCAAATTTTCGCCACTCGCAAGGGAATCAAAACCTACAGGGTACTTCCCGTGAACTCAGCATCCTGAAATTTGGTACGAAGCAACGTCTTATAGCACACATAAAGGAATAATTCCGAAAGCCGTACATTTTTAGTCACATTAGCTTACATCAAATAATAAAAATATTTTTAATAATTTTAAACTTACTACCTCTTTCCTCATGAACGGGTAGAGGTATTATATTGAAATTCATATCAAATACTATAATACATTTAAGCTGAGGTTAGTACGGAACCCTCGGTGCGCGAGTCCGACTCGCACTTGGCCGGTTTTTTCAATATTTGGCGACTTGATAATAAAAGTTTGTTCGCTGCGCTGGGCTCCTTTTTCTGTCTGCAGGGTCTAACCTATCCGTGTTGGCAAAAAAAGGCATGAAAGTAGGATTAATGCAGTAGAAATGCGCTCCTTGCGGTGTATGTGTGGTGTAACTTTAACTGATAGATTGAGGAATGAGGTAATAAGACAACGTTGTGGTTTAAAAGAAGATGTAGTGACTCAAATTGAAAAGGGTATGTATGTTAAGATGGTTTGGCCATGTTGAGAGGATGAATGAAAGGCGACTAACGAAATGTATTTACAAGGCAGGTGTGAATGAAAACGCCGGGAGGGGACGCCCTAGAAAGACACACATAGACCTTATAGGTGATGTTCTTCAGAAAGGCCAAGTGCGCAGTACCCATAACCGGCGTGTGTGTATGACTAGATGTATGAATGTGTGTGAAGCAAAAGAAGTATGTAAGGATCGTAGCAGGTGGCGTTCTGTAGTTTCTGCCTACCCCCATGGGAAAAAGGCGTGAGTTTATGTATGTATGTATGTATCTTTATATTGAAGTTGCCCTCTCTGTATTTCTAGTCGCTTACTTAGTAATTTAGTCGCACGGCTAGAATTTTAATATCTGAAATGGATTAATCACAAGAAGTAGGTAATCCCAACCCACCTTTTGTATGCTCGTTCTGGATTTTATTATCAATCAATATTCGTCGTTAGTTTATAAGTTCATTTTTCGCTTACTAAAATTCATACCGCTCAAGTTATTAAAACAGTATGTCATCATCAGTCGCTAAGTTTTTAACCGACTTACCAAAAAGGAGGAGGTTCTATGTTCGACTTCTTGTATGTTTTTTTTTTTTTTTTATGTATGTTCACCGATATCTCCGTCAATTGTGGACCGAATTTGAAAATTCTTTTTTTGTTTGAAAGAGTATGTTTTGAAATTTGTCCCATTTTAATTTGGTGAAGATCTGATCAAGAAATTCGGAGATATACAACAGAACTCTTCAATAAATGACGTCAAATCATTCGGGATTGCTGCAATCGCATGTGGGTTAATGATTTATACCATTTCATAACATAACATTACGCCAGTACGCTCGAAAGGGGTACGCAGATGTCTCATTTCACCGGTTATGTTCAAGTATCGTGTTATTCGGGTAATCTATTCTGGCGTTATAGGCACCTTTCTAAACAACTTGCCTATTTTAGGTAGGTACAACTAAAAAGGGAAAAATAAAAAAAACATGTTTGCAAAAAAATACTAACTACCGACTTACAAACAAAAAACTACAAAGTGAAAAATAACTTAATTTTGGAAGTCGGTGTCCATATCGCAAAAAATGGGAAACAAGAAAGACACCGACTTCGACGATTCCCCATTTTATTTTGTTTTTGTCTAGGGATGAGCTACATAAAAGGGGGTCTTGCCAGTCGAGAGAATGGCTGATCCAGGGTGTGCTGACACTACAGATCATTGTCTGGTAGTGTCTAAAGGCGGCAGTGCTGAAAAAAATCTTGGCGACAAAAGTGCATTGAGCGTGCAACTTCTGTCACGAACCACCTTCAAACCCGTCAGTTGCCATCCTAGTGACATTAGACACTACAGAAGAGCTGAGACTTCCTCCCACAAGGTGGACCGACAACGTGGTTAAGGTTGCGGGCTTGCTGGATGCGAGACGCAGGGGATCGGTCCATGTACTGCCATTTGGGGGAGGCCTATGTTGAACAGTGGATGCCAGTAAACGCTGACACGCTTGTATGGAAAGGTTTGGAAACTCCGCCTCTGGCAGCGGCCGCAGGAGGCGTCTCCATGTTTTGTGGTTGAAGAAATTAGCCACGGCGCAAGTGACCAAACCAAATTATCTACCTATGCCTTGGTATATACTGACCTAGCTTATAATGGTACCTACCTTTAGTAAACTACTAAGTCGCTGCATATTAGTTTGAAAGAAATATTTCGCTTATTGATACTAAGAAAAAAAAACTTTTTACGAAAAATACAACCGACTTCCAAATAAAAACACTACAAAGTGAAAAATAAATTCAATTTCAGAAGTCGGTGTCAAACGATCGAAACAGACATGCGATTGCAGCTATCCCGAGTGATTTGCAGTCATTTATTGAAGAGTTCCGATGTATATCTCCAAAGTTCTTCATCAGATCTTGATGAAATTTAAAAGGGACCACATGACAAGCACCAGCTTTCAAATAAAACAAGAATCATCGAAATCACTCCACCCAGTAAAAAGTTCTGAGGTAACAAACATAAAAAAAAAATACAGTCGAATTGATAACCTCCTCTTTTATGGAAAGTCGGTTAAAAAGAAGAGGCTATTTCATTCCACTCGTTATAATTACGTAATTATGGACGTATTGCCTTAAGTTCTTATCTGCTTAGCCGTACAAAATGTGACCTTCCTAAGCCTAGTCGCCCTTTAGACAAGGCATTGATAGTCGAAGGTTTTTACGGTTCTATAAACTTGATATCTTTGCAGAGATTAATTGGTATCCAGAGCTCAGAGAATCCGGTTCTTCGCGTGCAGATGACAGTTAAGATTGCAGTACCCACGGACCCACTGCTGGGGATAATATGACTCTCTAAATATTGCCACACAAAGAAGTCGTTCTGCGAAAACATTTGCCCCCCTGCAACCGTCCTGCTTGGGCTAAGGACTGCTCTATTGTCTAGTATAATCGTGGATTCTATGTTGTTGGATGGAAAACAAGTAAACCACCAAATTGTAAGTGTTCACTGCCGCTTATGGACACTTGCAATACCAGAAGCTTTGTACCTACTTCTCTGGCTGAAATATCTTGTGCATGTGCTTGTTGCTTTATTCTATAAGTTGATAAATAATATAGGTATCCACTGCGGTACTAGCCCGTGATCCCCCAGTCTAGTCCCCCTTGGGGTACCACGAACAGATATTTTTGCCCGTGGAACCCCCCAAGGGGGACAAAGGGGTACCGTGGGCAAATTAATCGCCTGTCTATAAGAGACTTGATTGAAACAGTGAACGGAGTTGATTAAATTTTACGGTAATTTAATTGACCATTTTTTTCATGTTGCAGATCGTATTACCACCATTCAAAACTTCATACCTTCAATCTTTGATCAAGAGTTTCATGGGGTATTTATTTACATAGATACAAGTATATACAGTGTATAAAATACTTAATTAACTAAGACTACAAACATAAACACTTAAACCGAAAACTACTCACTAACTAAATCTAAAAATATACACTTAACTAAAATATGGCGTCGAAAAACTCCTCTCCATCGTTGACCACTGGTAATGTGCCCAAAAGACTGGCAGCATTGCCACGTTGTATGGCAATGCTAATTCTCTGACCAAAGTAAAAGCCAGCCCTTGGGTCACGCGAAGTGTCAACTAGGCGTTTGGCAAGATCCTTAAACAAAGCGTGAGCACTCGGACCCCACGGACCAAGAGTTTCAACCTCAAACGGCTCGAAAATATAACAACCAATGAGGTTATTATATTTCTCCGCCGCTTGAGGTTCTCTGCAGCCGCAGCGGCAGCGCCAGCACAGCACGACGAGCTAGGAAGATGGGATGGCGCAAGAGTATCGACACAAGTAGCGTCCCACACTAAAGGCCTACCCATCTTCCATGGAAACAAAGACATTCCGTCCGATCTTTTGCCATTGTCGCGTGCCAGGCCATGGGGTTCCAATACGGCCGGAACGCCGGCGGCGACGAGAGCACGTCGGATGATGTCGTTTAAGTTTCTGTGACGCGCTATGCGACACGCACTTCGGCTGCATGAAAGACCGTGGTGACCAAGGCTATTGACAACTTCGCCACAGTGACAACGATGAGGAGTACAACAGGGAGCGCCAAGACGTAGGGAAGCAGCGAGGCGGAAAGTAGTGTCGTCAAACAAGGTGCCTATGTACGACGACGGAAGTGCGTGAAGCCAGAGGCCCGACTCCCACTCACCAACAGCCAGCAGGCGAGCGCGTTCGGCAGGAGAGGCAGAAGTGGCAATTTGGTGCTCCTGAACTGCTCTGCAGAGCGGCTCATCCCACCGCCTCTGGGATGATGGGTAGTCGGGGAGATTACAATTCGGGCAAGCGAGTCTCCAAGCATCAATAGCCTCGGTGAAGCACGGCACATCAAAATTAATCAGTATGGGTGCTAGGATATTCCTGATTAATTTCTCAGTACCGTGGACCGAGGATTTAAATGCCGGTAGAATAGAATAGAATAGAATATTTATTTGCTAGAAACATGGTGTTTACAGAGGTGTTAATTTCATGATATTGCATAGTGCTACATGTCTCACCGTTTTAACGGCATGCAAAATCAAATTCCAATTTAATGAAATTCTTACATAAATTTTCAATTACATTATATTATTAATAATAAAATGTAATTATTATTTCAATCATTATATATCTATATACTACACAATTCTATTTTACCATATAATGAAATAAAACAATACATTTAATATATTACCACCTAACTTAAATAATTACTTAAGAGGAAATACGGGCGGAGAGACTTTTGAAAAATAGGTATTTGAAAAAACTATCGCTGTCGCTCTTCGAACTGCGAGCGCGTGGCGCCCGGCCGCCCTATCCATGTGTGTGTAAGTTGACAGTGTGTGCGTGCCTCCGAAACGCTCCCGGCCGCGGCTCGCGCATTTCTTGTAATCGCCCCAGTCACTCGTAACTTTTGTTGTTGTGGATTGTGGACTGATATCCAAGAATATCTGTTATTCTTAACAGCAAATGCAGAAAATCTTTTTTTTTGGACGTGACTAATAATACTGTGGAGCAATTTAATTAAGTAATTGCCAAATTTATTGGCGGAAAAAGAGTTAACTTTGCAGGCTCATATCATATCAGACAAGATGTTATGGAGCAGTAACTTCATGAAATAGCGAAGGCCTATTCATTCCCGCATCAAAAAAAAAAAAAAATACAGGGCTGCAGTCCGGGCAAATAAAAAAAAATAGATCAAAAGCAGCGTTCGAAAAAAATCACAGAGATTTTCCGAAAAAGAAAACTGACATATCCCAAAGACGGAACGAGCAAAATAAAAAGAACTACAGAACCTGTTAAAAACTACGGTCGCTTAGAGTTGGAAGAAGATATGCCTTTGGATTTATATAAATTAAAAGAAAAATTATTTCTTGAAAGATTGCTCTCAACTAAGGATGTTCAAAGGAAAATAGTGGGGGCCAAAGCGATAATAGCTTATGGGAAATTGAAAGACTAAAGAGGCTTACGGCATCGAATGTTGGGCGAATATGTAAGATGCGACCGAAAACATTGGTTCGCAAAATTTGAGAAACGTTATTATATCACAAATTTAAAGGAACTGTGGCTACCAATTATGGCAAGGAAACTGAATCTAAAGCGATCGATCAATTTATCAAGCACACGGGCCTACAGGTATTAGAGTGTGGAATGTTTATCGATGAAAACCCTTTTTCGCGGCAAGCCTGGATGGTCTGATAGGTCAAGATTCGATAATAGAGGTAAACTGTCCTTATGAAATTTCACCTGAAGACGGAATTGAACAAAAATAAATAGATTTAGAACTGTTTTCAAGGATCATCACTAATCGTCTCCGTAGACCACATACATACGCTGCGGCAGGTTATACAGAAGACCGAAGAGTACAACCTGCTTCTCTGTTTAGCGTTTGTGGAATACCAGAAAGCCTTCGATTTGATCGACACTTGGGCTGTACTGCAGTCTCTCCAACGGTACCAAATTGACTACCGGTACATCGAAGTGTTGAAAAGTGTGTATAAAAAGGCCAACATGTCAGTTCGACTTCAGGATCAGACCTCGGAACCCGTCCTTCTGCAGCGAGGTGTGAGACAGGGAGACATCATATCTCCGAAATTGTTCACCGCTGCACTGGAGGATGTCTTCAGATTTCTGAACTGGAAAGGGCTAGGCATAAATGTCAATGGCGAATACAACAATCACCTTCAGTTTGCCAACGATATAGTGGTCAGGGCGGCGACCATGGAGGACCTCAGTACAATGCTCGATGACCTCAGTAGAGCTACCTAAAGAGTGGGTCTTAGGATGAACATGGACAAAACCAAGGTGATGTTGAATGCCCATTTTACACTCACTCCAATCAAAGTCGGATACTCTTCACTCGAAGTTGTGGGCGACTATGTCTACCTGGGACAAACGATCCAGTTGGGTAGGGCCAACTTCGAGAAAGAGGTCAACCGTCGAATTCGACTTGGCTGGGCAGTGTTCGAGAAGTTGCGGTATATTCTCGTCCAACTTACCACAGTGTCACAAGTATAGACTTGAGACACAGTGACCAGACCAGTGTGTGTTGCCAGACATATGGCTCTGAGACATGGTCGCTTACAATGGGCCTCATCAGAAAGCTTACAGTCACCCAAAGGGCAATGGAGAGGGCTATGCATGGAGTTTCCTTGCGTGGTCGAATCAGAAATGTAGAGATCCGCAAGAGAACCAGGGTTACCGACATAGCCCGAAGAATTGCCAAACTTAAGTAGCAGTGGGCAAGGCACATTGCTCGCAGAACGTATAACCAATAGGGCAGAAAGGTTCTGGAGTGGCGATCGCAAATCGGAAGACGTTGCGTTGGAAGGCCTCCCACCAGGTGGACCGATGACTTGGTGAAGGTTCCGGGGATCCACTGGATGTGAGACGCACGAGACCGATCAATGTGGTGACGTTTGGGGGAGGCCTGTGTCCAGCAGTGGACGTCTTTCGGCTGATATGATGACGATGATGATAATGTAATAGATTTATGTACGTTTAAAGGCAAAATGTTACAATTAAAACAGAATCACAATTACTTCTACTAAGTACAAGGCCAACTACACATAACTCGTCGAAATTTCTGTTATTTTATTTTATGGAGTCCCAAAAGCTTTTATTTTTAAAAATATTAAGAGGGACAATGCATTATGGCAAAAAATGGAACCATTATTAGAAAAGTTCTACCACATAAGTGGCAAGCCTAAGGCAGCCTTTCACCAGAAATCATTAAACATTAAACCAGTGAGAGAAAGCACGTCTGCCTAGCCTTTTCCCATCTACGTTGGAGTCAGATGCAGCT